>CM077156.1:157497808-158206481 GCA_039583875.1 Platanthera guangdongensis
ATTTAAGGCTATACAGAAGGTCAAGCAAAGATTCCTAGAGACATAGTGATCCTGACCAAAATTAGTAATAGGGTGTTCCAACAATCTCCCCCTATTTGGGTTAGGATTACTATTTACAGACTTTGGAAAAATTTAAATAGCAACATACAATCAAAAACACAGAAAAGCAACAGCTGGATATAGCAGAAACATCACAGAGATATATATATGGCATCCAGATAATCAGAAATTCAGAAACTGTCACCTTACAATGTTATTTCTTCTCTTTGCCTTTAACCATTTTTATTTCTCTATTTGGATTTAGGGCTTCTTTGTTGGACCTGGTGTCATCTGCTGTACCCAAATAAGTTTGCTTTGTAGGCCTGGGAACCACAGCTGCAGGATGTAATTCCATATATCTGTCAGCATCAAAGAATTTACTGGAAGCATATCTGTCTAGTTCTTTTTATCTCTGCTCAGACATTGTAGAAATGTTGGAAGCATCTAGTCCTTGTTCTCTGGACTTCTTAATCTGATCTAGTGCAGCCAATTCCTTCATCCTGGCAGTCCAAGCAGCTGGATTATTTTCAGGGTCCTCATAAAGTACAGGTGGCTCATACCTGTTGGAAGGATTGTCTTGAGGAGGCCTGACAGACACAGTCTCTTTCAGCTTGTAAGGGAAAGGACCTGAAGATGTATCAGATGAAACATGTCCTCCCCTAGAATATGGGTGCTGCTTGGAGTACCCTTTAGAATATACTTGAAAATCTCTCTGATTACCCCTATATCCTCCTCTCCTAGAATATGAACCCCTGGATTGGCTTTCCCTTTGATAGGATCTGGCATGAGGTTGATAGGGAGTCTGGCTTCTAGCTGGGGGTTGACTTGCAGAGCTTCCACCTGCACCTGCATCAGGAGGAGGTGGTGGAGGAGGATGAGGGTGCTGGAATTGGGATGAGCCCTTCTCATATTTTCTCTTTTTCTTCATGGCTTTCAGCTGGTTCTTGGAAAACTGCATCCAATGTTCAGTGATGGGGCAATTATGAAGGATATAATAAGGAATATCATTATTATCCTTAACTTTAGCAGGAGGAACCCTTTTCATTGCCTTGCTCCTTGCCTTCCTTTTCCTGGCAATGGTAGCAGATGAGTCATCAGAGTCTGTTTTGAATTCATCAGATTCAGAACTCTGATCATCATATAAAGCATCTATTTTCTTCATCAAATCTTGCTTTAGTTGAACAGCAGCAGATGAGGCAGAAGTTGAGATAGCAGCAGCAGTAGGGGCAGCAGCAGATGGAGGAGGTGAGGCAGAAACAACAGCAGCAGCAGGAGAGGTGACAGCAGCAGTAACTGTCTCACTAACATCAGCAGTAACTTCACTAACAGCAGTAGAAATAGCAGAAACAACATCAAAAACTGCAGCAGGCTCAAAATCAGTGGCCTCTGACATCAGAAGATCCTTGGATATTGGTGCATCAGAAACAGTTGGAATTGCAGCAGCAGTAAGAATATCTTCAGCAGCAGCAGCATCAACATTCTCAGAAGCAAAGTCAGTCCTTTCTTCAGAAGCAGCAGCAGCAGCAACATCTTTAGTAGCAGCAATTACTGAATGTACAAAAGAGCTGAGGATGCTAGGGTCACAGCAAGATAATGGCACAAGTGCCTTGGATAAGTCTTCTGGGGGCTGGACAGCATGGACCTCTGGTAGATAGCTAAAGTAGGCAGAATCAAAAGCAGAAAGCAAAGACCTTAGGTCTATTACAAGAACTGCAGTAGGAGGCTCAACAGCAGCAGCAACAAGAGGAGCAGCAGAAGAAGCAGAAACAGCAGCAGCAACAGCAAGAGGGCTTTCTTCATGTGGCATCTACCCCTGCCTAGATGCAGAGATATCTAGATCAAGGCACACTGCTGTGGGTGCTGCCTGAGGGAAGAGGGAGGAGCGCCTGGCAGATAGAGCTGCCACTGACTGGTGTAGAGGAGCTAAGGAGGTCTCCAATAGGAGAGAGAGCCTGAGGGCAATCAGCTCATACATCCTGTCAGCTAGGGCTGAGAGGTCTACTTGCTCAACAGCTGGAGCAGAGGTAGATGGAATGGAAGCAGCTGGGGATGCTGGAAGGGAAGGGCTGGAGAATTGGGGAATGGAGGGCTGAGGTGATGGTAGGGTGGAGATGGAGGACAGGGGAATGGAGATGGATGGAGTGAATGTTGGTTGATCAATGATGTGGTGGAGGAGATCTTGGAATGAAGTGGAGGAGGAGGGTAACTCAGGAGGAGAAGGGGGGAATCATCCATAAAGGAATCATCCAGAAGGGTGAAGGATGGAATGGATGGTGAAGAGGTGACATCTGGTGGAGGGTAAGAGAACAGTGGGTGGAATTGTTCTTCTGGTGTGGGGAGAACAGGGACTGGAGAGGGAGTTGATGTTGGAGATGGGCTAGATATGGTGATGGTGGATGGGGCTGGAAGGGTGGTTGGTAGGGGCAGGGATGGAATTGGAGGAGGAGGAGAGGCAGCAACAGCAGCAGCTAGGTCATCTGCAGGGGCAGAGACCTGTGGAGGAGTGACTCTTTGTGTCCTGGTGCCTGAAGGAGCACTAGAGGAGGGCCTGCTAGGCTTGCTTATTTGCCTGTCCCACTTGCCAAAGAGGGCACATGTTAGTCTCTTGGAGGCATTTATGTGAACTCCAGAGGAGACCAGCAAGGCAGGGCACCTGGTCTGCAGAAAAACTCCAAGAATCCTTCCAAAATTAACAAAACTCTTGTTTATTTTCTTCTTGAGTAGGTCAAAGAAGACCTCTCCCCAGTTCAGATTTTTCTTATCCACCAGAGCTCCCATGAGACAGAGCTGATGTCTGGATATAGTATCATGGGCAGAGTGCTTTGCCATCAGCACTTTCCCTACCACATCTGCTAGAAACCTGTATTCAACAGACAGATTCCTCTTGAATAGCTTGCTAGGGTTTCCCTCTAGATGACCCATCCTGGCAAGCAGGTCAGAATAATCTTCTCCAGACAACTCAGCAATATCTTCTCCATTTCTCAGTCCAAAAATCTCTGTTAAAATTGTGGGGGTCAAGGGTACCTGATTTCCAGCAATAGACCCAACTATTGTGTTGTTATCTTGATTATGAGCAGTATACACCCACTCTTTGATTTCATCTGAAGCCAGCTTGATCCTGGTGGTCATGAGGGCAGTTAGATTCTGATTCTTGAACAAACCCAGTATGTCTTGGAAAATCTGGTCAGTGGTGCTGAATGATTCTATATCAATATCAAAGCCTGCATCAAACTTCATTGCGGCAAGAACTACAACTGACACAGCCATTGTACCTGCAAAAACTCAACAAACAAAACGACCAAGCGTAGAACTGTTTGGAGGGAAAGAAAATCCTGCAGAGAAATCGAAAGCGCAAAAGAGAACGACGGCGAAAAAAGAGTTTTATATTAGGGTTCGACGCAGAATTGGAAAGATCGTTGAACTCAGTTCGACGATCGAGGCTTCTAAAGGAATCTGAAGAGTTTTCAACATCGTCGATCTCCGTTCGACGATATTGGAGAGCGTCGAACTCCGTTCGACGATCGTTCAGATAACATAATCGTCGAGCGCCGTTCGACGATCGTTGACCGGAAGAGATAGTTCATACTATCTGAGAGGCGCTGAACTCAGTTCGACGATTTTGTAAATCGTCGATCTCCGTTCGACGATCTTGGGGCAAATCGTCGAGCGCAGTTCAGAGATCAGAAAAATTCTAGACACTAAGAGAAATCAGAGAGTTTGCCTAGTATTGGTCAATTTTTAGCTTTCAAAATCTTGGATATTATTTAAGGCTTCCTCCATCTAACATTCCTAACTGATTTAAGAAGAATGTGTGTTTCTTTTCATCCAAAGGCTTGGTGAAAATATCTCCCCTTTGTAGATCAGTTGGGATATATTGTAGTTCAATTTTATTCTTTTCAACATTATCCCTTAAGAAATGATGTCTAATCTCTATGTGTTTTGTCCTACTATGGAGGACTGGATTTTGAGCTATGGAAATAGCACTTGTGTTATCACAAAAGATTTTAGACTTCTCTAAGTTGTAACCATAGTCTAGGAGTTGATTTTGGATCCACAAGATTTGTGAACAGCAACTGCCTGCAGCCATATATTCAGCTTCAGCAGTTGAAGTTGACACAGATGTTTGTTTCTTACAAAACCAAGAGACAAGTCTGTCACCAAGGAACTGACAAGTTCCACTGGTGCTTTTCCTGTCAATTCTGCATCCAGCATAATCAGCATCTGAGAATCCAGTTAAATCAAATTCTGAATCTTTTGGATACCAGAGACCTAGATTTGGACAACTTTTAACATACCTGAGAATCCTCTTTACTAATGTTAGGTGTGACTCTCAAGGGCTTACTTGGAACCTAGCACATATACATGTATCAAACATTATATCTGGTCTACTAGCTGTAAGATATAATAAAGAGCCAATCATTGCCATATATGTTGTCTGATCAACAGGTTTCCCATGTTCATCAGCATCCAATACAACATTAGTAGGCATGGGTGTTTTCATGCAAGATGTCTCAGACATACCAAATTTCTTAACCAGTTCATTTGCATATTTTGTTTAAGAAATAAAGATGCCTTCAGCATGTTGCTTGACTTGCAATCCTAGGAAGAAGGATAGCTCACCCATACTACTCATCTCAAATTTAGAATGCATTAGGTTAGAAAACCTTCTGCACAATTTGGAGTCAGTAGAACCAAAAATGATATCGTCTACATAAATTTGTACTAGTACGGTATGGGACTTATGAGTTCTAATAAAAAGAGTTTGGTCTACTCTACCCCTTATAAAACCATTTTTCAAGAGAAAGCATGCTAGGGTCTCATACCATGCTCTAGGAGCTTGCTTGAGACCATATAATGCTTTATTTAATCTAAATACATAATCAGGATAAGTTGGAGAGATAAAACCTGGAGGTTGTCTGACATAAACTTCCTCTTTGATGTCTCCATTCAAGAAAGCACTTTTGACATCCATCTGATATACTTTGAAGCCTTTGTGAGCTGCATAGGCTAGAAAAATTCTGATGGCTTCCAATCTTGCAACTGGTGCAAAGGTCTGGTCGTAGTTAATTCCTTCTTCTTGAGAGTATCCCTGGGCAACTAGCCTTGCCTTGTTCCTTATAATTACTCCTTGATCATTCAGTTTGTTTCTGAATACCCACTTTGTTCCAACAATGGAATGATCCTTAGGCTTTGGCACTAGTTCCCATACCTTGTTCCTCTCAAATTGATGCAACTCCTCTTGCATTGCAATGATCCAGTGTGGATCTTGCTCTGCATCTTGAATGGACTGAGGTTCAATTTGAGATAGGAAGCAGGTGTGCAACAGGTTTTGGTTGACCTGATTTCTGGTTTGCACACCAGCTGAGATTTCTCCAATTATTTGGGAAATTGGATGGTCTCTTGATGTTACTAAACCAACAGGGGGTGTTGATTGTTCACCAACCTGTGTTGTTGTTTCCTCTTGTGCTACAACAACTGGCTCTTCAGGTTGTTCTCCATTATGTTGAGCATTCCCTTCATCTTCACTGCTTTCTTCTTCTTGAGCAACCTATAACTTGTTCATATCTTCAACTAGAGAATGTTCCTGCAAAGGTTCCATGGTAGAAGAAATCTTCTCCTTGAAAGACATGTTAGTTTCATCAAATGAAATGTGAACAGATTCCTCAATTTTCAAAGATGATTTATTATAGACCCTATAAGTCTTGCTGATCATGGAGTATCCCAGAAACACTCCTTCATCAGCTTTGGCTTGAAATTTTGCTAGATATTTCTTATCATTATTATGAATGTAGCAAATACAACCAAAGACTCTAAAATAGTCAACTTTAGGTTTCTTCCCTTTGAGTAATTCATAGGGAGTCTTTCCCTTTAGTTTATGTATCAGACTTCTGTTCAGCACATAGTTGGAGGTGTTCACTGCCTCTGCCCAAAAGGATAGAGGTAGATGAGCATCTGACAACAATGTGGTGGCAGATTCAATAAGGGTTCTATTTTTCCTTTCAGCTACCCCATTTTGTTGAGGAGTTCTAGGAGCTGAGAAAGTATGCCTGATCCCTTCACTCTGACAGAACTCTTGCATAAGAAGAGAATCAAACTCTGTCCCATGATCACTTCTGATCAGGGCAATGTGAGTATTGAACTCAATCTGTATGCATTTGAGAAACTCTGTCAGACACTTAAAGTTATCAGACTTCTTCCTTAGAAAGAACACCCAAGTGAATCTAGAGAAGTCATCTACAACTACCAAAGTGTAGGATTTCCCTCCTAGGCTTTGTACTGTGATGGGTCCAAACAGATCCATGTGTAACAGATACAATATCCTAGGTGAATCACTCTTATTAAGTGACTTAAAACTGTTTTTAGTTTGCTTGCCTAATTGACAAGCCCTGCAGAGTCCTTCCTTCTTGTAGGGGCCAGAAGGTAGTCCTCTAACAAGATTGTCCTTGGATAGCCTAGCAATAGTTCTAAGGTTTAGGTGTCCTAATCTCTTATGCCATAAAACATTTGGTTTACAGACTGAATTAAACAAGCAGATATCTACATTAGTTGAAAGAAAATCTACTAAGTAGATGTTACCTTTCCTTTTACCTATCAACACTGTTGTGTTGTCCTCTGACTTGATTTTGCATAAGGCTTTGCTGAAGGTCACCTGGTAGCCTTCATCACACAGCTGACTGATGCTGATTAGGTTGTGCTTCAGTCCTTCTACATAAGCTACCTTCTTGAAGGTTACTGAACCAATCTGGACTGCACCATATCCTTTAGTTTGTCCAAAGTTTGAATCACTAAAGATAACTTTGGGTCCAAGCTTGGCTCTGAAGGATGTGAGGTTGTCCTTGTTCCCTGTCATGTGCTTAGAGCACCCACTATCCAAATATCATTGCTGGTTAGATGTTGGATAGGTCTTCACCTGCACATAAGACAATTCATTTGTTTTTGACCCAGTTTACCTTGGGCCTAGGTTGATAACCTCTAAATTCTGAAATGAAAGACATCCTAGGATGACTCTTATATCCTTCAGGATGATATCTCCTTGGAGGTATAATCCATTCAGTATAAGGGTTAAAGGTTTGGGATGAAGAACCCTTAGGATTCAATTTTGATTTGCCTTTGAAAAAGTTTCCAGAGCTCTGACCTCTGTTCGACGATCTTGGAGCTGCGTTCGACGATCTTGGGTCAGATCGTCGAGCTCCGTTCGACGGTCGACTATGGTTGAGGTCAGGTATATGAGATCGTCGTCCTGCGTTCGACGACTTTGGCTGAGATCGTCGATCAGCGTTCGACGATTTTTCCTGAGATCGTCGAGCTGCGTTCGGCGATCGTCGATCTTCATTTGGCGATCGTCGATCTCTGTTCGACGATTTTTGCTGGGACTTGGTTTTCTGAGGCAGATCAGAATTTTTCCTAGCAACCTCTACAACTCCCTTTCCCTTGTCAGAAATGAATTTGATGGGAGTTGTTAGGACTATAGGTTGGCTGGATGAAGCACCCAAGCCCAGTGTACTGTTAAATCTAGAGTTCACTGTACTTGTGATGTCCATCAGCTTGATGCTTCTCCCATTAAGGGATTCTTCAAGCTTCTTGGCCTCAGAGAGCTCACTTTTCAGTGAAGCTATCTGTTCCCTACAGCTCTCCAACTCCTGAGAGAGTTTGAGGTTTTCTGACTTTAGAGCATTGTGTTCAGATAATTGGTTTCTGAGAGAGATAATCTCTTTCTCAGACTTTAGCAGGTCTAAACACAGTGCTTTAAATTCAGATTTAAAATCTTCTGAACTAAAATCAAAAGAACTAATTACCTGATCTTCTTCAGGTTGGGTCTCTGAGTCTGACTCTGACTCCTCTTCTTCTGAGTTATGCTGTGAGGCATTGATTGCCATCATGCAGAACTCCTTTTCTTCTGCATCATCCTCATCATCACTGGAGCTGGAAGAGGCTTTTGACTCCTCTTCTGTCTCACTCCAGGATTCAGCAACAAACCCCTTCCTTGTATGCTTATTTTTGCTTGAAGAAGGTTTGCTATTGCCATTTCTTTTGGAGTCTTTCTCCTTCCTTCTTTCTTTCCTGTCCCTTCTGTCCTTGTTCTTGTTCTCTGGGCAGTCAGGAACTATGTGCCCTGGTTTCCTGCAACCAAAGCAAATGATGTCTTTATTATTACCAATGGACTTGTCATACCTTGGCTTATCCTGCTCCTTGTATGATCTTCTTCTGAAGTCCTTTCTGGCCATCTTGTAGAATCTTTTGGCCAGCAAGCTGAGTAGTTCATCATTGCCTGTGGCTTTATCTACAGGAAGATCCTCAGTTGCCTTGAATGCTATGGTCTTCTCTTTCCTTGTGGCTGGTGAAGCAGCCTTCTGTTCTTCCTCTCTGTTCTTGATGAGTAGCTCATAAGATTTGAGCTTATCCAACAAAGCTTCAGTGGTGATCTCATTCAGACTTCTGGCATCCTTAATTGGCCAGATTCTTGAATCCCAAGTGCTGGGGAAGCACATTAGGATCTTGTCATTAAGTTCAGTTAGAGAGATCTCCTTGTCCAATGTCCTTAGTTCACTGACAATTAGACTTAGTCTGTTGTACATATCTCCCACTGACTCAGTCTCTCCCTTCTTGAAGTTCTCATATTGAGAGATGAGATGGGATCTTCTGTCTTTTCTCTTATCAGCTGAGCCTGAGACTATTTCTGAGAGCTTGTCCCAAATTTCCTTGGCTGAATTACATTCAGCTACTTTTTGAAATATGTCATCTGACATTGTCTGGGCTAGAATGTTCATAGCCTTGGCATCAGCTACTTTCCATTTTTTGATATCAGCATCTGTTCCTAATGGAGGTGGAACATCATTTGTACTTGTGCTCTCTGGGGGTCTTGGACACACTGTCAAAACAGAATTAAAGATATCTTCGTCAATAGAATTCATGTAAAGTCTAATCCTTGCTTTCCAAAGTGCAAACTTTGACAGATTGCACACTGGAGGTCTGGTGCTTGCATAATCTTTGTTTTGGGCCATGATTTGTGCAAACAAAATCTAATAATACACTACAAAAGAAAAACAGATCTAGTTTGGGATCTTTGGGTTCAGGTGTTAGCCTGTACAACCAATCAGGTTTGGTATGTTTAACTAACCTCGCTTTGATACCAATTGAAAGTGCAACTAGATCTGATATACTCTAAAGGGGGGGTGAATAGAGTATATGGTGCTTTAAAAGCTTTTACAGACTTTTACAACTATTGTTGTAATATGTGTGAACAGGGAAGCGATAAAAAATCTAATCACAAAACTAAGCTAAGTAAAAACTAAGCACAGAGAAATCAAGGCCAGAAACAAAAATGAAAGCAAGCAAAACTAGAAGACACAAGGAAATATAGTGGTTCCCCAAACTTGGGTACATCCACTCTTCTACCACCCTAGGTAGGAATCCACTGCAGGATGAGTTGATCAGGTGTCCTGGGCACCAATGAGCTTTTGATAAGGTGCTCAAAAACCAAAGCAGATTTTTTGATCAGGTGTCTTGCCACCAATGAGCTTTTGACAAGGTGCTCAAAAACCAGGTTCAAACTTTTGAAGGGAGTTTGAAAAACCCTTTATAGAGTGGGGGTGAGAGAGTGAT
Source organism: Platanthera guangdongensis (assembly GCA_039583875.1). Taxonomy (NCBI): domain Eukaryota; kingdom Viridiplantae; phylum Streptophyta; class Magnoliopsida; order Asparagales; family Orchidaceae; genus Platanthera; species Platanthera guangdongensis. The sequence goes on from CM077156.1 coordinate 157,507,451, forward strand.
GGAAGTCTTCTCTTTCTCAAACAACTGAGAAGACTATGTGGATTGATGTCAAAGCTCCCCCTGAATCCTTGAGATCTTCAGGAAGAGAAGCTTTGCTGAGGGTGATAGGCCTTCAAAGGTTGAACTCCAGCCAAAGATTATTTCAGCAATAGCTGAAATGTTGAATGTCTGGAGTCTGGAAATATGTTGGCCTTGAACACTTTGAAAACTACAGAGATCTGAAGAATTTTTGAAAGCTTGATCTCCTTGGATGAGTGTTCTTGAGAATTCTTTGTGACAGAAGATCTTTGAATATTTTTCTGTAATCAGTATTCTCTCTCTGTATTGTGTGTTTTTGTTGAGTGATTCAAAAATCCTATATATTATTCTCTGGTATAGAGTAGAATAATATTCTCTGTCAAGGATAGCCGTTGGTCTGCATTGATTACATCCTTAATTGCATAATCTCTTCTAGAGGAAAGTCCACAGAAACATTCCTTGAAAAATCCCTTGAAACTTGGTCCAGAATTAAATGAAACCGGCTAGCAAATCTCTGAATTAATTGCAGAATAACTCCTAACTGATTTGAATTTGAATTCTGGAAGTTATCTGAAATCGTCGAACTGAGCTCTGCTATCGTCGAGCTGAGCTCAGCGATCTGAAAGCACACAATAGCAAGATAATCGTCGATCTGAGCTCAAAGATCGTCGAACTGAGCTCAGAGATAAAGATCTAATGCAGAGTCAAAATCGTAGACCTGAGCTCACCGATTGTCGAATGGAGTTCGACGATATTATGAAGTTGAGCTCAGCGATCGTCGAATGGAGTTCGACGATCTGTCGAAGTTGAGCTAGACGATCGTCGACCGGAGTTCGACGAATCGTCGTGCTGAGCTCGACGATATGACTTAGTCTCCAGACTGAGAATCCTGGTCTTCAGGGCAGCTTCCAAACCTAGACTTCTAACCCTTAGTCTCAACTCTAATTGACCTATTAAGCTATACAGAAGGTCAAGCAAAGATTCCTAGAGACATAGTGATCCTGACCCAAATTAGTAATAGGGTGTTCCAACAGATGGGTTCTTGGTGTGGAGAGGATGGAGGAAGCACTAGATTGAATGTGTGGGAGGAGATAAAGTTGTCAGGATCTGTGGTAGTTAAATGAGGTGGAAGAGGAGATTGATGTGGGGATGGTTGTGGTGATTGGGAAGGAGAGTGCTGTATGGATTCTTGAATGGGGGAAGATGCGATTTCAGTGATATCTATTTGAGAAGAGGATGGGGGTGGAGAATGTGCAGGAGATGGAACTGGAGTAGAGATATGAAGTGGTTGTTGTTGTTGAGGAGAAGAAGGAATGTTGGGAGAGGAGGGAGCTTCTTCTGAGCGTAGGGGAGCGGCTATGACTGCCCTTATGCTTTCAGAAGGCCTGAAGGATGAAGAAGCCTTGGTTGGCTTGGTGATCCTCCTTTCCCATCTGCCAAAGAGGGCAGAGGTGAGCCTCTTGGAGGCATTGATGAACACTTTTGTTGACACCAAGTGTTCAGAAGCCTTTTCTTGTAGAAAAATACCTAGTACCCGACCGAAGCAAACTTCTTTCTTGTTGTTTTTCCTCTTAATCAAATCAAACAGTAATTGTACCCAGTTAATTCCTTTCTTATCCACCAAAGCAGCCATCACCAAGAATTGCTGCCTGGTTATATAATCACGTGTTGTATGTTTTCCTAACAGTACTTTTCGAACCACTTCAGCCAAGAACCTGTATTCAGCCGACAAGTTCTTCTAGAGCAATTTATTAGGGTTATCGCAACAATGACCCATTTTATTCAACATATTATTATACTCTTTAGTATCCAGTTCGATGTCTTCTTCGCCATTCAGTAGACCGAAAATGTCAGTTAGTACATTTGGAGAAAGAGAGACTAAGTTACCCGAAATTGTGCCTGTCATGGAATGTTCTGTTGTTGTAGAGGTATAAACTCATTCTTTAATCTCAGTCATTGCAATCTTTATCCTGACCGTCATGGACTGTTTCAGTTGTTATTCTTCAAACAACTTCAAGATCTCCACAAAAATTGCATCAAAAAACTGGAATGAATCGAAATCTATGTCAAATCTCATGTCAAATTTCATTGAAGAGTAAGTAGTCGCCGGAATCGCCATGGTGCACCTACAAGAGAAAAACATAGATCAAGTGCGATGGAACTGAAAGAGCGAGACGAAGGTCGAAGAAAACCTAGATATAAGGTTTTTAGAATATGAACCGCCAAGCTCCGTCCGACGAATAATAAAAAAAATCTTCGATCTGAGGTTGACGAATTATTTTATTAGAAAATGAGTTCGTCGATCTCAGTTTGAAGAAGACGAATAAATCGTCGATCTCCGTTCGACGAAAACTTCACTGAAGCAGGGATCTTCGATCTCCGTTCGACGAAAATTGTTTCATTAAGAAGTGATCGTCGAACTCCGTTCGACAAACTCTTCATGACGGGTTCACAGATCGTCGATCTCCGTTCGACGAACTGTCAACAAATCGTCAACTACAGACATAAATTAAATTAAAGCTTCACCATTTATCATTCCAAGCTGGTTTATAAAGAACAAATGATTTCTTTCATCCAGAGGTTTGGTGAAAATATCTGCTCTTTGTAAATTAGTGTAGATATAGATAAGATTAATTTTATTTTTGTCTACACACTCTCTGATGAAATGATGTCTAATGTCTATAAGTTTGGTCCTACTGTGATGGACTGGATTTTGTGTTATGGATATAGCACTTGTGTTATCACATAAGAGAGTTGAATTATTTAAGTTGAACCCATAGTCCAGGAGTTGGTTTTGAATCCACAGCATCTGGGAACAACAACTGCCAGCTGCAATATATTCTGCTTCAGCAGTTGATGTAGACACATGTGACTGTTTCTTGCAAAACTAAGACACTAATCTCATACCAAGGAACTGGCATGTCCCTGAGGTACTTTTTCTGTCTACCCTGCATCCAACAAAGTCAACATCTGAGTATCCAGTTAAGTCAAATTCTGACTCAGTAGGATAACAGAGTCCTAGACTAGGACAACTCTTTATATATCTCAAAATTCTTTTTAGGAAAACTAGGTGAGATTCTTTGGGTTCACTTGGAACCTAGCACAAAGACATGTAGCAAACATTATGTCAGGTCTGCTTGCTGTAAGGTATAGTAGGGACCCAACAATGCCCCTATATAATTTCTGATCAATAGGTTTTCCATGTTCATCAGAATCTATTACAACATTAGTGGTCATGGGTGTTTTCTTTGCTGAGGCATCAGCCATCCCAAACTTTTGAATAAGCTCTTTAGCATACTTAGCCTGGGGATATGAAGATGCCATCAGGTAGCTGCTTCACTTGGAGACCAAGGAAGTAGGAGAGCTCACCCATGCTACTCATTTCAAACTTTGAATGCATGAGATCAGCAAACCTCTTGCATAGTTTGGAATCTATAGACCCAAATATAATGTCATCTACATAAATTTGTACTAATAATATTTGATCCTTATGGTGTCTAGTGAATAATGTTCTATCTATAATGCCTCTAGTAAATTTATGCTCTATCAGGAAGCTAGCTAAGGTCTCATATCAAGCTCTTGGAGCTTGCTTTAAACCATAAAGAGCTTTTTGCAATCTAAAGACATATGAAGGATAAGTTGGAGAGATAAAACCTGGAGGTTGTTCAACATAAACCTCTTCTTTAAGTACTCCATTTAGAAAGGCACTCTTGACATCCATCTGATAGACTTTAAACTTCTTGTAAGCAACATAAGCAAGGAAGGTCCTGATTGCTTCTAACCTTGCAACTGGTGCAAAAGTTTGGTCATAATTTATTCCTTCTTCTTGCCTATAATCTTGAGCAACAAGCCTAGCCTTGTTTCTCACAATTACACCTTGGTCATCTAGATTGTTTCTATATACCCATTTAGTTCCAATGACTGGATAGTCTTTGGGTTTTGGAACTAAATCCCAAACTCTGCATCTCTCAAATTGATTGAGTTCCTCTTGCATTGCAATGATCCAGTGGGGATCTTGCTCAACATCTTTTATGGATTGAGGCTCAACTTGAGAGATAAAACAGACATGCATCACATCCTGGTTGATTTGATGCCTTGTCTGTACACCTATTGACATGTCCCCAATCAGTTGAGATCTAAGGCGATCCCTTAGTGTGACAAGATCAGTGGGTAGAGTTGGTTCAGCAACAACATTTGGGTTTAATTCCTCTTGTGAAATAATGTCTGCTGTTGAAGGAAGTTCAACCTCTTCTAAAATTTCTCTTCACTGTCTTCATCAGCTTGTGGAGGAGGAGGTGATATAACCTCTTGTGGAAGGTTCAACTCACCCAATTTCTCACACAAGTGAGGTACCTGCAAAATATTTGAGGTGGAAGGGTCATTCTCCATATAGTACATGTTAGCTTCATAAAAAGAAATATGTACAGATTCTTCTATTTTTAAGGATGATTTATTGAATACCCTATAAGCTTTGATAACTTGGGAATATCCCAAAAACATTCCCTCTGTAGCTTTAGCTTCAAATTTTCTAATGTGTTTCTTTTTATTGTTATGAATGAAACACCTACACCTAAAAATTCTAAAATAATCAATTTTAGGTTGCTTCCCTTTGAGTAATTCATAGGGGGTCTTGCCCTTTAGTTTGTGTATCAAACTTGTATTCAACACATAGTTTGCTGTTCTCACAGCCTCTGCCCAAAAGGATAGGGGCATGTGTGCATCTGCAAGCAATGTTCCTGCAGATTCAATGAGTGTTCTATTTTTCCTTTCTTCTACCCCATTTTGTTGAGGAGTTCTAGGAGCAGAGAAACAATGTCTGATACCTTCCTCCTCACAGAATCTTTGCATGAGAAGAGATTCAAACTCAGTACCATGATCACTTCTGATCAATGCAACTGGAGTAGAATACTCAATCCTTATGTCCTTAAGAAAATCTGTAAGGACTTTAAAGTTATCTGACTTGTTTCTCAAGAAGAAAACCCAAGAGAATCTGGAGAAGTCATCTATAATAACCAAGGTGTAAGACTTCCCTCCTAAGCTTTGTACAGCAATGAGTCCAAAAAGGTCCATATGTAGCAAGTACAAAATCTTAGGTGAATCACTCTTATTAATTGACTTAAAGCTATTTTTAGTTTGCTTGCCTTCTTGACAAGCCTTGCATAAGCTTTCCTTCTTGTAGGGGCCAGAAGGCAGTCCTCTGACAAGGTTGTCCCTAGATAGCTTAGATATGTTCTTAAGGTTGACATGACCTAGTCTCTTATGCCAAAGGATATTGTTATTACTAACTTGGTTGAATAAACATATTTCTGAGTTAGCAGAATTAAAATTTACTATATATATATTTCCTTGTCTACACCCTGTTAAAACAGTTTGATTATTTGAAGAGATAATGCATTTAGAATTGGTAAAGCAAATCTGATAACCTGCATCACATAATTGACTTATGGATATTAGGTTATGTTTGAAACCATTGACATATGCCACTTTTCTGATGGTGACAGCTTCATTGTTGAAGTCTCCATAGCCTTCAATTTGTACAAAGCTGGAATCTCTAAAGATCACCCTTGGACCCAGCTTTGCCTTGAAGTTGATTAAGTTATCCTTGCTTCCAGTCATGTGCTTGGAGCACCCACTATCCAGATACAACTTATTTTGAGTGATAGGATAGTTCTTCACCTGCAAGGAAATAAGTTAGATGTTCTTGACCCAGGTTACCTTGGGTCCTTGTTTCTTTTCATAAGAAAAGCTAGAAATATATAAACATTCAGGTTGGTTTTTATAACCTAAGGGGTGAAATCTTCTGGGAGGAATTATCCAATCAGCGAGTGGATTAAAAGGTTTTCTAGATTGATTAGTGTTTCTGTCAAAATTATGATTGTTATTAAGTCTGACTGGGTTCGACGAAAAATTGTAAGTTCGTCGACCAGAGTTCGACGAAGTGGGATGAGATCGTCGATATCTGCTCAGAGAATGAACATATTCATTTTATGTGCCCCAAGTTCGCCGATCTCTGCTCGACGAACCATACACAGTTCGTCGATCGCAGTAAGACGAATTTTTATAGCAAATATTGGCGTTCATAGATCGGAGTTCGACGAACTAGCCACATTTCGTCGACCTAAGTTCGACGAAATCTGTTGAACTTTATTTTTACTTAAAGTTTTCTGGTTTCTGTTATTTTGACTTTTTGAGTTAGGTAATTCTTCTGTGGTTTGTTTATTGTTTATTACCTCTTTACCCTTAGCTGAAACAAATCTAATAGGCATTGATAATATGTTCTTAAGTATGAGGGGTAAACTTAATGCTGCACCCAAGCCCAGTTTGCCATTCAGTCAGGCATTGACTGTGCTTGTAATGTCCATCAGCTTAAGGCTTCTCCCATTGAGAGATTCCTTAAGTTGCTTAGCCACACATAGCTCTGTTCTTAAAGAAATAATTTGTTCATTAGCTAGATTTAGTTCATCTTTTAACTTAGTATTTTCAGAAATCAGATTTTCTTGATTAGATAGTCTTTCCCTAAGTATTTTAATTTCCTTTTTAGAGTTGATTAGGTCAATACACATGGTTTTAAATTCAGTTTTGAAGCTGTCAGAATTATAATCAAAAGATGAAAGTATCTGATCAGCTTCAGATTCTGAAACTCCTTCATTATCAGATTCTTCCTCATCATCTGATTGGTTGTTAGAGGCATTGATTGCCATGAGGCAGACTTCCTTGGCCCTTGCCTCTTCTTCCTCTTCACTGGAACTGGAAGATGTGGATTCATCTTTTGTGTTACTCCAGGTATCGACAACAAAGCCCTTCTCCTTCTTTTTGTATTTGCTGGAGGAAGGCCTGCTACTTTGTTATCTTCTGGAGTCCTCTCTACTTCTTTCTTTCTTTTGATTCTCTGGACACTCTGAGATAAAATGTCTAGGTTTCCTGCATCCAAAACATACTACTTCTTTAGTAGAAGTTTTATCATACCTTGGCTTATCATCCTGCCTAGATGATTTTCTCCTGAAGTCCTTTCTTGTCATTTTATAAAATCTCTTGGCAAAGAGACTCATTAGTTCCTCATTTACTGTTGATTCTTCTGTCTCTTCAGCAGCCTTGAATGATATGTTGTGCTCCTTTCTTACTAGTGGAGGAGTCCTTTGTTCAACTGCTTCTCTGGACTTTATTAGTTGCTCATAAGACTTGAGCTTTCCCAATAGAGATTCTGTGGAAATCTCATTTAATCTCCTGGCCTCCTTGATTGGCCATATCCTGGAATCCCATGAGCTTAGGAAGCACTTGAGGATTTTATCATTTACTTCAGTAAGGGTGATGTCCTTATCCAAAGTCTTCAGTTCATTGATTATTAAGCTCAGTCAATTATACATGTCAGCAATAGATTCTAACTCATCCTTCTTGAAGTTCTCATACTGAGATATGATCTTTTGTCTTTCCTCTCATCAGCAGAGCCAACCACCATTTGGTTGAGAGAGTCCTAAATAGCCTTGGCTGCTGTGCATTCAGCCATCTTCTGGAAAATGTCATCAGACATAGTCTGAGCCAGAATATTCATGGCCTTTGCATCAGTAATCTTGGCCTTCTTCTATGCATCTGTCCACTCAGGTGGTGGAACAGCATGTGTGCTTGATGTTGAGGTAGATGCAGTTGGTTGAGGAGGACCTATCAAAATAGAATTGTAGATGTCCTCATTAATGGAATTCATATAAAATTTTACTATTGCCTTCCAGATGGCAAACTTATTTAAGTTGCATACTAGAGGTTTGGTGCTTGCATAACCTTGTTCTGTGCCATGCTGTGAATATAATCCTAAGAGAAATAAAAGTTCAGATCTAACACAGGATCTTTTGGTTCGAGGGTTAACTTGTACAACCAAAGAGACACTGCTCTGATACCAATTGAAAGTGAGGGTCAGACCTGATATACTATAGAGGGGGGGGGGTGAATAGAATATCTTTAGAACTTTTTCAGTTTATAAAAACTGCATAGTAGAGCGGCTAATAGATACCAATGTTTGATGTAAGTAAAAGAGCAATCTAAGATAAATCTAACTATCACATGCACAACAAAACTAACTAACACAGGCACAACAAGAACAAAAATGAAAGAGGGCAACCAGACAACACAAGAACTTTTATAGTGGTTCCCCAACCTGGGTACATCCACTCTTCTACCACCCTGGTAGGAATCCACTAACAAGTTTTGATTAGGTGACTGTCACCAATGAGCTTTTGATCAGGTGCTCAAAAACCAACCCAAGTCTTTTGATCAGGTGACTTGCAACCCAGGAATAACTTTTGAAGGGAGTTAAAGAACTCTTTGTATAGTGAGTGGGTGAGAGAGTTATGGTGTCTTCTCTTTCTCAAATACAACTAAGAAGACTAGTGGATCTTTGATGTTATCAAAGCTCCCCCTGATTTATTGAGTTGTTCAGGAAGATTGGAGCTTTGCTTTAGGGTGAGTAGGTCTTCTATCTTTAGCCCTGACCAGAAGAGATACAGGAACTTCTTGACTGATAAATATTTATTGCCCTTGAAGAATCCTGGAATAAAAAATGAAGAAGACTCTTAATTTGGGATGAATGTTATTCTTCTTCTTCAGCAATGTCAAGGTGAAGACCAGATTATTTTTCTGCACAGAGAAGAGTTTGAATATTGTTCTATGTATCTTCTTTGTATCTGTTCCTGTGTCGAGAAAAGGGAAGAGAATCACTTTTCTTCTTCTTAATGAAATTTCTCCTTTGAATTTTTGAATTCCTTCCTGCATTGATTGTTGTCGGCCTGAAGAATGTAATACGTCTGGAGAGAATATCTGAATTAATTGATTTCCCCAACTTTCCTATTGAAAAATGGCAAGTAATAATCCTGATGAATGTCATAATCAATGTTGCTTCTAACGGTAATATTCAGAGAATATTAAGCATTGATTATTCATGAATTAGTGTTATAGAATGAGGATAAAGGAAGGAAAAATCCAAGTCTGTATCTGCACAGAAATCGTCGAGCAAACAACAGATTTCGTCGACCTGGGTCCAAAGTTCGTCGAGCTGAGAAGTCATGTTCGTCGACCAGATAATTGTTGTTCATCGACCTGAGATCCAAGATCATCGACCTGAGAACTGCTAACTGCTATCTGATAAAACTTGCCAATTCTGTGCTTCAAGATCGTCGAGCTGATAATATAGATTCGTCGACTGGAGTTCAGAGAAATGATTCTGGACTTGGAATGTTGAAGTTGTGCATCCAGAAATCGTAGACCTGAGAACCAAGTTCGTCGAGCTCAACTCAGAGAATTCTCTCTGAGTTCGTCGAGCTAAGCGTGACTTTCGTCGAGCTGAGTTCGATGAACGTCGAACTCACTCTCCTGAATCTTTGAAATTTCTCTAAGTCTGGAGTCTTCTGCAGTCTATTGTTGGTTGGTCAAAGCAATGTTGACTCTAAGGACATGGCCTAATCTCTAGGACACAGACATGACCCTGGCTATACAAGATGGGTCAATAATCCTAGTTTAGTGAACGTAGCCCAAATCCAACTAGGGATTCAACACCCGTGTCGATGGCTTAAATTGGCATGGCGATGTGAGCAATGAGTTGAGTGGATCCGTACCCGCTCTATGTGGTTTGGTTCAAGAGACTTAAAGTACGTGGCACTTACCGGGGGCATAGATGGATGAGTCTTAGGCTTCAGCCGGAAAGACTCAAATGCTCACGATGGTTGCCGTCCTGGGGGTGGTGGTGAAGACTCGGATTGGACCGGAGTCACTAAGAATGTGCCCTGAGAGCACGGGGTGTGTGGTCGTTCGTGTCTACGGCTGTGGTGAAGTGTGCTTAAATTGAACTTTCATTTATATATTGGATTTTGTTAATACAACTACAGGGAAGGAGCACCTTCGCCCCGAGTAAGGGGTGGGGTCATTATAATTTGGTCAGCTTTAGCTGACCGTTGCTTTATTTTGCCACCGTGCGGTGGATTGTTCTTATGCAGGAACATGTGAGCCTAGTGGCAAATAGCGGGTTGAAGCCCTTGTTGCTGTGCTGGCCCTTGAAGGCCAAGGCGAAGTGTTTTTTCTTTTAATACTATCATGTATGGTTGGCCTGCGAGCCAATGTATGTAAAACACTTTAATTCAAGTTGATTGTTGTAAGGCCATAAGGCCAAGACTTTTGTGTATGTTATTTCATTCCTGTTGTGGCTATAGTGGACATTCATGTTATGTTTATGAGTTCTTCTAACTTATTTAAAAACTTCCGTTAGAATGCTCTGTGTTAGGTTTCTTTATTATTTCATAGTATTTTGGGATTAATATATAACTCCGCTGACTGTCCGTGGAATATGGCGTGGGGCCCCGGCCAGACCTTCTATTATATCCCATGTGATGGATGGGGTTGTTACAATGGGTCTCCTATTGCTACCTTCAAGATCAGTGTACAACCTCGTGTTTGTGAAGTGGGAGAACCAGAGCGACTCCACAACTACAAGCGAAGTGGCGGACGAGTGCTGGTCTCATCAGTATTTCGCCAAAGTGGCGGGTGAGTGCTTGTCTCATCAGGCATTAGCCAAAACGGCGGATGAGTGATGGTCTCATCAGGCACCTGCCAAAGCAGCAGGCAAATGCTAGTCTCATCAGGCACTCCCCAAACCGGCGGGCGAGTGGTGGTCTCATCAGGCACTCCCCAAAGCAGCGGGCGAGTGCTGGTCTCATCGGGCACCCACCAAAGCGGCGGTCGAGTGCTGGTCTCATCAGGCACCCGCCAAAGCGGCGGGCGAGTGTTGGTCTCATCAGGCACCCGCCAAAGCGGCGGGCGAGTGCTGGTCTCATCAGGCACCCGCCAAAGCGACGGGCGAGTGCTGGCCTCATCAAGCACCCGCTGTAATATCTCACAAACAACCAGACCCCTAGGAAGTTTTGTCATGACTAGGTCATGACAAAGCTCTAAGAAGACCAAGAGGACCATGAGTGCCTAGGCAAAAGATGAAATCACCTTGGTATGCAAAAAACAATTTCTAGTTACCGAGCCAAGGGTTTGGATACCAAGGAGGCCAAAGCGGCGGGCGAGTGCTAGTTCATGGGCCTTTAGAGCTCTAACAACCCATTGGGGGTCAACCAAGGAGGTCAAGTTGACCAGAGTCAACCCTAACCTTGGTTAGGTCAAATTGCCCTAACTTGACCTAAGTTGATTACACCAAGTCACATAATGGACTTGAGTGGTGTCAAGGGACCCATGAACTCTCAATTGGGTCAATCAAACCATCAAAGCTTGACCTAAGGTGGAGCCTAATTAACAAGGGTTATTGTAGCCCAAAATGGGGAGAAAAGTCAAACCAAACTTCAATCCAATTGGGCTAGGCCCAATTGTGGTGACCCATTAACTACAAACAAAGATAAATTATCTAAAGAGCCACTCAATTTCTGTATGAGGTGACTAGGAGAGAGAAAGTGGAGGTTTCACCCAAAGGGGGGAGAGAAAGAGGAGAATTCATGGCTTTGGAAGGTCATGGGGCACTCAACCCCCCCCCCCCCCCCCCCCCATTAATGGTCTCATTCATCCCCCTTGATCAATTAGGAGGAGATGGAAGGGTTTTCCCCGCCTCCTAGGGGTATAATTGTAGGAGCTTGGTGGTGGCCGAAAGCACAATTCATGGCTTGACTCTCCCACTCCAAAACTTGACCCCTCTATCATCTTTAAAACTCCCAAGCAATGAAAGCGAGCTTTTACATCACTGCTTTAGGTGAAGGATTGAGAAAATGGCAAGGAGGAGCTCGGAGGTCGTCAACCATGGCACATCACCACCACACACGCCGCCAAGCCCGCCTGCAGGTCTAGTTCTCTTCCCCTTCCTCTGTGCTAGATTTGTAGATCGCTAAGTGGAGAAATCGGGCTCAATCGAGCCTGATTAGTGAGGAGAAAAGTGTGATTTTTCCATGAAAATTAACCTCTCGGGTTCACCGAAAATGGCCTTTTCGGTGGCTGTGCCGCCGCCAGGTGATAGCCACCACCTCATCGGAGGTGGTGATGATGGTGGCTGGCCAAGGAGGTGGATGGATGCCCGGGAAAAGGCGTTGGATAAGCTCTAGGACTAATAAATCTCGACCCTAGGCTCATCAAAGACAATGTCCAGTAACCGTTGGATCTGGTGCGATTGTTATGCGCAGGACGAAATGATTTATTAATATATTAATTACATTTTTGTCACACTATATCTGTCAAATGGTTTTAATTCTTAAAAAATATCTAGAGGCCTTTTCAGTAAATGTGACCAACAGAGAAAAGATAGACCTTGAGGTCTAGTCTAATAAAAAATTAAAATCATCCAATTTGGCTCACTGGATTTCCCTCAGCACACTTTTTGGTGAAAGGTGTCCAAAAGTTAATCAAAAATTAAAATGAGTGCCCCTAGTGGCCCACTCATTCTCATGGCCTGAAAATTTGACCAAAGGCCGGTCTGTCCATGTCACCCATCATAACCAAAAATCAGAATTTTTGGAGATGATTTTTCTATAGTTTTTGTAATAATTTAATAAATCATACATGTGGTAAAAATATGGTCTATGGACCTCAAATTTCACCCAAACTCTGGTGGATGACCAGAGGGGTCTATATATATAAGACCCCCCCCCCCCTCCTGGATCCCAAAACACGGCACGAAGGGGGGTCTTATGCCCAGAACAGCTGTCTTGCGGTAGCATTAGCACACGGGCTAACCTGTACCACAAGGCGCCTATTCTGCCGGCTACAACCAATATCAATATATACATGTCAACCCAACCATAATATAAAAGAGAGAGAGAAGTCAAATCCACACTAAGCATATATGTCCAAATACATCAAATAGGAGAAGCTAAAACATGCTTCTACAATATCAGAGTACAGCTATAAAAAATTGCCCAAACGGGCTACATCAGAATCTCACAACACTCACATCCGTAACCGACAGTAAGGACGGTACAGTCACTTCAAGCCCTGTCGTTCTGGCTTGGTTGTCCTGCTGTAAAGTCTGTAGTTGCTCTACCTGCGGGGTGACCTCCTAAAAAGGAAGACGTAGCAACTGTTAGTCAAAAAGACTAAGTGGTTTCACATCCGCTCCCCCGGCGACTCCTCGGCACCGGGCGGAGAAAGGAACAAGGGTAAAAGTATAATAAATAGTATAACAGATACAAGCAGGTGGTAATGGTACAATAAGATTAATAACATTATATTCTAGCAGTTCTACATAAACAATAATAAACTATTAAGTACAAGTATCTGCGGCAGGAAAGTGACTTAACTTATAATGATGCACATACAAGCTTATAAGTTAAGGATCATGTTACATAAAAGTAACTCATCGCATAAGAGTGTCTATACAAACTTATACGATGAGGATATTGTTTGTGCAATGCTATGTAATGGTATGTATGTTATGCAATGACTCACCTATGATCACACACATGCAATTGTCATGTCGACACAGACTATAGTTCCCACTATTCGAGCAGGTAGCTAACCTCTAAGGCATCAACCGCCGTGGCCAGGCGGTGACAGTAGAGCAGGCATCTCTACTACTAGGCGGGTATCCACACTACTTCAGCTAGGCCTCAGCACACCTCAACGCTAAGAACACAATAGTGGAGCCCATGCGTACTATGGCCCAGCGGGGTCTCGGGTAGATGTGCACTGAGAACACAACCTGAACTGGCCTGGTGTGACCCGGAAGGGGCCTCGGTAAGAAAGCACGAGGACACAGGACAACCGTTCACTTGGCACGGAAGGGGCCTCGGGATGTGAACACCGAGGACACAGCCCAACCGCCCAAAGTCTAACTGTCAACTCCCGTCGGTGTGACGATCGGCGAGCCCGCAGACCTGCCACACTATCCTTAACCCAGGATTACAACACCGCGTGTCGACTCACATCGCATGCAAATTCCACATCACTGTGGTATGGAATGGGCCTCGGAAGTAAGCACGAGGACACAGTTCAACCATCCATCTATACCTCATTTCAACATTAACTCAACTAGTGACGGTCAATGCCGCACTTACATCCATCCACAATACTACCCGTAGGGAGACTACGCTCTAAGTATTGGACTACTACATTTCATTCTAACCATCATACATACTCATGGCCACGGGCGGACCCACTTTCGGACACACCCGGGCACGTGCCCGGGTACGATTTTTCGCGAATTTCACCGGGGAGAACCTTTTATCGCGCATCCCAGCTGCTTCCCTTTCCACGCTCTGATTTTGCCCTAGCCGCTGAAGAATCGCTGTTGCTCCGCCGTCCGAATCGCTGCATTCCGCCGGTGCTGCTCCGTCGTCCGAATCGTTGCAGTCCGTCGTCCGAATCGCTGTAGTCCGCCGTCCGAATCGCTGCAGTCCGCCGTCCGAATCGCTGCAGTCCGCCGTCTGAATCGTGCCCGAGCCGCTGCAGTCTGTTGTCAGTTCTTCTTCTTCTTCTTCCTCATTTCCCATTTCCCATTTCCCATTTCTGATAACCCCATTTCTCATGTTTACAGCAATCTTCCTCCTCCAAAAACCCTACATCAGGTGGTCTTTCTCCTTCCTAAGCCCGCTGTGGACATCTAATAACCCCAAAATCAGAAATTGAGGTATAATCCTAACCCTACCAACTATTTTAGTGGATTGCAATTTCATTTTGGGTGTTTGCATACTAAATTGATTAGTTTCATGTATTATTGTTTCTCATTGTCCTTCATTATTTTAGCCACTTTTGGTTGTATATATTAATTTTAAATATAACATTTTGCAACCTTTAAGCATTAGTGAGATTATGACAAAAGATAGAGCACAATGGAGACAAAGGATCCATATAGCTGACCCCACTTTAGTGGGATAAAGGCTTGAATGTTGTTGTTGTATAACATTTTTTGCAACTAGGAAAGACAACAATAGGTGTTAGAGCATTCATGCATGCAATTAGGATCACATCCTTTGGTATCAGAGCATCTGAGTGCAAATATAATCAACATCATATGTTAAACCTATGCTGCATAAACATTTCACTCAATTTTCATTAATGTTACCTTTGGTGTTGCATGTGGTTATACTTGAGATGATAGATACACTTACCGAAGTCACTACAAGAGAGTATTGTGGTTGAGTACTCATTCTAAATGTTACCTTTGCTGCATAAACCTTTTCAATCGACTTTCATTAGTGTTACCTTTGGTGTTGCATGTGGTTATACTTGAGATGATACACTTAACCGAAGTCACTACAAGAGAGTATTGTTGTTGAGTACTCTTTCTAAGTATACATGCTGAGCGCTCCTGTCAAGCAATCTTATCGAATAATTTTGCTGTGTACTCCAATTTCTACTGTCAAGTACTCTTTACGAGTATTTTGCCCAATAGTTATGTCGTGTACTTTTCGAGCCTACGTATAAATATGTATGAAAAAGGATTTTTGGGTGAAATTAATTTGAATTTTTGAAGTCACTTTCTATTAGCTACAAGATTATGGTTTTGTTTTCACATTTTCCTTGGGTCGTTGTCTTAAGGGATTGTGTTTCTTAAGTCACATTAGGTGTATCAATTAACTTATGCTCTATATTTAGCTTTTATGCAGTTTTTTTCCTATGATCATATCCTATATGAATATTGAGATTTTATAACATTATTTCAATGTGTTAATCATGTCAGTTTGAAATTTAGATTGGTGTGTATGCAATTGCTCATCCATTGAAATTTAGATCTCAGCACTAATCTTGAAATTGAATTTAAATCCATAAACATGTTCAAACTTATGGAATTGAATTTAAATCCATAAACATGCTCAAACTTATGAAATTGAATTTAAATCCATAAACATGTTCAAACTTATGAAATTGAATTTAATGTCCATTCAATTATTAAGTTAGTTTGATGTAGGATTGGTGAAATGTCCAAATTTGGGACATTTCAGTTCTTATGCATACTTGTGCTCACACAATATTTATAATTCAACTGTACTACTTAGAATTTATCAATCTATTGTGTCTTGATTCTTATGCATACTTGTTCTCAGTAAAAAAAATTGAACTTTTTTATAATTGAAGGATGTAGAGTATATAAAACCTTAGGAATTTCCCTCGCGGGCCTAGGTACGATCGCGCTTGGTCGTAGGGGCATTGCATCTTGAGATAACAAAGACAATTGTTCAAGACGTTGGGGATAGATGCTTCAGTATTTTGGTCGAACGAATCACATGATGTGTCCACAAAAGAACAAATGGTTGTGGTTTTACGCTATGTTACTATCAAAGGTCTTATTATGGAGCGTCTTCTAAGGTTTGTTCATGTTATAGACACAACTGCCTTATCATTAAAGAAAGTTATTGATAATTTGTTTGCAAAACATTGTCGAAGTATTTCTAAATTGCGGGGTCAAGGTTATGATGGTGCTAGCAATGTGAGGGGTGAGTTCAAAGGACTGAAAATGTTGATATTGCAAGGAGAATAATTGTGTTTTCTACATTCATTGTTTTGCTCATCAACTACAACTAATATTAGTAGCTGTTGCAGAAGATCATGTTGAAGTTGCAGAGATTTTCACGCTTATTAACCTTGTGTTGAATGTTGTTGGAGGATCTTGCAAACGACGTGATTGTATAAGAGCATTAGAAGTTGATCGGGTTGCTTTAGAGCTTGGTTGTGGAGAGTTGGAAAGTGGTCGAGGGGCAAATCAACCACTTGAATTGAAAAGGGCAGGTGACACACGGTGGAGTTCACATTATGGCACAATATTAAATTTTATTCGGATGTTCTCATCTATTGTTGAGGCACTTGAAATTATCAAGGTTGATGCTGCCGATGGAAATCAGAGAGGAATGACCAATACTTTAATTAAAAGTCTCTTGACTTTTAATTTTATTTTTCTCTTGCATTTAATGAAGAATATTTTATCCAAGTCACATGAGTTATCACAAGCTTTATAGAAAAAGGATCAAGACATTGTTAATGCAATGAAGTTTGTAAAATTTACAAAGCAGTTACTATTGAATTTCAGAAATAAAGATTTTGAATGAAACTCCTTCATGACTGAAGTATCAAAATTTTGCACAAAACACCATATAGAAGTTCCTAATATGAATGAAAAATATATGCAAGCAGGAAGATCAAGACGCAATGAAAGAGAGATTACAAATTATCATCATTTCCGGGTTGAAATCTTCAATACAGTGCTCGATTGGACTTTGATCGAGTTAAATGATCGTTTTAATGAAGTGAGTATTGAACTACTTTTATATGTTTCTTGTCTGGACTCTAGTGATCGATTTGCCTTATTTGATAAACAAAAGTTAGTTCGTCTCGCATAATTGTACTCATCTGATTTCTCACCAAGTAGAATTGCAACTACTTGAAGGACAACTTGATATGTATATTATTGATATGCACTCTTTACCAACCGACATGTTCTCTCATAATAAAGGAATTGGTGGCCTTTTAAAACTATTGGTGGAGTTGAAAAAACAAGATCACTATCAGTTGGTTTTCAGGCTTTTAAAGTTGGCATGTCTTCTACCCGTTGCAACTGCTACAATTGAAAGAATGTTCTCTGCAATGAAGATTATAAAAAATCGTTTACGAAACAGAATGAGAGATGAATGACTGCATGATCGTTTATACAGAGAAAGATGTTGCTGAGGGTATTACTAATGATACTATTATTACAAAATTTCAGAATATGTGTCCACGAAAAGTGGTCTGTTGAACGGTATGTCATTTGTTTTTTGGTTATTAACTTTTTATTAATTGCAATATTAGTTTAAATTTATTTAAGTTTTACATTTAATTATTTATTTTAAAATTGTACCTGGGTTAAGAAAAATTCCTAGTTCCGCCCTGCTCATGGTCCATGGTTTATCCTTCTATTTGTCATTCCAAATAGTTTCAACATATTACAAACATGATGCGTATTAATAATAATATAACCAATTTGTATCTAGTCATTTCATTCATCATATTATAAACATGATGCGCATTTATAATAATCTATCAATTTGAGCAAGTCATATCATGCAATAAAGCTTGCTTCATAATTCAGTTTTATGAAATCTAATTAACAAGATTTATCATTCATAGCAACTACGTGGTCAGCATAAAATAGTTCATCAAAATCTCGAGTTAATTTGCAACATCGATTCCACCGAATTTAAATTCATATTATATAAACCCCAGAATTTAAGTGCAGAATAAATCTAGACAACAACTTCGACCGGAAATTCCCGAAGCTACAGGAATCTGGTGAAGACGTGTAACCCCTCGATGGAAAGGACTTTTCCATGGGTTACAACTTTCATACTCAGCCCACAACCCAGATTTGAATGTATCCTATTTGAAATCGGCTTCAAAGTCCGCTGCGTACAGAACAACATTTCTGCATGCATGATTTATCGGACGTCATTTTCATTCAGGCTTTCCCATGACTACAGAGTTCACCTGAAGTCGTGCAACCATTCGTTGAAAAGGTATTCTCAAGGGCTTCAACTTTCGTGTTTAGTTGAAAGCCCAGATCTGGCCACAACCTACATGAAAATGGCCAAGAAGATCGCTGCTCACAGAATACAGATTCTGCACGTATCTTAAAGAGGGATGAACGACATCGGTTCATCATCATCTTCAAGTCGGTCTTCCAAAATCACATCAAAATTCCTCCTCCCTTATTCACCCTCAAGAGGCCATGACTCTTCACGAAACCATCCCCCATCTTCACATAGAAGGTTGGAGAGGTTGAAGACAGCACTAACCTTAGAGCACAAGCCCTAGAACGGCCTCTTCCTAGAGAAATCACCATCCCACAAGTCTAGACTCTTTTGAGTCGACATCTCTCCTAGATAACTACAGATCTAGCACCAAGGGAGAGGGGAGGAAGCTCACCTCATTTCCGACGTTTCCACTATTTCCGGCCATGGATCGTGTAACTCTTTTCGGTGGCATCTTCTCCTTCACGGCGACAGCGGATCTTCTCCTCTACAACTAGATCCAGCAACTTCCTTCTCTCAACAGGAGTTTCTCTCAGAAAATAGGGGATGAAATGAGCATGAAAACGGATAGGGTTTTCATTTCCCCTTATATATGAAAAGTGACACGGGTAGGGACACTCCCGTGTCCTTGCCCGTGTCCTGCTTGCTCAAAGCGTTACAGACGGTTTCAACGTCGGTTCATTATTAGACATGGGTAGGGACACACCCATGTCCCAACCCGTGTCCACATGACACAGCCGTGTTCCCTGGCTGTGTCCTCCTCTGGATACATCTCGACGAACTTAACTCGACACAACGACACACGGGTAGGGACACACCCGTGTCTCTACCCGTGTCATACATTTCATCGATCTCGACACATTCTGTCGAGTTAAACTTGTATCACACACACATACGGGTAGGCCCGTGTCTTGTATCATGGTGTCGACACCAGAGTGTCGACACCTCAACATCTGGGTGTCGACAACTGGTTCCAGTGTGTCGACACAGCGAGTGTCGACACACGGTGTCGACACTAGTGTGTCGACACCTCAACCTGGGTGTTGACACACTGTGTCGACACCTTGACTCAGTGTTTCGACACAGTGTGTGTAGACATACGGTGTCGACACCAGTATGTCGATACCTCAACATCAGAGTGTCGACACACTGTGTCGACACCTTGACTCCAGTGTGTCAACACCTCAACACAAAAGTGTTGACCAATGACTCGGGTGATACAAATCCTATTCACATGTGCTGCCCAGTTATCAGCACTCCCCTGAACCCAAGTCAGCTCTCCTGACTCAAAAACACATACGAGGGGCCTAGTGTGATTCAGGACGTTACAAATCCTATAAACAAAATAAAAGATTTCGTCCCCGAAATCAGGCTTAGGCTATGAGGAGAAAAGCATAACAGAAAATACAATATGCTTTTAAATAACAGAAAAGCACAACAGAAAATACCTTGAGCAAACAACTCCGGAAGCGTGTCGAGCCCGTGTCGACGATCGGCCCGGGGAGTCGACATTTTCGCTCGACGTTGTGTCGAGACAGGGAACACGGCATAGGATACGGGCGTGTCCAAGGCCGTGTTGGGTAGTCGACGAACTTCGCTCGACGAAGTATCGAGACAGTAAACACGGCCTGGAGCCCAGGCGTGTTCGGGTTTGACACGGGCGTGTCAAATAGGACACGGGCGTGTCCAAGACCCGTGTGAGTCTCGGGTTGTTTTTGGGGCTGTGTTGATGGGGGCACACGACCAGGCACACGGCCGTGTCAGTTAGAAACACGGGCGTGTTAGGTTAAACACGAGCGTGTTGGATGCCCATATGTTTTTCGAGATGCGTCGATTTTGACGGCGAATGAGGGACACGACCCTGGACACGGGCATGTCGCAGGCCGTGTTCGGCCCAGGTTTTACTTTTCAGCTACGAATCGTAGCCATTTGTTTCCTTATTTTGGGATCCGACGGTTGGGGGTTGTTCCTACTGGGATATACCCGGGATTGGGCCTTTGAAACCCTCATTTCACGTGAGTGGTGCTCTTTCTAAGTTAAGAGAGAGGGGAGAGCAAAGGAGGAAGAAGAAGCCTAAGATCCGGTCACTGGCGGAGGTTCGGAGCTCCAAATCGCGAACCGACTTCGGATCTACGGAGGCAAGGAGAGTGCGGTGCTTTACATCCACTTACATTTCCATGGCGCCAATGAAGAACGCTAGTGTAACGATCCTTTACTTGAGCATGTGAAGCTCTCCTTCTTTTGTATAGGAAGCCCGCTCTCGCGAGTTTGCGATGAGTTTGAGGCGTTCCTTCGGGTAGATATGTAAAGTCCCCATTGTTTAGAGTCTGTATTCGAGAACGGATATATGCATGATGTGTGAAGCCTACCCGGACAAGTTGGTCTGGATCTGTGATGTTGCATTGCATAAATGGCCAGAGAAGACTGTGTGCGAATGTGTGTTTTTCGGGTTTTCTACGCGGTAGATTGCAACAGGGAGCCTTGGGGATTAACCCCAAGGTGCACCCGGAAAACTGGGCAGATGCGTGATTCTGCCAACATGGTGGCCTGGGAGCCAACTTGAACAAAACCGGGTTATGTAAAGTGTGTGACGGAAACGGGACTCGGGAGAAGTTTGACCCGCGCATATGTTTTAAATTAACGTTGCGGTGTGACCAACGGGTCAGGCGGAACCGTACCCGTTCTATGTCGTTCGGTATGAGCCGTTGGCATAGATGAGGGTCTTTGGCAGTCTATGGCTTAAAATGACGTGACCCATGCCGGGAAGACAAAATTCTCATTGTTTTGCCGTCAAAGTGGCGGCGGTGAGATCAGAATGTCTATGATTTTAATTGACGTGACATCGACCGATTCACCGAGAATGTGCGCTGAGTGCACGGGGTGTGTGGCCGTATGAGCCTACGCCTGTGATGTAGTGACGTTGCTATACTGCTTGGTTATACTAATAGAGTGCAGGGAAGGAGAATCGCCTGCCTCGATTTTGGGGGCGGGATCGTTATAATTTGGTCAGCATTCTGACCGTTGCCTTTGTTTGCCACCGTGCGGTGGTTTGTTGCTTGCAGATGCTGCTGGACCAAGTGGTCAATAGCGGGCTAAAACCCAAGTTGCTGTGCCGGCCCTTGAAGGCCTAATTTTTGGATGTTTTCATTATTCATGTATGGCCGGTCTGCGTGCCGAGGATTGAAAACATGTAATTTTGAAGGAAACATTTTGTAAGGCCTTAGGGCCAGTACTTGTGTATTTGTACTTCATTCCATTGGGATTGTTTAGTGGACATTCATGCTATTTGTGCTGGGTTCTTTTAATTGCAACTTATAAAACTGCTTCCGCTAGAATGACTCTGTGTAGGACGTTGAAATGGTTGGATGGTTTCCATTGAGTAACCACCCGGTCTGTCTATGGTATATGGCGTCGGGCCCCGACCGGACCTACTGTTATATGTTATGCGACGGATAGGGGGTGTTACAATTTGGTATCAGACTACTGGTTTTGGTCAGTCTTAAAATGAATTCATGGGCGAATTCTTTTAAGAGGTGGTGAGCACATGGGTGTGCGCCATTGTTATAACAACAAAAGAACCCATGAATGTCCACTTAGGAATGAAAATACATGTGTTTGGGGAACCTGTGTGTTCCTATAATTGTTGTTTGTAAATTTGTTTGGTCGCTTAACGGTGTTTTGTACCACTATAGGTGACCAGAAGCGGTGTTGGGCCGTCGGAACGTCGAGTTTCTGAGGCTAGCAATGCACCAAATGATGCTCCTGCAACACCTCCATCGGCTGAGACCATACGATTGGTGGCCGAAGCAGTGTTTGCCATGATCAATGCGCAGCCTGCTAGGCAAATGCAGCAGCCCGCTCCTGCGATGGAGCAGGTACCTCTTCCAGAGGTTGAGCCGAGAAGAGTGGAGCAGGTAGTAGTGGAGCTGTTGGTGCCGAGGAGGGCAACCGAGAGACAGCTCAAACATGTCATGAGCTTTAATCCTCCGGTATTCCCGGGGTTGGGAACCCCATCCCAAGCTGAAGACTGGCTCTCCCGTGTGAAGAGAGTCTTGACAGCGACGGAGATAGAGGAGTGGCAGATGACCACTATAGCTACGTTCCTGTTGGATGGAGACGCTAGGCTGTGGTCGGAGGGTTTGGAGCTGCATCTATTGAGAGGTAGGCAACTTACAGATGTCTCGATGGAGGAGTTCTCGAGACTGTTCTTGGCTAGGTACCTCCCTTCGACTCAGAGGATAGCTTTGGAGAATGAGTTCCAAAGGTTGGTACAAGGAGAGAGTAGCGTGGATGAGTATCTCCACGAGTTTACTAGGTTGGGTCGGTATGCTAGCTCTATCATCGTGGATGAGGAGCGTAAGACCAACCGTTTCTACGAAGGTCTAAGAGATGACTTGAGGCTACTACTCTCGGGGCCGATGACGCAGAGTTTCTTGACCTTGGTCAACACGGCCCGGTCCTTGGAGAAGGACATGAAGAAGGTTCAAGCGAAGAAAAGCTTTGGTGATAAGAAATCTGAGTTCAAGGTGCCGACTACCTCAAAGTCTGGGTACCGTAAATTCTTTAAGAAGGCTAGGACTTCGGGTCCAGCTCCTTCTTCCGGTGCTTCTGCGGCGACTACGGGTCGGACCCCGGGTGCATGTTTTACTTGTGGGAAACCGGGGCACTTTGCCCGTGATTGTTGGAGCGGACATCCCAAGTCTGAGAGAAAGCCGGGAGCAACTTATGAAGAGAAGGGCAAGGCGGTGGAGTCAACCGCGTCCCATTATGCTCCGGCTCAACCAAGGGTTTATAATCTTGGCCAACAGGAGGCCATCAAACAAGCGGATGTGGTGACAGGTACAGTTTAATTTGTAGCAAGTTAAGCTTCTTTAAATACTTGTTATGCGTATGTTACCTTACCACTGCTTGTTTAGGATTTGTTTTGATTTGTGAGTTTCCGGCGAGAGCACTCTTTGATACGGGAGCTTCACACTCCTTCTTGTCCGAAGGATTCATATCGCGCATCGGAGTACCTTCTTCGATGGCAAAGGACAAGTTGGATGTGTTGTTACCGAATGGGTGTTCGATGCGCGCGGATAAAGTCTGCGGTGTTAAGATTCGCATTGGGAATCAAGAGTTCGATCTGCAAGCGTCATTACTACCGTTGGTGGAGTTCGACGTTATATTTGGCATGGACTGGCTCTCGGAGCAGCAAGCCTATATCGATTGCGGTCGCAAGGAAGTCAAGCTGGGAGCAAGTCGTGAGACGACTTTTACGGGCTTAAAAGGGTCGAGCAAGACGTTGATGTCTGCTCTTCAGGTGGTGAAGGCGGTTCGTGCTGGTGCAGAGCTGTTCTTTACACTAGTGGAGGTCGCAAAGCCAAAGCCTACATTGGATAGTATATCAGTGGTAGCTGAGTACCCTGATGTGTTCCCCGCAGATCTTCCTAGAGCCCCGCCTCAACGGGAGATAGATTTCAATATTGAGCTAGTGCCAGGTGCGAAGCCTGTGTCACGATCTCCGTATCGGCTAGCGCCTAAGGAAATGGCGGAGCTGAAGGTGCAACTTCAAGAGTTTTTGGAGCAAGGGTATTTGCGTCCAAGTTCTTCGCCTTGGAGCACACCGGTCCTCTTTGTAAAGAAGAAGGACGGAAGCTTGAGACTCTGTATTGATTATCGGGAGTTAAACAAGCTAACGGAAAGAACAAGTACCCAATCCCAAGGATCGATGATCTTTTTGATCAGTTGGTCGGGTCGACGGTGTACTCTAAGTTAGATCTCAAGTCTGGTTACTATCAGCTGAGGATAAGGGAGAGTGATATCCCTAAGACAGCATTCAGTACAAGATACGGGCATTACGAGTTTACGGTCATGCCGTTTGGGCTGACGAATGCGCCGTCAGTATTCATGGATTTGATGAACATGACCTTCAGAGAGTACTTGGATCATTTTGTGATCGTCTTCATCGACGATATTTTGGTGTACTCGCAGAGTGAGGAACATCACTTCAGGCATCTTCATTTGGTTTTGGAGATGCTAAGGAGGAATCAATTGTACGCCAAGTTCTCGAAGTGCGAGTTTTGGTTGTCCTCAGTGGCGTTCCTCGGTCATATAGTGAGTGGGGAAGGTATTGCAGTGGATCCGGTGAAGATTGTTGCGATACGGGAGTGGCCTGAGCTTGCTACGGTAGCGGAAGTCCGGAGCTTTTTGGGGCTTGCCAGCTATTATAGGCGCTTCGTAGAGAACTTCTCGCGGATAGCGTTACATCTCACTACTTTGACGAGGAAGGAGCAGAAGTTCGTTTGGACGCCGGAGTGCGCACGAGCTTTTGAGGAGTTGAAATGTCGGCTGACCACGACGCCTGTGTTGAGTTCGTCGAGTGGGACCAAAGGTTATGAGATTTATAGCGATGCTTCGGGCAGTGGTTTGGGTTGTGTGCTGTTACAGCATGGAAGCGTTATAGTATATGGCTCGAGACAGCTGAAGGTGCACGAGAGGAACTATCCGGTCCATGACTTGGAGTTAGCGGCCGTGATTTTTGCCTTGAAGCTGTGGAGGCATTATTTGTACGGTGTGAAGATTGATATCTACACCGATCACAAGAGCCTGAAGTATTTGATTGATCAGAAAGATCTGAACATGCGGCAGCGTAGATGGATGGAGTTCCTGGGGGACTATACATTCAAGATCCATTACGTGCCTGGTAAGGGCAATGCGGTGGCGGACGCGTTGATTCGCCGGGCCCCAGCTCAAGCCAATTGGTTGTCGGTCCATGACGAGCGGTTGGTTCGGGAGTTAGAGGCGTTGGAGATCTTTTGCGTTGATAAGCAATCAAGTGCTGAAGCAGTATTGACTTGGACGGAAGTCCAATATGACCTGGCTGATCGGATTCGGCAGGCGTTGGACATGGATGTCCACATGAAGCGACTCATGATAGAGGCTCTGGATGGGTCAGATTCCCAATTCGTTGTGGAGGACGAATTACTTTGGAAAGACGGTCGTCTGTGCGTCCCAAGTGTGGGCGATTTGCGGGTGGAATTGTTGTACGAGGCGCATCATACCAAGTACTCAATTCACCCGGGGAGCACGAAGATGTACCGCGATGTTAAGAAATTGTTCTGGTGGCCAGGACTGAAAAAGGATGTGGCGCTCTACGTGGCGAAGTGCCAAACTTGCGCCTTGGTGAAGGCAGAGTGCCAAAAACCGGGAGGATTCTTGAAATCCTTGCCTATTCCGGAGTGGAAGTTCGACGACATTACTATGGACTTTGTGCACGACGCTATTTGGGTGGTCGTAGATTGTTTAACGAAGGTGTCGCATTTCATTTCGCATAGGAAGGATGATCCGGTTGAGAAATTGGCAAAGTTGTATGTAGACAATATTGTGCGGCTTCATGGTGTGCCCCGCAGCATCGTGAGTGACCGGGATGGGCGGTTCACGTCCAATGATTGGAGGCTTGTGCAGCAGATGTTGGGAACAAAGCTGAGTTTTAGCACAGCTTTTCATCCGCAAATGGATGGGCAGACCGAGAGGGTCAATAGGACAATGGAAGACATGCTTCGCATGTGTGTCCTGGACTTTGGAAAGCAATGGGAAGATCACCTATACTTGGTGGAATTCGCTTACAACAATAGCTACCAGGCGAGCATTCAAATGGCGCCCTTCGAGGCCCTTTATGGTAGAAAATGTCGCACGTCGTTGTCCTGGTTGGAAATGGGTGAATCAAAGTTGTATAAGCGACTAGAGGTGGAGGATGCTACTTCTTTGGTGAGAACCATTCGGGAGAGGTTGCTAATCGCTCAGGACCGCCAGGCTAAGTACTATAATGTCAAGCACAGGAACGTGGAGTTCGCTGTTGGTGATTGGGTATACTTGAAGATAAAGCCGTTCAAGGGTGTCTCGCGGGTGCGGCGCTTGAAGAAGCTAAGCCCGAGGTACCTTGGACCGTTTGAGGTTCTGGAGCGGATCGGTGAAGCAGCGTACCGGTTGAAGCTGTCTGTGGAGCTTAGTGGTCTACATGATGTATTCCATATATCGGTGCTGCGGCAGGCGGTGCAAGAGCCTACGCAAGTGATCGCAGTCGATCAAGTGTCGGTTGATAGTGGGTTGACGACGAAGGTCAAGCCCGTACGTATTGAAGACTCGGAAGTCAAGCGGCTACGCAATAAAGAGATCAGGATGGTCAAGGTCTGTTGGGACAATTGCGGTCGTGAGGAGCTCTCTTGGGAGCAAGAGCAGACTATGCTTGAGGAGTACCCGGAGTTGTTTCACTCAGGTACCATTTAAGTTTTATGTTTCTTTCCTTTATGTACTTTATGTAATTTCGAGGACGAAATTCTTTTAAGAGGGGGAGAATTGTAACGCCCCGGAACTCAAAAGAGCGACAGGAGGCGTTTTGGGCCAAATCTGGTATTTGGCAAGGGGCACACGGCCTGGGACACGGGCGTGTCCCAGGGCGTGTCAGGCTCGAGTCGACGATTTGGCCGCGAGGTCGACGAAAGTTGGAGTCGACGATCGTCGAGCAGCGAACACGGCCTGAGACACGGGCGTGTCTCAGGGCATGTCGAGCCCGTGTCGACGATCGGCCCGGGGAGTCGACATTTTCGCTCGACGTTGTGTCGAGACAGGGAACACGGCCTAGGACACGGGCGTGTCCAAGGCCGTGTCGGGTAGTCGACGAACTTCGCTCGACGAAGTGTCGAGACGGTAAACACGGCCTGGAGCCCAGGCGTGTTCGGGTTTGACACGGGCATGTCAAATAGGACACGGGCGTGTCCAAGACCCGTGTGAGTCTCGGGTTATTTTCGGGGCTGTGTCGATGGGGGCACATGGCTAGGCACACAGGCCGTGTCAGTTGGAACATGGGCGTGTCAGGTTAAACACGGGCGTGTTGGATGCCCGTGTGTTTTTCGAGACACGTCGATTTTGACGGCGAATGAGGGACACGGCCCTGGACACGGGCGTGTCGCAGGCCGTGTTCGGCCCAGGTTTTACTTTTCAGCTACGAATCGTAGCCATTCGTTTCCTTATTTTGGGATCCGACGGTTGGGGGTTGTTCCTACTGGGATATACCCGGGATTGGGCCTTTGAAACCCTCATTTCACTTGAGTGGTTCTCTTTCTAAGTTAAGAGAGAGGGGAGAGCAAAGGAGGAAGAAGAAGCCTAAGATCCGGTCACCGGCGGAGCTTCGGAGCTCCAAATCGCGAACCGACTTCGGATCTACGGAGGCAAGGAGAGTGCGGTGCTTTTCATCCGCTTACATTTCCATGGCGCCAAGGAAGAACGCTAGTGTAACGATCCTTTACTTGAGCATGTGAAGCTCTCCTTCTTTTGCATAGGAAGCCCGCTCTCGCGAGTTTGCGGTGAGTTTGAGGCGTTCCTTCGGGTAGATATGTAAAGTCCCCGTTGTTTAGAGTCCGTATTCGAGAACGGACATAGGCATGATGTGTGAAGCCTACCGGACAAGTTGGTCTGGATCGGTGATGTTGCATTGCATAAATGGCCGGAGAAGACTCCGTGCGAATGCGTGTTTTTCGGGTTTTCTACGCGGTAGATTGCAACAAGGAGCCTTGGGGATTAACCCCAAGGTGCACCCGGAAAACTGGGCAGATGCGTGATTCTGCCAACATGGTGGCCTGGGAGCCAACTTGAACATAACCGGGTTATGTAAAGTGTGTGACGGAAACGGGACTCGGGAGAAGTTTGACCCGCGCATATGTTTTAAATTAACGTTGCGGTGTGAGCAACGGGTCAGGCGAAACCGTACTCGTTCTATGTCGTTCGGTATGAGCCGTTGGCATAGATGAGGGTCTTCAGCGGTCTATGGCTTAAAATGACGTGACCCATGCCGGGAAGACAAAATGCTCATTGTTTGGCCGTCAAAGTGGCGGCGGTGAGATCGGAATGTCTAAGGCTTTAATTGACGTGACATCGACCGGTTCACCGAGAATATGCCCTGAGTGCACGGGGTGTGTGGCCGTATGAGCCTACGCCTGTGATGTAGTGACATTGTTATACTGCTTGGTTATACTAATAAAGTGCAGGGAAGGAGAATCGCCGCCCCGATTTTGGGGGCGGGATCGTTATAATTTGGTCAGCATTGCTGACCGTTGCCTTTGTTTGCCACCGTGCGGTGGTTTGTTGCTTGCAGGTGCTGCTGGACCAAGTGGTCAATAGCGGGCTAAAGCCCAAGTTGCTGTGCCGGCCCTCGAAGGCCTAATTTTTGGATGTTTTCTTTATTCATGTATGGCCGGCCTGCGTGACGAGGTTTGAAAACATGTAATTTTGAAGGAAACATTTTGTAAGGCCTTAAGGCCAGTACTTGTGTATTTGTACTTCATTCCTTTGGGATTGTTTAGTGGACATTCATGTTATTTGTGCTGGGTTCTTTTAATTGCAACTTATAAAACTGCTTCCGCTAGAATGACTCTGTGTAGGACGTTGAAATGGTTGGATGGTTTCCATTGAGTAACCACCGGTCTGTCTGTGGTATATGGCGTCGGGCCCTGGCCGGACCTACTGCTATATGCTATGCGACGGATAGGGGGTGTTACAGAAGGTAAGGCGCGAGCCCAGATACGCATGTACCACTTTCCACTCCGTGGAGGTAAACCGACCATCACGATCAGACACGATCGTCTTAGGCACGCCATGATACCGTACGAATTGCTCCACAAAGAGGCGTACTAAGACATCCACTTGAGCTTCTTTCTTCATTGGGATGAACCAGGCTACTTTTGTCAGGCGATCAACTATCACCCACACCGAATCATTTCCTGAGCGTGAGCGAGGTAACCCATGGACAAAGTCCATGGAGATATCCTCAAACTTCCATTCGGGGATGGGCAACGATTGTAGCAAACCACCGGGACTCTTGCATTCCGCCTTCACCCTTTGACAAGCTTCGCAATGTGTAACAAAATATCGGACATCTTTTTCATTACCGGCCAACACATGGTCTTCCGTAAGCCGGCGTACATCTTAGCAATGCTCGGGTGCACTGAATATTGAGAGCAATGAGCCTCTCTCAAGATATCCTCCCAGATTTTACCGCCTTTGGGAATGTAGAGCCGGCCACGAAAATAAACGAGGCCGTCTTTTAGCGTATACTCATCCGTAGTCCCATCTTCGATTGACTTGATTGTCGGGGCCAGAGCCGCATCCATTCCTTGCTCCACTATGATTTGGTCCCGGATATCACAAACTATGCTCATGCTTGCCAAGTACTCCGTATACTCTGCCGAAGGAGCCTTAAATATCAATGTAATATCCATCTCCTCAATCATCCGAGCCAACTCCATACTCATCAACCGAGACTCTGGACTAGAACCTGGTACCTTCCTACTCAATGCATCGGCCACCGAGTTCGCCTTTCCGGGGTGGTAGTTCATGGTGAACTCATAGTCGCATAGAAATTCTAACCACCGCCGTTGTCTCAAGTTCAACTCCTTCTAAGTATGAACGTACTTCAAGTTTTTGTGATCTGAAAAGATCTCGCAGTGGACGCCGTATAGATAATTCCTCCAAACCTTCAAGGCGAACACCACTGCTCCCAATTCCAAATCATGAACCAGGTAATTGATTTCATGCTTCTTCAACTGTCTTGAAGCGTAGGCAATCACGTGTCTGTGCTGCATCAACACCGCTCCCATCCCTTGATATGATGCGTCTGTGTAGACTTGAAATCCTTCCTTCCCAAACGGAAGTGCAAGGATGGGGGCGGAGGTAAGTCTATCCTTCAGCTCCTGGAATGCCGCTTCACATTGGGGTGTCCACTCAAATGGCACACCTTTCTTCGTCAATGAAGTAAGAGGAAGAGCAATCTTTGAAAATCCTTTTACGAACTTGCGGTAGTACCCGTCAAGTCCAAGGAAACTCCTCACATCGACCGCCGACTTCAAAGGAGACCACTCCTTCATGACACGCACCTTGGCCGGATCCACTGCTAGTCCTGCTCCACTGATCACATGCCCCAAGAAAGCAACCTCTTTAAGCCAGAATTCGCACTTGCTGAACTTGGCGAACAAGGCGTGCTCTTTTAATTTCTTCAATACCAAGGTCAAGTGCTCAACATGCTCCTCCTCCGTCTTTGAGTAGACAAGATGTCGTCAATGAAAACAATGACGAAGATATCCAAATAAGGTTCAAACACCTAGTTCATCAGGCTCATGAAGGCCGAAGGGGCATTTGTGAGCCCAAACGACATTACCGTGAACTCGTACAGTCCATATCTTGAACTAAAGGCCGTTTTCTGGATGTCACCTTCTTGTACTCTCAACTGATAATACCCTGAGCGCAAGTCCAGCTTAGAAAACCAATACGCTCCCACTAGTTGGTCGAACAACTCGTCGATCCGAGGTAGCGGATAAGTGTTCCGCACCGTCAGCCGATTGAGTTCCCGATAGTCTATGCACAAACGCAGGGTCCCATCCTTCTTCTTCACGAACAATACAGGGGCTCCCCAGGGCGACGAACTGGGGCGAATGAACCCTGACTCCACCAGTTCTTGCAGTTGAACTCTAAACTCCGCGAGTTCCTTCGGGGCCATTCGGTAAGGGGCCTTGGATACCGGCTTGGCACCCGGTACTAGATTAATCTGGAAGTCAACCTCTCTATGCGGGGGTAATCCTGGCAGTTTCTCAGGAAATACCTCGGGGAAATCCCGCACTACCCGTACATCTTTCATATCTTGCTCCTTCTCCTTCAACTCGAACCAGATCATGAAGACTTCATCCCCCTTCATATGGGCTTTTACTGTCTGAACTGAAGATAACAACATACGAGGTGCGAAGCTAATACCTTGGAAGATGACATCCGAGTCCCCATGTCTCAAGTAGATTCGTTTCTCTGCACAGTAAATCCTTGCAAGTGCCAGTCCAACCACGTCATGCCCAAAATGATGTCAAACTCCGACATTCTCAAGACCGTGGCAGGCGTATCAAAGGCATTTCCTTCAATAAATATCTCAAACTTGCACTTAGCGGTTGCAATCATCTCCGAGCCGTCCGGTAGGCGCACTCGTTAGGCTATACCAGTAAAGTATTGTACGCCCTCCATGTCCTTAATGAAGTCCTCAGACACAAAGGAGTGTGAGGCACCGGTATCGAATAGCGCATAGGCCGTCTTCCCGCCAACTATCACGGTGCCTAAGTACCAATAACCAAAACTTATTGCTAGGTGTCTAGTATGTCTCAAGCAACTTCAAGTTAAATAATGAAAACGTGATAATTACTTAAATCATACCTACAATCACATCTTGGGGATTCCATTCTTGCGCCATGTCCAGCGCGTGCACTTGATCCCGAGCAGGGCCGGGGTTTCCTCCTCGCGGTCCTCGTCCTCGACCACGCATGTAACCCCGCCCCCGCGGAGCTGCCGGAGGGGGAGCAGGAGGGACATTCCCATACAACCGCGGGCAGAAACGTCGAATGTGGCCCGGTTGGTTGCATTCAAAACACACCAGACCACGACGCCCTTCATGTTGCTAAAATTGTTGAGGCTGAGGCGGTGGAGGCAACGCAGGCGGCTGCGGAACCAGATGCTCCACCCTAAGGTCTCGGTGGAAACGTCCTCCACCTCTTTGATGTCCTCTTCCTCCTCTGAAGTCCCGCCTCCTTCTATTGCTTGGACCCGTTTCCATCACATCTTCCGCAGGCCTCTTACCACTACTCAAGTGATCCGCCTCCAATCTCTTCGCCAAGTCGATAATCTCTGCCAAGCTAGTGTCCGCTATAAACAAAAGGGCCTGCCTTAGGGGATCTCGCAGCCCTTTTGTAGAAACGCTTGGCATATCCTCTATCATCCAGGTCATATGAGTCTGCGAACCTTGCGAGATGCTGGAACTCTCGCTGGTATTCTGTAACCGATTTTGATCCCTGCTTCAGTAGTAGAAACCTCTGCTCGAGCTCGTCTCGAGCCGATGTAGGAATGAAGTGCTCCAAGAAGATACCCGAGAACTCGCTCCAACTTATCTCGGTATACACTCGTCCTTGGAACATGGAGCCCATGAGTGACTTCCACCACCTCTTGCATGTAGATCCAAGACGGACACCGCCAATGATACAACCATGTTGGTCGGGCAACGGATCCCCGCCAATAGCTCTTGGACCGTGTCAAGCCATTCCTCCGTGCGTACGGCCGACTCCGTACTGAGGTAGGCGGGAGGGGAGAGAGCCCGAAAGGTGCTCAGCCAGTTAGAGCCCGGAGCCTATTGCTGGACCCGAGACTGCTGCGCCCTAAAGGCATCCAGGATGGCGGTGAGCGTCTGCCCCAACTCGGATTGTTGAAACTGAGTGGGTATGGAAGGGGCAGGAGTGCCCCCCATCGGCTCAGCGTGTACTGGAATCTACACGTAAAACACAAACGTATGGTCAGATTGGCTAATCTTGAGGTCAAAGTTGGACAACTCAGTGTGAATTACATATGGGCACACCACTGCTTCCGCTAAGTCAGTTTGTCCACAAACTGACTAATCGAACGGGGGTGGTACCATTGTTGAATGACTTCTTTAGTTGAGGATCGTGGCAAACTGAATACCATTTGAAAGACCCCCCCCCCCTCCCGAATCCCAAAACACGGCACGAAGGGGGGTCTTATGCCCAGAACAGCCGTCTTGCGGTATCATTAGCACACGGGCTAACCTGTACCACAAGGCGCCTATTCCGCCAGCTACAACCAATGTCAATATATACATGTCAACCCAACCATAATATAAAAGAGAGAGAGAAGTCAAATCCACACTAAGCATATATGTCCAAATACATCAAATAGGAGAAGCTAAAACATGCTTCTACAATATCAGAGTACAGCTATGAAAAGTTGCCCAAACGGGCTACATCAGAATCTCACAACACTCGCATATGTAACTGACGGTAGGGACGGTACCGTCACTTCAGGCCATGTCGTCCTGGCCTGGTTGTCCTGCTGCAAAGTCTGCGGCTGCTCTACCTGCGGGGTGACCTCATAAAAAGGAAGACATAGCAACCGTTAGTCAAAAATACTAAGTGGCTTCACATCCGCTTCCCGGCGACTCCTCGGCACCGGGCGGAGAAAGGAACAAGGGTACACGTATAATAAATAGTATAACAGGTACAAGCAGGTGGTAATGGTACAATAAGATTAATAGCATTATATTCTAACAGTTCTACATAAACAATAATAAACTATCAAGTACAAGTATCTACAACAGGAAAGTAACTTAACTTATAAGGATGCTCATACAAGCTTATAAGTTAAGGATCGGGTTACATAAAAGTAACTCATCGCATAAGAGTGCACATACAAACTTATACGATGAGGATCTTGTTTGTGCAAAGCTATGTAATGGTATGTATGTTATGCAATGACTCACCCATGATCACACACATGCAATTGCCATGTCGACACAGACTATAGTTCCCACTATTCGAGCAGGTAGCTAACCTCTCAGGCATCAACCGTCGTGGCCAGGCGGTGACAGTAGAGCGGGCATCTCTACTACTAGTCGGGTATCTACACTACTTCACCTAGGCCTCCATACACCTCAACGCTAAGAACACAACAGCGGAGCCCATACGTACTATGGCCCAGCGGGGTCTCGGGTAGATGTGCACCGAGAACACAGCCCGAACTGGCCTGGTGTGACCCGGAAGGGGCCTCGGTAAGAAAGCACAAGGACAAAGCCCAACCGTTCACTTGGCATGGAAGGGGCCTTGGGACGTGAACACCGAGGACACAGCCCAACCGCCCAAAGTCTAACTGTCAACTCCCGTCGGTGTGACGATCGGCGAGCCCGTAGACCTGCCACACTATCCTTAACCTAGGATTACGACACCGCGTGTCGACTCACACCGCATGCAAATTCCACATCACCGTGGTATGGAATGGGCCTCGGAAGTAAGCACGAGGACACAGCCTAACCATCCATCTATACCTCATTTCAACATTAACTCAACTAGTGACGGCCAACGCCGCACTTACATCCATCCACAATACTACCCGTAGGGAGACTACGCTCTAAGTATTGGACTACTACATTTCATTCTAACCATCATACATACTCATGGCCATGGTTTATCCTTCTATTTGTCATTCCAAATGGTTTCAACATATTACAAACATGATGCGCATTAATAATAATCTACCAATTTGTATCTAGTCATTCCATTCATCATATTATAAACATGATGTGCATTTATAATAATCTATCAATTTTAGCAAGTCATATCATGCAATAAAGCTTGATTCACAATTCAGTTTTATGAAATCTAATTAACAAGATTTATCATTCATGGCACTACGGTGGTCAGCATAAAATAGTTCATCAAAATCTCGAGTTAATTTGCAACATCGATTCCACCGAATTAAAATTCATATTATATAAACCCCAAAATTTAAGTGCAGAATAAATCTGGACAGCAACTTCGACCGGAGATTCCCGAAGCTACAGGAATCCGGTGAAGACGTGTAACCACTCGATGGAAAGGTCTTTCCATGGGTTACAACTTTCATACTCAGCCCACAACCTAGATTTGACTGTATCCTATTTGAAATCGGCTTCAAAGTCCGCTGCGCACAGAACAACATTTCTGCATGCAGGATTTATCGGACGTCATATTCGTTCAGGCTTTCCCGTGACTACAGACTTCGCCTGAAGTCATGCAACCATTCGTTGGAAAGGTATTTTCAAGGGCTTCAACTTTCGTGTTTAGTTGAAAGCACAGATCTGGCCACAGCCTACATGAAAATGGCCAAGAAGATCGTTGCGTGCAGAATACAGATTCTGCACGTATCTTAAAGAGGGATGAACAACATCGGTTCATCATCCTCTTCAAGTCGGTCTTCCAAAATCACATCAGAAATTCCTCCTCCCTTATTCACCCTCAAGAGGCCATGACTCTTCATGAAACCATCCCCCATCTTCACATAGAAGGTTGGAGAGGTTGAAGACAGCACTAACCTTAGAGCACAAGCCCTAGAACGGCCTCTTCCTAGAGAAATCACCATCTCGCAAGTCTAGACTCTTTTGAGTTGATATCTCACCTAGATAACTACTGATCTAGCACCAAGGGAGAGGGGAGAAAGCTCACCTCATTTCCGGCGTTTCCACTATTTCCGGTCATGGATCGTGTAACTCTTCTCGGCGACATCTTCTCCTTCACGGCGACGGCGGATCTTCTCCTCTACAACTAGATCCAGCAACTTCCTTCTCTCAACAGGAGTTTCTCTCAGAAAATAGGGGATGAAGTGAGCATGAAAACGGCTAGGGTTTTCATTTCCCCTTATATATGAAAAGTGACACGGGTAGGGACACGCCCGTGTCCTTGCCCGTGTCCTGCTTGCTCGAAGCGTTACAGGCGGTTTCAGCGTCGGTTCATTATTCGACACGGGTAGGACACGCCCGTGTCCCAACCCGTGTCCACATGACACGGTCGTGTTCCCTGGCCGTGTCCTCCTATGGATACATCTTGACGAACTTAACTCGACACAACGACACACGGGTAGGGACACGCCCGTGTCTCTACCCGTGTCATACATTTCATCGATCTCGACACGTTCTGTCGAGTTAAACTTGTCTCTCACACACACACGGGTAGGCCCGTGTATTGCATCATGGTGTCGACACCAGAGTGTCGACACCTCAACATCTGGGTGTCGACACACTGTGTCGACACCTGGTTCCAGTGTGTCGACACAGTGAGTGTCGACACACGGTGTCGACACCAGTGTGTCGACACCTCAACCTGGGTGTCGACACACTATGTCGACACCTTGACCCAGTGTGTCGACACAGTGTGTGTCGACACACGGTGTCGACACCAGTGTGTCGACACCTCAACATCAGAGTGTCGACACACTGTGTCGACACATTGACTCCAGTGTGTCAACACCTCGACACCAAAGTGTTGACCAATGACTCGGGTGATACAAATCCTATTCACATGTGCTGCCCAGTTAGCAGCACTCCCCCGAACCCAAGTCAGCTCTCCTGACTCAAAAACACGTACGAGGGGCCTAGTGCGATTTGGGACGTTACAATATATACCCATGAAAAAAATATCAGCTCATTTGGAGTTGATTTGATGGGGTAATCTAGTGATCAAATATGGTCACCCAGAGGGAGCAAAGCCTAGCTCATTAAAAGTACACATAGTGGAGTTTAGTGACCTACCCTCAACCAAACAAGGTGAAACCTTGGCCACAACATTTTTATCACTTGAAACAACCTATGAATAATTTTAGAAGTATTTAGGGTTGGAATGCACTGAAACCCTAGTTCAAACCTAGGGCTGCCTATTAGGATTAATGAATGAAATATGGTCACATCTCCAGGGATTGGCGCAAAACTTGGTAGATAGTTGCATTGGATGGAAGGACACCTTGGATAATTTATTTAAAATTTTTTAACTATCCCCCCCCCAAAAAAAAATACTTATTACTTAGAATGAGAGCTTTCCTTTCAAGTGCAAAATACACGATCATACAGTATTGGAAGATCATGAAACTTGGTTGATGAGCTTATACAGATGTTTCACATGTTTGCAAATTTTATTGTAATTTTTAATTGAAGAATTGTAGCGCCTCATTTGCATTATTAGATATTATTATTCAGAGAAATAAATTGGTTTTAGAGCTAATTGTGTACTTAAAAATTATGATACTTGGCCTGTAAAATTTTTAGATCATTATGATGCTCTGTAAATTTTATTACAATTTTTGGAAGAAATTATGTAGTGGTTACTTCACAAATTGTCCAAGGTCTAATTTCCTTTACCAAATTAATTATGTGGCAAAATGAATTTAGAAGATCATGAAATTATGTCAGTGACACTTTCTGGTCATTACAGCCCTCTGGTAATTTTATCACAATTTTGGATAATAAAACCATGTACATCCTTTGTTAAATTTTGTTTCGATGAAAAGAATAATATTGTGATTTATGATAGTTATCATTTTTGGAAAAATTAAGATATTTATACCTTGTTGTTGTTTAGCCAATATGGTGTTGTGGAAATTTTATTAAGGACTTTGCATATTAGAAATTTATACCTCATGCTCAAAGTCACAGGTGGCAAGATTTTAGGAAAATTATTAAAATGGCTGAATAAAATAAGAAAAATACAAATTTCTGGATTTAAGCACAACATGTCATGATAGATCCCTAGAAATAATCCTCGGGTTTTTGGTGAAATATTTGGATTATCATCTTTCATACGCTTAACTGGTTCATTTGGCTTGCATACAGTAATTTGAGATATTCAAGATAGAGTTGTGGGTCTCACATGGGAAGTAACATAGTGGGTGCACCTAAAATTTTGGTAGAGTCTAGGTGAGGTCACCCTTAGGGACAATTGCTAGGTAAATAGAGTACCAAGGAGACAGAGTTATGCTCAGAGCTGTCGAAGTATCATCTCTCCCCTAAAAGTCGTAATTCACTTAGGGTTAGCTCAAGTGTAATGTGGGGAGGGGTATGATAATAAAAAGGTACCCACAAAAGTAAGTGCCTTGAGAAAGGGAACTTTGAGCTTCACCCCATCGTAGTTCATAGTGTCATCGAGAACCCTTCACCGGGCATGCCCTGGGCAGTCCAAGGTTAAACCTAAACTGTAGAATAAGTAGATTACAAGATTAACCATTAATAAACTATCATCACACATTCACCCACCCAGTTACTTCGGGTGGATAGTTGGTTTAGTCCTGCGAGCGGTTGACTCGGTGTTTGATGGAATGGATGGGTTAGTCTGGTGAGCTGACGGCTCGGGAACTCTTTTTGCTTGTCTGGTGAGCCTACAGTTCAGGAACTCTTTTATAGCATGTGTGTATGTGCATTAAAGTGGTGGGTCCTTGTTGTTGGACGATCGTTCACACTGATGATGATACATTGACTCGGCAAGTGTAAGTGTTCACTTAGCTATCAAAAGACTGGTGGATTTGCTAGCATCAGTACAGGAGACTCCGTAGCACCTGACTACAGGTGTACCGAGTAGTACGCAAGGTCAAGGCTAGGTAGTGTGAATACTGATCTAGGAGTTGGGAGGCCTAACCCACTACCTTCGTTTGCCAATACAAGAGGTACCTGTGAGTTTAGCTAACTCTAAATGGGGGAACTAAAGATCTGTGCGCATAGAGTCGTGTGGGTGTGTTGCACTTGTGTGAGACATATCATTTAACATGTATGGTACTTCATATCATAATAATATTGCACAAAACCTATACCCTAACGTATAAATTATTATGGGATCTTTTATACGTTAGGTCTTGCAAAATGACCCCTTAATTTATAAGTTTGTGTGAGCATCCTTATAAATTAAGGTTTCTTCCTTTGTGATGGTAGTTGACTGCTTACATTAATTTTTGTCTATTTACATTGTGTTGTTCCTTTACTTACAATTTTACTCCATGTTACTACTTTCATTGTGTCATTTCTTTACTTGCAGTCATATATATACACCTGTAATTATTATGATAGAAATTATTAGCTTATGGTAGCTAGGGTCATTATCACTTGCTTTTGTTTACTCTCCACTTTAAATACCTTCCTTTTCATCCTCCCCCGCACGATGCCTAGGAGTCGTAGGGGGGAGGAGGACCAAGACTTGGTCTTTTGACTAATGACCTGATGGGCATAACACCAGGGACACCAGCTGGGAGACAGGGTGCAGCTCCAAGGGACCCAACACAACCAGAGTACGATGCAGGATGAGGTGAACCAGCCTAATCCAGGAGTAGCAACAACAGCCATAGGATTGGTGAGTTATTAGTAGCTTTTCTTCCGCGAGCATTTTGTAGTGAGGATCATATGTACTGGGCATACGCCCATTTGTGTTTCTTTTTTCAGATATACTTTTGTGGACTTATTTATATAACATTGTGATCGTGGACTCGTATTATATACATGATTTCTTCTTTTCTTCTATGGTATATGGTTGAAAATCTGCCGATAGAATCGGCGATTTGTGGTGACGACCTCCTCGGGGTTGGTATCACCACAAAGCGATGGTTCTAGGCATAAGACCCGCTGCAAAAAAGGGGTCTTACAACTGGTATCAAAGGCTGAAACCTCGACCCAAAGAAAAGAACTCCATAAACCATAGGACACCCCGCTCGAGTTTAGTTTGAGGACAAACTAAGCAGTGAAAGCTATGGTGTGCCCATATAGGAATCACATGCAATATTCCACTCTTAACTAGATTTTAGATAACCACATTACAAGTAAACCTTCCCTTTTGAATGTTGTTCCACCCCCGCCCGTTCCTATTCCGTTCGAGCAATCAGAGATGGGACAGACACTGATTGCTATCTTGGAGGCTTTTAGGACACAGCAGGCTCTGATTCCTCAACCAAATCCCAGGGAAAATTGGCTGAGTATTTTTGAGGCCTTTCCCCTCCATATCTCGGGACAGAGTCAGCAGTACGAACAGAGGAATGGATGTACATCATCTACGAGATGTTGGTTGGGATACGATGCCCGACTGATATGGTTGTATCCTTAGCAGTTTCATATTTGGAATCCCACGCAAAGAGGTGGTGGAAGTCTCCTCTAGACACCGCCTATACAGGATTTGAGGACGCAGATATCACATGGGATGAGTTCAAGACAACACTTTTGGAGCATTTTATGCCACAGACAGCGAGGGATGAGCTAGAGGACAGATTTCTACAATTGAGGCAGGGTAGCATGTCGGTTTTGGAGTACTACTAGGAGTTTACTCACTTAGCTCGCTTCGCTGATTCATACCAGCCGGATGATGCTGGCTATGCGAAGAGGTTATACAAAGGCCTTTGGGACGATCTGAGGCAGACACTCCTTTTTATTGCGGACGGTAGCCTGGCCCAGATCCTGAAGATGGCAAAGAAGTTGGAGGCATACCAGCTCATGATTTGAGGCAGGGGAAAAATACCGGCAGACGACATGGTTATTGGTGGCAGGAGGGAACAACAGAGGGATCAGAGAAATGGAGAT
The DNA here is from genome assembly GCA_039583875.1 of Platanthera guangdongensis. NCBI lineage: Eukaryota > Viridiplantae > Streptophyta > Magnoliopsida > Asparagales > Orchidaceae > Platanthera > Platanthera guangdongensis. Next base: position 157,547,852 of record CM077156.1, read on the forward strand.
CAACTCTGCCCGAAGAATAGACATGAGCAGAGGGATCTGACAGTATTGGCTCCTCAACCATTACAAATACGGGAGATGCCAAGGCCAGTAGATGGGGCACCTCCCACGCTGGTGTGCTATCACTACCACCAACCTGGACATATCCAGATTAACTGTCCCTAGGAGACAGGCACCAACACCCCATGCTGCCCCACCTACTCATCAATTCATGGGCCAGGGACGTGGTCGAGGATGTGGGTTCTAAGGCGGTGACCATAGGCCGGACAGAGACCAGATGTATGCTCTGGATCTTGCTCAACTTCGGGACCCAAAAGGGTTATAGCAGGTATACTAGCAATTTAAAATTTTTTTTTCTTCTTTTCCCCTAAACAATGGAACTGATATTAAACTGGTAGAAATAAGGAATAAAACTATGAAACTAGCCACCTAAGATTGCATAATAAACTCAAGAATAGTAACGGTATGTCGCAAGCCTGCCCATACCTTATTCGACACGGGGACATCACATAACTTTGTCGTAGAGGATTTTGTCAAAGACTTGGACCAGGTATGACACTATACGGGAGTCACCAGGAGGGTGCGTCTTCACAATGGGACGGAGATCCTATCTACTACAAAATGCTTATTAAGGGTGACCATCGACAGCTTAACACTCGAGGCTCTGGCGACGATCCTGAAGATGCCGGACTTTGATCTTGTCTTAGGAATGACATGGCTCACCTGGAATCATGCACAGATTGATTGCCCGACAAGGAAGGTCGTGCTGAGATACGATAACACCTATACGACCTTCGAAGGTACTATCCCAGTCTCCCACTATCTGCTTTCTTCTATCCAGGTTGTCAAGGCCCACCTGCAGGGGGACGAGGTCTATCATGTTTTATTCGAGATGATCGAGGAAAAGAACTCTATCTCCAACATCCTAGTGGTATAGGATTTCGCTGATGTTTTCCCAGAGACACTTCCAGGGCTGCCACCGCACCGTGAGAAGGAATGTCAGATCCAGCTAATGTCAGGGGCTAAGGAAGTATCCAAGGCTCCATATCGAATGCCTCCAAAGGAGCTAGTGGAATTCCAAATTCAGTTGCATGAGTTGGTTGAAGCTGGGTTTGTCAGGCCAAGCTTGTCGTTGTGGGGAGCCCCATTATTGTTTGTAAATAAGAAGGATGGGACTCTCAGACTATGCATTGACTATAGAGGACTGAACAGGCTGACAGTACGAAACACATACCCTTTACTAATAATAGACGAGCTATTTGATCAGCTAGAGGGAGCTCATTGCTTCTCAAAACTGGATTTGAGATCAGGATATTATCAGCTACGGATTCAGGAGGAGGCCATCCTGAAGACTGCATTTAGTAGTCGATATGGCCTTTATAAGTTCACAGTGATGTCATTCGGGCTCACAAATGCACCCTGTGCGTTCATGAGTCTGATAAACCGTGTATTTGAGTCCTATCTCGATATCTTTGTCATTGTATTTACAGACGACATCCTTATCTACTCGAGGATGGAGGAGGAGCATGCACGACACTTGGCATTGACTCTAGAGAAACTCCGGGAGGACAACCTATATGTGAAGTTCAGTAAATGTTAGTTCTGGTTGAAGGATGTGGCTTTCCTCGGTCACATTATTAGTGGAGAGGGACTAGCTGTGAATCTGATAAAGATCCAAGCAGTGTGAGATTGGCTGCCACTGAAGACGGCATCCGACATACAGAGTTTCCTAGGACTCGTCGGATACTACCAGAAGTTTGTATAGGGATTTTCCCGGATTTCCCTCTCACTTACAGCACTGTCAAAGAAGGATACATCATTCATATGGATGACGCAATGCGAATCTGCCTTCCAAGAGATGAAGGATCGGCTTACTACGGCTCCCATCATTGCCTTTACCTCTGGGAAGGAAGGACTCCAAGTTTACACTAACATATCATATAAGCGGATGGGTGTTGTCCTAATGCAGCACGAACATATAATAGCTTGTGATTCCCGCCAATTGAAGAAGCACGAACAAAACTACTTGGTGCATGATCTAGAGATGGGAGCGGTAATCTTCGCCTTGAAGATCTGGCGGCATTACCTCTATGGAGTCCACTATGAGATTTTCTCTGATCACAAAAATCTCAAGTATGTGGACACGCAGAAGGAGTTAAATATGCGACAGAGGAGATGGGTGGAGTTTCTTTCTGATTATCAGTACACGATGCACTACCACCCTAGAAAGGCAAATGTAGTAGCAGATGCTCTTAGCAGGAGAGATACCACATTGGGGCAGAACCCCAGGTGATGGCTATGGAGATGGTACGAGTGCTGGAGGATATGTAGATATCCTTGGTGTCCAAGGCGGATCCCAAACTTTATGAGGATTATTTAGCATCGATGAGCACTACCAGTGGCATACAGGATCAAATCAAGGACGGGCAAAGGCATGACGCTAAATTAGAACTAATATACAGGTCTTTGGATATAGGCGTTGCTGGGGATTACACACTGAAGGATGACCTACTATATTTTAGAGGCAGGGTATATGTTGTAACGCCCCAAAAATCCTAAAAAGGAAGAATTGAAAGTTAACGTGCAGCGGTAGTATTAACATTGACGTTAGCCTTAAATTAAATCGATTGACCTCTCAGGAATCTACCGCGTCGCGGTAGTAGAGGTACCACATCACAGTACCACTCAACGCTTTCGATGAAGCGTTGAGAGGACTACCACGGTGGTGTTAGTGGGCTGGCGCATGGTGGTACCACTCAACACTTTGAAGCATTGAGAGGACTACCACGGGGTGGTAGTGGGCTAACGCGTAGCGCTATCACTCAACGCTTTCAACGCAGTGTTGACTGACTACCGCACAGTGATAGAAGTAAATGTGCGGCGATAGCTCGGTTTTAAGTACCGCTTGGTGGTGGTAACTGACGCGCGGCGATAGTTGCCATGTAGCAGTAAGGTGGAGGCTGTTTTGGAGTGACATCGTAATGTCGATTGGCCCAAGTGGCAACCGCCTATGATACCGCGCGGCGGTAGCAGATACTGAGTGGTGGTAGCCTCTAAATACATGTTGGGCATGAGATTGAACTCTCATTTTTCTCTCTATCATGGTAATGCAAGTTCTTGAGGGAAAGAGGCTGAGGCTTAGTGTTGCAAGCTTGATGAAGGAGATCCTGTGATAAGAATCAAGAGCCAAAGTAAGATCCGTGATGAGGAAAATGAGGCGCTCTTTTTCATCCAGATAAAAGACTTATTCATGGCTCCGAAAAGATCTACAAGGGTAACGAATTTCTCCTTGGACAAGTGAAATCCTAAATTTGCATACGTGCATGAAATCCCTCACCAAAAGGTGAAGAAAATGGTGGTTTCCAGTGGGTAGATCGTTATGATCCCCGATAAAACTTGCATATAGATCCGGAATTGAAGTACGAAATAGGCATGTTGTGTGAAGCCCATCTGGACAGGTTGGTCTAGATTGGTGATGAATTAATTCGCGTGCCGGAGAAGACTTCGTGGATAAACGTGTGGTTCAAAGTGTATAACTCGGGGTCTGGGGGTGTGCAGGATGCTGCAGGGATAGTATTGGAGGTGATCTCCAAGAAACACCTAAAATGGGGAAGAAGTGACTTCTGTCCCAACCACGCAGCGGTAGTGCTACCACCGGTGCTAGCTCCCAGTGAGCTATGTTTGTGATGCAAGTCTCGTGGAGACCTGTGGGCCATTGGATGCGAAGCTAATCTCTGGGAGACCTGCGGGATATATTAGAGAGAACTTAAGTGGTTCTGCTTGGGCACAAGTGGGACGCTGAACCCGCGTCATGTCACGGCTATGAAGGTTTCGGCTTTCGGCGTAGGACGGTTTGAGCAACGGGCTTTGGCTAACCTGCACCCACCTTATGACGATCGACTTGGAGTGAGTCACTGGATTGAATCTGAGATCTCCTTTGACTTTGTCAACTCACAGGAAGAAAAGAGAGAAATGTTCAAAGGTGTCGTTTTATGAACGATGGTGGGGCCTAAAATCTCGACACACCGATAATGTGTCCTGAGTGCACGAGGCGTATGGACGATCGAGCCTGCGTTTGTGGTGAATGGTGCTTAAGTTGCACGTTCCTATTGCCAACAATATATATGCTACTATTTGCAGGGAAGGAGAACCGCCTCCCCGAGTGAGGGGTGTGTTGGGTATTGTATCCACAATAACCTAGATTTGTGTGAAGTCACCCTTGAACTAAGTTGAATTAGTTATGTATTTGATAGTATTCTTTAGTTGAGTGTTTGCAGATCATTATTGTTAAGTGTAGACCAATGTCAGTTTACAATGAGTCACTAAACACAGGACCATGTAATGTAATCCCTCATTGTGTGATCCATGGTGTTAACTCATGTGTAACCTCTCTATTGGGATGCACTTCATTTTCAAGTACTAAGGCAATGGAAGAATGGAAAGATTATTGGTTTTCAACAAAGAAGATTTAGTTTTTCAGAAAAAAAATTTTAAGTCCTTTTCTCGAGAAATGAAGTGTATTTCTCGAGAAGTCCAAGTTAATTTCTCGAGAAAGAAAAGCTTTTCTGGAGAAACCTCAAGACTTTTCGAAAATTCTCAGAAACTATCTCCAAGTAAATTTCTCGAGAAAGCCCTAAAGATTTCTCGAGAAAGCCCTAAAGATTTCTCGAGAAACCAAGTAAATTTCTCGAGAAAACCAAGCAGTTCTCGACGAAGTCAAAATTCTTTCTCGAGAAGCTAAGTATTTTTCTCGAAAAATCAATCCTTCCGTTCTAAGAATTTACGATAAATATTTTTCTCGAGAAGATTAGGCCATTTCTCGAGAAAGCAAATCATTTCTCGAGAAATCAAATCTTTCTCGAGAAATCAGTTCTTCAGTTCAAAATTTGTGTTAAGAATTTTTCTCGAGAATACTACGTCATTTCTCGAAAAAGCAAATCATTTCTCGAGAAATCAAATCATTCTCAAGAAATAAGTACTTCAGTTCAAAGAATTTGGGTTAAGTAAATTTCTCGAGAATGTCATGTCATTTCTCGAGAAAGCAAATCCTTCTCGAGAAAGCAAATCCTTCTCGAGAAATAGAGTTGCAGAAATTTCTTTTTAAACAGTCTAACGGGATTTCAAAATTATCTAAGTTCTTCATGATTAGGTTCACTTGGATCATTCCTTAATGATCTTGTGACCGTTAGACGATGTACTATAAATAGTTTTTTCAGAGGAATCGCTAACCCTAACAAGAAGAATAATATTCTGAATCGCAATCGCCCTTTCTAAATTGGGAGAAGTCGCGTCCATCTTCGACATCGTTCTTCATTGTCGCTCTTCTTTCGATCTAGTGATTCCAGGAAGAAAAGATTTGACAGATCACAGATTCAAGTTCTTCAAGCATTTACTTGATCGTGTCGGATCGTAAGGTTTTCAGATCAAGTTTTCTCAAGATCTCTTCCTCAACCTCTTCTCGGAGATTTTCATGTTTTCAAGAAGGAAGAACCTTGAAGATCTCAGATCTGGAAGTATAAAGTTTCTATTGTTGTTGTAACATTTATTTTAACTCTTGTAGGAGCTTTGTCTCTGAGAATTGTAGGAAGTTTGTTTTTCTGAGTGTAGATCCCATCTTGTGGGATCGAGTTTGTAGGAGTGTGTTATCTCCGAGTTGTAGGAACGTTGCTCCGAGTTGTAGGATTTTTGCAATCCAAGATTTAGTGAAGTTGCTGAGGCTAGCCGTGGTGCTAGATTGGAGAGGTGGAGAGGGGACATACCCAAGATTGGGGAACCACTATAAACTCCTTATGTCGTATGGATTGTGCTTGATTATTTTTGTGTTTGATTTCTCTCAAGTTTTTATTCCGCAAAAGACACAGAACTCACCTTATTCACCCTCTCTAAGGTGATTTAGGTAGACAACTAGATAGTTTCAATTGGTATTAGAGGGATGTTGTTCACAAAAAGGTTCACACCTTGAACAAATATTCATCTAGTTGTCTAGAGATTATCAAGCATGGACAGATCTAAGGATTTCGCAAAGCTTCCGGTGTGCACCAAGACTAACTTTCCCATGTGGAAAGTGAGAATAAGATTCTTCATGGATGCTATTGATCCTCGCATCTTCATGATAGTGGAAGAAGGTCCCTATGTTCCCAGATTGCTTCCACTATCGATCCAACTAAGAAAGTGTCGAAGAAACTGATGGATCTTGACAAAGATGAGATTACCCTTGTCTCCCTAGACAAGAAAGCCAAGAATATCATCACAAGCGCAGTCGATGATTCAATGTTACAGAACCTGATACACTATCAATCCGCCAAGGAAAGGTGGCAGTCCCTGATTATTTTAATTGAAGGCACCAAAGAAGTAAGGGATGACAGAAGATCCCTTCTGAACCAGAAGTATGAGGCTTCAAGCAAGGCCCCAAGGACACAATAGCCGATACATTTGAGAACTTCTTCAAGATCGTCAATAGCCTGAAGAGATACGACCGGGTTTTCACTAATGGAGAGCTTAATGACAAGTTCCTAAGATCCTTGACTAAGGAATGAGACAACAAGATTTGTGCTATCATGGAGTTTGGGAGACTGGCAGACACTGATCCCCAGAACCTCTTCGGAAAGCTTATGTCTTATGATCTTCAAATCAACTCCAAAAAAGCTGAAGAAGAGGGCAGCGGATCTTCATCAAAGGAGAAGTCTGTTGCACTAAAGGCATATAACTCAAGAAAGGCTAAAGCAGCATCTCCTGCTCCCACTAAGGAAGAAAGTGAAAAAGAAGACTCAGAGGCAAGCACCTCGGGCTCAGAGTTATCTGATGGAGAGTTCTCTCTTCTCTCTTGATAGTTCAAGAAAATTCTAAATAAGAAGAAACAGATGAGAGGCAAAGACTCCTCATATAGAAGATCACGTCACAATGACGATTATCAAAAGAAACGTCACACAAACGACAGGTATAAATCAAAACAGAACAAACATAATTCTGTTGACATTGTGTATTATTGCTGTAATATGTCAGGTCATGTAATCGCCGATTACCCTCATAAGAAGAAGGAGGGTGGAAGAAGAGAAGAGCATAAGTCCTCCTACGACAAAAAGAAGGAGAAGAACTTCATGGCAAAGAAGCAGAAGAGTTTTAGTGACACTGACTCATCTGAGTCAATTGAGAATGAAGAAGCCTACTTTGGGCTCATGACTCACTCCGACGGAGAAGAAGCTGACCCCTAATTTCATGGGGAGGTAAATTCTCACACCATTCTCTCAAAGTCTGATTCTCCAAACGATGATCATGAGGATTGTTCCTCTGATGATGAATCAGAAATCATGGCTCAGTATAAGGAGCTGATCAAAGCTTATGACCGGTGTAGAAAAGTTGTTAGAACTCAGTCCAAGGAGATCAAATCTCTTAAGGCTGAGGAGATCACTCTAAGGGAGGAACTCGCAAGAATGAACTCACTCAGAGAGGAACTCCATGCCCTGGCCAATGACAACAACAGTTCACACGAGCTCCTTAACAAAAAAGAGAAAATCATCAAGAATCTAGAAGGATAGCTTGCTGCCGAAAAGAAACTTGCTGAAAGTTTCTCCAAGACCAAGACAATCCTTCTACTTGTTGTTGAATTCTCTGCTCAGGCTAAAGGAAATGGTTTATGTCATGTGGCTGCTCCTAGTAAGTCTTTTATGCGAGTTAAGGCCAGAAGAATGAATAAGGCTGCTATGAAAGCAAGCCTTGAAGCTAAAGGTAAAGCACCTAAAAGTCAAATAAAGTTTAAGAAGGTGATATTCCCTTCTAACCCGTTTGACTTTGCGACTTCCTATGGACATCTAACCTGACTAACTCACGTTGAGTCGGTTTATAGATACCAAGGGTGGACTCGTCCCCAAAACTTCGGTGCTAGTGTCTTTAAAGCACCTTATGAAGAGATCACTCTACAAAGCCATGGTCCCTATGTTCATGGTCCAAATGATAAGAAAGCTCCAATGGTAAAACATGTTGTTCAAAAGCCACTTGAGAAGAAGAAGCCACGTGAGTTCTATCATCATGAGGTTTCTACCTCCAAGTCAGCCGCTCCTACTAGACCACACGTCCAAAAGGGCAAGCAGGAGACGTGGAAAAGATACAACAGGTTTGACTATTAGTGTTCTGGCAGGTTGGTCACTTTGTTGTGGATTGCTAGTTTAATCCCAGAAACTTTGAAACTCCTCAAGTTAATCATACGAGACAGACCACCCATAGTTTTAACACTCATATGGGTAGTATGCTAACAAGGAACCAAAGACCCAAATCTTATTGGGTTCCTAAGATAAAATGATATATGATTGCAGGTAAGTCCAAAGACCAACAAAAAGCCTATCTGGTATTTGGATAGTGGATGCTCTCGACATATGACCGGGACAAGAAGCCTACTTCAAAATTATACTCCAGTCAAACACGGTTCAAAGGTTATCTTTGGTGGCTCTGACCGGGGAATTACAAATGGCTACGGTATGATTTCAAATGGTGGTCTCATTCACTGATGTGGCTCATGTGAAAGGATTAGAACATAATCTGATTAACATAAGTCAATTATATGATAAAGGCTTTATTGTTACTTTCTCCAAGGATCAGTGTCTGATGAAATCAGCCACTACTATGGAGACAGTGTTAACAGGCACTAGGAGTATAAATATTTTTGTCTTAATTTTCTATGTTTAAACACTTCTACACCAGTGTATTTTGTTGCAAAAGATGGTGCATTTCTTTGTGACCAATGACATAAGAGACTAACACATACTAATTTTAAAACTATTAATATGTTATTTTCTCAAGACCTAGTACGTGACGCACCAACTATTAAGTGCATTAAAAAAAGTCCATGTCACGCATGCCAAATGGGCAAGCAGATAAGGGCTACCTTTAAGGGTATTACTGATAAAGATTCCTCAAGGTGCTTTTATTTACTGCACATGGACCTATTCGTTCCAATGCAAGTTCGTAGCTTATGAGGTAAGTTATATACACTGGTAATTGTTGATAATCACTCACGTTTTACTTGGGTGTTCTTTCTGAAATGAAAGTCAGATACCTTTTATGTGTTCATGAAGTTTGTCAGGCAAATTCAGAATGAATTAAACTGTTCAGTGGTCAGAATCAGAAGTGACCATCGAACAGAATTTGAATCTGGTGTCACGACAGAATTCTGTGAAAGTCTAGGTATATTTCATGAGTTTTCCTCCCTGCGCACTCCATAACAAAATGGAGTTGTAAAGAGAAGGAATAGAACACTCATTGAAGCATGTACTACAATGCTGACTGACTCCTCTCTACTAGAGTACTTCTGGGCTGAGGCCGTCAATACAGCTTGTCACGTGCAAAACAGAGCGTTGATCAACAAGAGTCATTGTAAGACTCCATATGAGATACTGAAAGGCAGGAGACCGACTGTGTCCTACTTCAGAATCTTTGGCAGCAAATGTTATGTACTTAATAATGAGAAATATCATCGTACAAAGTTTGGAGAAAAATGTTTTGAAGGTATTTTTGTAGGTCAGAGTAGCCATAGTAAGGGGTATAGAATTTTTTATAATAAAACTCTAGTGGTAGAAGAATCGATTAACGTTGTATTTTATGAGACGAGATTGCTACAAAGCAGCTCTTCAATTGTTTTCGTTGAAGATGAAGGTTTAAGGCTGAAAGAGTTAAGATTGGATGAGACAATTGAAGAAAATGTTCAAAAGTTCATCAAGATCACTCCTACAACCTCAATTGGAGAGGGAGATCACTAAGATGAATAAGTTATCCAAGTTGAGGAAGACACTCTAGAAATAGAAGAAGCTCCCGATGCAAGGACTCTAGAGCTCAGATACTTGAGGGATCACCTGGTTGATCAAATCATAGGAGATCCTTGTGATGTTGTAAGAACTCGAAGAGGTACTACTAATGAAAATATGCATTTGAGTTTTCTCTCACAGGTTGAACCAAAGAAATTTGAAGAAGCAAATAAAGACGTACCTTGATAGTTGCAATGGAAGAAGAACTCAATTAGTTCAAGTGCTGCCAAGTCTGGAAGCTTGTACCAAGACCCAAAGGTAAAAATATAATTGGAACAAAGTGGGTTTACAAGAACAAGTTGGATGAAGATGGAACCATCATCAAAAATAAAGTCAGACTTGTAGCTAAGGGATATAGACAAGAAGAAGGCATCGAGTTTGATCAGACCTATGCTCCAGTGGTAAGACCCGAAGCCATCAGGTTATTCCTCGCATATGCTGCTCTCATGGGCTTCATTGTCTATCAAATGGACGTGAAGTCAGCCTTCCTCAATGGTAAAATAAAGAAAGAAATGTATGTGGAACAACCCCCGGGTTTTGTTGACCTAACCATCCTGATTATATTTATTTATTATTTAAAGCTTTATATGGTTTAAAACAAGCTCCACGAGCTTGGTATGAAACGTTGTCTAACTTTCTTCTTGAGAACAAGTTCACAAGGGAAAAGATACATAAAACATTGTTTCTTAGGGAAGTAAAAGACAAGATTTTGCTAGTGCAAATATATGTCAATGACATCATCTTTGACTCTACGGATGACAACCTTTGCAAGAAGTTTTCCAAACTTATGTAGGGGAAGTTTGAAATGAGCAATATGGGTGAGCTGAAGTATTTCTTAGAACTTCAGGTGAAGCAATCTGAAGATGGAATTTTCATCTCTCAGACGAAGTTCACCAAGGAGTTGCTAAAGAAATTTGGAATGGAGAATGAAACCTCTTTGAGGACTCCAATGGTTCAACTATGTCTCTAGACAAGGATGAGAAAGGGAAACCTTTTGATGAAACCAAGTACAGAAGCATAATTGGATCTTTGCTCTATCTTACTGCTAGTAGGCCTGACATAATATTTTCAACATGTGTGTGTGCTAGATATTAGGTGAACTATAAGGAATCTCAATACACAGTTACAAAGCGGAATTTTAGATACCTTAAGGAAACACCAAATCTTGGCTTATGGTACCCAAGAAGTAATGATAGTGAACTAAGTGGATTTTCAGATGCAAACTTTGTAGGTAGCAAAGACGACCGAAAGAGCACTTTCGAGACTTGCCAATTCCTAGAAAGAAGCCTCATATCTTGGAGTAGCAAGAAACAAAATTGTGTTGCAATATCAGCCGCCGAGTTAGAATATATTTCTGCAGGCAGTTATTGTGCACAACTTATTTGGATAAAGAATCAATTTGAAGACTACAATCTGAAGTTTAGTGACATTCCTATGTTTTGAAACTCCTTCAGTGTTATAGCAATTGCCAACAATCCAGTTTCTCACAGCCGGGCAAAGCACATCGAATTGAGATATCATTTCATTCGAGAGCATGTGGAGAATGGGGACATCAACCTCCAGTATGTTCCAACTGATAGGAAAGTGGCAGATATCTTCACGAAGCCGCTGTACGAGGCCAAGTTCTCCTTCTTCAAGATAGAACTTGTTATGCTTAACATGGAGTCATGAAAAGTTCACATTTGAAGTTAAGAGAAGATCCTACAATCAACCACTCAGAAAATTCCAAGAGAATTCTACTCAGCAAAACTTCAGATAAATTCAAGCTCAGATACGGATTTCTCGGAAACTTATTGAATTTCTCGAAAGATCAACTTATATTTCTCTGAAAATCAGTTTATATTTCTCGAAAACTTACTGGATTTCTCGAAAGCTTATGAACTTCTCGGAAAATTTCTTGATTTCTCGGAAAACAGTTTATACTTCTTGAGAAAATTTAAATATTTCTCGAGCAAATTTTTCTTCTCGAGAAATCTGCTGACTTAATCTTTTGAGAAGAATTCCAACTTCGCTCCTCAGGTACGCTTTTCATAATTCTTCAAAATTTTCAATTTTATATAAATAGAGAAGTCCATAGAATATCCAAATCCACATTTTCGAAAAAGCTTTCCCGAGAAAAGTCACTGAGTTCCGCTGAAGGCCTCCACCGCTCTTCTCGCGAAACTCTTTGGTCACTTCTCGGAAAAGTCATAAAACTCTCATCTTCTTCAATCGATGGCTCCTACTGCAAAGATTGGAGTCGGCAGTGAGTTCGTTCACTTAGGTATTGAAGAAATTTCTGATGATTTCCGTAATGTCATTCTACTTCTTGAAACCACTGGTCTCACATTCATTCTCGAGCATCCATGCAAAGTTCTGATTCCAGAAGTTGAAGAGTTCTTCAGAAATGCTAAGCTTAAGAGGAGTGGAAAACTGTTGAAAAGTTCTATCAGAGATGTAAAGATCAAAATCAAGCCATCCTCTTTAACAGAATTTCTGAGATTGCACTCCATTGATGAGGAAGATTACTTGGAAGAGCCCGATTACTCCAGGTCTCTGTCATTTTGTGGCCTCTCCTAATCCACTACCTTCATTCGAAGACAGCATATGAATGATGAAAGCAAGTTGTTGGCAGATATACTAGGAAAAGTTCTCCTGTGCAAAACAGGTTCAATTGGATATATATCCTCTGACTTATTCTGTATGTTCACTGCTGTGGTATGCCGTAAAAAGTTCCAATGGGGACATGTTATTTGACAAGATTAAGGAAAGCATAAATGCATCCAATTTTGCAAGGAACATTTCTCTTTATCTGAATCAAATGGACCAAGGAGTCTTTGACTTGTCCAAAGGTATGTCCATTCACCACCTGAAGAAAGTCTCTCTCTCATCCATCACCAGATGGGAAATCAGGATTCAGAAGCTAGGACAGGCTCCAGCAGTTCCAAGGACTGTGGTTAATGAGGACAGGACCCCATCTCCTCCTCATATTGACACAGTTGGAACATCTGTTGAAGTTGTTGAGGGGGAGTCTGCTCCTTTAGCTCATGAAGAAGATCAGCAAGCTCAGGTACCAGAAACAGAATATCATTCAGATGTTGTTGCAGATAAGGTGACAGAGAAAGTTCTTACTGATAATGTGATAGTGGAAGAAGGAAATATAGCTCAGTCTGATGATGAGCAGAGCACCTCTGTGCTTGATGTTGATGGTGGCTCAGATGATCCCCTTTTCATCCCTCCTGAAGATATTTCAGAAGAAATTCCAAAAGATTCTCAGCCAATGGAACATATTGAGGGGAAGAATGTGGAAATGCTCTCTGATGAAGCTGAAGTTAACCTAGAGTCTGTTAAACCTCCTCTAAAGAATTTAGATTTCTCTCTCCCTATTATTCTTGGTGAGGAAGGGGATGTGATGATATCTGCCCAAAGAGGCAAAAGTTCAGTTGTTATTGAAGAAATACCAGTCTAGACAGATGCAACTCTACCTCCTCCACCTCCTCCAGCTAAAGTCATTCCTGATGATACCCTTTTGGGTAAAATTGAGTCTATGTTGACAAAGCAGCGAGAGTACTTTGACAAGTCTCTCAAAGACATAACTGGTAGAGTAACTGCTCTTGAAAAAGAAATGAACAGAGGATTTAATGAAATTCAGAGCAATACAGATGAATTCAAAAGACTGCTAAATATTGGTGGCAAGGCTTTGGACCACACTATCATTAGTGTTGGTGAAGTCATGGATCAGGCAGTCACTGTGGCTAACAATCAGATACAATTACTGAAAAAAACTGAACAACAGAACTTTAAAACTTGTGAAGAGGTTGGAAAATTCAAGGAAAATGTCATAAAGACTCTAATTGTAGAAGTCAGAAAGGGGGAGGATAAGGTAAAAGAACATCTAGAAAAGAAAGTTCATGAAATGAAGACAAAGTGGGACAATCAACTAAAAGATATCAGTACAAGTATAGAGACACAGATTAAAGGTGTAAACAGTTATACTTATAAGACTGTTGTGTGGATGCACAATCAAATCTTTCCAGAATTTCAAGTTGACCCAAATGAGGCTCCGCCTACTCATCTTGATCTAAATGTTTGTAAGCCTACATTCTCTCCCAGACTTGAACAACATGGTATTCCTCCTGAAAATTATTCTCAAGTCTGGACTTCTGATCAGCCCGAGATACCTCAGGATCTACCCCATGAAGTGCATATGCCTAAGAAAAGAAAGTATGGTGATGGTACCTCAGCCAGTCGATCCATCCCAAGTAAAGCAGATGCCTAAATGATAGAAAAAGAATTTGATGAAGTTTGGAGTCCAACCTCCAAGTCATTAATTCTTGACACTCTGAAATTAGTTGTAGAATTTCATAATAATAAGGACAATCATTACACTCATAAGGAGTGGGAGCTATATGAAAAATCTCTGACAAAATGAAGGATTTATGATCGTGAATATGGACGAAATAATCCTAATGATCCTCCTCGTCCTCCAAAATACTATCACAAGCCCTTCAGCTATCAGAAAAGACATCATGAGAAGAAGAAACATCAACACCAGCAACAATACAAATAATTCATGATTGTCACTATTATAGAATGTTGTGGACCAAGATATTTCTATGGACTGATTCTCTCTTTCTCTCTCTCTCTCTCTCTTTCTCTCTCTTATATATATATATATATAAATAATTCTGAATTTTGATAATCTTATTATCTTTTAACTCATTGCATATATTGTTCTATTTGTTAGTTAATTATTTGATTATCTTGATATAATTCGCCTTTGTGTAGAGAGTTCTAACTTCTACAAATAGGAGAAGATTGTTGAGTATTGTATCCACAATAACCTAGATTTGTGTGAAATCACCCTTGAACTTAGTTGAATTAGTAATGAATTTGATGTTATTCTTTAGTTGAGTGCTTGAAGGTCATTATTGCTAAGTGTAGACCAATGTCAGTTTACAATGAGTCACTAAATATAGGACCATGCAATGTAATCCCGCATTGTGTGATCCATGGTGTTGACTCATGTGTAACCTATCTATTGGGATGCACTTCATTTTCAAGTACTAAGGCAATGGAAGAAAGGAAAGGTTGCTGATTTTCAACAAAGAAGATTTAGTTTTTCAGAAAAATTTTCTAAGTCCTTTTCTCGAGAAATAAAGTGTATTTCTCGAGAAGTCCAATTTAATTTCTCGAGAAAGCAAAGCTTTTCTCGAGAAATCTCAAGACTTCTCGAAAATTCTCAGAAACTATCTCCAAGTAAATTTCTCGAGAAAGCCCTGAAGATTTCTCGAGAAGCTAAGTAAATTTCTCGAGAAAGCTAAGCAATTCTCGATAAGTCAAAATTCTTTCTCGAGAAGCTAAGTATTTTTCTCGATAAATCGAATCTTTCTCGAGAAATCAATCCTTCAATTCTAAGAATTTACGTTAAATATTTTTCTCAAGAAGATTAGGCCATTTCTCGAGAAAGCAAATCATTTCTCGAGAAATCAGTTCTTCAGTTCAAAATTTGTGTTAATGATTTTTCTCGAGAAGACTACGCCATTTCTCAAAAAATCAAATCATTTCTCGAGAAATAAAATCCTTCTCGAGAAATAAGTACTTCAGTTCAAAGAATTTGGGTTAAGTAAATTTCTCAAGAATGTCATGTCATTTCTCGAGAAAGCAAATCCTTCTCGAGAAATTATAAGTCTTCTCGAGAAACAGAGTTGCAGAAAGTTTCTTTTTAAACAGTCTAACGGGATTTCAAAATTATCTAAGTTCTTCATGATTGGTCCACGTGGATCATTCCTTAATGATTTGTGACCGTTAGACGATGTACTATAAATAGTCCTTTTAGAGGAATCGCTAACCCTAACAAGAAGAATAATATTTTGAATCGCAATCGCACTTTCTAAATCGGGAGAATCAGCATCGTCTTCAACATCGTTCTTAATTGTCGCTCTTCTTTCGATCCAGCAAATCCAAGAAGAAAAGATTCGATAGATCACAGATTCAAGCTCTTCAAGCATTTACTTGATCGTGTCAGATCCTAAGGTTTTCATATCAAGTTTTCTCAAGATCTCTTCCTCAACCTCTTCTTAGAGATTTTCATTTTTTTCAAGAAGGAAGAACTTTGAAGATCTCAGATCTGGAAGTATAAATTTTTTATTGTTATTGTAACATTTACTTTAACTCTTGTAGGAGCTTTGTCTCCGAGATTGTAGGAAGTTTGTTCTTCCGAGTGTAGATCCCGTCTTATGGGATCGAGTTTATAGGTGTATGTTATCTCCGATTTATAGGAGCGTTGCTCCGAGTTGTAGGAATGTTGCAATCTGAGATTTAGTGAAGTAGCTGAGGCTAGCCATGGTGCTAGATTGGCGAGGTAGAGAGTGGACGTACCCAAGATTGGGGAACCACTATAAACTCCTTGTGTCGTCTGGATTGTGCTTGATTATTTTCTGTGTTTGATTTCTCTCAAGTTTTTATTCCGCAAAAGACATAGAACTCACATATTCACCCTCATCTAGGTGATTTTGGTAGACAACTAGATACTTTCAAGGTGGGGTCGTTATAAATTGGTCAGCTAATGCTGACCATTGCTTTGTTTGCCACATTTTGATGGGTTATGTTATGCAGGTGCTGGAGAGCCAAGTGGAAAGTAGCGGGCTGAAGTCCCTTATGCTGCTATTGGCTGGCCCTTGAAGGCCCAAAGGCGAACTTTTATTGCTTCTTGTGTGGTCGGCCTGCGTGCCGATGTATGAAACCACTTTTGTCATGGAAACAATTGTAGGGGCTTAAGGCCATAACTTTTGTGTACTTTGTAAACATTCCTGAGATATTTATATATAGTGGACATTCGTATGTGTTGAGATCAAATTAACCCTTGAAGCTTCCGCTAGAATGCTCTGAGTTAGGATTCGGCTAGTAGTTCTGATAATCACACGTAACTCCGCTGACTGTCTGTAGAATATGGCGTGGGGCCCCGACCGAACCCTCTTTTATATTTCATGTGACGGATGAAGGTGTTATAATTTTGGTATCAGCTTGTCTTGATCTTCCTCCTGTGATTTCTTGGTCGAATTCTTTTGAGCGGTGGCGAACACGTGTTTGTGCTTACTGTTATAATAAAATGAACTCAAGAATGTCTACTTAGGAATGAAAATACGCATGTTTGAGGAACCTGTGTGTTCCTATTAATTGTTGTTTGCCTTTTGAGTAGTTGCTACATTATGTATTTTACACGTTTAGGTAACTAGAAATGGTGCGGGGCAATCTGAACCCCAACGTTCTGTAGAGAGTGTGGCACTAGCTGAGGTGCCCACACCTCCTCCTTCTGCGGAAATAGTATGTTCAGTTGCTGAGGTAGTGTTTGCAATGATTAATGCACAGCCGACTGGGTAGGTGCGACCTACGATGGTGCCAGTTCAGGTTGGTGTAGCCGAGCCTGTAGCTGATAGGCAAGTTCCTGCTGAGGATTTGGTTAAGAAGCGAGCGATTGAAAAGCAGCTGAAGCACTTTATGAGCTTTAGTCTGCCTATGTTTATGGGTATAGGATCTCCAACGCAGGTAGAGGACTGGCTTTCTCGCGTCAAAAGGATATTGACGGCGATTGAGACAGAGGAGGGACAGAAGGTCATTTTGGCTACTTTCTTGTTGGAAGGAGAGGCTCGGATTTGGTGGGATGAGTTGGAGTTACACCACTTAGCGGGCAGGCGACTATCGAGGGTCTCGATGGAGGCATTTTCGAGACTATTCCTGGCAAAGCATCTGCCATCGTCACATCGAATTGCCATGGAAAATGAGTTACAACGTTTGACTCAGGGTTAGGGTAGTGTGGATGACTACCTCCATGAGTTTACCAGGTTGAGACATTATGCGGGATCTACTTTTGCTGATGAAGAGTGTAAAACCAATAGGTTCTATGAGGGACTACAAGATGAGTTGCGGTTTCTTCTCTTGGGTCTGATGAACCAAGGTTTCCAAGTGTTGGTGAATACAACTCGTTCGTTTGAAAAAGACATGAAAAGGGTGCAGGGCAAGAGGGACTTGGCTGTGATAAAGCCCGAGTTCAAAACACCACGTCCTGGAAAGTCTAACTACAGCGAGAGATGGGGGTAAGAAGTCCAAGTCTTCTGGATAGACTCCTTCTACTGGTGCTTCTAGAGCAATATCAGGGCGAGGTCCGCTCACCTATTATACTTGTGGCAAGCCAGGACATCTTGCCCGCGAGTGTAAGAGTAGTCCTCCAGCAGTTGACAAGAAGGAAGGAGCATCGTATGCTAAAAAGTGAAAGGCGGTGGAGTCCATTGCATCCCAACATGCTCCAGCTCAGTCGAGGGTGTACAATTTTGGACAACAGGAGGCCATCAAACAGGCTGATGTTGTCACATGATTTGTCCTTATTTGGGATCATCCGGTGAGGGCACTATTCGATACAAGTGCTTCGCATTCGTTTCTATCTGAGGACTTTATATCGCGGATCAGAGTGTCTACTCTTATGTCAACAGATAGAATAAAGGTGTTGTTACCTAACGGATGTGTGATGCATGCAGATAAGTCTTGTTGTCTTGAGGTACGGATTGAAAGTCGGGATTTTGGATTGGAGACATCTATGCTACTGATATCTGAGTTCGATGTAATCTTTGGTATGGACTGGCTCGCGGAGCACCATGCCTGTATAGATTACAACTCTAAGGAAGTCACACTAGGACAAAACAACGAACGAGAGACTAAGTTTGCTGGTATACGAGGATCGAGCAAGATATTGATGTCTACTCTCCAAGCAGTCAAAGTTGTTCGGAAGGGCGCGGAGTTGTTCTTCACGCTGTTGGAGGTTGTTGATTCGAAGTCTAGTTTGAGTGATGTTTTTATTGTATCAGATTATGCAGATGTGTTTCCTAAGGATCTTCCTAGGTTACCACCCCAGCGGGAGATTGACTTCGATATAAAGTTGGTGTTAGGTACGAAACCTGTGGCCCGCTCGTCGTACTAAGTTGCGACAAAGGAGATGGCAGAACTAAAAGTTCAATTGCAAGAATTGCTAGAGCAAGGATATATACGTCCAAGTGTGTCACCTTGGATTGTACTGGTTCTCTTTATGAAGAAGAAGGACGGAAGTTTGTGGCTATGCATTGACTATCAAGGGCTAAATAAGCTTACATATAAGAACAAGTATCTGATACCACGGATTGATGACTTGTTCGATCAGCTGGTGGCATCAACTGTTTACTCAAAGCTAGATTTAAAGTCTGGCTATTACCAGTTGAGGATTAGGGAATGTGACATTCCCAAGACAGCTTTTGGTACATGCTATGGGCACTATGAGTTTACTATAATGTTGTTTGGGCTAACAAATGCGTCATCGGTATTCATGGACTTGATGCATCGAATGTTTTGGGAGTACTTGGACCTATTTGTGATCGCCTTCATTGATGACATATTGGTGTACTCTCCGCCGGAAGAAGATCATGCAAATCATTTGTGGATGGTTTTGCTCACCCTGAGGAGAAACAAACTTTATATCAAGTTCTCAAAGTACGAGTTTTGGCTGTCGTCAGTGGCTTTTCTTGGCCATGTGGTTAGCGGAGAAGGTATTGTGGTAGATCCGATGAAGATAGTTGTGATACGAGAGTGTCCTGTGTTGTCTACTGTAACAGAAGTCAGGAGCTTTCTTGGACTTACTGGCTACTACAGGCGCTTCATAAAAAACTTTTCACTGATAGTCTTACCTCTCACTACACTGACGTGGAAAGATCAGTTCGTTTGGATGCCTGAGTGAGTGCAAGCTTTTGAGGAATTAAAGAGTCGTTTGACCACGACGCCTATCTTGAGTTCGCCATGTGGTACAGACTACTATGAAATTTATAGTGATGCTTCAGGGAGCGGCTTAGGTTGTGTTTTTCTTAAGTTCGAAAGGTTATTGCTTATGGATCACGCTAGTTGAAAATGCATGAGCGAAATTATTCAGTTCATGACTTAGAGTTGGCGGCTGTGATTTTTGCGCTTAAACTGTGGTGTCATTACTTGTATGGCGTGAAAGTGGATATATTCACGAACCATAAGAGCCTAAAATACTTAATCGATCAAAAGATCTGAATATGCGCCAACGAAGGTGGATGACGTTCCTCGGTAACTACACCTTCCAGATACACTATACTCCCAGGAAGGGAAATGTAGTCGCGGATGCCTTGAGTCGGCGGACTCTGGTATGGGAAAGTTGGTTGCAGATGCATGATGAGCGTTTGATCCAGGAGTTGGAGGCCTTAGAGATTTCTTGTGTTGACAAGAATTCTACTACAAATGTGTGCTTGCACTGGATGGAGGTACAAAATGACCTTGCAAACAGGGTTCGGCGAGCAACGGAACTCGATGAGAGTATGAAATGTTATGCAGCGGATGAGTCAAAGTCCCAATTCTCCATGGATGACGGTCTTTTGCAAAAAGACGGTCGTTTGTGCATCTCGAATGTGGGAAAATTATGGGAGGAGTTGATGTATGAGGCACACATCACGAAAGACACAATCCACTCAGGGAACACAAAGATGTACAAGGATATAAAAAAGATATTTTGGTGGCTAGGTTTGAAGAAAGACAATGCTCTTTATGTGGTGAAGTGTCACACTTGCGCCTTAGTAAAAATGGAATATCAGAAGCCTGGAGGTTTCCTGAAGTCGTTACCAATTCCGGTGTGGAAGTTCAATGATATCTATATGGATTTCGTGCATGGGTTGCCGAAATCACAGAGCAGGAACGATGTCATGTGAGCGATCGCTGACCGATTGACAAAGGTATATCACTTCTTACCGAACAAGAAGGACGATTCAGTGGAAAAACTGGCTAAGTTGTACGTGGATAACATAGTACGATTGCATGGTGTGTCCCGCAGCAACGTCAGTGACCGAGATGGGCGCTTTACTTCGAAGGATTTGAGGCTAATCCACAAGTTGTTAGGTACTCAACTGAAGTTCAGTACGACCTTTCGTCTGCAAACGGATGGTCAGACTGAGAGGACCAACAGAACAATGGAGGATATGCTCTGAATGTACACCTTGGATTTTGGAAAGAGATGGGAAGACCATCTCTATATGATCGTGTTTGCCTATAATAATAGATATCAAGCTAGCATTCAGATGATGTCATTTGAAGCTTTATACGGTATGAAGTGTCGTACTCCTTTAGCTTGGGTGGAAACAGGCGAATCGAAGTTGTATAAGTGTAAGGAGGTGGAAGATGCAAATTCTACTACACGCTTGATACGTGAGTGGCTATTAGTAGCCTAAGATAGGAAGGCAGAATACGACAGCACCAAGCACCGAAATGTAGAGTTTGTGGTAGGCAATTGAGTATATCTGAAGATCGAGCCATTCAAAGGCGTGTCCAGGATTCGGTGCTTGAAAAAGTTGAGTCTGAGGTATCTTGGTCCGTTTGAAGTGGTTGAGCGAGTTGGAGAAGCTGCCTATCGATTTGCTCTTTCGACAGAGCTACGTGGTTTGCACTATGTGTTTCACATATCGGTGTTGCAAAAAGATTTGAAAGAGCCGACGCAATTAGTGCCTGATGATCAAGTACCGGTCGATAGTGGGCTAACGATGAAAGTTAGGCACATTCGGATCGAGGATATGAAGGTCAAGCAGCTACGGAACACGACAATCGGGATGGTCAAAGTCCGCTGGGACAATTGTAGCTGTGAAGAAATGACATGGGAGCGTGAACAAACCATGCGAGAGGAATTTCCCGAGTTATTTTTGTAAAATCAGGTTGTAAACTTACGTACTATTTTATTATACAGACATATCAAATTTCGGGACGAAATTTCTGTAAGGAGGGGAGATTTGTAATGCCCCAAAAATCCTAAAAAGGAAGAATGGGAAGATAACGCTCAGCGGTAGTATTAACGTTGGTGTTAGCCTTGAATTAAATCTACTGACCTCTCGGGAATCTATCGTGTCGCGGTAGTAGAGGTACCGCGTGGCGGTACCACTCAATGCTTTTGACGAAGCGTAGAGAGGACTACCACGGGGTGTTAGTGGGCTGGCACGTGGCGGTACCACTCAACGCACTCAATGCTTCGAAGCGTTGAGAGGACTACAGCAGGGCGGTAGTGGGATAGCGCGTGGTGCTATCACTCAATGCTTTCAACGTGGCGTTGAGTGACTACCGCGCGGCGATACCTCGGGTTTAAGTACCGCTTGGCGGTAGTAACTAACTCACGACGGTAGCTGCCACGTGGCAGTAAGATGGAGGCTGTTTTGGAGTGATGGCGCGATGTCGATTGGCCCAAGCGGCAACCGCCTGTGATACCGCGCGGCGGTAGCCTCTAAATACATGTTGAGCATGAGATTGAACTCTCACTTTTCTCTTTATCTTGTCAATGCAAGTTCTTGAGGGAAAGAGGCTGAGGCTTAGTGTTGCAAGCATGGTGAAGGAGATCTCGTGATCGGAATCAAGAGCCGAAGTAAGATCTGTGATGAGGAAAGTGAGGCGCTCTTTTTTTCCGAATAAAAGACTTATTCATGGATCCAAAAGGATCTACAAGGGTAACGAATTTCTCATTGGACAAGTGAAGTTCTAAATTTGCATACGTGCATGGAACCCATCACCAAAAGGTGAAGAAAAGGCTGGTTTCCAGTGGGTAGATCGTTGTGATCCCTGATAAAACTTACATATAGATTCGGAATCGAAGTACGGAATAGACATGTGTGTGTAGCCCATCTGGACAGGTTGGTCTGGATTGGTGATGAATTGATTTACATGTCGGAGAAGACTCTGTGGATAAAACGTGTAGAATCTGGGGTCTGGGGGTATGCAGGATGCTGCATGGATAGTAATGGAAGTGATCTCCAGGAAAACACCCAAAAATGTTGAAGAAGTGACTTTTGTCCCTACCGCGCAACGTAGTTCTACCGCCGAGGCTAGCTCCAAGTGAGTTATGTTTATGAGGCCTGTCTCGTGGAGACCTATGGGACATTGGATGCGAAGCCTATCTTTGGGAGACCTGCAGACTATATTAACGAGAAATTAAATGGTTCTGCTTAGGCACAAGGGGGATGTTGAACCCGGGTCATGTCATGACCATGAAGGTTTCGACTTTCGGCGCATGACGGTTTGAGCAACAGGCTTTGGCTAACATGCATCCACCTTATGACGATCGACTTGGAATAAGTCACTAGATTGAATCTGTGAGAGCTCCTTTGACTTTGTTGACTCATAGGAAGAAAAGAGAGAAATGCTCAAAGGTGTCGTTTTATGAACTGTGGTGGGCCTGAAATCTCGGCACATCGATAATGTGTCCTGCGTGTACGAGGCATGTGGCCGATCGTGCATGCGTCTGTGGCGAATGGTGCTTAAGTTGCACGTTCTTATTGCCAATAATATATATATGCTACTGTTTGCAGGAAAGGAGAACCGCCGCCCCGAGTGAGGGGTGTGGTCATTATAAATTGGTCAGCTAATGCTGACCATTGCTTTGTTTGCCATGTTTTGGTGGGTCGTGCTATGCAGGTGTTGGAGAGCCAAGTGGAAAGTAGCAGACTGAAGTCCATTATGTTGGTATTGGCTGGCCCTTGAAGGCCCAAAGGCGAACTTTTAATGTTTCATGTGTGGTCGCCGGCCTACGTGCCGATGTATGAAACCACTTTTGTAAAGGAAATAGTTATAAGGCCTTAAGGCCGTAACTTTTGTGTATTTTGTAAACATTCCTGAGATATTTATATATAGTGGACATTCGTATATATTGAGTTCAAATTAACCCTTAAAGCTTCTGCTAGAATGCTCTGAGTTAGGATTCGGGTAGTAGTTCTGATGATCACATGTAACTTCGCTGACTGTCTGTGGATATGGCGTGGGGCCCCAGTCGGACCCTCTATTATATTTCATGTGACGGATGGAGGTGTTATATATGTACCAAAAAGAGGCCAGATTCGGGAAGATATTTTTACTGAAGCACACAGTATTTGGTACTCAGTGTACCCTGGGATCACGAAGATGACGACCGATCTGAAGAGGACCATGTATTGGACAGGCATGAAGAAGGAGATCACCTACTTTGTGACGCATTGTGAGACTTGTCAACTTATAAAGGCTGAATGCAAGAACCTGACAGGATTGTTGCAGTCACTACCGGTATTGGAGTGGAAGTTCGATGCATCGCGATGGACTTCAAACATGGACTTCCTCATTCTGATGCGGGAAATGATTCGATATGGGTCAATATTGACAGGCTGACGAAGGTTGCCCGATTTATTCCAGCCAGGAAGGACACTCCGGTCAGTGTTATAATAAGGAGATTTGTAGCGCAGTTTGTCCGCTATCATGACGTGCCCAGGACGATCGTATCAGATCTGGATGGATGGTTTACGTCTAAGGAGTGGAGAGAAGACCAGGCTTACCTGGGCTCTCGATTGATTTTCAGCACTGCATTCCACCCCCAGACGGATGGGCAGACATAGCGTACCAACCGGACATTAGAAGACCTCTTAAGCCTATGTATCCTGGATCGCGGGGAGCCGTGGGAAAGACTATTACCACTTATTGAATTTTCTTATAACAACAGTCATCAATCCAATATAGGCATGGCCCCCTATGAGGCATTGTATGGTGGGAGGTGCATGACTCCACTATTTTAGATTCAGGACGAGGACCCAAAGGAGCTTGGCTCGAAGTTTGTGGAGGACACAGATGCTCAGGTACGACTGATTTGAGACAGGATGTTGGAGGCCCAGAGTAGACAAGTCAAATACTACGACGTGCGGCATTGTCATTTAGAGTTTCGGGTGGGAGACCGGGTATTCTTGAAGATACGTCTGATGCATGGAGTCTCGTGGGTATGCGGGTGAAAGAAGCTCAGTCCAAGTTGTAACACACCCTATCTGTCGCATAGCATATAGCAGTAGGTCCGGCCAGGGCCCGACGCCATATACCACAGACAGACCGGGTGGTTACTCATTGGAAACCATCCAACTAATATACAACATCCTACACAGAGTCATTCTAGCGGAAGCAATTTAATAGTTGCAAATAAAAGAACTCTGCTACTAGCATGAATGTCTACTACAAAGCCAACAGGAATGAAGTACAATACACAAGTACACGGCCTTATGGCCTTACAATTGTTTACTCAAATAAAATGTGTCTTCCATGCCACGGCACGCAGGCCGGTCACACATGAATATAACAAGTAAACACGCAAAATTTGGCCTTCAAGGGCCGGCTCAGCAACTTGGGCATTAGCCCGCTATTTACCGCTCGGCTCCGCAGTACCTGAAAGCAACAATCCACCGCATGGTGGCAAACAAAAGCAACGCTCAGCT
The DNA here is from genome assembly GCA_039583875.1 of Platanthera guangdongensis. Lineage (NCBI taxonomy): Eukaryota > Viridiplantae > Streptophyta > Magnoliopsida > Asparagales > Orchidaceae > Platanthera > Platanthera guangdongensis. Next base: position 157,572,912 of record CM077156.1, read on the forward strand.
ATGCTGACCAAATTATAACGATCCCGCCCCCAAATTTGGGGCGGCGATGCTCCTTTCCCTGCACTTTATTAGCATAACCAAGCAGTATAGATAAACACTACATCACAGGAGTGGGCACGCACGGCCACACACCCCGTGCACTCAGGGCACATTCTCGGTGAACCGGTCAATGTCACGTCAATTTAAGTCATAGACACCTCGGTCTCACCACCTCCACTTGGACGGCCAATCTTGCGAGCATTTTTGTCTTCCCGGCATGGGTCACGTCAATTTAAGCCATAGACCGTCGAAGACCCTCATCTATGCCAACGGCTCCCACCGAACTACATAGAACGGGTACGGTTCCGCCTGACCCGTTGCTCACGTCACAACGTCAATTTAAGTCATATGCGCGGGTCAAACCTCCCCGAGTCCAGTTTCCATCACACACTTCACATAACCCGATTATGTTCAAGTTGGCTCCCAAGCCACCATGTTTGCAGAATCACGCATCTGCCCAGTTTTCCGGGTGCACCTTGGAGTTAATCCCCAAGGCTCCCTGCTGCAATCTACCGCGTAGAAAACCCGAAAAACAACCAATTGCATGGCGTCTTCTCCGGCCATTTATGCAACGCAACATCACCGATTCAGACTAACTTGTCCAGGTAGGCTTCACACATCATGCCTATGTCCGTTCTCGATTACGGACTCTACATGTACATAATGGGGACTATTCATGTCTACCCGAAGGAACGCCTCAACTCACCGCAAACTCACGAGAGCGGGCTTCCTATGCAAAGGAAAAGAGAGCTTCACATGCTCAAGTAGAGAATCGTTACCCTAGCATTTTTCTTTGGCGCCATTAAAATGTATGCAGATGGTGTAGAAAGTAGCGAAAAAGAGAGAACAAACGGATAAACTTTTGAATAATTGAAATTTTATTATCCAAAAAAGATATATTTTACAAAGGTATGACCTCTCTTATATAGAATGGAGGAGATAAGAGAGAGAGTATACAAACAATGTGGGACTAAACATTTACAATGCAGAGCGGCTAGAGTAAAAGAGACCACACAGGCCGCGCGGTTAGACAGATGGGTTAACCGCTCGGCAACTCCAGCCGGATAGAACAGGCCGCAATGGGAGACCGATAGACCGCCCGGTCTCCAGGCTTCAGAGTGAGACCGCCAGACCGCTCGGTCAACAAACCGCTGGATCAGACCGCTAAGCCGCCCGGTCTAATACTTCAACACTCCCCCTCAAGCTGGAGCATAGATATCAACCATGCCCAGCTTGTCACAAATGTGGAAGAAGGAAGTAGAAACCGGCTTGGTGAAGATATCTGCCAATTCCTTGTCAGAGGTGACAAAAGGAGTACAAATCTGTTTCTTCAAAATCTCTTCCCAAATGAAGTGACAGTCAACCTCTATATGCTTTGTTCTCTCATGGAAGACCGGATTTCTGGATATGTATATGGCGGCCTTGTTGTCACAGAACATAGGGAGAGGACAGTCATATACCTCGCCCAGGTCAAGCATGAGAGCCCGCAACCACTTTAACTCACACGTGGTTGACGCCATACTCCAGTATTCGGCTTCTGCACTGGATCTGGAGACAACAGACTATTTCTTGCTCTTCCAACTCACGAGATTACCTCCAACAAAGGTACAAAAACCTGATGTGGATTTACGATCGCCTTTGTCATCCGTGTAACTTGAATCTGAGTAGGCCTCAACCCTCAGATGACCATTCTTCTGAAAGAGTAACCCTTTGCCTGGTGCTGCTTTGATATACTCTAAAATCTTCAGGGCGGACTGAAGATGGCACTCCCTGGGAGCTTGCATAAACTGACTGACCTTGCCTACAGCATAGACGATGTCGGGTCTAGTCACCGTGAGATAGATGAGTTTGCCTACCAAACGTCTGTACCTTGTGATATCAGATAGAAGAGGCGAGTCATCCGTCCACGTTTTGTCTTCTCCAATAGCCATGGGAAACCGAGCCGGTTTGGCACCTGTCAATCCTGCTTCTTGTAGAAGATCAAGGGCATACTTCCGTTGGGAGAGAACCAACGAGGCAGGTTTCCGAGAGATTTATATCCCCAAAAAGTATTTCGGGGAGCCCATATCCTTCGTGACCAAGTGCTGACGGAGGTGCTTATTCGTCAAGTCCACCCCATCTCGGTCATCGCCAGTAAGAAGAATATCATCCACATATACGGCCAAAACCACCAGTCCCGAGGCCGTTTTGCGAATGAATAAGGAGTGATCGACCGAACTCCTTCGAAAGCCGATGGTAGCCATAATACCACTGAATTTGTCGAACCATGGCCGAGGGCTCTGCTTTAGGCCATAAATGGCCTTCTTCAAATGACATACACGTGTCTCCCCCGGAGCAACATACCCAGGAGGTTGCTCCATGTAGACGTCCTCCTGAAGATCGCCATAGAGAAAGGCATTCTTCACATCAAGCTGGGAAATAACCCAATCCCGGTTAACAGCCACAGAAAGGAGAACCCGGATGGTGCTGAGGCGAGCAACCGGAGAAAAGGTATCAAAGTAATCAATGTCGTAAGTCTGAGTGAAGCCCTTGGCCACCAGCCGGGCTTTGTAGCGATCCACAGTGCCGTCGGGGCGAAACTTCACAACGAAGACCCAGCGACAGCTAACCACATCAGTGCCCACGGGAGGAGGAACCAGGGTCCAGGTACCCCGTTCAGTAAGAGTAGCCATCTCCTCATCCATGGCAGACTTCCAATGAGGGAGAGCAAGAGCCTCCTGGTAGGTGCGGGGAGTAGAAGTAGCAGAGATAGCCAAGGCAAAACACCTGCGAGAAGGAGAAAGCCGATCATAGGAAACAACTGCCGCAAGCGGGTGTTGAGTACACGCCCGCACCCCTTTGCGAAGAGCAATGGGAAGATCCAGGTCGACGGGAGCGTCAGTGACGGGAGCGTCAGCGACCGGAGCGTCCGTGGCGGAGAAGGCTGGCCCGGGACTAGAGAGAGACGGCGGCGGAGAGGAGGGGGAGGGGTGGGTGGGGAGACGGACTGGGAAGGAGTCAGTGGAGGAGGAGACGGAGGTGGGAAAACGTCGAGAGGCGTGGAAGGAACGGAGACAGCAGAAGGAAGAGAAGATGGAGGAGAGAAATAGGAAGCATTCTCGAAAAAGGTCACATCCGCGGAGACAAACTGCTTGCGGAGAAGGGGGTCAAAGCAGCAATAGCCTTTTTGAGTGGTAGAGTACCCCAAAAAGACACACTTGGTGGAACGGGGGGAAAGCTTGTCGCGGGTAGCGGAGGGAGCGTGAACAAAGGCCGTACAGCCAAAGACACGGAGAGGGAGAGGAAAAGGTTCCTTGTGGGGTAGAGAAGGGAGAAGGGAGTCTGGTCGTGGAGAACCGTGGAGGGAAGGCGATTGATGAGATAGCAGGCGAGGAGCACAGCGTAGCCCCAGTAGGAGCGAGGGACGTGCATCTGCGTCATGAGAGTACGAGCAACATCAAGCAGGTGACGGTTTTTACGCTCCGCCACCCCATTCTGCTGGGAGGTGTAAACACAAGTCGTTTGATGAAGCAGGCCATGTTGGTGAAAGAACGCGGAGAACTCATGAGTCAGATATTCCTTGGCATTATCAGAACGTAAAACTTTAATAGAAAGAGCAAATTGAGTCTGAATCATAAAGTAAAATGATTGCCAAACATAAAAGAGTTCAGAGCGATCTTTTAACAGATACACCCAGGTACAGCGTGAAAAATCATCGATAAAAGTGACAAAATAGGAACTGCCCCGACCAACAGTGAGGGTAGGAGCAGGACCCCATACATCAGAATGAATAAGATCAAACATGCGAGAGGAGCCACGGCCTTGCTTCGGTGGGAAGGAGGAGCGATGATGTTTGCCAAGCTGACACGCATCACAGTTGAGCGGAGAATTAGTAGGAGGTAAGTGGGGCAGAAGCTGGCGAAGAATCCGAGGAGGAGGATGTCCAAGACGAAGATGCCACTGAAGGAGATCTGTGGAGGAGGAGTAGGTGGACAGAGCTGAAACATCGTCGAGGAAGTAGAGGCCGCCGCTCTCAGTCCCAGTAGCAATCGTCCGCTGGGTCCTCGGGTCCTGAAAAGAACAAGTAGTGGGAGTGAATAAGATGGAGCACTGAAGTTGTCGGCATAAAGTAGTAACTGATAACAAATTGCACGGGAACTTTGGGACATAGAGGGTGTCCTCCAAGCAAAGCGATGGGGTGAGCTGAACCATGCCCGTCCCATGAACCGGGGACGGTGAACCATCCGCCACACAAACCGGGGGTAAGCGGTCATGTGTTTCAAGACGGGAGAAGCAATGAGGGTTGCCCGTCATATGATTTGTAGCACCGGAGTCAATCAGCCATTTACATTGGGTAACGACGTGGGCACTACCTGACGTCGTGGCCACAGAGGCAGACGGCCGAGAAGAGGCGGAGGCCGAAGAAGGAGGATCACCGGGAGGGCGAAGATGAGGATGTTTCTGCCAGCAGCGGTCAACAGAATGGCCGGTACGACCACAGTGAGAGCAGAGGAACCGGGATGAACCCCGTCCGCCAGAGGGGCCGCGGCTACTAGGGCCCCCCCTCTGAGCTTGGTGAGCAAAGGAGTCCTGGGAAGGGGGGAGGCCAACAGAGGCCGCAGGAGCAGCGAAGTAACAGCGGCAATGCGAGCCGCAGTGGCATCCAAAGTAGGAGATTCCGCCTCACCCAAGATCTGCTGGCGGATCATATCATAAGAATTGGGAAGACGAAGAAGATAACAAACAACCAGGAGTTCCTGGAAGTGTTTGTGCTGTTCGGCCAAGTCCGCGGAGAAGGGGCGATTCTGGAGGATTTCAGCACCAAGAGCCTGAACCTGCTGATAAGCCGTAGCCGGAGACATGGAAGGGCGGGCGAAGAGGTCCGCATAGAGAGTATAAATGCGGGACGTCTGGCCCCCCTTAGAATAGAGAGCAGCGAGGTGTAGCCAAGCGGCCTTGACCATCTCATCATGGCGAATGACGGGAAGGCACTCATCAGAAAGGCTGTTGGCCAGCCAGGTGCGGACAAGAGCATCACTCGCATCCCAGTCATCAAACTCAGGAGAGGTACGAGGAGGAGGGTCATCGGTGAGGTGATGACGCTTGCGTTGAGAACGAAGGAGAAAAGTGAAAGAAACGCTCCGATCGGGATAGTTGGAGCCAACAAGCTTAGAAAGGGTGCCAAGGTTGCCCGAAGGAGGAGGTGGAGAAGGAGCTGTAGGAGTGGTGGTGAGACCGGAGGTAGTCATAGAACCCAGCAAGAAACCGCAGCGGTTAGAAAAAGAAGAAGCCACGCGAACACTAGCGGCTAGAAAGCAGTCAAAGGCACAGCGGGGAAGAAGTCGCGCTGACTGAAAAGGCCGAGCGAACAGAAGAGAGGAGGAGGCAAGAAGCAGCGGCCACAACAAGTCGCAGGCCGGGCGAACAGAAACAGGCCGCAACGACTAGGAAGCCGGATAGGCAAGAAAGAACCAGGAGCACAGCGACAAGAAAACAGGTCGCCGCGACGAATAGCAGTAGGAGAAGAGAACCAAGAAGAAGCAAGCCGCGCGAACAGGGCAGCGGACAGAAACAAGCCGCGCGAACAGGCCAGCGGACAGAAGAGAAGGCAAGCCGCGGGACAGGTCGCAGAAAGCGGAAAGCAAGCCGCGAGCAGCAGAGAGCGGACAGAATCAGGAGGAAATGACCGTGTACTCTGATACCATGTAGAAACTAGCGAAAAAGAGAGAACAAACGGATAAACTTTTGAATAATTGAAATTTTATTATCCAAAAAAGATATATTTTACAAAGGTATGACCTCCCTTATATAGAATGGAGGAGATAAGAGAGAGAGTATACAAACAATGTGGGACTAAACATTTACAATGCAGAGCGGCTAGAGTAAAGGAGACCGCACAGGCCGCGCGGTTAGACAGATGGGTTAACCGCTCGGCAACTCCAGCCGGATAGAACAGGCCGCAATGGGAGACCGATAGACGGCCCGGTCTCCAGGATTCAGAGTGAGACCGCCAGACCGCTCGGTCAACAAACCGCTGGATCAGACCGCTAAGTCGCCCGGTCTAATACTTCAACAGATGGAAAGCACCACAATCTCCTTGCCTCCGTAGATCCGAAGTCGGCTCGCGATTTGGAGCTTTGAAACTCCGCCGGTAACCGGATTTAGCCTCATTTCTTCTTCCTTGCTCTCCCCTCTCTCTAGACTTTAGAAAGAGACTAAGTGAAAGAAGTGAGGGATTTGAAACCCTATTCTCGGGTATATCCCAGCAGGAACAACCCCCAGCCGTCAGATCCCAAAATAAAGACACGAACGGCAACAATCAGGAGCCGAAATGCAAAATCTGGGTCGAACACGGCCAGTGACACGCTCGTGTCCAAGGCCGTGTTCCCCATCCACTGTCGAAACTGACGCGTCTCGAAAAACACACGGGCACCCGACACGCCCGTGTTTGACCTAACACGCCCGTGTCATCCAGTACACTCCTGTGTTCCTGGGCGTGTTCCTCCATCAACACAGGACCAACACCTACCCGAGACTCACACGGGTCTTGGACACGCCCGTGTCTTACCCGAACACGCCTGGGCTCCCGGTCGTGTTCACTGTCTCGACACTTTGTCGAGCACAGTTCGTCGACCACCCGACACGGTTTTGGACACGCCCGTATCCTAGACCGTGTTCCCTGTCTCGACACATCGTCGAGCGAAAATCGTCGACTTCCCGGGCAGATCGTCGATACGAGCTCGACACGCCCTGGGACACGCCCGTGTCTCAGGCCGTGTTCGCTGCTCGACGATCGTCGACTAAAAAATTCGTCGACCTCTCGGCCAGATCGTTAACCCAAACACGACACGCCCTGGGACACGCCCGTGTCCCAGGCCATGTGCCCCCTGCCAAATTCCAAACTTGGCTCAAAACGCCTCCCGTCGCTCTTTTGAGTTTCGGGGCGTTACAACTCTCTCCCTCTTAAAAGAATTTCGTCCTCGAAATTACATAAAGGAAAGATAAAACAAAACTTAAACGGTACCTGAGTGGAATAACTCCGGGTACTCCTCAAGCATGGTCTGCTCTCGCTCCCAAGAGAGCTCTTCCCGACCGCAATTGTCCCAACAGACCTTGACCATCCTGATCTCTTTGTTGCGTAGCCGCTTGACTTCCGAGTCCTCAATTCGTACGGGCTTGACCTTCGTCGTCAACCCATTACCTAGCAGCACTTGATCCACCGTAATCACATGCGAAGGCTCTTGGACCGCTTTTCGTAGCACCGATATATGAAATACATCATGTAGACCACTAAGCTTCACTGATAGCTTTAAACGATACGCTGCTTCGTCAATTCGCTCCAGAACCTCAAACGGTCCAAGATATCTCGGGCTTAGCTTCTTCAAGCGCCGCACCCGCGAGACACCCTTGAACGGCTTGAGTTTCAAGTACACCCAGTCGCCAACAGCGAACTCCACGTTCCTGTGCTTGGCATTATAGTACTTAGCCTGACGGTCCTGAGCGATTAGCAACCTCTCCTGAATGGTTCGCACCAATGAAGTAGCATCTTCCACCTCTTGTCACTTGTACAACTTTGACTCACCCATTTCCAACCAAGACAACGGCGTGCGACATCTTCTACCATAAAGGGCCTCGAAGGGCGTCATTTGTATGCATGTCTGGTAGATATTGTTATACCCGAACTCCACCAAGTATAGGTGGTCTTCCCACTGTTTTCCGAAATCCAGGACGCACATGCGAAGCATGTCTTCCATCGTCCAATTGACCCTCTCGATCTGCCCATCTGTTTGCGGATGAAAGGCTGTGCTAAAACTCAGCTTTGTTCCCAACATCTGCTGCACCAGCCTCCAATCATTGGACGTGAACCGCCCATCTAGGTCACTCACGATGTTGCAGGGCATACCATGAAGCTGCACAATATTGTCTACATACAACTTTGCCAATTTCTCAACCGGATCATCCTTCCTATGCGGAATGAAGTGTGACACCTTCGTTAGACGATCTACGACCACCCAAATGGCGTCGTTCCCCTTTTGCGACCTCGGCAGCCCGTGCACAAAGTCCATAGTAATGTCGTCAAACTTCCACTCCGGAATAGGCAAGGACTTCAAGAATCCTCCCGGCTTTTGGCATTCCGCCTCACCAAGGCGCACGTCTGGCACTTCGCCATGTACAGTGCCACATCCTTCTTCAGTCCTGGCCACCAGAACAATTTCTTCACATCACGGTACATCATCGTGCTCCCCGGGTGAATCGTGTACTTGGTATGATGCGCCTCGTACAACAATTCTCCCCGCAAAGTGCCCACATTTGGGACGCACAGACGACCGCCTTTCCAAAGCAATCCATCCTCAACAATGAATTGGGAATTTGTCCCATCCAGAGCCTCTATCATGAGCTTCTTCATGCTGTTATCCACATCCAAAGCCTGTCGAATCCGATCAGCCAGGTCATACTGAACTTCAGTCCAGTTCAATAGCGCTTCTGCACTTGACTGCCTGTCTACGCAAGAGATCTCCAACGCCTCCAACTCCCGAACCAACCGCTCGTCATGGACCGACAGCCAGTTGGCTTGAGCTGGGGCCCTTCGACTCAACGTGTCCGCAATTGCATTGCCTTTACCATGCACGTAGTGGATCTTGAATGTATAGTCCCCCAGGAACTCCATCCATCTACGTCGTCGCATGTTCAGATCTTTCGGATCCAACAAATATTTCAGGCTCTTATGGTCGGTATAGATATCGACCCTTACCCCATACAAGTAGTGCCTCCACAGCTTCAAGGCAAAAATCACGGCCGCTAACTCCAATTCATGGACCGGATAGTTCCTCTCGTGCACTTTCAGCTGTCTCGAGCCATACGCTATAACGCTTCCATGCTGTAGTAGCACGCAACCGAAACCACTGCCCGAAGCATCACTGTAGATTTCAAAACCTTCAGTCCCACTCGGCGAACTAAGAACCGGCGTCGTGGTCAACCGACATTTTAACTCCTCAAAAGCTCGTGCGCACTCCGGTGTCCAAATGAACTTCTGCTCCTTCCTCGTCAAAGTCATGAGGGGTAACGCTATCCGCGAGAAGTTCTCCACGAAGCGCTTGTAATAGCAGGCAAGCCCTAGAAATCTCCGGACTTCCGCTACTATAGAAAGCACAGACCACTCTCGTATCACAACAATCTTCGTCGGATCCACTGCAATGCCCTCTCCACTGACTATGTGACCGAGGAATGCCACTGAGGACAACCAAAACTCGCATTTCGAGAACTTGGCGTACAATTGATTCCTCCTCAGCGTCTCCAAAACCAAATGCAGATGCTTGAAGTGATCCTCCTCACTCTGCGAGTATACCAAAATGTCGTCGATGAAGATGATCACAAAGTGGTCCAAGTACTCTCTGAAAGTCATGTTCATCAAATCCATGAACACCGACGGCGCATTCGTCAGCCCAAACGGCGTGACCGTAAACTCGTAATGCCCATATCTCATATTGAACGCTGTCTTAGGGATATCACTCTCCCTTATTCTCAGCTGATAGTAACCGGACTTAAGATCCAATTTTGAGTACACCGTCAACCCAACTAACTGATCGAACAGATCGTCAATCCTCGGGATCGGGTACTTATTCTTCTCTGTTAGCTTGTTCAGTTCTCGGTAATCAATACAAAGTCTCAAGCTCCCGTCCTTCTTCTTAACAAAGAGGACCAGTGCGCTCCAAGGCGACAAACTTGGACGCGCATAACCTTGCTCCAACAACTCTTGTAGTTGAACCTTCAGCTCCGCCATTTCCTTAGGCACTAGCCGATACGGATAGCGTGACACATGTTTCGCACCTAGCACTAGCTCAATCGTGAAATCTATCTCCCGTTGAGGCGGTGCTCCAGGAAGATCACCAGGGAACACATCAGGGTACTCTGATACCACTGAAATACTATCCAATGTAGGTTTAGTCTTTGCAACCTCCACTAGTGTAAAAAACAGCTCTGCACCAGCACGAACCGCCTTCACCACCTAACGAGCAGACATCAACGTCTTGCTCGACCCTTTCAAGCCTGTAAAAGTCATCTCACGGCCTGTTCCCAACTTGACTTCCTTGCGACCGCAATCAATATGAGCTTGCTGCTCCGAGAGCTAGTCCATGCCAAATATTACGTCAAACTCCACCAGCGACAGTAACGACGCTAGCAAATGGAACTCCTGACTCCCAATACGAATCTAAACGCCACAGATTCTCTCCACGTGCATCGAACACCCATTCGGTAACAACACATCCAGTTTGTCCTTCGCCATCGAAGAAGGTACTCCGATGGGCGATATGAACCCTTCGGATAAAAAGGAATGTGAAGCTCCCGTATCAAAGAGTGATCTCGCCGGATACTCGCAAATCAAAACAAATCCTAAACAAGTAGTGGTAAGGTAACACACACATAACAATCTGTCACCACATATGCTTGTTTAATGGCCTCCAACATGCACCCGGGGACCGACCCGTAGTCGCCCCAGAAGCACCGGAAGAAGGAGCTGGACCCGAAGTCCTAGCCTTCTTAAAGAACTTACGGTACCCAGATTTTGAGGTAGTCGGCACCTTGAACTCAGACTTCCTATCACCAAAGCTTTTCTTTGCTTGTACATTCTTCATATCTTTTTCCAAAGAGCGGTCTGTGTTGACCAGGGTCAAGAAACCATGCGTCATAGGCCCCGAGAGCAGTAAACTTAAGTCATCTCTTAGACCTTCGTAGAACGGTTGGTCTTAGGCTCCTCATCCGCAAACGTAGAGCTAGCATACCGACCCAACCGAGTAAACTCGTGGAGATACTCATCAACGCTACTCTCTCCTTGCACCAATTTCAGAAACTCATTCTCCAAAGCAATCCTTTGAGTCGGATGGAGGTAACCTAGCCAAGAACAGTCTCGAGAACTCCTCTATCGAGACGTCTGTAATTTGCCTTCCCCTCAAGAGGTGCAACTCCAAGCCTTCCGACCACAACCTAGCATCACCGTCCAGAAGGAACGTAACTATAGTGGTCATCTGCCACTCCTCCGTTTCAGTAGCTGTCAGGACTCTCTTCACTCGGGAGAGCCAGTCTTCAGCTTGAGATGGGGTTCCCAACCCCGAGAACATAGGAGGATTAAAGCTCGTAACGTGCTTGAGCTGCCTTTCAGTTGCTCTCCTTGGCACCAAAGGCTCCACCACTACCTGCTCCACTCTTCTCAGTTCATCCCTTTGAAGTGGTACCTGCTCCATCGTAGGAGCGGGCTGCTGCATTTGCCTTGCAGGCTGCGCATTGATCATGGCAGACACTGCTTCGGCAACCAATCGTATGGTTTCAGCCGAGGGAGGTGTTGCAGGAGTATCATTTGGTGCACTACTAGCCTCAGAAACTCAGCGTTCTGACGGCTCACCACCGCTTCTGATCATCTATAGTTGTACAAAACACCGTTAAGCGACCAAACAAAATTGCAAACAGCATATATAGGAACACGCAGGTTCCTCAAACACGTGTATTTTCATTCCTAAGTGGACATTCATGGGTTCTTTTGCTGTTATAACGTTGACGCACACACATGTGTTCACCACCCCTTAAAACGAATTCGTCCACGAATTCATTTTAAGCCTGACCGAAACCAGTAGTCTGATAACAAATTGTAACACCCCCTATCCGTCGCATAGCATATAGAAGTAGGTCTGGTCGGGGCCCGACGCCATATACCACAGACAGACCGGGTGGTTCCTCAATGGAAACCATCCAAATAATATACAACGTCCTACACAGAGTCATTCTAGCGGAAGCAATTTAATAGTTACAAATAAAAGAACCCTGCTACTAGCATGAATGTCCACTACAAAGCCAACAGGAATGAAGTACAATACACAAGTATACAGCTTTATGGCCTTACAATTGTTTACTCAAATAAAATGTGTCTTCCATACCACGGCACGCAGGCCAGTCACACATGAATATAACAAGTAAACACTCAAAATTTGGCCTTCGAGGGCCGGCTCAGCAACTTGGGCTTTAGCCCGCTATTTACCGCTCGGCTCCACAGTACCTGGAAGCAACAATCCACCGCACGGTGGCAAACAAAAGCAACGGTCAGCTATGCTGACCAAATTATAACGATCCCGCCCCCAAATTCGGGGCGGCGATGCTCCTTTCCCTGCACTTTATTAGCATAACCAAGCAGTATAGATAAACACTACATCACAGGCGTGGGCATGCACGGCCACACACCTCGTGCACTCAGGGCACATTCTCGGTGAACCGGTCAATGTCACGTCAATTTAAGTCATAGACACCCCGGTCTCACCACTGCCACTTGGACGGCCAATCTTGCGAGCATTTTTGTCTTCCTGGCATGGGTCACGTCAATTTAAGCCATAGACCGCCGAAGACCCTCATCTATGCCAACGGCTCCCACCAAACGACATAGAACGGGTACGGTTCCGCCTAACCCGTTGCTCACATCACAACGTCAATTTAAGCCATATGCGCGGTTCAAACCTCCCCGAGTCCCGTTTCTGTCATACACTTCACATAACCCGGTTATGTTCAAGTTGGCTCTCACGCCACCATGTTGGCAGAATCACATATCTACCCAGTTTTCCAGGTGCACCTTGGAGTTAATCCCCAAGAATCTCTGCTGCAATCTACCACGTAGAAAACCCGAAAAACAACCAATTGCACGGAGTCTTCTCCGGCCATTTATGCAATGCAACATCACTGATCCAGACCAACTTGTCCGGGTAGGATTCACACATCATGCCTATGACCGTTCTTGATTATGGACTCTACATGTACACCACAAGGACTATTCATGTCTACCCGAAGGAACGCCTCAACTCACCACAAAATCGCGAGAGCGGGCTTCCTAAGCAAAGGAAAAGAGAGCTTCACATGGTCAAGTAGAGAATCATTACCCTAGCATTTTTCCTTGGCACTATGGAAATGTATGCGGATGGAAAGCACCGCAATCTCCTTGCCTCCGTAGATCCGAAGTCGGCTCGCGATTTGGAGCTCCGAAACTCCGCCGATAACCGGATTTAGCCTCCTTTCTTCTTCCTTGCTCTCCCCTCTCTCTAGACTTTAGAAAGAGACTAAGTGAAAGAAGTGAGGGATTTGAAACCCTATTCTCGGGTATATCCCAGCGGGAACAACCCCCAGCCGTCGGATCCCAAAATAAAGACACGAACGGCCACAATCCGGAGCCGAAATTCAAAATCTGGGCCGAACACGGCCGGTGACACGCCCGTGTCCAGGGTTGTGTTGCCCATCCGCCATCTAAATCGACGGGTCTTGAAAAACACACGGGCACCCGACACGCCCGTGTTTGACCTGACACGCCCGTGTCATCCAGTACACGCCCGTGTTCCCGGGCGTGTTCCTCCATCAACACAGGACCAACACCAACCTGAGACTCATATGGGTCTTGGACACGCCCGTGTCTAATTTGACACGCCCGTGTCTTACCCGAACATGCCTGGGCTCCAGGCCGTGTTCACTATCTCGACACTTTGTCGAGCACAGTTCGTCGACCACCCGACACAGCCTTGGGCACGCCCGTGTCCTAGGCCGTGTTCCTTGTCTCGACACATCATCAAGCGAAAATCGTCGACTTCTCGGGCAGATCGTCGACACGAGCTCGACACGCCCTGGGACACGCCCGTGTCTCAGGCCGTGTTCGCTGCTCGACGATCTTCGACTCCAAAATTCGTCGACCTCTCGGCTAGATCGTCGACCCAAACATGACACGCCCGTGTCCCAGGTCGTGTGCCCCCTGCCAAATTCCAAACTTGGCTCAAAACGCCGCCCGCTCGCTCTTTTGAGTTTCGGGGCGTTACATGAGATATATGAGGCCCTATAAGATTCTAGAGCGAATCGGCCCCTTGGACTATAGACTGGATCTACCGTCCGAGTTGGTGGGCCTACATGACATCTTCAACGTATGTTCTCTTAGGAGGGCTTTCCTATAGCCAGAGCAGCAAATTTCCACTATGGAGGGCCCAGTAGCATCTGACCGATCAGTCTGTCTGAATCCAGTCAGGATAGACGATACAGAGGTACGAGTCTTATGACGAAAGAAGGTTTCGCTGGTCAAGGTCCTGTGGTCGAATCACAGACAGGGGGAGAACACCTGGGAGCCTCTGGACCTTATGCAGCAGAACTACCCAGAACTCTTCACGGCAGGTATAACTTTAACTACCCGAAGATTTCACATTCAGTTAGTTTTAGTGCAAACCCCGTAGGCCTAACCTTAATTTCGGGGATGAATTTTTTGTTTTTTATGTATTGGGATTTATAACATCCCACAAACAACTATACCCCTAGGTAGTTTTATCATGATTTGGTCATGAAAAAGCTTTAAGAATACCAAGAGGACCATGCATGCCTCGAAAAATAGATGAAATCACATTGGTCTGCAAATAGCAATTTCTGGTTACCTAGCTTAGGGTTTGGCTTTTGGGTCCCAACTTGACTATTTGACCCCACCAAAGCACTTCCAATCTTATAAGGAGCCTTAGAGCTCTAACAACCCATTGGGGGTCAACCAAGGAGGTCAAGTTGACCAGAGTCAACCCCAACCCTTGTTAGGTCAAATTGCTCTAACTTGACCCAAATTGATTACACCAAATCACAAATGGACTTGAGTGGTGTCAAGGGACCCATGAACTCTTAATTGGGTCAATCACACCATCAAGATTGACCTAGGGTGGAGCCTAATTAACTAGGGTTAGTTAAGCCCAAAATTGGGAGAAAAGTCAAACCCAACAACAATCCAATTGGGCTAGGGCCCAAATATGGTGACCCATTAACTACAAACAAAGATAAATTACCTAAAGAGTCACTCAATTTATAGAGGAGGTGACTAGGAGGGAGAAAGTGGAGGTTTCACCCGAAGGGAGGAGAGAGAAAGAGGATCATTCATGGCTTTGGAAGGCCATGAGGCACTCAACCCCCCTTTAATGGCCTCATTCATCTGCCTTGATCAATTAGGAGGAGATGGAAGGGTTTTCCCGGCCTCCTAGGGGTAGAATTGCAGGAGCTTGGTGGTGGCCGAAAGCTCAATTCAAGGCCATTAATGGTCATTCATGGCTTGACTCTCCCACTCCCCAATTTGACTCCTCTATCATCTCTAAAAACTCCCAAGCAATGAAAATGAGCTTTTACATCACTGCTTTAGGTGAAGGATTGAGAAAACAGCAACGAGGAGCTTGGAGGTCGTCAGCCATGTCACACCAACACCATACACACCGCTAAGTCTGCCTGCAGGTCTAGTTCTCTTCCCCTTCCTCTATGCTAGATTTGTAGATCGCTAGGTGGAGAAATCAGGCTCAATCGAGGCCGATCAGTGAGGAGAAAAGTGGGATTTTTCCATGAAATTAAACCACTTGGGTTCGCCAGAAACGGCCTCTCTGGCACCTGTGCCGCCGCCAGGCGATAGCCACCACCTTAACAGAGGTGGTGGTGGCGGTGGCCGGCCAGGGAGCTGGCCGGATGGCCAAGAAAAGGCATTGGATAAGCTCCAGGATGAAGCAATCTTGACCCTATGCTCATCGTGGACGATGACCAGCAGCCGTTGGATCTAGCGCGATCGTTATGCGCATGCTGGAATGATTTATTAACATATTAATTGCATTTTGTCACACTATATCTGTCAAATGGTTTTGATTATTAAAAATATCTAGAGGCCTTTTCAGTAAATGTTACCAACAGAGAAAAGATAGCCCTTGAGGTCTAGTTTAATACAAAATTGGAATCATCCAATTTGGGTCACTAGATTTCTCTCAACACACTTTTTGGTGCAAAGTGTCCAAAGGTTAATCAGAAATTAAAATGAATGACCCCAGTGGCCCACTCATTCTCATGGTCTGTATATTTTACCAAAGGTTGGTCTGGCCATTACCCCCATCATATCCAAAAATCAGAATTTTTGGAGATGATTTTTCTATAGTTTTTGTAATAATTTAATAAATCATACATGTGGTAAAAATATGGTCTATGGACCTCAAATTTCCCCTAAACTCTAGTGGATGACCAGAGGGGTCTATATATACCCATGAAAAAAATATCAAACCATTTAGAGTTGATTTGATGGGATAATCTAGTGATCAAAGATGGTCACCCAGAGAGAGCAAAGCCTAGCTCATTAAAAGTGCACATAGTGGAGTTGAGTGACCTAACCCCCAACCAAACAAGGTGAAACCTTGGCCACAACATTGTTGTCACTTGAAACAACCCTATGAATAATTTTAGAAGTATTTAGGGTAGGAATGCCCTGAAACCCTAGTTCAAACCTTAGGGCTGCCTATTAGGATTAATGAACGAAATATGGTCACATCTCCAGGGATTGGCTCAAAACTTGGTAGATAGTTTCATTGGTTGGAAGGCCACCTTGGATAATTTATTTAGAATTTTATAGCTAATTTTCCCCTGCAAAACACTTATTACTTAGAATGAGAACTTTTCTTTCAATTGCAAAATACATGACCATACAATATTGAAAGATCATGAAACTTGGGTGATGAGCTTATACTGATGTTTTACATGTTTGCAAATTTTATTGGAATTTTTAATTGAAGAATTGCAGCACCTCCTCTGTATTATCAGATATTATTATCCAGAGAAATAAATTGGTTTTAGGGCTAATTGTGAACTTAAAAATTATGATACTTGGTCAGTAAACTTTTTAGATTATTATGATGCTCTGTAAATGTTATTACAATTTTTGGAAGAAATTATGTAGTGGTCCCTTCACAAATTGTCCAAAGCCTAATTTCATTTATCAAATTAATTATGTGGCAAAATGAATTTAGAAGATCATGAAATTATGTCAGTGACACTTTCTGGTAATTACAGCCCTCTGGTAATTTTATCACAATTTTTGGATAATAAAACCATGTACATCCTTTGTTAAATTTTGTTTCGATCAAAAGAATAATATTGTGATTTATGATAGTTATCATTTTGGAAAAATTAAGATATTTATACATTTGTTGTTTCGCCAATATGTTGTTGTGGAAATTTTATTAAGGACTTTGCATATTAGAAATTTATACCTCATGCTCAGTCACAGGTGGCAAGATTTTAGGAAAATTATTAAAAAGGTTGAATAAAATAGGAAAAATACAAATTTCTGGATTTAAGCACAACATGTCATGATAGACCCCTAAAAATAATCCTCGGGTTTTTGGTGAAATATTTGGAGTATCATCTTTCATATGCTTAACTAGTTCATTTGGTCTGCATACAATAATTTAAGATATTCAAGGTAGAGCTGTGGGTCATTTGGTCTGCTTACATTACTTTTCGTCTCTTTTCATTGCGTTGTTCCTTTACTTACAGTTTTACTCCATGTTACTACTTTTGTTGTGTCATTTCTTTATTTGCAGCCATATATACTGTAACTATTGTGATAAAAATGATTAGCTTATGGTAGCTACTTTTGTTTACTCTCCACTTTCAATACCTTCTTTTTCATTCTCCCCACACGGTGCCTAGATGTTGCAGGAGGAGGGGAGGGGATCAAGACTTAGTATTTTGACTAACGGCCTGATGGGCATAACACCAGGGACACCAGCTAGGAGATTGGGTGCAGCTCCAAGGGACCCAGCACAACCAGAGTACGGTGTAGGAGGAGGTGAACCAGCCTAATCCAGGAGTAGCAGCAGTAGCTACAGGATCCGTGAGTGATTAGTAGCTTTTCTTCTGCGAGCTTTTTGTAGTGAGGATCATATGTACTGTGCAGAAGCCCATTTGAGTTTCTTTTTTCAGATATACTTTTGTGGACTTATGTATATAGCATTGTGATCATGGACTCGTATCATATACATGATTTCTTCTTTTCTTCTATGGTATATGGTTGAGAATCTGCCGGTAGAATCGGTGATTTGTGGTGAAGACCTCCTCGGGGTTGGTATTACCACAAAGCGGCGGTTCTGTGCATAAGATCCTATGCAAAAAAGGGGGTCTTACACCCGCCAATGCGGCGAGACGAGTGCTAGTCTCATCAGGCACCCGCCAAAGCGGCGAGCGAGTGCTGGTCGCATCAGGCACCCGCCAAAGCGGCGGGGAGAGTGCTTGTCTCATCAGGAACCCGCCAAAGTTGTGGGCGGGTGACGGTCTCATCAGGCATGCGCCAAAGCGGCGTACCGGTGCTGATCTTATCAGGAACCCGCCAGAGAGGCGGGCGGGTGTAGGTATCATCAGGCACCTGCCAAAGCAGCGGGCGGGTGCCGATCACATCCGGCACTCATCAAAGCGGCGGGCGGGTGCCGGTCTCATCATGCACTCGCCAAAGTGGAGGGAGGGTGCCGGTTTCTTCAGGCACTCGCCGATCCAAGGAATGTTCTCCATGCAAAATTATATTTGTTTATCTACTGATAGTCATTCTAAACACTAGAGTTTGGTTGTTGGCAGAAGGCGGAATTGTGTTATTGTTAGGCCCTGCAAGAAAATTATAAATAGATCCCGAAGTGCACCTTTGGAGGGGATCGAGTTTTTTAGCTTATTCATCCCTGATCAATTTTAGTTGGCTTCAAAGGCTCTCTAAGGTGCTCGGTTTTTGCATTGGCTAAGGAGGGGAAGCTCTCAAAGATCTTCTGGGTGTGTAGTGGGACTTCCGCGTTGTAGCCAGGTTCTGTATTTAGTTTCAAGTCTTCGGCTTAGCGTTCTTTCTCTGGAGAAGTAGGTGTCGGTCGCCCCCTTTGGGATCGAACTCTTCGTTGGGCCAAATCTTGGTTCCAATATTTTTGGTGCGGTGAGCGTGGACCGCAACTTACATAGGAAAATCCTTATAGTTAAATGACTGGAGATGAGGAACAAGGTGCAGACCATGGCAACTCGTCATTACCTTCGGCGCCGGCTACGATTGAGATGCTGGAGCAGTTCAAGAGGGAGGTCCTAGAGATTATGCAAATCATATTTACTGCAGCGCACTGTGAGTGCTCGACCCCCGCGGTCCAAGTTGTGACGCTGCAGGGATGGGCGAGATGCCCCGGGACAGAGGCCAGGTAAGGATGCAGCGAGCGGGTGGTAGGAGTTGTTGAAATTTGTGAAGTGAAAGTGGTTGATGGGCAGGCCGGGCGGTCTGAGCGAACAGAGTCCGCAGACTGGGCGGACTGGGCGGACTGTGCGGGCTGCTGTTATGCGGCCTGGTGATAGGCCTGGTTGGACCTGGCTGTTCTTGTAGAGCAGCCTGAGTGGTCTGTGTCCGCGGCATGGGCGGACTGTTAGTTGCGTTCTGGGTGCTAGCTTGGCTGTTCTTGAGGAGCAACTTGTGCGGCCTAGCGTGCGGCCTGTGTAGTCTGCTATGAGGACTGGTTGGTCTATGGCCAAGGACGTCAGGCTTCGAGCAAAGAGGACTAAGCGGACTGCGATATGCGGACTGTAGGCAGTGCTTGGTTGATCAGTGGTTTTGCGGGTTTGCAAGCTTGAGTTAACAGGCTGGTTCTGTGCTCTATCTGCATGAGGAGTGGCGGACTGGCTAGTCCGCGGTGTCCGCTATTGCGGACTAGCCTTAGAGTTTGGTTATGGCCTTGCCGAGCTCTGGTAGTACAGCAGTGTTGTTGCTGTGACGGACTGGTGTTTGGAGTCCGGCAGATGGCCGTTGCGTTGGGCAGACGTGCAAGTAGCTTGCGGACTGCCTTACTCTGGCGAGGTGTTGGTGGTCTGTATTTTGGATGACTGGCAGACGGAGCTATGTCCGCCGAGCTCGCGCTAGGCCTTTTGGTGTTTTACTGGACTTGGTCACATTCTGTGACAAGACCAGTGTGTCCGCTGTATTCGCCAAGTCCACTGTTGATCGGGCGGACTGCCCTTGGTCGTAGACTTGTGGCAGATAGAGGCGTTGCTCTGGTGGTGTGTGGACTGCCTCTTGTATGTGCGGACAGTCACAGAAGGTGGATGTTGCTGTCCTGTGGTGTTTGCGGGCTCTGCGGGCTGGTGTCTTATCCGCATAGCTTGGGCGGACTGATGAGAGTTCGCCTAAAGGTGCATCGCTATTGCTTCTGGCGGGTTGTTCCTTGGATTCCAGCTAAGTCCTTGCAGACTCAGCGGACGGATGTTTAGTTAGCGCGCGGGCTGGGGCGGTGACTCTATCCTCTAGGGAGGTGACCACACTCCTCACCTCGCCTATAAATAGAACCCCCCCCCCCCCGGCACGTCTATAGTAACTGAGTGAACAGTAAGTGGGGGCTCGGTCAGAGTGCTGCGGTCTCAGTTTTTCTGTCCGCGCGGATTGAATCAGAGTTAACTATTTGCTGTGTACAGGTCGCGTGGCTAACTTCAAGGAGCCAGGAGTTTGGCTTTGACTTCGGTCAAGTACTTGGAAGTGTGCGGTCTCAGCAGGTCGCTCTGTGGCTTGTCAGTTCTCTGCTTCAGCTTTGCCAAGTTCCACTAACATGTCCGCCAGTCTCAGGCGGGTAGGCGGTCTGTTCATCAGTTCATCAGCAGTACGCGAATAACGGAGTGTCCGCGTGGCCTCGCGGTCTCAGGCAGACTCTGTGTTCTTTTCGGCGTGTAGCAACTTGAGTTCGGGCGGTTTCAGCGACTCGGCGGTCTCGGCGGTCTGCAGTTCTATTCGCTCGGCTTGTTTTGGACTTTTTGTTTTGTAGCTTGTGTACTGGCGAAATCATGTCTTGTCACGTATACCTCGCCTTGTAAGAAGTTAATGAATAAGATCTGTTTGTTCTTCCATGTGCCTGTTGTGTTAAGTGTTGCCCCTTGAGATTTCTGCTTGATCAAAGTATGAACTGGGTAGTGCCGAGAATATTAATTTGGCTTTGGGCTATCTTGTTGACCACTTTGAGAAAATTTAACTTGGTATCAGAGGGAGGTTCAGTTGCTTAAGCGGTGTTCAACCAGTGTTGTTGCTCTGTGCTTGAGTTGTGATCAACCTGTGTTGGTGCTCTGTGCTTTTGAAGGCTTAACCAATCGTTTGTTGCAATGGAAGGAAGCTATGCAAGGGGTCTTGACATTGAACTCTTGACCACGACTAACTAAAAAAAGTGGAAGTCGTGCATGAAGAGTTACCTTCTTGGTGAGGAGCTACGGAAGGTCGTCGGTGGTGACGACAGACAGGAAGTGACTGCTGCTTTCGGAACTGCTGAGCAGGTGAGGCTCTGGAGAAAAACCAATGCTAAGGCGGAGTTTGTTCTCAAGAGAGCTGTGTCACCAGAGCTGTTTGATCACATCATTGGATGTGAATCAGCTGCTGATATTTGGACAACTATTAATGACTTGTTCAATAGGAAGAACGTGGCGAGGCTCCAGTTCTTGGAAAATGAGTTGGCAATGCCAACTCAAGGAGACCTAACCATCTCAAAATTCTTTCTGAAGATGAAGAGCTTGTGTGCTGAGATGTTAGCTCTTGATCCTGATGAGCCTATTTCTGAGGCTAAATTGAAGAGGCACATAATCCACGGCTTGCGGAAGGAATATGTTGCTTTTGTTACGTCAGTTCAAGGCTGGGCCACTCAGCCATCTTTGCTGGAGCTTGAAAATCTGATTGCTTCGCAGGAAAGTCTGGCAAGGCAGATGGCTGGAGTCACTGTCTCTGAGGAGAGTAGTGAAGCACTCTTCATGGGCAAGAAGAAGAAGAAGAGGTGGGAAGGGAAGAAGAAGCAAGTCGCAGCTGAGAATGAGCCTTCAACTTCTTATCAGGTAGAGAGGGGCACTGCTCCTAAGAAGGACTGGAAGAAGAACTTGAAGTGTTACAGGTGTCATCAGCGAGGGCACTTCAAGCGGGACTGCAAGGTCAAACTGCATCCTAGGCATGCTGCAGGCAAGGAGGAAGCTTGCTCTAAGAGTGAGGAAGCTGAATGGGGCGGAGCTTTCATGACGGGCACTTGTGTCCGTGTCTTGTCTGCTGAGGACTTCAACGGCGAATTGATTGTGGACTCTGGGTGTGGTCATCACCTCACCGGAGACAAGTCGAAGTTCTCTTCCTTGCAAGCATACTCAAGTAACGAAGCTATCATAACTGCTGATAATACTGTTTATGCAGTAGAGAAAGAGGGGGTTGTGTCTTTGGGTAGTGATCAAGGGCCACTCACATTAAGGAGTGTGTATCACGTACCGAGCATGAAGAAGAACCTCTTCTTTGTGACCAATGCGGTAGATGTTGGTTATCACGTTCTGTTTGGGCCAACATACGTGAAGTTCCTTCGCAACGTATCAGCGGTTAAGGCTGATGTTGCTCATGTAGGAAGGAGAGTTAAGAACTTGTTTATTCTTGCAACTAATTCTTATGTGGATCGAATGAGAGCCAACGATAGCGCTGCTATCTTGCATGAGAGGTTGGGGCATGTAGGAATGGACAAGCTGAAGGCTATGGCTAGTAGAAGTTTGGTGAGAGGTTTGCCTAAGTTGTCCTCCTTTGGTGACGGGCATGTTTGCGCGGGATGTCAATACGGTAAGGCACATCGCCTTCCGTTTGATAAATCACAAACAAGGAGCAAGCAACCATTGGAGTGCATTCATGGTGACTTGATGGGACCAACTATCACTGCCAGCCTTGGTGGAAGCAGATACATGCTTGTTCTGATTGATGACTACTCAAGATATACTTGAATTTATTTCTTGAAGGAGAAGTCTGAAGCCTTCCGTGTAACGCCCCAAAATCTGAAAGAAGGACGAGCAGCGTCGAGAGCCATTTTTGGGGCTTGGTGAGGGTCACACGGCCAAGGACACGGGCGTGTCCATGGCCGTGTCGAACCGGGTTCGTCGAGAGCCTGGGAAGTCGACATTTTTTCGCTCAGTTCGTCGACTAGTGGGGGACACGCCCGTGTCGGAGCCCGTATCACAGGCGTGTTCTCTCGAGTGTCGACACAGAGGTGTCGACACAGAGGTGTCGACATGTTTGCGTCGACACAGTTGAGTCGACACAGTGGTGGTGTCGACACAGAGGTGTCGACACGGTGGTGTCGATACAGTTGAGTCGACACAATGGTGGTGTCGAC
Organism: Platanthera guangdongensis; assembly: GCA_039583875.1. Classification (NCBI taxonomy): domain Eukaryota; kingdom Viridiplantae; phylum Streptophyta; class Magnoliopsida; order Asparagales; family Orchidaceae; genus Platanthera; species Platanthera guangdongensis. The sequence continues at coordinate 157,595,882 of CM077156.1, forward strand.
ACAGAGGTGTCGACACGGTGGTGTCGACACAGTTGTGTCGACACATTTGTGTCGACACAGAGGAGGTGTTGACACGGGCAGGGGTACACGGGCATGTCACAGGGCGTGTCCCGCTATGCCAGCTCCGTTCGACGATTTTGGATCTCCGTTCGACGATTGGGATCTGCGTTCGACGATTGTCCCCAGCAAGCTGAGTTCTACGATTTTGGATCTCTGTTCGACGATTGGGATTTGCGTTCGACGATTGTCCCCAGCGAGCTGAGCTCGACGATTTGTATCTCCGTTTGACGATTGGGATCTGCGTTCGACGATTTTGCCTGGGAACTCCGTTCGACGACTTGGCTGGTTCGACGAGTGCCAGTGACTCTCCGTTCGACGATTCAGCAGCGGTCGACGATTTTGGTTCGACGATCGTCGAGCGGAGTTCAGGACGGGTTGTCTCGGGGTGTCCTTATCGAGAATGCGATGTTCTGCCCATTTCCAGGCTGGACTCAGATCGCAGTCGTGCATTTCCTTGGTGTGGGATCCGAAGGCTGGGGGTTTTCCGTTTGGGATATACCCGAGAGTAGGGTTTCAAAATCTGGAGTTTTTCAGTCGTTGTTCTCCGTCTAAGATCGAGAGAGAAGGGAGAGCGCGGAAGACGGTGAAGGAGATCCGGCTGTTAGAGAGGTTTCGGTGCTCCAATTGCGAGCCGAGTCCAGATCTGTGGAGGCTAGATCGTTGCGAAGGTTTTCATCCGTCTATTTTTCCATGGCTAGGAAGAGGAGTCGGAGGGTAACGACACTTCTCCTCTTGGTTTTAGGATGCATGTTTTAGCATCATTTCTTTTCTAGTTTTTGGGCACCAAACTCTCAAATGAGAGGGGTTTGGGTTGCCAAGGTTCAAGAGGAACCTCCGGGTCGATTGAGTCCGTCCCCGGCATGTTTTTGCATTAGAGATCCGCTTCGTTAGTGGATTAGGCATGGTGGGTGAAGCCGTAGTCGCGACCGTTAGTCCGACTCGGTGATGTTGCATACGAGGTTTAAGGATTCGTAGAGATCCGTTGCGGCAAGAGGTCGTGTGTGATGTGTGATGTTTGTGGTGTTCTTCCTGTTATCTTGCGTGAGTACGTGTGGCTGGTACAGGACAAAGTTAGCTCCTCATTGGCGGTAGATGGTTTCCTTGTTGGACAAGGTTAGCTCTGCATGAGTGGTAGATGGTTTCCCTGGTGCACGGGAACGCTGCAGTACGAATGAGGGATTAGGGTGGAATTGTCTTGGATTGTGATGTGACAAGGCATGGTTGTGTCTCCGTGGTCGGCTGGCTATCCCGTGACGTGCAAGTCATGTGTGGAAAGTGTCCCGGCGAGACTAGTCCCCTTTTATGAGACTGACGAGAATGTCGAGCATAGGGCAAGCCCGGGCAATGAGGTCATGAGCGGGTGGGGTCCAGCAAGGGTTCTTAGAATCGGTCAGTGTGTTGGACGGAATCCTGACATGAGAAGTCAGAGCTTGCCGGCAAGCCCGGGTCTACGACCGTGAGCGGGTGGGGCCTTGGCAAGAGTTCCGTGTGGCGGCTTGTATGCCGTTGGGGGGATTGTGGTTCCCTTTTGTTTGCGGCTTTATGCCAATGGGGAAATGATGAGTACCTAAATGATGTGAAATTGTGCTAGATGCATACGCTATAGGGTGCCTTGGGTGAAGCCCGGGTGTTGCATTCATGTTGCATAGTAGGCCCTATTATTAAATGCTCAACCGTAGAGAACATGTATGATGTTTGAGACATCCAAGCCTGTTACCTTAGTTGTTTTTCTTGCTTATGAATATTACATACGAAGTGCTAACTTGCAGGTTGGAGGAGTACCCCGGGGTCTGTTAGGGGCGGCCGGGAGGAGATGTGTTGTTTACACAGTTTGAGGTCAGCTTTTGCTGACCCACGTTACTAATAATTTTTACAGGGCAAGGATCGCAAGTAGGAGCTAGCTCGCCAGGCCAAAAGGCTTAAGCCTCATGAAGTGTTACTTTTTGTTGTAGCTTTACATTTATGGCATTGGATGTTTTATGCTCATGTTGACCGGCTTGCATGCCGAGGTAGACTAGGTGTGATTATGCACTTTTGTGACTGATGTATTATTTGAGTTTAGAGTTGTAAGGCCATAAGACCGGCTTGTTACTCTTGTAGGCGTGGATAACTTCTAGTCTTGTTGGTGTTTCCGCTGTGTTGTGTTTGAGTTTTGAGTTTGGGTAGTTTATATCATCTTTTAATACTGAAGTTGTGGCGTCTGTATGTTGTGGGGGCCCGGCCGGACCCATATTATACGGTCATTACAGGGGAGGTGTTACAATTTGGTATCAGAGGGAGGTTAGATTCAAGGTCAGTGCGTAGAGAAGTTATCCACATAAGAGTAACGCGGGACCATGAGTGTCCTTATGTTTAAGTCTTGAGATTAGAGACTGATTCCTTGTTTCTTGTCTTCTTGAAGAGTACAAGCAACGAGGCGGGTACGTCGAGAGCAAGAGAAGAACTTTCGGCGAGCAGTGCCACTGCTCCAGGTCTTTTGGGCACGGGTGTAAACCCGGCCGACTTATGTTGCATGCTTGCAGAAGCGATGGTGGCAGCCCAAGCTGCAGCGACAGCTCAGGTAGCAACCCCTGCTACACCAGATACGGCGACGGCCGTGTCAGGCGGAGAAGCCAGGCGAGTGGAGCTTTTGGCGGAAAGGGTGGTTGTCGGACATGGAGACCAGCACATGAAGTACTTTCTGAGTTTTTATCCCCCGTCGTTCAAGGGAGTTGGTACGCCTACCGATGCGAAGGATTGGTGGGCTCGGATTCAAGAGCTGTTGAGGGCGGCAGAGATGCCAGAAGAGAAGAAATCTGAGTATGTGGCGTTCATGTTAGAAGGAGACGCCAAGTTGTGGTGGGTGAGCCATAGCGGCCGCCAATTTCCTGGGCGCACCCCGTCGATGGAAGAATTTGGGGATGCTTTTCTAAAGAGGTACATTCCCGTTTCTACACGGCTGGCCCTTCAGAGGCAGTTTCTGCACTTAATGCAGCGAGACAAGACGGTGGACGAGTATGTGCAGGAGTTCACCCATTTGGGTCGTTACGCGGGAACGACGATGGCGGATGATGTAGAGAGGGATAACCTCTTTTATCAAGGGCTGAGGGAGAATCTGAGGCAACCCCTCATTTCCATGAAGAGAGCTAGTTTTAATGAGCTTGTTGAGGCGGACACGACATTGGAGAGTGATCTGGAGCGAACCCAACGTCGTAAGGGTTTCACTCCCAAGTAAGGGGAAGGGAAGCCTTCTCAATCCCAGGGAAAATCAGAAGGGAGTAGGTGGAGTAAAAAACCTCACACTTCCCGGTCCAGTGAGAAGAGCAAGTGGACGCCTGTAGGTTCTCACTCTAGGGGGCCGCCGACGTGCTACAACTGCGGTAAGGTGGGGCACATAGCTCATGTTTGCCCTCAAGGAGGAGTGGAGCAAGAGGCAAGGCTGGAGCAGATTGTGCGCTCCGGCCCCAGTGCCACAGAGAAAAGGAAGATGGCGGAGTCGAGCGCTTCTCGGTTCCAACCGGTGCAACCAAGGGCCTACAACCTTGGACAGTAGGAAGCGATCCGCCAGACCGATGTGGTGACAGGTATGAGGAAATTAAAGTTTAACTTTGTGCTTCATACTTTTAGACCTTTATGTGTGATGTCTATGTTATAGGCTTCGTATTAGTTTCCGGATACCCCGCTAGGGTATTGTTCGATACGGGAGAATCGCACTCCTTTCTTGCGGAGAGCTTCATCCGGAGAATAGGAGTTGAGACATTTTCGGCGGACGCGGAACTGAAAGTGTGCATGCCCAATGGGTCATCCATGACCACCGGGGCCAAAGGGCGCATTTGTTGGGAGCTGGACGGAGTTGACTTCGTATTGGTAGCAGCGGTTTTACCATTAGTTGAGTTCGATGTGATTTTGGGCATGGACTGGCTTGCAGAGCAGCGCGCCAGTATTGATTGCCTATCCAAGGTAGTGACCCTAAAGAGCAAAGGGCAGACGGAAGTCAAATTTGAGGGTCTTTGTGGTGTGGCCTATTCCTTGATTTCGGCCATGCAGTTGATGCGGGCAGTTAACCAGGGTGGTGTAGCGCTTGTAGCATTATTGGATGTTCGCCTCTCCCAGTTGTCTATTGAGGAAGTGTCCGTAGTGGCAGAGTTCAAGGATGTGTTTCCGGATGAACTTCCTGGAGCGCCTCCTCGACGGGAGATCGACTTCTCGATCGAGTTAGTGCTGGAGGCTAGGTCGGTGTCACGTCCTCCGTTTAGGATGGCACCAAAGGAGTTGGCTGAACTCAAAGTACAGTTGCAGGAACTGTTGGAGCAAGGATATATCAGACTCAGTTCTTCGCCGTGGAGCGCATCGGTGTTGTTTGTAAAGAAGAAAGACGGTAGTATGCGGCTGTGCATAGAATACCGAGAGCTGAATAAACTGACCGTTAAGAATAAGTATCTGATTCTTCGGATAGACAACGTGTTCGACCAGTTGGTGGGGTCGGTGGTGTATTCAAAATTGGACTTGAAGTCAGGCTATTATCAGTTGCGAATTCGGAACGAGGACATACACAAGACTGCTTTTGGGATGAGGTATGGACACCTTGAGTTTACGGTGATGTCGTTCGGGCTGACGAACGTGCCATCGGTGTTCATGGATCTTATGAACCGAGTGTTTCGGGAATACTTGGATTCTTTTGTGGTTGTCTTCATTGATGACATCTTGGTGTATTCCAAATCGGAAGTGGAGCATGAGACCCACTTGAGAGTGGTCTTGCAGGTGTTGAGAGAGAATCAGTTGTATGCAAAGTTCTCAAAGTGCGAGTTCTGGTTAGAGAAGGTGGCATTTTTGGGCCACGAGATTAGTGGGGATGGGGTGGCAGTGGATCCAACAAAAGTGGAAGCCATCAGAGATTGGCCGGTTTTGAAGGCCGTGGCGGAAGTCCGAAGTTTTCTTGGACTAGCCGGGTACTATAGGAGATTTGTGGAGAATTTTTCGCGGATAGCTCTACCCCTCACCTCACTCACTCGTAAAGATCATAAATTTGTGTGGACTCAAGAGTGCAGTCAAGCATTTGAGGCACTGGAGGAGAGACTGATGATGGCTCCAATCCTAAGTCTACCGCAAGGGACCGAGGGATTTCAGATCTTCAGTGACCCATCGGGATGCGGTTTGGGTTGCGTTTTGGTGCAACATGGCAAGGTGATAGCTTTTGGGTCTAGGCAGCTGAAGCCTCATGAGAGGAATTATCCCGTCCATGACTTGGAGTTGGCGGCGGTAATTTTTGCGTTGAAAATATGGCGATATTATGTGTATGGTGCAAAGGTGGAGATCTTCACGGATCATAAAAGCCTGAGGTATCTCTTGGATCAAAAGGACTTGAACATGTGGCAACGCAGGTGGGTTGAGTTTCTTGGAGACTACGAGGTGGCGATTCAGCATACGCCAGGTAAAGCCAATGTGGTGGCGGATGCCTTGAGTAGAAAGTACTCGGGGCAAGGGAATTGGATCGAAGCTCATGATGAGCGGTTGGTACGGGAATGGGAGTCCCTTGGTTTGGAATGTGTGGCGAGAGGCGAGTCCAGCGTGGCTCGGTTGAACTGGATTGAAATGCAGAACGACTTGTCTGATCGCATTCGGGAAGTGACCCGTGTGGATGTGGAGTTTCAACCATATGTGGTGGAGGCTCAAAAGGGCGAGGGCAGCGCCTGGGAGATGATTGATGGGATTCTGAGGAAGGACGGAAGGATTTGTGTACCGCAGTTCGGCAAGCTCCGTGAGGAGTTGATGTTTGAGGCTCACTTCACAAAGTACTCCATTGACCCGGGCAGTACAAAGATGTACTTGGATATGAAGAAATCCTTTTGGTGGCCGGGGCTGAAGCGGGACGTAGCTTTGTATGTGAATCGTTGCCAAACTTGTGCCTTGGTGAAGGCCGAGTGTCAAAAGTCGGGCGGGTTCCTGAAGCCTCTTCCAATCCCTGAGTGGAAATTTGATGACATCTCCATGGATTTCGTACATGGTTTGCCTAGATCGCAGCAGGGCAATGATGCTATTTGGGTGATCGTGGATCGCTTAACCAAGGTGGCCCACTTCATCCCAAATCGGAAGGAGGACAGCGTGGAGAAGCTGGTGGAGTTGTATGTTCGCAACATTGTGCGACTACATGGGATTCCTAAGAGCATAGTTTCACGTCCAAGGACTGGAGGTTGGTTCAGAAGAATTTGGGCACGAAGCTAAAGTTCAGTACGACGTTCCATCCTCAAACTGACGGGCAAACCGAAAGAACGAACCGTACTATGGAGGATATGCTGAGAATGTGCATTCTTGACTTCAGCAAGAAGTGGGAGGATCACCTCTTCATGGTGGAATTCGCGTACAATAACAGTTATCAAGCAAGTATAAAAATGGCGCCATACGAAGCTTTGTATGGGAGACGATGTCGAACACCGATGTCGAACACCGATTCTTGGACAGAGCGGGAGACACCAAAATTTTGGGAAAGGAGGTGGTAGTTGACGCTTGTGAGTTGGTACGGACCATTCAAGAGCGTATGAAGGTGGCGCAAGACCGGCAAGCAAAATACTTTAATGCTCGTCACAGGAAGTTGGAGTTTGCGGTAGGTGATTGGGTCTATTTGAAGATCAAGCCGTTCAAAGGCGTCTCACGGATTCGCCGACTCAAGAAGTTGAGTCCAAGGTTTTTGGGACCTTTTGAAGTTGTTGAACGGGTGGGAGAAGCAGCCTATCGGTTGGCGTTGTCCGCGGAGCTGAGTGGACTGCACGACGTCTTCCATGTCTCCGTCTTGAGGAAAGCCTTGGTGGAGGCTAGTGTGGTGGTCGAGCCGGCATCGGTGCCGATAGAGGAAGACTTGAGGACGCGAGTCCGTCCAATTGCTATAGAGGATTTGGAGATTCGGCAGTTGCGGAATAAAGAGGTCAAACTCGTGAAAGTCCGATGGGACAACTGCGGTCGTGAGGAGCACTCTTGGGAGCGAGAACAAACCATGCTAGAAGAGTATCCAGAGCTCTTCAGATCAGGTACCATTTAAGTTTTGGTTCCCTTTTGCTTTGTAATTTCGGGACGAAATTCTTTTAAGGGGGAGAGAGTTGTAACGCCCCAAAATCTGAAAGAAGGACGAGCAGCATCGAGAGCCATTTTTGGGGCTTGGTGAGGGTCACACGGCCAAGGACACGGGTGTGTCCATGGCCGTGTCGAACCGGGTTCGTCGAGAGCCTGGGAAGTCGACATTTTTTTCGCTCAGTTCGTCGACTAGTGGGGGACACGCCCTCCGACACGCCCGTGTCGGAGCCCGTGTCGCAGGCGTGTTCTCTCGAGTGTCGACACAGAGGTGTCGACATGGTTGTGTCGACACAGTTGAGTCGACACAGTGGTGGTGTCGACACAGAGGTGTCGACACGGTGGTGTCGACACAGTTGAGTCGACACAGCGGCGGTGTCGACACAGAGGTGTCGACACGGCGGTGTCGACACGGTGGTGTCGACACGGTGGTGTCGACACGTTGTGTCGACACGGTGGTGTCGACACGGTTGTGTCGACACGGTGGTGTCGACACGGTTGTGTCGACACGGTGGTGTCGACACGGTTGTGTCGACACGGTGGTGTCGACACGGTTGTGTCGACACGGTGGTGTCGACACGTTGTGTCGACACGGTGGTGTCGACACAGTTGTGTCGACACAGAGGGGGTGTTGACACGGGCAGGGGTACACGGCCTGTGACACGGGCGTGTCACAGGGCGTGTCCCGTTGTACCAGCTCCGTTCGACGATTTTGGATCTCCGTTCGACGATTGGGATCTGCGTTCGACGATTGTCCCCAGCAAGCTGAGTTCGACGATTTTGGATCTCCGTTCGACGATTGGGATCTGCGTTCGACGATTGTCCCCAACGAGCTGAGTTCGACGATTTGGATCTCCGTTCGACGATTGGGATCTGCGTTCGACGATTTTGCCTGGGAACTCCGTTCGACGACTTGGCTGGTTCGACGAGTGCCAGTGACTCTCCGTTCGACGATTCGGCAGCGGTCGACGATTTTGGTTCGACGATCGTCGAGCAGAGTTCAGGACGGGTTGTCTCGGGGTGTCCTTGTCGAGAATGCGATGTTCTGCCCATTTCCAGGCTGGACTCAGATCGCAGCCGTGCATTTCCTTGGTGTGGGATCCGAAGGCTGGGGGTTTTCCGTTTGGGATATACCCGAGAGTAGGGTTTCAAAATCTGTAGTTTTTCAGTCGTTGTTCTCCGTCTAAGATGAGAGAGAAGGGAGAGTGCGGAAGATGGTGAAGGAGATCCGGCTGTTAGAGAGGTTTCGGTGCTCCAAATTGCGAGCCGAGTCCAGATCCGTGGAGGCTAGATCGTTGCGAAGGTTTTCATCCGGCTATTTTTCCATGGCTAGGAAGAGGAGTCGGAGGGTAACGACACTTCTCCTCTTGGTTTTAGGATGCATGTTTTAGCATCGTTTCTTTTCTAGTTTTTGGGCACCAAACTCTCAAATGAGAGGGGTTTGGGTCGCCAAGGTTCAAGAGGAACCTCCGGGTCGATTGAGTCCGTCCCCGACATGTTTTTGCATTAGAGATCTGTTTCGTTAGTGGATTAGGCATGGTGGGTGAAGCTGTAGTCGCGACCGTTAGTCCGACTCGGTGATGTTGCATACGAGGTTTAAGGATTCGTAGAGATCCGTTGCGGAAAGAGGCTGTGTGTGATGTGTGATGTTTGTGGTGTTCTTCCCGTTATCTTGCGTGAGTACGTGTGGCCGGTACCGGACAAGGTTAGCTCCTCATTGGCGGTAGATGGTTTCTTTGGTGGACAAGGTTAGCTCCGCATGAGTGGTAGATGGTTTCCTTGGTGCACGGGAACGCTGCAGTACGAATGAGGGATTAGGGTGGAATTGTCTTGGATTGTGATGTGTCAAGGCGTGGTTGTGTCTCCGTGGTCGGCTGGCTATCCCGTGACGTGCAAGTCATGTGTGGAAAGTGTCCCGTCGAGACTAGTCCCCTTTTGTGAGACTGACGAGAACGCTGAGCATAGGGCAAGCCCGGGCAATGAGGCCATGAGCGGGTGGGGTCCAGCAAGGGTTCTTAGAATCGGTCAGTGTGTTGGACGGAATCCTGACATGAGAAGTCAGAGCTTGCCGGCAAGCCTGGGTCTACGACCGTGAGCGGGTGGGGCCTTGGCAAGAGTTCAGTGTGGCGGCTTGTATGTCGTTGGGGGGATTGTGGTTCCCCTTTGTTTGCGGCTTTATGCCAATGGGGAAATGATGAGTACCCAAATGATGTGAAGTTGTGCTAGATGCATACGCTATAGAGTGCCTTGGGTGAAGCCCGGGTGTTGCATTCATGTTGCATAGTAGGCCCTATTATTAAATGCTCAACCGTAGAGAACATGTATGATGTTTGAGACATCCAAGCCTGTTACCTTAGTTGTTTTTCTTGCTTATGAATATTGCATACGAAGTGCTAACTTGCAGGTTGGAGGAGTACCCTGGGGTCCGTTAGGGGCGGCCGGGAGGAGATGTGTTGGTTACACAGTTTGAGGTCAGCCTTTGCTGACCCACGTTACTAATAATTTTTACAGGGCAAGGATCGCAAGCAGGAGCTAGCTCGCCGGCCAGAAAGGCCTAAGCCTCATGAAGTGTTACTTTTTGTTGTAGCTTTACATTTATGGCATTGGATGTTTTATGCTCATGTTGACCGGCTTGCATGCCGAGGTAGACTAGGTGTGCTTATGCACTTTTGTGACTGATGTATTATTTGAGTTTAGACACTCTTGTTGTAAGGCCATAAGGTCAGCTTGTTACTCTTGTAGGCGTGGATAACTTCTAGTCTTGTTGGTGTTTCCGCTGTGTTGTGTTTGAGTTTTGAGTTTGGGTAGTTTATATCATCTTTTAATACTGAAGCTGTGGCATATGTATGTTGTGGGGCCCGGCCGGACCCATATTATACGGTCATTACAGGGGAGGTGTTGCATTCCGATTGTTTGTGGAGTTCAAGGAGCTAGTAGAGGGCCGGCTTGGCTTGCGGATCAAGAAGCTTAGAACAGATAACGGGGGTGAGTTTGTTTCCTCCGAGTTTTCTAACTTTTGCAGGAAGCACGGAATTCAGAGAGAGCTCACTTGTGCTCACACTCCACAACAAAATGGAGTAGAGGAGCGGAAGATCCGTCATTTGACGGAGACTTGCAAATGTTGGCTTCATGCGAAAGACATTCCAAGGTCTTTTTGGGCGGAGGGGATGTCTTGTGCTTCTTATGTCATCAACCGAATGTCGCTTAGCCCGATCAACATGAAGACTTCTTTTGAGTTGTTGCTGAAGGAGAATCCTAGTGTGGAACACCTTCGGGTGTTCGGTTCAACTTGCTATGTGCATGTCCCGGATGCTTCACGGACTAAGCTGGATGCAAAGGCAAGGAAGCTTGTCTTTGTTGGCTACGATGAGCGGAAGAAGGGATGGAAATGCATGGATCATGCAACGAAGAAGTTCGTTGTGTCAAGAGATGTTGTCTTTGATGAGTTGATGTCGTATGGAGGTGGCTCGGTTGAGCTAACTGGAAGCAAGATTGATGAAGAACCGATGTTGGCTGCTGAAGGCCTGGAAGAGGAGCTTGTTGTTTCACCAGCAGCTCCTGTTGCTTCAAATTCTGGTGCTGAGGCTTCTGGCTCAGGAAGCAGGGGGAGCATTGCTCAAAGCTTGCTGAAGGTGGTGCTGAGCCTGAAGGAGCAACAGAGGTAGTAAGCAAGGAGCAGACCCTTCGGAGATCGAAGAGGGTTATTAAGCCACCAGCTCGTTACTGTGATGGGAATGCAGTGAGCTTTGTCTCCTGCTTCTTTGCAGGTCCTCTGGATGAGCGAGAGCCTGCAAACTTCAATTAGGCCACTAGAGTCAAGGTGTGGGATGATGCATGAAGGAAGAGATTGTTGCTCTCAAGAAGAATGAAACCTGAGACCTTGTGCCCAAGGTTGATGTCATTACTCAGTGGCTTGCAAGTGGGTGTTTAAGTTGAAGAAGAAGGCTAATAGGAGCATCGATAGATACAAAGCTCGTCTGGTTGCTCGAGGATTCTCACAGCAGTATGGAGAATACTATGAGGAGACATTTAGTCCAGTTGCAAAGATGACTTCAGTTAGAGTGGTGATCGCCTTGGCTGCTAGCAAGGAATGGAGGATGTGGCAGCTTGATGTGAAGAATGCTTTTCTTTACGGAGAGATTGACAAGGACATCTTTATGGATCAGCTACTTGGTTTTGTCTCTGAAGTTCATCCGGACTATGTCTGCAAGCTCGGGAAGGCTCTCTATGGGTTGAAGCAAGCTCCTAGAGTTTGGTATGGGAAGGTAGCAGAGTATTTGCAATTCTGTGGTTATCTTGCTTCCAACTCAGATTCTAGCTTGTTCGTCAAGAAGAAGGGGGAGCTTCAAGTCTTGGTCCTGCTGTATGTGGATGACATGATCATCACAGGGAATTCGGAGGAGGAAGTAGCAAGGCTCAGGGCTGAGCTTGCTATACGCTTCGAGATGAAAGACTTGGGAGAGCTTCATCACTTTCTCGGTCTTGAAGTGGAGAGGAAGAAGAGCGGTATACTCATTTGTCAAAGAGGATATGCAGATCGCATTGTGAAGCGGTTCGGCATGGACGAAGGAAAGAGTTGCTCTACTCCACCGGAACATGGGTTGAAGCTTCGACGAGATGAGGGAAGGATTCTTCCTGACCCCTTGGTGTTCAGAGCTCTTGTTGGAAGCTTGATCTACCTGACGATTATAAGGCCAGACATTGCTTACGTTGTTGGCCGAGTAAGTCGGTTTATGGCTGAACCAAGGAAGTCTCATCTAGTGGCGGCAAAGAACATTTTGAAGTATGTCAAGACAACTTCTGACATGGGACTTCTCTATAAAAGGGACTCGGATTTTGCCTTGCTTGGGTACACGGATGCTGACTATGGCGGTGATTCGGATGATCGAAGGTCAACTTCAGGTTATGTGTTCACTTGCGGATCAGCTAGCATCTCGTGGTGTAGCAAGAAGCAGGACTCGGTGTCCATCTCAACTACGAAGGCAGAGTATAAGGCTTCGGCCTTGGCTGCTTAGGAAGCCATCTGGTTGAGGAGGCTTATAGAGGATGTTCATGAAGAAGTGCAAGGGCTAACTTTACTCCGGGGTGACAATGAGAGTGCTCTCAAGCTGGTAAACAATCCAGTGTGTCACGCTAGGACCAAGCATATTGAGATCGATCACCACTTCATAAGGGAGAAGGTGTTGGAGAGATCTCTTCTGGTCGGGCATGTTCGGAGTGAAGATAATCTTGCTGACATCTTCACAAAGCCACTGTCGAAGGGGCCTTTTGAGCGGTTGCGCAGCTTGCTGGGCTTGATCACCACTTCTCACTTCAAGGGGGAGTGTTGAAATTTGTGAAGTGAAAGTGGTTGATGGGCAGGCCAGGCGGTCTGAGCGGACAGAGTCCACGGAATGGGCGGACTGTGCGGGCTGCTGTTATGCGGCCTGGTGATAGGCCTAGTTGGACCTGGCTGTTCTTGTAGAGCGGTCTGAGCGGTCTGTGTCCGCGGCATGGGCGGACTGTTAGTTGTGTTCTGGGTGCTAGCTTGGTTGTTCTTGAGGAGCGGCTTGTGCGGCCTAGTGTGCGGCCTGTGCAGTCTGCTATGAGGACTGGTTGGTCTATGGCCAAGGACGTCAGGCTTCGAGCAAAGCGGATTGAGCGGACTGCGATATGCTGACTGTAGGCAGTGCTTGGTTGATCAGTGGCTTTGCGGGTTTGCAAGCTTGAGTTAACAGGCTGGTTCTGTGTTGTATCCGCATGAGGAGTGGCGGACTGGCTAGTCCACGGTGTCCGCTGTTGCGGACTGGCCTTAGAGTTTGGTTGTGGCCTTGCCGAGCTCTGGTAGTACAGCAGTGTTATTGATGTGACGGACGGGTGTTTGGAGTCCGGCAGATGGTCGTTGCGTTGGGCAGACGTGCAAGTAGCTTGCGGACTGCCTTACTCTGGCGAGGTGTTGGTGGTCTGTGTTTTGGATGACTGGCCGACGAAGCTACGTCCGCCGAGCTCGCGCTAGGCCTTTTGGTGTTTTACTGCACTTGGTCACATTCTGTGACAAGACCAGTGTGTCTGATGTATTGCTAAGTCCGTTGTTGACCGGCGGACTGCCCTTGGTCGTGGACTTGTGGCAGATAGAGGCGTTGCTCTGGTGGTGTGCGGACTGCCTCTTGTATGTGCGGGCAGTCACTGAAGGGGGATGTTGCTGTCATGCAGTGTTTGAGGGCTCTGCGGGCTGGTACCTTGTCCGCATAGCTTGGGCGGACTGATGAGAGTTCGCCTAAAGGTGCATCGTTATTGCTTCTGGCGGGTTGTTCCTTGGATTCTGGCTAAGTCCTTGCGGACTCAGCGAACGGATGTTTAGTTAGCGCGCGGGCTGGGGAGGTGACTCTATCCTCTAGGGAGGTGACCACACTCCTCACCTCGCCTATAAATAGAACCCCCCCCCCCCCGGCATGTCTACAGTAACTGAGTGAACAGTAAGTGGGGGCTCGGTCAGAGTGCTGCGGTCTCAGTTTTTTTCCGCACGGATTGAATCAGAGTTAACTGTTTGCTGTGTGCAGGTCGCGTGGCTAACTTCAATGAGCCAGGAGTTTGGCTTTGACTTCGGTCAAGTACTTGGAAGTGTGCGGTCTCAGCAGGTCGCTCTGCGGCTTGTCAGTTCTCTGCTTCAGCTTTGCCAAGTTCCAATAACATGTCCGCCAGTCTCAGGCGAGTAGGCGGTCTGTTCATCAGTTCATCAGCAGTACGCGAATAACGGAGTGTCCGCGCGGCCTCACGGTCTCAGGCGGACTCCGTGTTCTTTTCGGCGTGTAGCAGCTTGAGTTCGGGCGGTTTCAGCGACTAGGCGGTCTCGGCGGTCTGCAGTTCTGTTCGCTCGGCTTGTTTTGGACTTTCTGTTTTGTAGCTTGTGTACTGGCGAAATCATGCCTCATCACGTATACCTCGCCTTGTAAAGAAGTTAATGAATAAGATCTGTTTGTTCTTCCATGTGCATGTTGTGTTAAGTGTTGCCCCTTGAGATTTCCGCTTGATCAAAGTGGGAACTAGGTAGTGCCGAGAATATTAATTTGGCTTTGGGCTATCTTGCTGACCACTTTGAGAAAATTTAACTGGAGCGGGATCTAGCGGGCAGACATATTTTCCCCAGCCCGGTGAGTGCAGGTGTGGCGAGTGCGGGCCTGGCGAGTGCGATCTCGGCCTGCGAGCTGGTCGCACGGGTGGAGCATGCAAGAACCTTGAGAGGAGGGAGCCCATTCTGCGAACTAGTTTTTTCCGCGCCAGCTCCGGAAGGGTTCAGGGAGCCAGAAATGACATATTACACTGGCAAGGATGATCCCGTCCAACATCTGCAGTAGTTTGAAGACATGGTCTCCATCAGGCCGATGCCGGACGTGTTCAAGTGTCATCTCTTTGCCATCACCTTGAAGGAGAAAGCAAGGGACTGGTTTCACCAGCTCCCGATGAGGTCGATCTACGCATTCGAGGACTTGCGTTGAAGTTTCTAATTGCATTTGTCAACGTCGAAGAAGAGGAAGAAAAGTGTTGAGGCACTCTTCAAGATCTAGCGGAGAATAGAAGAGTAACTGGCCAGCTATGTAGACATGTTCCAAGAGGAGATTTCTCTCATTTAGGAGGTGTCGGGGTTTGCCCTCCAGCTTACATTCACCGTGGAGTTGCGTGAGGGGTTCTTCAAAATGAGCTTGAATCAGAAGCCACCCTTGTCCTTGGAAGAGCTGATGGAGAGAGAATCAAAGGAGATCGATGGAGAGGCAGCGAACTCGGCATTCGCCAAGAAACTGGCAAGGTTGAGCAACTCGGAGTTGAGACCTGTACTAAGCTGCTTTATGACCACATGTTGGAAGTCAAAAATCATGTTACTGCTGGAGTGAACTACATAGAAACAGAAAGAAGCAAGGGAAGTACCTCCCATACCATTCAAATAGTTGAAGAAGTCAAAAGGGGAAGAGTGAAGGTATTAGGACTAACACAGAAAATATGGTCTGGACAACCAATGTGGTGAGAGGCTCATTGGGAATAGAGCGAGTGCAATATGATAACATCCTAATGATGCCTGCTCAAGTGCTAGAGGCTTTGAACAAAGTGCTTGCTCAGCAAGATCATCAAAGTTATCAATACATAGAAGAATATGATAGTGCTGGTGATCAGTGGGGAGGGCAGTCCATTGTTGCTGAGATTCCTTCCTTCATCCCCACTGTAGACTAGGCATTACAGACCAAAGAAATGACTTCTACTGCTGAAACTGAATAGGAAGTCAGGATAAGGAAAAAGAGATACATGGAGGAAATGGAGAAAAGGCATGATTTCGAACAATGGAGCCCTGAATCCAGATCCATCATTCTGCTTGTTTGGGATCAGGTCAAAAACAAAAAGTTAGACAGAGGAAAGTGGAACAACAAAATGGAATGAGAGAAGATGGAAAAGAGGGAAACTGAAAGGAGAATTTACTGGAAGAACAAGAATGCTAACACTTTGCCTCCTGGTGTAGTTGAACCCTCCAAGTACTTCCCCAAGCACTTCAGCTATTTTCAAAGGCAAAAAGATAAAGCAGAAGCTGAAGTTGATGCAGCTAAAGCAACCAAAGCCAGTGGGGAAGATAGAAAAGGGAAGAAGAAGGAATTTGCTGAAAAGAAAGCAGTAAAGAAGGCAAAGGGCGGTGGGATTGTGATAAGGGAACCTGAAACTTGAAAAGTTTCAGGTTCTGCTTATAGGGCGTAAGGAATGTGTATTGTTTTGTTAAATGCACAAAAACTATTATTCAGTAAAAGTTAAACGCAAATCATTGTGTTGATAATCATTATTTTTGTTTGATGCAGTTTATTGGTTATTATTTATATTGTATAGTTGTGTTAGTGTATACATTGTCATATATTTTGACTTCTTCAAATAAGGGCAGACTGTTGGGTCCATTGATCTCAATATCCTGGATTTGAAGAAGGCCTAGCAAACAATGTATACACATGTGGTGATCTAACTTGTTCTCAAGTTCAGTGATTGCAGGATGTCCTAGCAACAATGATGGGATAGGTAGCCTAAGTGGCTAGGTCAGGTAAACAATTACCTAAGGTGCGGATAGATAGAAATTTGTCTATGTCCAAAGGCATTGAGTAAAGGTCGCCCACTCAACGCCAGATGACTTATAGCTCTGAGTGAAGGCTATACAGTCAAATACAAGTAGTGGCAATCTGAGAAAGTTGTTAAGTCAACAGGCATTGAGTGAAGTCAACTCACTCAATGACATACAACAAAAGCTGTGAGTCAGGCTAATGCAATAAAGGCCTAAGGAGAAATGGGCAGAAAAGTGGTTAAGTCCACAGACGTTAAGTGAGTATCACTCACTCAATGCCATACTCTATATTCGTCGAGTATTGACTTGTAAGTCAAAGCCACACAAAAACGTTGTTGATATTTAACTAAGTTTATAAGCGTTGGGAGAGGCAAGCTCACTCAACGTCATATGATAAAGCGTTGACTGTATCTCATCCAGTCAGTGTCTGTGTTTTCAGACACAAAAATTTGGCTAAGTCCAAATACATTGAGTGGAGCTTACTCACTCAACGCCAGTTAAACAGAATAAAATCTGTTAAGTAGTTTGACGTTGAGTGGAGCTTGCTCACTCAACGCCAAGAAGCAGAAAAATATGGCTAAGGCAGAAAGCGTTGAGTGAGATATGCTCACTCAACGCTCTCAACGTCATGATTCAAAAACTAGCTAAAGCAGAAAGTGTTGAGTGAGGCGTGCTCACTCAACGCTCTCAATGCCTAAATTACAGAAAGCATGGCTATGGTACAAGGCGTTGAGTAAGGCGTGCTCACTCAACGCTCTCAACGCCAAGCATGCAGAAAAGGCTGAAGAATAAGCTAAGGCATAAAGCGTCGAGTGAGGCTTGCTCACTCAATGTTGTCAACGCCTAGATAAACAAAATTCTGTCGAAGTACTTTGGCGTTGAGTGAAGCTAGCAGCTGGCCATCAATGGTGTGGGGCCCACTGCTAAAATAGTCGTTGGGTTGCAATCAATAAAGGGAAAAGGCTTGTGACAGAAGAATGCGGGTTTTGAAAAAGCAGTTCTTCATCATCGTCATTGTTGCTGTGAAGAGAAGAACAGAGAGCAAAAAGACTACAAGTCTAAAGGCTCAACAAGTTAGCTGTTTGTCTTCATCATCGACTACAACAAGATCAGAGCAGATCTCTGAAGAGGAGAAAGAAAGTTAGTTGGTGTCATTTTCCATTTGCACCAGCAGGTTCTTCACAGATCTAGCGGTATGACTCTCAAGAATATGTACCAGAGGCTGTGAAGAAGAAGTTAGGGCTTAATCTCCTCAGCTCAGGAAAGGAAGAAGAAGCAGAGCAGTTTACTAGTAGTTACTTCCAGCACAAGTCAAAGCATCTTGAAGATCTACATCCTTGTTACTGTGAAGAAAGTAGGGCTGAGATTCTCTCAACCCAGGTAGCAGCAAGTTTTGTTGCAGTCACTTCTCAGTTCCAGCAAGAAAAATCCCTGGTGTTGAGAAGAAAGAGTTAGGACTGAGTATATCTCAGTTCAGGTAAAAGTAGACTCAGGAAATATTTTCTCGGTGTCATAGTTAGGACTGAGTATATCTCAATTCAGGTAAAAGTAGACACAAGAAATATTTTCTCGGTGTCATAGTGGGGCTGAGTTTATCTCTGTCCAGAACCTTGGCACAAAGAAACATCTCTTGTGTCAAGATCATCCACACAACTCACCTCCATCTTGTAGGATTCTTTTGGATTTGAGTGGTAGGAGCAAAATTGCTCCGAGGTAGGATTCTGTTGAGAATCTGAGCTGTAGGACTAGGTTTCAAGTCTGAGGTAGGTGAGTCATTCTCATTGAGTTGTAGGGCACTTGTGCCTGAGCTGTAGGATCCTTTGGATCTGAGGTAGGGCTTAACAGCCTGAGATAGATGATCTGCTGATCACTAAGTTGTAGGCCTTTGTGGCTGAGTTGTAAGTCTTGGAGGAGACTGAGAGATCCTGAGGGATCTGAGGTGTAAGCTCTTTGGAGCAGAATTTTGGAGAAGTGTCAAGTCCAACAAGATAGTTGGATAGGTGGGAGGGAAAGTGGATGTACCTTGTTAGGGGAACCACTATAAATCTTATGTGTGATTTGTGTATTTGTTGTGTTGCAGGTTATATATCTTGAAAGCAAAATCCAACCAACTAATAAAGCACCTAAAGGAAGGAAAATTAAAGATAAGTCACTAAGTACTAAGAAACCTATTCACCCCCCCCCCCCCCCCGCCCCCCTAGGTGATTTAACTATCCTTGAAATAAAGACTTTCGGGGCCTACAATGTAGCGTGTATGCAAACATGAGATTCACCCAAGGCACCCTAAAGCCTATGCTTATAACACATCATCAATCTGGTACTTTCAATTTCCCCATCAGCGTTCAAGCTGCAAACACAAGGGTACTTTCAATTTCCCTCAAACGACATACAAGCCTCCACACGGAATTTTTGCCTAGGCCACACCCGCTCGTGGGTCTCAAAACTTGGGCTTGCCTGCAAGCTCTGACTTCTCACATCAGGATTCTGTCCCACACAAAACGATTCTAAAAACCCTTGCTAGACCCCACCCACTCATGGGCTTCATCGCCAGGGCTTATCCTAAGCTTGGCGTTCTTGTCTGTTCCACAGAAGGGGACTTGTCTCGCCGGGACACTCTCCCCACATGACTTGCACGTCACGGGCTAGCCAGTCGACCACAGATACAAACCATGCATTAGCACATAACAATCTCAAGCCTTTTCTCACCCTAACCCACCATTCGTACCGTACCGTCCCCGCGCCCTCGTGTGTACTCTAATTTCCAACCGGTCTGGTTCTGGTTACGCGTACTCACACGAGAGAGGGGGGAAAACAACATCACAAATTACGTCTTGCCGCTAACGGATTTCTAACAAAATCCTTAAGGCTCGTTATGCAACATCACCGAGTCGGACTAACGGTCGCAACTACGGCTTCACATATAATGTCTAATCCACTAACGGAGCGGATTTCTAGTGCAATATCATGTCGGGGACGGACACAATCGACCCGGTGGCTCCTCTTGAATTGTGGCAGCCCGGATCCCTCTCATTTGAGAGATCTGGTGCCTAGAATGCTTGAAAAAAAAGCAAGAAAAGAGTCGATGTCATGCACACATCCTAAAACCGAGAAGAGAAATGTCGTTACCTTGCGACTCCTCTTCCTTGCCATGAGACCTTGCTTTGCACGGATGAGAACGTGCGCCTCCAAGTCCTCTCCACGGATCTGGACTCAGATCAACGATCGGGGCTCCGAAACTCTGTTAATGGCGGAAGAAAGCTTTCTTCTTCCTCCTCACTCTCACCTAAACCCTAAATCAACTCTCAAAATGGGAAGAAATGAAGGGGCTCTCAGCCCTACTTATGACACTTGGACGAAATATCTTGAGCCATAGGATCAACTTTTAAGAGAAGTCGGACGGCTAACAAGACAAACGACGGAACTGCTTTCGTCTGCTATCGTCGGGCAGTAACTACCTACCGTCGGGCGATAGCCCCGGAGAGCTTGGCCAAGAAAATAAGGCCGCCCTAGTGCCAGCGGTAGCACTAACGCTGCATGGTAGCTCACTCAACGGCTACCACTCAACGCACTCAACGCCAAGCTATCGTCGAGCGATAGATAGCTAACACGCGCGCTAGCACTCAACGCCTAGCCTCTCAGCGCTCAGCTACCACCGAGCGATAACTACTATCGTCGGGCGATAGCTTCCAGAGGCTCCTTTTGGAAAACTGGGGTGTTACAGAACTCTGCCATCAAGACCGTCCAAGCGCGACTCCACGCGCTGTGCCGTCAAGACCGTCCAAGCGCGCCTCCGCGCACCCCACCCTCAAGACCATTTCAAGTGCGCCTATGCGCGCTCCGCCGTCCAGACCGCTCAAAGCGTGTCTCTGCACGTTCCGTCGGGACCACCAAGTCTCCTCAGTGTCAGCATACCAAGCCCTCCAGAGCGCCCAAAGTTCGTGTGCCCCGCACCGCTAGCAGTTTACAAGAGCAACTTCAGATCCCGTCAAGGACCGCTCAACTGCAGTCTGACGCACAGAACACTCAACATTCCCAACACCCTTGACTCAGCAGTAAGATCATCGGGCGACAACAAGTCAGCCATTCTAGGCTCATCCAAGTGCGACAGGAGACAAGCCCCAGTCACCAGGATGAGTGTAACAAGTTGTCCCCACTTCTGAGCATCAGCAAAGGACTGCAAAGCGCAGCCAGTGCATCGCTGCCCACAACTCACAAAGAAATACTTAGCTCTAAGAGCGGTGTCCTGTCACCCTCCGAGTCCTTCCCACTCCCTCTCTCCACAATTGTAACGAGAGGCGGTTTGTCGCCCTCGAGTTCTTAAAAAGGCATTGTACAACAAATAGCAAATAGTGGATATTTGGTTGGCACAGACCCGGCCACATGGTTTTTCACCCAGTTGACGGGTTTTCCACGTTAAGAAAATTCTTTCCATATTTTTACTTACAGTGACTGTTGGCACGCTCGACCGCTCCCGGGCTAAGGTGGTCCAATTTAATCCGGTCTACCAGAGTCTTGAGCGATCCCCAACACTTATAAATAAACAATTATTTTAATTTATACAAAGTAAAAAAAAATTAAGCATGAAAGGGACTGATCAATAAAGACTTGAAATAAAATTATAAGGAAAGACATGATGTACTTACACTTAGTGAGATTATGACTAAAGATAGTTCACAATGACGACAAAAAATCACATAAATGACCCTACTATAGTGAGATAAAGGCTTAAACATTGTTGTTTGTTGTTGCATATACAAAATAAAAAATTTAACATAACAAATAAACAAACAATTACTTTGAGGCATCCTAAATTAAGATTAAAGACTATCTTAAATAAAAAATTTATTAACAAATATAAATCGATATACAGCAAAAAATATTTAATATTATATAATATTTTTATTTTGATAATACTATATTTATAGCAAAAAAATGTAATTTTTTATTAAATCTATTTAAACTTATAATTTTCTATTAAAAGCATATTAAATAACCAACAAATAAATATGTTGGAACTTTTTTCTATTTTTTAAAATATAAATAAAAAATATGAAATAATTACACAAGCAACTAGAATAAAATACTAAAAGAAATAAATAAGTATAATTAATTTAAGCAAACATCACACACACACACACACACACACACACACACACACACACACACACATATATATATATATATATATATATATATATATATATATATATATATATATATATATATATATATATATATATATATATGGGTTTGGAATATATAAGCTCAAACGTTTTTAAGCCTAAAAAGCTTGAGTTGATTCTCCCATAATACATATCAGAAATAGACACATAATATATGCATTTTGTAGCAAACAACGAGATCTACAACTTTCATGGTAAACATTTTCCCAAAATTTGCATGGTTTAGTTGAAATTTGGTCCTAAAGGTTAAAAAAGCTTGAGTGTATATATTCCCTTTTATAGCATGTTCTGTCCATCTTTCTCAAAACAAAGTTTAAAGCTTGTTTTTTAAACACATTTTGAAACATTTTTACATTTCAGCAAGACACAAATAATTCAGCTTAGAAATACCATACACAAGTACATAGAGGAAGTTACAAAATTTTGTTAACAAGTCATAATCAAGCCGTACATAAATAATTCAGCTGTGATGTGAAGGTGGAAAATTGAATGTGGATCCTTAATTATGTTACTCTAAACGATGGCTTTAGTTTACTTAAGGCCGCTGAACTAGTTAGCTAGCTGTTGCTGCTGCACATCATAGAATCTAACCCGCTTCCATCTCCAGATCTTGCTACAATTCTACAGGAACAAAAACACGGTAAAAGCAAAAAAAGAGCATTAGATACAAATGTCTACAACGGAAAGAGAGAGCTTGAGATTGTTAGGTAAAAATTATGAAACATCCACATTAGGTAAAAATGTTCTTACCTACCTTGATCAGCAATAAAAATAACAGTTCTACTACCATTGATCAGCAAAATAATTAGAGTTGCTCTTTCTTCAAAATATCAACCTACTAATGAAAAAAAATGAAGAGTTAATAGTGTTAATAAATATGGTTATAAAATTTTAGAATACGAAAAGTTGACGAAATTACTTGATCTTTTTGCGGACATGTTGTTGAGTAATGTCCTTTCCTGCCACATGTACCACAAGTTCTTTTTTTACCTTGGGCTTGAGAGGTGTTTATACCCGATTCAATTCTTGGTGCAATTTTTGGTCTTCCTTTAGTTTTCACAATGGCAGGATCTCGAATAGAAATACCATACGATCCTGAAATAAATGGAGTTGGCCCTACTTGACTGGCAATATTTGTAGGTTCTAAGTAGTGTAATGAATCTTTTATACTGTCTAACAATCCATCTAATGTTGACATAACAAGTTCATATGTTTTCTTTGATGCAGTTGCATGATTGAAAATCTTTGTTTGGGTACTAGTTAGCTTCCATTTCATCATGGGCGTCACAATATCACTATTATCAACCAATTTTACATTGTTTGATTGACTTCTAGCAGAAATAGACCATCTCTTCAATAGATATAAGTCAGGAATACTTTGTAAATGCTTCTTAGCAATCATTATGTGCAAAATGTGTTTGCATAAAAATCCATCTGTCTCAAATTTTGCACATTCACAAATTATTCTTGTATCGCAATCATCGTAGATAACATTGCACCAATTGCTTACTTCCTCACAAGAAAGACCAACTCTAAATGTCGTGTTGGTACCAATTATATTTAATTCATCAAACCAACATTCTAAACTCTGCTTAAATTCTTGTTGAAAAAGTTTGAACATATTTTTGGTATAAAATTGTGTTGCGTTTCTTTCAAGTGCATAGCTTGTCAACAAGTTTGTCATGGAATTCAAGGTCTTGAAATCTTCTTGTTCTTCTGCTTGATGGCGTGACTGTAATGCCTTTCGTATTGAGTTATAAATTCTAATAATTGTGTTTTAGAATTTACAAAACCATCAAAAAATGCATTAATGCTTTCACTCCGACCACTCGACGTCATTTCAGCAACAAAATGGTCTTTTAAATAAGCTGGAACCCAATGTTGTCTTCGATCTCACATCTTTGACAACCAACTACTATGTTCAATGTTGTACTTTTGAGTAAATATCTTCCATCTCAATTCACTTGTGCTAACATCCTTGCTATTGTACCATTCATAATAATCTTTCTTGAAATCCCCATGAATATATCGGATTCAAAAACATGCTTGATTAGGTGTTTTCCTATATGCCATGAGCAAAATTTATGACGTGTTTGCGGGAAGACTCTTTTAATTGCATTGTACATACCTGCATCCATATCGGTAATTATAACTTTAAGAGCTTTGTCAAACATACACTTTAACCACTGATGGAACAACCAATGAAAAGTTTCTTCTGTCTCATCTGCTAATAAAGCACAACCAAATAAAACTGACAGTCTATGATGACTTACACCTGTAAAGGTGCAAATGGCATAATAAATTTATTTGTTTTATAAGTAACATCAAACACAACATCCCCAAATGTTAAAAAATCATTTCGTGATCTTGAATCTGCCCAGAAAAAAGAACGAAGTACTAAATTAGAATCCAATTCTATGTCAAAGTAGAAATTTGGATCTAACTCTTGCTGCTTCTTTAAATACGCAAACACCGAGGCACCTTCATTTCCTATGTTATTCTTGCGGTGTTCACTCAAATGCACTGAAACTTGTTTTGTAGATATTGAGCTATTAAAATTGGTTTCATTTAAAATCTTTGCAATTTTAGCAGGACTCATTCCAGCACTATAAAGTTGATCCGTTAATTTTTTAACTTCCTTATCTTTGTGAAGTACATTATGTGAGCGATGTCTTTTAACTTTGCTGGGAGTATCTAACTCATGATTATGCTCCTTTATAAATCCAGTGACAACCCATTTAAAGTTCTTATTCTTGCGAATATCTAATTTGGCTTTGCAATTAACTCTTGTCAATCGATGTGCTCTCGTTGAAGATCTTTCGCCCTCTTTTGAAGTCTTTAACGCAGACTTATTACATTCAAACTTCTGGCAATAACATCTCCTGAAGTAAATGATTTAGAAGTTGATCCTTTCTTAATTCCAAACCCTAAATTCAGAGCATAACTATTATAAAACCAGTATGCCTCATCAACACTTTCAAACACCAAACTAACATATGGTTCAATAACACTGCGCTCAGTAGAATCTGTATTCGTTTCAGGTACAACAACATTCATACTTTCAGAATTTGATGACTCAGAAGTCATTGCGACTGAAGTGAAGCTGTACATTACAAGTTGATATACATTATACTTCTGGCAAGAAATGTTGAAATGCAAGAATAGTGTCGGAACTCCTATTTAAATTTTTTTTATTTTTAATTTCTGCTGTAGACACACTCTGGTGTGTCGACACCAAGGTGTGTCGACACCAGGGTGTTTCGACACCAGTGTGTGTCGACACCAGTGTGTTTCGACACCAGTGTGTGTCGACACACCCTGGTGTGTCTACACCATTATGTCGACACCAGGGTGTGTCGACACCAGGGTGTGTCGACACTGGTGTCGACACACCCTACCAGAGTGTGTCGACACACCCTGGTGTCGACACCTTGGTGTCGACACACCAGGGTGTGTCGACAGCAGGGTGTGTCGACACACCCTGGTGTGTCAGGTGTGTCAACACCAGTATGTCGACACACCCTGGTGTGGTGGGTCGACACCAGTGTGTCGACACACCCTGGTGTCGACATAATGGTGTCGACACATCGTGGTATGTCGACACCAGGGTGTGTCGACACCAGGGTGTGTCCTACACATTGGGTGTGTCGACACCAGGGTGTGTCGACACCATGGTGTCGATCTGGGCCGCTTTGTCAGGGCCACTGCCGGCGATGGCCCCGCCGCAGGGCGATCGGAATACCCCCGGCAGGTTCGCCTAATTAAACTTTCCAAACCCAAAATTTGGGGGGGGGGGCACGTGTCCTTGTGGCCCCCTGTAGATCCGCCCATGGTTCTTCGCTGGTGGGTGCCGGGAGGATGATGAAAGGGTTTGGAATAACCTCGTCGTCGTCGTTCTTCGCTCGTCACCTGTCGGCGTCCTTCGCTCGTCTGGCGGAAATGAAATCGCGCGATGAGGTGGGTAAAAGGGTTTGGAATAACCCTAGGCCCGAAGAAAATGATAGAAGACGCGGGCCGCTCTCCGTCTGGTGATTATACGCTCGCGTTTTTTTCCCCTTAAAAAAGCGCGAGCGTATAATATATATATCGTGTGTGTATATATATATATATCGTGTGTGTGTGTGTGTGTGCGTGTGCGTGTGCGTGTGCGTGTGCGTGTGCGTGCGCGCGCGCGTGTGCGTGTGTGCGTGTGTGCGTGTGTGCGCGTGTGTGTGTGTGTGTGTGTGGACCTTGGATCAAATCTAATCATACATCCATGAGAGATGAAGAGAGAGAAAAGCAGAGGAGAGAAAGGAGTGATTGATATTAAAAAAAGAATTGTTATTGGTAACTCATAAATGACTATTTGTAACTCATAAATATTTGTCCTCAAACATGATATTTGTACCCAAACATGATATTTATACCCAAACATGATATTTGAACTCATACATGATAATCATAACTAAACAATATACAAGTAATCTTAAGAACACATTTTTGATCTCGTATACTCGAATAATATAGAATTTTAACATATATAAATAGCATCTACTTAAATCACATCAATTTCCTATTAATTTCTCCACCTAAACAAATCATAATTAAAGTAGGTAAAATTTTGAACATATCAGCTCAAAATGGGGCTTCCTTCGCCTCTTCCCCCCTACAGCAGGAGCTTGACAACGGAAGAACTCTCCAGTGTCTCCACTGAAGTCAATTTAGATCAACGCCAGCGACCATCCTATCTGTCACCACCTTCGCAATAACACCGTTGGTGCCGCTGCCTCCAAGTTCTTCCTATTCCAAACCCTAAGCCAGCGAGTGCGTCAGGTTTACGAAACCCTCCAGCTTCACCACACAATTGGTCCTTCGGCCGCCCACCAGGTTGCTTCATCCCTTTTCTTCCTCTCCTTGGCCGCGACGAGTACACCGACATCTTCTCCGAGGACATGCCGACCACCCTATTTACAGACATCATGGTCTCGGCCGCCTCCTAGTCTCACAGATGATCCTGGCCATCAAGATTAAAAGGGAAGATGGTGCTCCCTCTTATTGATCGCCCGATTGGCAAACCGTGTTGTTTGCTCATTACTGCATGAGCCGACAAGGACATTTGGGGCCGGGAGAGCCACCAAGAATCGACGGCAAATGGAGAAAAACACCGCTGAGAATCGACACTGACTGCAGGGGAGGAGTGCAACGGCTTTGTCCGAGGGAAGAGAGGGCTAGGGCTTCGTCAGGCTTGTGTGAGAGAAGAGAGGGGACTGGGTACAAATATTAGATTTACTGGGTTCTAAAAAATGATTAAATGTATTAAGAAATGGGTACGAATATCCATTTAAATGTATACTACTAAATTGTTGATATAACATATGTTCAGAAATCATGTCGGCCGATCTATCAAAACAAATCGAATATATCAGCTTTTTTTTCGAAAATACAAAATCTGTTTTTAAAAATATCAGTTTGGATCAAGCTAAACAATCGGTTCATAATGAAATCTAACAATTTGGATCAAGCTTCTTCTATGGCACAACAGTAGAAGTATGTTTATTTTGATTTTTTCTGATCTGGTGCCCTTGCTCCTCTGAGATTGCAGACTGGTTGATCTTGCGGGTGAAGCAGCTTTAGGGCAGGATGAACCCTGAGGTCCTTCACCAAAATCTTCTGGCCAACATCCAGCTCACTCAAATCAACATCAATATAAGGAGGAACAATGTCAGCAGGGCACAGGTACTTAACAGTCCTCTTAATGGTGTTCAAATAAGCCCCTGTCAGGTTCAGAGATGCCGAATAAATAAATGTAAGGAAGTTAGGAAAAATCAAAACAATGATAAATTGGCAATGGTTCAAAAAAGGTTGAAAGCTTAATGGGCAAGAATAAAATGGAACATTACTAACTAGTATTGTGAATGACCAGATTCAAGATGATTTAGCACCAACTCATGATTTGGGTCAAACCCATTCAATCCATCTGGAGTGAGGTGACTAGCACAATCCAAATTGGTTTGAGACAGATTTGGATCATTTTCATGGGCGTTGTCAAATTGAATAGGGAGAGCAAATGCAAACTGGAGGAAGAGAAGGTAGATGTCAGTTAATTATGCTTAAAAGAGGAGGGGTTTCGGTTATTTTTCCGCAAACAATTAGTATGTATAAGCGTATAAGCGTGTAATAGAACATATTAAGGCTCTGTTTGGCGCGGCGTTTTTACAGCAGCGTGCCGCTGGTTTTAAAAACGCCGCGCCAAACAATAAAAACGGGCGGAGCAGTGGGAGAAGCCACCGCTTCCAAATCGCAGAAAAATGACGATCCAGAGTCGTGAAAATTTTTCACGACTCCAGAATCGCAAGCTGCGATTCGCGGGAACTCTCTTCCTCTTTTTTGTTTCGCGGGAACTAAAATCCGATCGGTGCAAACCAACCTCCCCCTCTTCTCTGTTTCTCGCGATTTTAGGTTTCGCTGGTTTCGCCGGTTACGCCCGACGCCCCCTCCGACTGCGCAGTCGTCCTCTCTGCACTCTCCGGCGGTCGTCCTCTCTGCACTCTCTGACGGTCACCGACAGGCTTCTCACCTCCGTCCAAGGCCTCACGGTCCGCCCCTTCGTTATCCTGGACCGTGCAGCCCTCCCTTCTTGCACGCCGGCTGTTCCAGGCCTGGAGAAGCCAAAAATCAATTTCAGAGAATATGCAGGAATTCTGTGCCGCACCCAGGAGTTGGATTCAGCAGCCCCACTTCTTACCCAACAAGCAGCGAAAAACTTCTCACAACTCCAGAATCTAGCATTTCAGAAGCTGGTCTTCCAAACAATTTTTCAGATTTTGTCACCACTCTGCAAAACAGCAGATTATTCCACCACTGCTTCCCACCACTGCTTCTCCAGTCGCTGCAGCTGAGCCAAACAGAGCCTAAATGCACTGATGAACAATGAGAATAGTATGGGAGATGAATGTTGAGAATAGTATGGGAAATGAATGGTGTAAGGTCTCATTGGTGCTCACTGGAATCAGAATAACAAAAAGTGTTTTGAAAAAAATGAAATCTAATTTACACAACTTATGCTAATTCGCATCATTACATCTGTGAGATAATTTTAAAGGTATTTGTGAAAATACTGTAAATATAAATAATTTTGAAAGCACCAAATGTTTTATTCAACTAAGAGGCATTTGTTAGCATATTAAACCTTCATTATTTTTATTTAAATGGATCAAAGGCCTCATTCTAATAACCATAGATTTAAACAACTTAAAATTTGTCTAATTTTGGACAATATACCGAATTTTGTTTTCTTCAATATGGCAGACTATATTCATTTACATACAGAAATAAAGATGATCATTACCATTCTTCCGATGAACATGGAATTTTGTCATAAGAGAGTACGAAGAAAAGACATTTGCTTGGGTCATGAAAGATCATTCATATGCGCCTCACATGAGCATTCTCCCCCGATTTCTTGATGAGTGTCATAATGAAAGGGACTATACCGGGGAGGGAAGAAAAAACTAGGTCAAACTGGCTTCAAACCAGATGGAAATTGATCGTGCCACATTCAAGTGATTCATAAGATGGATGTTTTTGGATCATCGGTTTTGCGATTGGAGACCATCATCACAATCATCGTGATTTTTCATATTGTACTATATTTTATTTATTTATTTTAGACATGTATTTGAGAATCCTGGAGTCAAATCACGCATGAAGTCAATTTTTGCACAAGAAGTCATTTTTTGCGGCTGAAGTGATTTTTTGTGCATGGATGGAAGGCTTGGGTGTGTTAAATAGACAAAAGTCATCACATATTAGACGTCCTAGGGAAGTATGTCGTAGAAATTATGATCGACTTGGGTTTGAAAGTTGGAATATAGGTACGCTAATGGGGAAAGCGATGGAAGTAGTGGATACAATGATTAGAAGACGGATAAATATTTTATGTCTGCAAGAGACTAGATGGGTGGGTGAGAGCTAAATTTTTAGATAATTCAGTTTTTAAATTATGATACATAAGAAAAAATAAAAAAAGCAGTGGAGTGGGTATTATTGTGGATACTACTTGGAAGGATGTTGTTGGGGTAAGTAGAAAATGTGATAGAATCTTAGCTCTTAAATTGGTCATAGGAAAGAAAATTATTAATGTGATGAGTGCTTATGCGTCACAAGTAGAATTAAGTGAAGCTATTAAAGTCCAATTTTGGGAAGACTTAGAAGATTTAGTAAGAGAAATCCCACAAAAAGAGAAGATTTTCATAGGAGAAGACTTAAATTGACATATAGGGAAGAAAATTATACAAAATTATGTTAATTACAGAGGAATTAAATTGATGAGTCATGTCATGAAACTATGGGAACGAGTAATAGAAAGAAGATTAAGACGAGAGACTAACATCTCGAAGAATCAATTTGAATTCATGTAAGGGAGGTCGACCATGGAAGCTATACATCTCTTGAGGAGACTCATTGACAACTATCAAGAAAGAAAACAAGATTTGCATGTTATTAATTGATCTTGAGAAGGCTTATGATAGAGTTCCAAGAGAGATCTTATGGAGAATCTTAGAAAAGAAAGGTGTAAATATATCATATATTGACACAATCAAAGATATGTATACAAATTCAGTGACAAGGGTGAGGACATCTGGGGGATTAACACAGGAATTCCCTATCACTGTTGGCTTGCATCAAGGTTCAGCTTTAAGCCCTTATCTCTTTACCATTATCTTAGATGAGCTCACCAGGCATATCCAACAAGCAATACCTTCGTGTTTATTGTTTGCGGATGGTATCATTTTGGTTGATGAGACGCGCAAGGGTGTAAACAAAAAACTTGAATTTTGGCGAGATACTTTAGAAAAGAAGGGTTTTAGGTTGAGCAGGGCAAAGACGGAGTAGCTTAAATTTAGCAGTACAAGAAGGACAGATGACTTCGTTATTAAGTTGGGTGATCAAGATATTTCCAGTAGGGAGTGTTTTAAATATCTTTGATCGATAGTTCAAAAGGATGAAGGTATTGATAAAGATGGGACACAGAATCCAAGCGGGTTGGTTGAAGTGGAGAGGCGCGTCAGGGATCTTATGTGATCGTAAAGTACCACTAAAACTTAAGGGCAAGTTTTATACTGCAATTAGACCCGCGATGCTCTATGGTTCTGAGTGTTGGGCAGTGAATTGTGTACATGAACAAAAATGGGAGTTGCGGAGATGAGAATGCTTAGGTGGATGTGTAGACACACGAGATTGGATAAAATTAGGAATGAAAGTATCAGGGATAAGACAGGAGTAGCACCAATTGCAGAGAAGATGCGAGAAGCTCGTCTAAGATGATTTGGACACGTATAAAGGAGACCATTAGAGGCACCTGTTAGGCGTTTTGAGAGTCTAGTCACTAGGCATGTTAAACGAGGGAGGCGTACACCAATAAAGACTTGGAATGAAACTGTAAGGAAAGACATGATGTACTTGGGCATTAGTGAGATTATGACAAAAGATAGGGCACAATGGCGACAAAAGATCGATATAGCCGACCCCACTATAGTGGGATAAAGGATTGAATGTTGTTATTGGATGGAGGGCTCGGGGACCTTCACGAAAAGATATTATGGGCCCTGATACGACGATCAGATCAAAAGCTATGGTTGCTCAAAGTCAATTTTTGTGCATAGAGACAAATTCCATGAACGAAGGCATTTTTCGCGATCTAAGTGATTTTTGCGCATGGATGGAGGGATCTGAGACCTTGAAAAGGTATTATGGGCCTTGATCCGAAGGTTAGATCAAAAGTTATGGTTGTTTGAAGTCAATTTCC
Source organism: Platanthera guangdongensis (assembly GCA_039583875.1). NCBI lineage: Eukaryota > Viridiplantae > Streptophyta > Magnoliopsida > Asparagales > Orchidaceae > Platanthera > Platanthera guangdongensis. The sequence continues at coordinate 157,627,017 of CM077156.1, forward strand.
GCACACAAACTCAATTTTCATGCACGAAGCTATCAAATTTAGCTTACTTAACCCTCCCATACATATATGCTACGATCAGAATTTCTAGGCATCGAGGATTTAGGGTTTCTAGAGAGAAGCCGCTCTAATGCCCGGTGCGACGTCGGCCCCCAATGCGGTGCCAAGTTGCCGGGTCTCGCCTCCGGGGGGTTAGACGCCCCCGTCCACCACCCTTCATGGCCATTACAGCCTCTAGGGATCCTCTCTAGACACTCCAACAACATCGTCAAGACTTCCAATCGCAATCTCCTTCGACAGAAGGTCCTTTCAGACACTGTCATCCCATCATCGACAACATCACATATTCCACCGCCAATTAGCCTCTAGCATGTTGATCCACGACCTCCAGTGACCCCACAGCTCTCTGACAGTAACAAATCTTCTCCCTAGCCCATCATCCCCTCCATCTAGCACCCCTACTCAAAACCGCACCACCTCCAACACTTTAACCCTCATTCAAGTCCTTCCCTGCCCCTTCACAACCGACCCCATCCATCCTAAACCATACTTCATGTATTCCTAAATCGAGGAATTGATTTTGAAAGATAATTTTGTGGATCAATTTAAAAAAGGAAGCGCTTTCAAATTCTTCACGGGAAATTTCCGTCAATAATAGTACTTGGGCTCGCAAGCGCGCTTATGAGCCAACATTTGAGAATATAATTAATAAAATCTAGTGTTATGATTGATTTGGCAAGCAATTGCTATTTAAGGAAAAGGAATTTATCTCAGAAGGCAGAACCAGACCTTTAACAAGGAACGAGACCTAGACTTTGTTCTCTATTTCATCGGAACAGTCCACTGTTGAGGAATCTCCAAGCCAGGTCGTTGTCAGCATCATCAATTCATCATGTTCGACACCAGCGATTTCCGCTCGCGATACCAGCGGCCCTACGACACTCCGAAGGCATCACCCACGCTCGCTAACGACATCCAGTCGGACACTGTCGACTTCGACACACAATCTCGCCCTATTTCAGCGTTCCGCCAGTCATAATCCCTCCTAGAAAGGACGTCGACCACAACAGTTTTTCTTCTGTCGTTTGGATCGAGTTCTCAACCATTGTGTTGTTGGATTCACAGAGACCAACTCATGTTGGCGTATGACCAGTAATCCGCCCTTTTTTCACACCCTAATTCCTTAGCATTAGCCGCATAAAATTCAATTAACAGTCAAAGAGCTTGCTTGGGACGCTCTTATTATTTCCAAAATCGCTATTATTTCATAAGTTGTCGATTGTGAATAAAATTTGTGGAAAATAAACTTGTTCGAAACGAACCTTTAAAATTTGAGAACTTCCCGCACACGACGACTAACAATTTTTCGGTAATACGATAGCAAGTGGAGTTTTCCCACACAAAATTTGATTTGGTCCACTTGGCTTACCTTTCAAAATTATTTTCGACCGCATTAAAAATGTATTTTCAAACCCTAATTTTGATCTACATCAATCATCATCTCAACAAGAAGAAAACAAGATAAAAAGCTCTTTCAAGCCAAATCACAATGACAATCAGGAACACCTCTTAACCAAACCATCAACAATAAAAAAAGAACCTATGAACACCTACATCAAATGGTCATGTTCTGTCGAATGCTTTATGATACACTTCAATACAAGTTCAATAAAAGCTCTCACAGATAAAGGGAGAAATATACGTTACTACTTTTTGATACGGAGGAAACGAGAGACTATTCTTCGGAGTGGTAGGAGAGCACGGCTTGGTCCACCAGCTTCTTCAAACTCCTTGGATACCTTCCACAATACGGAAGAGAACAGTCGCTCACGCGCAAATCTCCCCTTTCACCTTTAGAGTGCTTGGGGAGATTGGAGAAGAAAGGGGGTGAAGCCCTAGTGTTCTAGGGCGAAACGGAACTGAAAACGGATCTCTCGGGGTGATGGCTTCGGTAGAAATCGCGAAACAATATATATAGGTCGTCTGGAAAAAATAAACACACGCTCATGCGTGAAGTAAATAGCAACATAGGAATTGGGAGCCCAAATCGCTCACGCGCAATTGCATGTGTGTACGCGTGTGCGGAAAAAACCCACACACGAATTGGGATTGTCCATAAAGCAGAAAACCACAAGAAATGACAGGATCGAGATCCTAGATGAGATCATTTCGAGGTTAGATCAGATCAGATAGTAGGATTGGATCGAGGATCGCTTTACAAAATATGGATCGTAGGATCATAAGATTCTATGATTTGGATCGCGATCCTGCCAATCACAATTGTATGTGCGTGCACGCACATGCGGAAAATACGCACATGAAAATTCATATTGACAATTTGGATAGCTGCTAAGGGAATAGAAGACGCACACACGTGGCAGTGAAGCGCACGGGCGTGCGTGCGTAATTTTTGACATAATTTCCCTGGGCACGTACAAACATCCACACCTACAGAAAAACACATCCACACAATCTAGATATGCATATCATATAAAAATGGGCATTTTTCCTACACATCTAGCACAAAATAGGACGATTGCACATTGAATTTCGGAGTGAAAACCATGTATGAAACCCACATATCAATATTTCATGTCCACAAGCCGATAACTAAAGGACTCGGGACTCAAAGAGTCATCAAAAGATGGGGCAACATCACGAAATCGACCCTCGAGATCTTTCTCAAAATGACGATCCTTGTAATAATCATCTCTAAGATAATCAAGTCGTGTTGATGGATCAACACGATCCGCTCGCGTACAGGTATAGGTGCCACAATAATCAGTGATCATCTATAGAATAGATAGATCGCGTCGAGAGGTCAACACAATCTTTAGAAGTGTGTGTTGCGATCGAAAATAATCATTGTAGTAACAAGAGGATCTCTCTGAAGAGGCTTTATGGGATCGAATGTAAATTGACTCGGGATTCCCAAATAGAGGAGAGACATAATGGCAATACCTAGCCATACAGGAACCTATAAACTCTACTACTGTGTATTAAACTAAAGCCCGAACCTGGAGCTCCGATACCAATTTGGCGAAGGATTTATCTATAAATGGCGGTATTGATGCCCTAAACCTAAATGCCAAGCAAACAATCACAACTAAGTGCAATAGACCAAACAACAACCCTAAAATGCGAGAGAGATCCAAGCATACACAATCCTTCAACCTAATGCAAGTGTGAATGATCCAATCATGCGAAGAGTTTCTGTTGAAAGGGGGCCCGGCCCATCTTGAGAACCCGGGGAAGAAAGCCCACAGCCTGACTGCAGTCGGCGCACTCCAACCAAATCTCTTGGGGCCCACATCTTGGGGAAATCTCGGGAAGGTTGTTGAGGCTCGGGCTTGATCCCGGGACCTCCTTTATCAAGCTCCTTCAAGTCCTGATACCCAACTGAGCTGCATGAAGGAGCTTGATAAAGGAGGTCCCAGGATCAATCCTGAGCCTCAACAACCTTCCCGGGATTTCCCCAAGCTATGGGCCCCGGAGAGATTTGCTTGGAGTTCACCGACTGAGTCGGGCTGTGGGCTTTCTTCCCCGGGTTTCCCAAGATGGGTCGGAGCCCCCTTTCAACAAAGTGCACTTTTGTTTAAAGGGAGGCCCGGCCCATCTTGGGAAACCCGAGGAAGAAGAAAGCCCACATCCCGACTGCAGTCGGTGCACTCCAACCAAATCTTTCGGGGCCCACATCTTGGGGAAATCCCGGAAGGTTGTTGAGGCTCGGGCTTGATCCAGGGACCTCCTTTATCAAACTCCTTCATGGAGTCCTGATACCTAACTGAGCTGCAAAAGTGCACTTTTGTTAAAAGGGGGGCCCGACCCATCTTGGGAAACCCGGGGAAGAATGCACACAACCCCAACTGCAGTCGGTTTTAGCTGCAGCTCAGTTGGGTATCAGGACTCCATGAAGGAGCTTGATAAAGGAGGTCTCGGGATCAAGCCCGAGCCTCAACAACCTTCCGGGATTTCCCCAAGATGTGGGCCCCCCAGAGATTTGGCTGGAGTGCACCGACTGCAGTCGTGATGTGGCCTTTCTTCTTCCCCGGGTTTCCCAAGATGGGTCGGGCCCCCTTTCAACAAAAGTGCGTTGCACTCCAACCAAATCTCTCTGGGGCCCACGGCTTGGGGAAATCCAAGAAGGTTGTTGAGGCTCGGGCTTGATCCCAATTCACAGGACCTCCTTTTTCAAGCCAGCTCAGTTGGGTATCAATCTCCATGAAGGAGCTTGATAAAGGAGGTCTCGGGATCAAGCCCGAGCCTCAACAACCTTCCGGGATTTCCCCAAGTCGTGGGCCCCGGAGAGATTTGGTTGGAGTGCACCGACTGCAGTCGGGCTGTGGGCATTCTTCCCCGGGTTTCCCAAGATGGGTCGGGCCCCCCTTTCAACAGTTTCGACATGTAATTAATTAAACAATATTGATTTTAAAATACGCGCGCATTTCATCACAATCAATACCAAAATTCTAATTAGATTAACAAGAAACAATTGCAACTAATTGAAAAGGACTAGAACTAAATGTAAGGCAATGAGAGAACACACTTACGAGAGCTAACTAGTCAAACTAATCAAGCACAATAATACTAGCAATAGAAGTGTATCCGTACAAATGTAAAAGACATGAAAATATATGTGGATCTCACCCAAAAGAACTATCAGTGTAAGGGCACAAATCTAGAGGCCGTCGGTGTAGCATATGCAATCTGTCAAGTAGTTGTGACTGTTCGGGGGGTAATGCGGAGAGGAGGTGGTCGTTTTGTGAAGGAAATATGGTATGGTTTGCTGGAGCGCGGGAAATCTGAGGGGAGGGTGGGTTGTTTGTAGGTTGAAAAGGCGCCGAAAGGGAATGGGTGGGTTGTTTTGTGGGGGATAGTGATTGACCTAGGCTGGAGGGAGTGGTTAAAGGCTATGGGGAAGTAGAGGAGGTCGGTAGGGCTTCAAAAGAGTGTTTGTGGATGGATTTCTATAGGAGAGGGGTTGTAGAGGGCCGGGCGGGTGACTATTGACTTGTGGGGGTGTTGGGAAAGGTTAGGAATGTGGCGGCGGCTAAGTTATCAAAGGCGCAAGGCGCACCGAGGCGCAAAGGGCCCCTGGAGCCTAGGCGCAAGGCGCAGGCGCGCGGCTGAGGAACGTGGGGCGCAAAAATGGGGGGAAAAGGAAATTGTGCAAATTGGGCGCCCAATTCGCTGAAATTGTGCGAATTGGGCGCCCAATTCGCTGAAATTGTGCGAATTGGGCGCCCAATTCGCTGAAATTGTGCGAATTGGGCGCCCAATTCGCTGAAACTGAGCGAATTCGCACAATTTCAGCGAATTGGGCGCTAAATTTCAGTGAATTGGGCGCCCAAGTGCGCCTAGGGGGTGCCTTGGGTGCGTCTAAGATCATGTTTTTGCCCATATCAAAAAAATTTAAAAAAAATACTTTGAAAGTCCCGGGCGCGCCTGCCTGGGAGCCTGTAAGGCGCGCGCCTAGGCGCGCCTGGGCGTGCCTGAGGTGCGCCTGGGGCACATCGCCTGCCTCAGCTGTGCTGAGGCGTGGCGGGCTGCGCCTGGTGCGCCCGGCGCCTCAGGTGCGCCTAGGCGCGCGTCTTGACAACTATGGGCGGCGGGGCTGGAGGAGGAGGGGAGACTCTCGTTGTTGTTGAAGATCAGAAGAGCTAGATCCAAAAGAAGACTGCTGATTGGAAGGGCTCTCGTGCATGGGAAGGAGGCAGTTGGCGTCTGACACATCTCCCGGCAAAAGAAACAGTGGTTGGATGCTTCGTCTGCAGCTGGAGGGACGGAGGGTGGTGGCGGAAGGGGGCGTCGCACCCCCTGTAAGTAGAATCGGTGGCGGAACACTGCTCTGGAGCCTTCAGCATCGTACCAAAGGACGACCAAGCATTTAATCATTTTTAAATCGTTACTCTCAATCCCTTTCAACTGGCTACTACAAGAGATATAAAAGGGAGGGGAATTTGATTAAATTATTTGATGGTCATGATTGTTTGATGGATAATTTGACCTAACTCTCAATAAAACTCCAAAAATTTAAAATAAATGCATAAAAATAGGAAAATTCGAGCCGGTCAAGATCACGGGCTCTGATCGTCCATTAGACAATCCAAAATATGTCTCCTCAGCAATTTCTCACATGACGCATGAACCATCTCTATCACCCGGCCTCTAATATCATCCACCTGACCCATCCTGCTATCCGAGAATGCCGAAGAATCTCGAATCCATTGAATCGCAATCATAAAGTCGTCTTGGATGACTAGACAAAGGATGCCCAACAAAAAAATAGAAAGGTGCAAACCCTCCCAAGCCGCACAAAGCTTGGGGGTTGGAATAGACAAGTAGCGAAAGTGAATGCCCCCGTCAGGCGGACACACCCACGATGATCTCGAGCGACCCAACCAGCTCATGCCCAATCGAATGCTTGTTTGACAGCACCATCGAAGTTAAGCTTTGCACATTCATCCTGCGGAGGTTCCCAAAACAAAATGTGCAAAGGTGGGCAGAAAGAGAAGACGTCCCCGAGAACCCTAATTAGGATGAATGTCATGCACAACCCCAAGGTTGCCGCCTATAGCCTCAAAAAGCTCCATTGTTGTAATCCATCTACTAAACATGAGGGCAACGGGGGTTGATTTGCCCTATAACAAAAGGATATTCCAAGAATTTCAGATCTCCCGGAGAAAAAAAATCCAGTGTTAATTAGATGAAACAACTAGAAGGGTTAGCTTTGTGGATGCAGGTGCGAAGGACATTAAGCAAGTGAGCACGAGTCTACCACCGAGTGTTGCAGTTGATCAACGGGAAAGAGCGGAGCCAGAAGGATCTGATCCAAGAGAACGAGTTGACGATATGCTAAGAGTACTCGGTCTAGTAGCTACACTGATGGCAAGTCGTGGAGATCAATATCCCTCGACTAGCAAGAAGTGAGTGGGAAGGAAGACAACTGAGACATAACTTCCAAATAAAGCAGTGGATCAGAGGTGGAAATGAAGACTTCCAAATCCAAGCAAACCACCCGGAGCCAGGAGCCTGTGTAGCACAAAAAAAGTCTATATGTATTTGATATCTCCATATTTTAATATGAAATTTAGCATAAATAGAACTAATGCTTTGTCAAAAATTTTTCTAGTATTTGCTGCTTTTTTTAGAATGTTTATTTACTGCATTTATTGTTTTTGTATTTGTACGATAAAAGGAGAGGAACATAAAATAATATGAAAGGCACAATGCTGTCAGAGGACAAGCTGCAAAATTTCAAGAAGTTCAGCATATTTTATGCATAAGCCATAATTGACTGCTTGGATTTCATCAGTAAAAAATCGCATGCACAACTCAACAATGCTCCAAAACAATCGGCAACAATGAAAATAAAGAATGTGGCAGTGGCGATGGAGGCGGCAGTAAAGATGGTTTGTGTAGGCGATGGTTTTGTTATCTGTAGGCGGCGCTTTTGTAAATTTGTTAGGTCTATTAAAAGAGATAACTTTCATGAATTTTCTAACAAAAATGCATTTAAAACAACCTTGAATTTGCACCATGTTGTATTTCATACTTGAATTTTTCCGATTAATTAGTATGTAATCTAAAATTATCTCATACTTGACACTACATCATTCTGACAAATGGCCTCCTGCTGGCCAAGTGCGAACACTCTCGGTTGGGTTTGAGGATAGTAGGAAGCAGAATACTCCAGTACCATCCCCTTCTCGGCGGAGCATGGACTCGGTGCTTGAGTAACATCAACAACCCGACTCTAAGTCTTAGGCAAACCATTTTGGCATGTGCGCATCAGGTCACCCACATTTCCACAAGCGAAGCAAGTTAGGGTTCCTTGGGAATTTGTAGCTCCTGAAGTAGTATGAGGAGCAATCTCAATGTGACGAGACTTCATCTTGTGCCTCCCGCCATCGGTCTTTCCTTGGGAGGGCGCACCATGAACTATGCTCCCTTTGTGGTGTAGCCCTTTCGATGCTGGATCTTTTTCAAGTCTATCTCCAATGCTCTCGCCGACTCTAATAAAGTGCAGAATACGAGTTATTTGAATCCCACCAGTCTCAGTCTAAGGTTATCGTGGAGACTTTCATAAAACCTACGAATCTTCGTCTCCTCATCTTCCACCAATCTCCCTGCATAGCTGCTCAGTCTGAAAAATTCGTACATATACTCGTCCACCATCATATCTCCCTGAAGTAGACCCAAGAACCAACCCTGTAATGCCAAGCACAACGCAGCAGAGATGTACCTCCTAAGGAAAGACTTAGAAAAGTCACCCATAGAGACCTTTGTCCGATGACACCAACCAAAACTACGCTCAACTTCTTCCAACCAAAGTTTAGCCTCATCAATCAACAGGAAGGTGGCCAAGGACATCATTTTATCCTTGGTGTCACTAGCAATCAGAACCCTCTTCACCGTAGCCGGCCATTCTTCTGCCTCAAATGTAGTTTCAATCCCAGAAAAAGATGAGGGATTGAAACCCAAGAAATACTTTAGCTAATGCTTGCATGCTCAGGTTTGGCTAATGGAACTGGAACAACGGGCATCAAGACCTATCAGGAGTGGGAGGTGCGGCAGTCGGTGCGGCAGTCGGTGCGGCAGTCGGTGCAGCAGTTGGTGCTAGCCTTGTTGGGTGTGCATCAAGCGTGGCAATCACCGCCTTAGCAATCATCCAACACATTTCGGTAAATGGTGTACTTGTAATAGTCAAAGAAGACGTACTGATATCTCGAGCCTCACGGGGTTGGGAAGGACCCGCACTGCTCCTAATTTCCTATACACGTGAAACACATATCAAATAAGTAACAGACATGGAACACTCTGGTTTTCAAGCAAACAAACACATTTATCCTCAAGTGGACATGCTTTTTAAACAGTCTTTTAGGAACTCCAAGACAATTGCACTTCAAGTGCACACAAGTCATTAAAAATCCACCCACAAACCTAAAGACCACGAGATCGGATTCCTAAATCTTTAATATCAAATTGTAACATTTTGCATGTAATTGTCATATAAAATGAGTCCGGATGGGCCCCCACTATATAAACTTCACCGACTTAATGCTAAGGAATTAACGCGTGGTAGGATGTGTGACGTGATTGTGCCAACGTTAATGCAATCCTATGTGAGTAAAGCAAGATGGACTGAAACGAATCAAATATACATGATGAATGAGTAAATTTAATTTAATGCGGAAATGAAATCTTAGCAATGATAATTATATAGATTTAGCAAATTAATCACAATATGAACTTCAATTTTCGGTACATAAGCAAGATCACACTCACCTTCACTAAGAGTGCTTTCAACTACAATTTCACAAATGATAACTTATAGGAAATAGGAAAATAAAACCATACCACAACATGTTCTAATACCCAAACAATTATAGCATGCTCATCCAATATTCAATGCAGAAAAGTAACAATACAATAATACTCCTAGGTATGGAGATCCGAAGGTGTGTGTGTGTGGGGTGGGGGGGGGGGGGGTAAGAAAAGTTCTGATGGAGAAAGCAATGGCAGTGAGCGGAGGTAGAGGGTTTGTCGTAGAGCGACAACTGCAAGTAGATTGTTGTAAGGAGAGGAGGGGAGCTAGCGGTTTGGAGGCGTAGATGGCCTGGACGTGTGGGATATAAGAACGGGGAAGCAAGTGGTCGAGTATGGGGAAGGGGGAATATACAGCTTTACTGGTAGGGGAGGGTTTTACTGGTATAGGAGGGCTTTAATGGCATGGGAGGGCTTGCAGTTTGGAGGAGGGGATGGTCTAACCTTGAAGGACACAAGGAAAGATGAAGATGGAGGCTCACGGCATGGCAAGGGGGCTGCTGGAGGTGGAAATACTGGGGCATGTGGAAGGAGGTCTATTGGGAGGCTGTTTTTTGGCGCTGGAAGATGAGGTGGCCGGGATGGAGCGAATACAACAGGAGTTGAAGAAAAATATTGCCGGAACTAGGCTGGAACAAGTAAACCAAGACCTCTAGAACCCACAGACAAGCCAGACAACAGAGGTTGGCATGCAAGGAGGGCGGTTAGAGCGGTTGGTAGCAAGCGGAGGGAGGAAATTGGATTGGCGGGGGGTTTAGCGAGCTGAGATCATGGAAGAGACGGAGTTTTATACGGTTAGAGGGATGTGAGGCTTGAGGTATTGAGGTGGATCCACAATTAGGATTAGGGGTACAACAACAACAACACTCAAGTCTTTATCCCACTATAGTGGGGTCGGCTATATGGATCCTTTGTCGCCATTGTGCCCTATCTTGTGTCATAATCTCACTAATGCCTAGGTACAACATGTCTTTCTTTATAGTTTCATTCCAAGTCTTTATTGGTCTACCCCTCCCTCGTTTAACATGTCTCGTGACTAGACTCTCAAAACGCCTAACAGGTGCCTCTAATGGTCTCCTTTGTACGTGTCCAAACCATCTTAGTCGAGCTTCTCGCATCTTCTTTGCAATTGGTGTTACTCTTGTCTTATCCCTGATACATTCATTCTAAATTCTATCCAGTCTCGTGTGTACACACATCCACCTAAGCATTCTCATCTCCGCAACTCCCATTTTTTTCTCATGTACACAATTCACTGTCCAACACTCAGAACCATAGAGCAATAAATGTAAAAGATGAACAACTAACCTGGCCAAGTCATTACACCTGGGTATTTTTGTTCTATAGGAAACACCTAAGATGGGTTCATAATCAGAAGACTCAAAAGGTGGGGTATAGAAAAATTTATCACGAGTGCGATGGACACTCAAGTGACCAACAGAGATATCAGTAATAAGACATTTCAATAAAAGACATTGAATGTCTCTACGAGTGTGGGTAGTAATGCATATAGTAAACGAGTCATGGTCTGCCAAACTCAACTGTCCTGCTAATAACAGATACATCCCACATGATTGATGGCTCAATAGGAGGCTCAACAAGGGATTCACCGGGATGAGCATCAAGAGTTTTGTTGCACATGCAACGAGTACCGATATGAGTTCCTGAAATATCAGGGGTGATCTCAGGTGTAAAAAGGCCAACTCTAAATACATGATGCAAGATTTGAGAATCTCCATAGGGCCCTCAGTAGCCATGGTGGAGGCCTTTATGTCAAATATGTCGGTGTCAACGCTCTCTCTCATACACTTTATGGGACGCAGCATATGTAGCGGCCTGGATGAACTGTATCAGTGGAGAGTATAACCTTACCCTTGGATTTCTCCATGAGTCGGGCTAGTGTCAATGTAATCTTACAACCCTTGTCGTAGAATACATACATGTTTGAGCGACCGAAGTATGTGCAATCATGGTCGAAGATTCAAGGCCTCCCTAATAAAATGTGGGCGACATCCATGAAGATGACATCACACCAGACACGGTCCTCGAATAAGGCGAAAGATATCGGAACCTGGCACATATGGGTAACATGTATGGCTGTCTTATTGATCTGTATCACTCGATATAGATGGGGATGAGGCTCAGGAGTCACCTGCATACACTCTAAGGCCTTTTGGGCCATAATATTGACACAACTCATGCAATCAATGGCTAGCTTGCAGGGATTGCATGCTCCGAAAAAAAAGTATAGAAGATCATCGTGCAGCATCAATCCTCATCAGTATGCAAGGTGTAAAAGAGATGTCGTGTAACACCTAACTCTAGGGGGTGCTCAGTATTGCTCTCCCAACCGTCCTTGACGGTGGCAAAAATCTCCTCAACAGCAGTTGCATCAACATCAGTATTGGGCTCGCCTTCCTCAACTAACAGATTCCTGGTAGGGGCACTGGGCTCCCATATGGCCTATGTTAGAGAAACGATAACACTGAACGTTCCCCGATCCTGTGGCCGCAGAAGGTCCGGTGGCGACAACCTTTCCCTTTGTGTCCACGGGAGAACGAGAAGGGTCGGCATGAGTGATAGTGTCCAATGGTGGTCTCCTAAAAATGGTCATGTCTAATCTAGAAGGATCCCGGTGGGTACCAGTGAGTTGCAGGTACTGCTAATACTTGAGGGTCATTTGATAAACTTGCTCTACCGGCTTCATCTGATGCAAAACAAACTCCCTACATAACTCAGATCTCAATCCAGAACGAAATTGAGAAGAAGTTGCACAAGTCTCCTCTCGCAGATCACTCCTCGTAGATAGCTTGTCAAATTATGACATGTACTCTGCCACAGATAGCATGCCCTTGTGCAATGCATAGAGCTAACCAAGCAACTGATCTCAATAGAAGGCGGGAAGATATTTGTCATTCAATCGTCGCTTCATGTCCTCCCAACAAATAATAGGACGAAATCCATCTCGATGAATTGACCTCTCTATCCTGGTCCAGAAAAACTTCGTTGGGCCAACCAGCTTCATCCTCGCAAATCTAACGCGACGTTCGTCGGTCATATCATACCACTCAAAATAATAGTCCATCTCCTGAAGCCAATAACTAAAGACATTCGGGTCAAGTTTGTTTAGTTGTCTCGTTTCCACATTATATAATAATTATATTTAAATAATTAATTTTTAAAAAATGTTTCTCGCATCTTAGTTTTTTGAAAAATTATGCTTCTTGTGTTCATTTCGTATCATATCTTGAATCCAGTCTCCGTGCTACATAGCCGACCACCATCACATCACGCCCTTTGTTGTCGGCCTGTCGCTGCCTTAAAAAGCCCAAACATCCCTCATAGTACCTGTAACACTAGGAATACAAGAATTGTGTAGTAAGAGTTTATGTTTTCATTGCAAATAGTCATCACTCATCACCCCCCTGCTTGAGTGCTAACCAATGTTGTCAGAATCGCGATCCGGATCGTAAGATCGGACGATCCTACGATCCAGATTCAACATTTCGATCCGGATTTTAACCCGGATCGGAATCAGGCTAAGCTCATGCGGGATCGCGATCCGGATCGTGGAATCGTTAGGATCGCGATCCCTAACCACGATTCCACGATCCGACGGAATACTTAAAAGCAGCGGACGCTTCCTAAACCCTATTTCCCCTCTCCCGACCTCGACGCTCCCTGGTGCTCCCCGACGCTCCCTTCTTCTTCTTCTTAAACCCTATTTCCCCTCTCCCGACCCTGACGCTCCCTGGTGCTCCCCCGACGCTCCCTGGTGCTCCAGCCCCGACGGATCAGGTCTTCTTCTTCTTCTTCTTCCAAATTTCTATATGATTTCTGCCCAGAAATCATCCATAAAATTTGATGATTTCTGGGCAGAAATCAGTCCAGAAATCTAGACTGATTTCTGCCCAGAAATCATCCATAAAACTGGATGATTTCTGGGCAGAAATCATCCAGAATTCTGGATGATTTCTTGGCAGAAATCATCCAGTTTTCTGGACTGATTTCTGCCCAGAAATCATCCAGTTTTCTGGACTGATTTCTGCCCAGAAAGCAGTCCAGTTTTCTGGACTGATATCTGCCCAGAAAGCAGTCCAGATTTCTGGACTGATTTCTGCCCAGAAAGCAGTCCAGATTTCTGGACTGATTTCTGCCCAGAAATCAGTCCAGATTTCTGCCCAGAAATCAGTCCAGATTTCTGGACTGATTTCTGGGCAGAAATCATCCAGAAATTTGGTATAGATTATTTGTGTAATTGTATGATATGATTGATATCAAATTCAATTTCATCATTTAAGTCTTGTTTTAAGAATGTAGTGGGATCTTACGATCCACGATCCGATCCTACGATCCGATCCGATTCAACCCCTTAAACGATCTCACCTTGGATCTCGATCCTGACAACCTTGGTGCTAACCAAGGAAGTGTATATGTTGGTCTGTGCAGAGGAAGCTAAATTGGGGTGGTAGATCAGTAGATGTGACACTCTGAAATTTTTTTCATTCTAAGTAAATTCTATAACTATCAAGTAATAATTCGCTAGTTAATGACTCAATTATTCATGAAGACTTCATATTAAATCATAACAAATTTTAATTTTAAAATTTGAGAATATTTCAGATTTTAATGAATTTTAATGCATGGTCATGTTTTCTTGATTAAAAATGAAATAAAAAATTTATTTATTGATATGAAAAATATATGAAACTCCCTTAGACCCAAAAATATTTTCTAAAGATTTATTAGGCAATTTATCCAATTTTCTAGTAAGACTTTTAATGTAAGGAGCAATTCAATATTAAATTTTATCATGTATACTAAATTGATGGGCTCCATCTCTTTAAGTAGAGATCCTAGCTGTACAACCCCGTGTCCGGCGAGCAAGGCCGCCAGGAGCCAGGCAGATCGGGCTAAGGGGAGTGGGCGAGCTCGGCAGTGGAGAAGCCGAGCCCGAGCTCGGCATTCGCCGACCAGAGGTAGGCATTCGTCGACCAAAGATCAGCCATCGTCGAACCCGAGCTCGGCATTCGCCGAGCTGGCCCAGGACAACTGATGGCAACCAAGGGATGGGCGAGCTCGCCGTCCTGCCTCGCGCTCTCGCAACGCATCGCGGCAGCAGTAGGCGAGCAGGACCTGCCGAGTTGATCAAGCTCCCCAGCTCGCCTGGATGTGTGAGGTACTTATTACTGTTTTGCCCCCGCTGGTCTGCATATAGCCCTTCAAAACAGCGGAGTTTGTTTGTTGGCAGACCCAACCAAGGGTTTTCTGTTAATTTCAGGTCTGTTCTTTTGGTTATTGGCAGTTCAGATTTCAAAAATTATAAATAGGACCCAAGGGGTACCCCAGAAAGCATGCTTCCTGTGCTTTCCTGCTCCAGTTTTCAAGTGCTTTCTGAGGGTACCTTAGCTCGGCCTCTGGCTAAGGAGGGGAAGCGCTCTGAGATCTTTCGGGTGTGTGGTGGGACCTCCACGCCGAGCCCTTGGGTCGGTCTCTCCTTGTTTTCTGTTGTTTTGCTTGCAGGAGTAAAGTAGGCGCGAGACCACCCATTCCCCAAGGGCGAACTCCACAGGAGACCGAGAAATCGGTTTCAACATTTTGGTGCGGCGAGCGTGGTCAGTGCAGAAAAGCTTCAGCGAGTTCGATGACAGGAGGACAGGGATCCGACGGGCCGAACTCGCCCCCCCCCCCCCCCCCCCCGCCTCTCGCCACGATGGGGATGTTTGAAGATTTCAGGAATGAGGTGCTGAGCCTCGTCAAGTTCGCACTCGGCACGCGGGCCGAGTGCTCGACTCCAGCAGTCCAGATCGCGACCGCCCCCTCTTTGGGCGAGGACGCCCCCGGCAGGCGAGCTGGGAAGGAAGTGGCCGCGGGTGCGAGCTCCCCGGGCGCGAGCTCCCCGGGCGCGAGCTCTTCCTTGGCTCGGCAGGCCGAGGCCGGTTCGGCGAGCTGGGCTCGCGAGACTCGCCAGCTCGCCCAGTGGGAGGAGGAAGCCCCTTCAGCGAGTTGGTCTCTTCAGCCCCAGTTCCAGATGGGTTCAGGGAACCCGAGATGTCCTACTACACCGGGAAGGGAGACCCGGTCCAGCATGTTCAATGGTTCGAAGATGTAGTCTCCATCCGTCAGATGTCGGACGGGTTCAAATGCCGACTCTTCGCTATCACCCTCAGGGAGAAGGCAAGGGAGTGGTTCCATCAGCTACCGGCCAGCTCCATCTACTGCTTCGAGGACCTGTGTCGGGGGTTCATGCTGAGGTTCACTACCTCGAAGAAGAGGAAGAAAGAGTCGGAGTCCCTGTTCCACATCAAGCATGGGGTAAATGAGACCCTGGGGAGCTACGTGCACCAGTTCCAGGAGGAGGTTACTCCGGTCCAGGAGATGTCGGGCCATGGTTTGATGATGGCCTTTACCCTGGGCCTGCAGCAGGGGTTCTTCAGAATGGAGCTGAAGAGAGTTCCCCCCCTCTCCTACGAGGAGTTGATGGATAGGGCGGCAAGAGAAGTTGACGGGGAGGCGTCAAACCCGGAGTTTGCGCGGAAGCTGGCCAGGTGGGCCACAGAGGAGGAGAAGGAGTCGAGAGGAGGAAGAGGACAGGAGGAGAGGAGAGGAGAGCCCCGGCAGAGGGAACAGAGGCAGCTCCAGTGGCAGCAGCAGCCGAGGTGGGGGCGTCAGGAGCCCGACCGTCGACTGGGCTGGAGGCCTGAGTGGCAGGGGCAGGGGCCACAAAGGGGATACCACGGAAGGGATCGCTATCAAGGGGGGCAAGATCAGTTCCACCCCCCGGGCTGGAGGCAGGCCCAGAGGCCCCGGCTCCCCGATCAAGAGGAGGCTATGGCCATAGCCTTGGGGGCGAGGAGGAGGATAATAAGGAGGAGGAGGAGAGAAGTTAGGGTGGAGTTGCCCTATTGCGACTTCCATGAGGAGGAGGGGCACGTAACAGCCACGTGGCCGGAATTCCTTGAGATGAGGGGAAATAGGGAGCAGCAGCAGCAGCAGGGGCGACAAGAAGTGAGGATTGAGGAGGTCCTGCCTCGGACGGAGGAGGACCGTTGTGAAGACCGGGTGGATGTTGGAACCCGAGGAGGGATCGGAGTGATCCACGGGGGGGTGGGGGTCGAGGCTTCCCGCAAGGCGAGCCTCCACACCATGTACCGTCGGAGCGTTGCCTCCACATCCCAGACCCCACCCCCGGAGGAGAGGATCACCTTCTCCAGGAGCGACATGCCAGATCACGAGGATCCATTCTGTGATGCGATGGTCATCAAGGCAGCCATCGAGAATTTTACCGTCTCTCGGATCCTCGTCGACAACGGGAGCTCCGTCAACGTTGTCTTCAAAAAGGCGTTTGACGCAATGAAGGTAGAAGCGAAGAGGATGCTGGCATCGGACGGACCCTTGTTCGGGTTTTCAGGGGAGAGGAAGGAGGTGGAGGGAGGAGTAGGCCTCCATGTTACACTGGGGGGGGCAATCCAGGAACTGCAGGTTCGTCATTGTGGATGCCCCCAGCAGTTACAGCGCCATCTTCGGGAGGCCCCTTATCAGCGCCTTCCGCTGTGTCCCCTCATCATTCCATCAGTGCTTGAAATTCAACGCTGAGGGGATTCAGGTCAGGGTCAGGGGAGACCCCAAGGTGGCGCGGGAATGCTATGTCACTGCCGTGAACACCATCTCCTGGCAGGAGGGAGCCGAGGAGATGGAGCGAAGGATGGAGGAGGCTAAGCAGGAAGCAGGAGGGGAGGATCTGGAGATGGAGAACTGCGCGGAAGAAGCGGCAGGAGGAGACCTGGAGGAGGTGGCCGAAGTGATGGTCGTGGAAGAAGAGGCGGAGGCGGGGATCCCGGTCTCGGAGGAGAGGGATGCTGAAGTATGGGGAGAGCAGTCCAGGTTGGAGGCTGCGGAGGAAGTGGTGGAGTTGGAGGTGCTCACCAGTGGAGGCAGGGTGGAGAAGATCCACGTCAGCGGAGGGCTGACCCCGGAGGACCAGGGCAGGATGCTGGAGTGCATCCAGAAGAACGTAGACATCTTCGCTTGGAACGTCGCGGAGATGCCGGTGGTTGACGCGGATGTGGCTTGCCACCGCCTCAACCTGGACCCGGGAACACGCCCCGTTCAGCAAAAGAAGAGGTCCACCGCGGACAAGCTGGCGGAACCTATCAGGGAGGAGGTGGCGAAACTCCTCAAGGCCGGCTTCATGTCCGAGATCTAATACCCCGCCTGGGTCTCCAATGTGGTCATGGTCAAAAAAGGAGACGGGCGGTGGAGGATGTGTATCGATTTTTCTTTACTTAATAAAGCTTGTCCTAAGGACTGTTATCCTTTGCCTCGAATCGACGCGCTGGTTGACTCAGCCGTTGGTTTTTCTGTAATGAGTTTTTTTAGATGCTTTTTCAGGTTATCATCAAATCAGGATGCACCCCCCGGACATCAAGGATGTCTCGTTCATCACAGGGGATGGATGCTACTGTTACAAGATGATGCCCTTCGGGCTGAAGAATGCAGGGGCGACCTACCAGAAGATGATGGATAGGGTCTTCAAGGAGCAAAAGAGGAGGAATTTGGAGGTGTACGTGGATGACCTCATGATCAAAAGTCGAGATGTGCACTCCCACCTCCAGGACCTAGAGGAGACCTTTGTCACCCTGCGCAAGTACAAGATGCGGTTGAACCCCCTAAAATGTGTCTTCGGGGCCAGCAGGGGAAAGTTCTTGGGGCATCTCCTCACCCCTGCGGGGGTCGAGCCGAATCCGGATAAGGTCAAGGCTATCTTAGAGCTGGGATCCCCGCGGAATGCTAAGGAGGTCCAACGGCTGACAGGGAAGCTGGCAGGGTTGAGTAGGTTCCTCTCCCGGGCAGGGGAGAAGTGCTCCCCCTTCTTTAAAACATTGAGAGGTGGTCTAAAGTTCGAATGGACCAAGGAGTGCGAGGAGGCATTCCGGGCCCTCAAGATGCAGTTGACTCAGGCTCCGCTGCTCCAAGGGCCGAAGGAGGGGGAGGACCTGTTTTTATATCTCGGGGTCGGGGCGGAGGCCTTGAGCTCCGTCCTAGTTCGTGAAGAAGGGAAGAAGCAGCTCCCCATTTATTACGTGAGCCGGGTCCTGAGGAAGGCCGAGCTCCGGTACCCGATTCTGGAGAAGCTGGCTTTCGCTCTGATCATCTCAGCCCGGAGGCTGCGACCTTACTTCCAGGCACACTCGATCCGAGTGGTGACTGACCATCCCCTCCGCAACATCTTTGAGGGGGTGGAGCATTCGGGCAGGATGGCCAAGTGGTCGGTGGAGCTGAGTGAGTTTGACATTTCCTTCGTGTCGCGCCTCTCGATCAAAGCTCAAGCAATGGCCGACTTCTTGGCTGACTATGTGATTGAAGTGGCGGAAGAGGAGCTCACCCGTCTGGCTCCTTGGAAGGTGAAGGTAGACGGCGCCTCGGGGAGGCATTCCCTAGGAGTGGGGGTGATCCTGGAGAGCCCTCAGGGGACTAGGATTGAGCAGACGGAGGTGGTGCACTTTCCCATCACCAACAATCAGGCCGAATACGAAGCTGTGATAGCAGGGCTGCGTCTGGCCAGGGAGCTGGGGGTGTTGGACGTGGAGGTACTCACCGACTCCATGGTGGTAGGTTCCTAGATCAACGGGGAGTTCGAGGCAAGGGAGCCTACCCTGCGATTGTACTTAGCCAAAGTAAAGGGGGTCATAGGCACTTTTCAAACCTTCTCCATCCGACACGTGCCCAGGGAAGAAAACGAGCAGGTCGACCAACTAGCAAAGCATGGTCCCCAGGTGGGAGGTACCATCACCGACCTATTCCGCCCCTCCATCGAAGAAGGGGAGCTCATGGAGATTGATCAACAGACTTCATGGATGGACCCAGTTGTAACTTTCCTTTCCACGGGAGAGTATCCGGAGGTGGCAGATAAGAAGAAGCTAAGGCACAAGTCAGCGTACTACCTCCTCCAGGACGGGCAGCTGTACCGGAAGACACTCTCGGGGATGCTGCCTCGTTGCGTGGCCGAGGGGGAGGTACAAAGAATCTTGGAGGAAGTCCACTCCGGAGAATGCGGGAGCCACTCCGGGAGTCGGACCCTGGAAGGAAGGATCATCAGGCAGGGGTACTTCTGGCCCATCCTGGGTCATGATGCAACGGAGTTCGCAAGAAGGTGTCATAAGTGCCAGCTGTTTGCCCCCCTCCAGCTACAGCCGGCCCAGCGACTCAAAAGTATCACGGCCCTCTGGCCCTTCGCCATTTGGGGAATGGATTTGGTTGGGCCGTTCCCCCAGGCCAGTGGGCAGAGGAGGTTCCTCCTAGTAATGATCGATTACTTCTCTAAATGGTTGAAAGTGAAGGCGCTGGTCAAGGTGACCTCACAGGTAATCAGGAACTTTGTTTGGGGGGAGATCATCTGCCTCCATGGGCTGCCCCAAGCCATTGTCACGGACAATGGGCCCCAGTTCGCCAGCGCCGAGTTCACTAGCTTCTGCGAGCAGCTTGGAATCGACCTCAGGTTCGCCTCGGTCCATCACCCCAGGAGCAACGGGCAGATGGAGGCCGCAAACAAGATCATCGTTAACCTTCTCAAGAAGAAAGTGGAGAATTTGAAGGGGAGCAGGGTGGAACAGCTCCCCGCGGTCCTATGGGCGCTAAGAACCACCCCTAACACAGCTACCGGAGAGACTCTCTTCAAACTCTCCCATGGGTGCGAAGCAGTGTTCCCCGCGAAATTTGAAGTCCAAACACCTCAAGTTGTTGCAGCCAAGGAAGGTAGGGAAGAATGTCAGGCCGAGAACGAGGAAGAGCTGAGGCTCTCCCTTGACATGGTGGAGGAGCTGAGGGACCTCTCCGCCATCCGACAGAAAGAGGTGAAAAGGAGAATGGCCAAGTACTTTGACAAACATGTCAGGGTCAAACAGTTCGTGGAAGGGGACTTGGTGCTAAAGAAGGTGGATGCAGCAGGGAGGTCGGCATCCGTAGGGAAGCTCAACCCCAGCTGGGAGGGACCGTTTATTGTAAAAGAGACCTTAAAATCGGGAGGTTATCGACTCCAAAATGTAGAGGGCGAGACCCTAAGTCTCACCTGAAGTGGTGACGACTTAAAACGTTTTTTCCCCTGAAACATGTAAGTAATACTTTGATTATGATAAAATTCTTCGACACTTCGAGTACTGTCACAGCTAGATTGGATGGAGAAATGGAATGTGTTTGGACCCCGAGCAGATCCCGCTGTCAGACTCTCACCTAGCTGGCAGGGCAGGAAGTCACTCGGTGTCATCCTTGGCCTCGAGCAGATCCCGCTGTCAGGTTCTCACCTACCTGGCAGGCCTGGAAGTCACTCGATGGTATTGATAGTGGACCCCGAGCAGATCCCGCTGTCAGGCTCTCATCTAGCTGGCAGGGCAGGAAGTCACTCGGTGTCATCCTTGGCCTCGAGCAGATCCCGCTGTCAGGCTCTCACCTAGCTGGCAGGGCTGGAAGTCACTCGATGGTATTGATAGTGGACCCCGAGCAGATCCCGTTGTCAGGCTTTCACCTAGCTGGCAGGGCAGGAAGTCACTCGGTGTCATGCTTGGCCTCGAGCAGATCCCGCTGTCAGGCTCTCACCTAGCTGGCAGGGCTGGAAGTCACTCGATGGTATTGATAGTGGACCCCGAGCAGATCCCGCGGTCAGGCTCTCATCTAGCTGGCAGGGCAGGAAGTCACTCGGTGTCATCCTTGGCCTCGAGCAGATCCCGCTGTCAGGCTCTCACCTAGCTGGCAGGGCTGGAAGTCACTCGATGGTATTGATAGTGGACCCCGAGCAGATCCCGCTGTCAGGCTTTCATACTAGCTGGCAGGGCAGGAAGTCACTCGGTGTCATCTTTGGCCTCGAGCAGATCCCGTTGTCAGGCTCTCACCTAGCTGGCAGGGCTGGAATTCACTCGATGGTATTGATAGTGGACCCCGAGCAGATCCCGCTGTCAGGCTCTCACCTAGCTGGCAGGGCAGGAAGTCACTCGGTGTCATCCTGGGCCTCGAGCAGATCCCGTCGTCAGGCTCTCATCCAGCTGGCAGGGCTGGAAGTCACTCGATGGCATTGGTAGTGGACCCCGAGCAGATCCCACCGTCAGGCTCTCACCTAGCTGGCAGGGCTGGAAGTTACTCGGTGGTATCAGCACTGGAATCGCCAGGTAAAGACCGAGAAGTTTTGAAGACAAAGGGATAAGGGGGAAGAGGTTCTGCCTAGGCGAGCTTGGAACTCGCCCAACCCAGCTCGGCATCGGCAAAGAGATTTTGCATACGCGAGTTTGGAACTCGCCCAACCCAGCTCGGCATCGGCAAAGGGATTTTGCATAGGCGAGCTTGGAACTCGCCCAACCCAGCTCGACATTGGCAAAGGAGTAGCAAGCCAGACCTCAGGACCTCGCTGAAGGAAGGTGAGCCAGGCCAGGATACTTCACCCCTTCGTCTATTTTACTTAGAATTTTTCTGAGTTCAACCTGGATGGCTCGCGGGCGAGATAAGGTGGCGTGACGGGGGCAAAGAGCAGCCCGCTCGCGAATCGTCTGAAGCTCGGCAGGCGCTCAAAACATACCCACTTGCGGGCGCGTGCTCATGATTATCCTACTCGCAGTACCTATCTACGCGAGGTCGCCTGGTAAAGCACTCGCGGGCATACAGAGCACAGCAAACAGAACAAAAAACAAAAATGGCATGGGTATGATAAACAAATCTTTCTTTCATTAAATAAGGGGGTTTACAAAAGTGTTTACAGGGGCTCGCCTCGGCGAGTAAAGCAAAAAAGAAGAGTACACGCATTCAGGCGTCGCCCCCCCCCCCCCCCCCCCCCCCCCGCCGGACTGGTCCTCGCCTCCACCCGACTGGTCCGGGAAGCCCTTCCCGAACATCGCGTCCATGTTGTCCTCTTTCTCGCTGGGCGGCGTCGCCGGGAACAGGCTCGGCATCAGATCCCGGGCCGACATCTCCTCGCATCCCTCCACCAGCACCCCCGTGTCATTCATCATTTGGAGGGTGCACTCGGCAGCTTGGATGAAGTTGATTCGCAGCCTCTCGGCGAGATCGGCCTCGCCAAAGATCCGCGGGCTCTTGTAGGGGAGGGTAGGGTCGATGTCGTGGGGCGGGAAGAAGATCTTCGCTTGGCGGCGGACCTCGCGGAGGAGGTGCTGATTCTCCTCCTTCAGCTTCGCGTTCGCGCCCTCCAGCTCGGCAAGGCGGGCGTGCAGCTGGCTGATCTCCTCCCCCTGCTCGACATTGCGAGCCTGAAGCTCCCCTGCGGCCTTGGCGTCCTGGAAAAGAGAATTCGGTTTAGTATCAGGGCAGAATGTTCTAAGTAAAAGAGAGGAGTAGTGCTTGACACTTACCAGCCCGTCGGCGGCTTGGGCGAGTAGACCCTCCGCGATGCCGAGCCGCCTCGCCTGATCAGTGACCTTATCCTTGGCGACGTCGCGAGCTTGCTCAGCTTTTTGGAGTTGGTTGCTGAGGGCGAAGCTGCGGCGGGTCAGCATGTGGTGCAGCTCCATGGTCCGCAGGTGGGCCTGCAGGCCCTCATGGCCGAGCTGCTGGAGGGTCATATTCTTGTAGGCCTCGCATCCTCGCGGTCGTAGAGGCTGAAGCCAAGGGCGTAAGCATGGCCGGTGGCGGGCTCGCGGTCATGCCAGGACGGGTGCAGAGTGGAGATGGAGACCCAGTGGGCCAGCTCATCCCACTGAAGCATGGGCTCGCCCGCCGAGTCCTTCCACCGTCCGCCGAAGTTGAAGAGGGGATGTTGCTTCGGCGGCGCGCGCTCGCGGGCCGCCCTCTTCGCCGATGGAGGAGGAGAGATCGCCACCGTGGAAGAGGGGCCCTCGCCACCTTTCCGTCCCTTGCTGGTAATCTCCTTCAGCGGGCTCTCCGGCGACGCGTCGGGAGGGGTCTCCGACGAGCTGATGTACTTGGGGCTGGCTTGATGTTGTTGTTGTTGTTTCCCCCGCGGAGCCAGCAGGGCTCTCCTCATCTTCTTTGGCAGCCGCTGGCGGTGTGGCGGGGTCGGCCCCGCATTCTCAGGTCGCCTCTTGCTGGAAGAGGGCCGCCTCGTCTCGGCAAGCCGCCTCCGCCCCCTTCTCGCGGGCGAAGGGGTCCGGGCGCGACCCCGGATCCGCAAGCGGCGGGTTCGCAGGAATTATCCGCTCCCCTGCAGGAAAATACTTGGAAAAAATTAGGATCAACTCAGCAGCAATGTGGCGAGCTTGGCCGTCGGGGGAGCTCGGCAAGAAAAGAAGAGAATGATACCATCGCCAGGGAGAACGGGGGGGAGCGAGTTGAGGCCCCTTCGCAGGAAGGCGACCTCGAAGTCCTTGTGGAGGAAGTACTTGTGGAGCTCGGCATCGTTGCCGGACACGGCCGGCGGGCGGTATACCTCTTCGCCCTTTTGCTGGGGCGAGTAGGGGATGTTGCCGAGATCGCCCTTGATGAAGGCGATCTTGGTCATCCAGGTGTGGTGCTTGTTCGCGATCTCGCGAACCTTGATCAGTGAGCCGCCAAAGTAGGCGACCCCATCCGGCGTCGCATTGTAGGAGAACAGTTTCCTGAACACTGTCAGATTGAACTTGATCCTCTCCCGCCGGAGGTAGCTCGCGAACGCCACCATCATCGCGACGGCGTTGGAGTTCAACTGGGCGGGTACCGCGCCGTAGTATTTCAGGAGTTGTCGAATCTCCGGCCAGAGGGGGAGGCGCAACCCCACCTCGAAATGTGAGGTGGGGAAGGCGAGCTCGTCCTCGTAGAAAGTGTTAAAAGCCTCTCCCTCCCTCGGCCTGCGCGCCTCGAAACCCGACGGCACGTACCCAGCCTTGAACTCCGCGAGCTCCTCTTCGCTGGTGTGCCCCTCAAAAAAGCAATAATCAGTAAAGTGTTGCGCGCACTTGGATCGGCCGTCGGCATCAGGATTGGTCTTGCCCATGTTCGCAGAAGAGGAAGCAGGGCGCGAGCAGAGAGGGAAAAAAGCGTAGGAAGAGAGGGAAAGAAAGCAATAAAGGCACAGTAAGGGGTTGGTGGGGGGGGGCTATTTATAGGAAAAGAAATCTGGGGCAGGCCGTCCCATCGGCTCAGCTCGCCGCCCCAGCTCTCCCCCCAAGCTCGCCACCCCAGCTCATCACCCCAGCTCGCCGACTTTCGGCACGTCCCAACCAAGGCTAAGTCAAACATTGCAGTATATTATTTAAATAGCACATGTTCAGGAATATTCTAAAAACTACTTATTACAGCTTATTACAATCAAGTTCAGGAATAAAAGGGCAGGGCGTGCAAGCAGGGGGAGCGCCAGGATGCGAGTACCGGTCGGCTCGTCATAGGAGCCGCACACTCACCTACCCCGGCCTCGCGACCCCCGCCCCCCAGGCTGCCGCGTGCGGAGCAGCTCGCGGATCCTTCCTGAAATCCTCTGCGCCACCGAGAGGCCATCGTCTATCTCGTCCAGGAGCCGGGAGGGGGACATGAGCTCGCCAGCCTGGCCGCTTCGCACCTCGTCGGCGAGACGCGCGTAGTCGCGTTGGAGCGTCTCGTTGACCCCCGGCACCTCGCGCAGCCCGCACACCAGCTTCTTGAGGAGCTTGACCTCCCACCTCGTCAGCTCGCCTTGATCCACCTCAGGACCCAGGTAAGAGTCCAGCGAGCTTGGGGAAGGGAGGGGAGAGTAGTGGGTTGCCCGCGAAGATTCCTAGGCAGCGGATTGGCTGGGGAGAGCTGTGAAGACAAGCATCAGCAAGAATAGAAACGCAGGAAAAACTCATGGGGCAAGAATCCAGGCAAGACTGACCTGACGAGCTCGGCGGCTCGAAGGAGATGCGGGGAGGGATGAATCTCAAATCCTTCCCGCGACCTGGGCCGCGAGCCCCCGACGAGAGGAGCTCGAATCCCGGGGTGGGGATGGTTCCCAGACCTGCCCCCGCAACCGCGTCAGTTTGCCGAGGAGAGGGGGCGCGCATCGGCGAGCTCGGCCTCTGCGAGCTCACTGGCAGGATCCCAAAGAGAAGAGGCGGGTCCTGGGGACGGTCATCCGGTGCCATGAACCGCGAGCCCGCGTGAGTCGTCTCGCCTCGCGGTATGGTCTCTCGCGGCGTGACACCCCCCGTGTTGTCAGGTTGGCCATCCGGGTCGTGGCCGACTACGACAACCTCTCTATCCTTCTCAAGAATTGTCCGGGTGGAAGAACCGGTCTCGCGCTCCAGGGTGGCCCTCAGGTCGTGGTAAATGGGCTCGGCCGCCTGAGGGAATGACTTCGACCTCTTGGAGCCGGGCTTGGCAGAATCATTTTGAGGAACTTTGGCAGGAACCGCCGTCAGGGCAGCTACGCGAGCTGCGGAAGCCTGGCGAGCTCGGTCTAAGCGCTCTTGGATCTCCTTGGGAAGCGGCATCTTGGCAGGGTTAGAGCGAAAGGAAGGGCAAGAGTCAGACAGGAGAGCAGGTGCATATATATAGCCGCAGGTGGACCCCACCCAAAGATTCCCTCCAACTCGCCAACCCGCGCTCGCCGCACACTTGGGGTTGGATGTTTCTTTCCGAGCTTTGCCAAGCTCAAAAAGAGCGGGGATTATGTACAACCCCGTGTCCGGCGAGCAAGGCCGCCAGGAGCCAGGCAGATCAGGCTAAGGGGAGTGGGCGAGCTCGGCAGTGGAGAAGCCGAGCCCGAGCTCGGCATTCGCCGACCAGAGGGCGGCATTCGTCGACCAAAGATCAGCCATCGTCGAACCCGAGCTCGGCATTCGCCGAGCTGGCCCAGGATAACTGATGGCAACCAAGGGATGGGCGAGCTCGCCGTCCTGCCTCGCGTTCTCGCAACGCATCTCGGCAGCAGCAGGCGAGCAGGACCTGCCGAGTTGATCAAGCTCCCCAGCTCGCCTGGATGTGTGAGGTACTTATTACTGTTTTGCCCCCGCTGGTCTGCATATAGCCCTTCAAAACAGCGGAGTTTGGCTGTTGGCAGACCCAACCAAGGGTTTTCTGGTAATTTCAGGTCTGTTCTTTTGGTTATTGGCAGTTCAAATTTCAAAAACTATAAATAGGACCCAAGGGGTACCCCAGAAAGCATGCTTCCTGTGCTTTCCTGCTCCAGTTTTCAAGTGCTTTCTGAGGGTACCTTAGCTCGGCCTCTGGCTAAGGAGGGGAAGCGCTCTGAGATCTTCCGGGTGTGTGGTGGGACCTCCCCGCCGAGCCCTTGGGTCGGTCTCTCCTTGTTTTCTGTTGTTTTGCTTGCAGGAGTAAAGTAGGCGCGAGACCACCCCTTCCCCAAGGGCGAACTCCACAGGAGACCGAGAAATCGGTTTCAACACTAGCCATCAAATTTCCCTCACAAATCCAATGAATGAAATAAAACATTAATTAAAAACCCTTCAAATACCCTCCTAGAGTATCCAGTCGACATAAAATCCTGATAGCCCTAACCGAGCTCTCCCATTCTTTTGGTTCACGCATATAACGAGCCCAACGCATCTTACCTGTCTGACACCAACGTGGAAGCTCATCATCGGCTCCACCTCTCGACAACGACGGAGGTCCTTCCTAGGGCAGCGGTCAAACCTCTCCAAGCTTCTCTGCCCCATTTTAAAACCTTCTCTTCCCATTTCAAAGGTTTCTTTACCAAAAACCAGCACTCTCTTGCCCTAGCCCATATCCGAGGTTTTTTTGTTTTCTTCTTACCTCCAAGAGCGTCTCAATGGATTTCAGAAAAAATGCAAAGAAACGATCCAGTGGTTGAGGAAGTGAGTCATTCTCCTGTCCTTACCTTCCAAATGTTTTAAAATTTCTTTCGACTAGAATTAAATTGATGGACCATCTCTTCTATATTATTGCGATGATGAAAGAAATCAAATTTTAGTATAGCCTGTGACACAGACTATACTTGGTCGAGGGCGCCTGTCTAATGGGCTATATCTTCTCGACGTTCCTCCCACTCCTCACACATCTGTCTCCACCACTAATTGACATCGTCATCTTGGGCATGCCCCTTTTCCAATTCTCAAGAAAACTCTTCCTACTCTCTCTCTCTCTACATGAGTTCTTTTGTGAATCTTGTATCTTCGGTAAACAACACCGTGTCTCCTTTTCTCCTTCATGCACTCGGAGCGATTCTCCTTTCTCCCTAGTGTATTCTGATATTTGGGGGCCTTATAAGGTTCCTAGTGTCCTGGGACATCGGTACTTTGTTACCTTTATCGATGATTACTCGTGGGTTACCTGATTGTATTTCCTTCGTGATCGTACCGAACTCACGACTACGTTTCGCGTGTTTCTTACAGAAACGCGCACTCAGTTTTCTACCTGTATCAAAACACTTCGTACGGACAATGCTCGAGAATATACTGGTCGCACCTTCTCTAACCTATGCACTGAGTTCGGTATCATACATCAGACTTCGTGTGCTTATACGCCTCAACAGAGTGGCGTAGCAGAACGAAAAAATCGTCACCTCCTTGATGTGGCTCGCTCTCTTATGATCCAAATGCAGATTCTTTTATTTCATTGCGAGGGCTGCTTGATAGTGCTGCTCGATAGGGTTGCTTGATAGGGCTGCTTGATAGGGCTGCTTGATAGGGCTCCCCTCTACTGGAACTTTGTCATATCTACTGTTTGTCATCTCATCAATCGCATTCCTTCGTCTGTCCTCAACTTTATGGCACTCATTACTCTCCTTTAACCATCCATCACTCTCTTCTCTCGCACAACTCGTGTGTTTGGGTGTACCTGTTATGTCCACCACCTTGGTCCTTCCAATGACAAGCTAGCCACTCGTGCTACCAAAGCTATGTTTGCTGGGTACTCCCGCACTCAGAAGGGGTATGTATGCTTTTATCCTACCACTGGTAAGGTGGTTGTGTTTGTTGATGTCTCCTTTCAAGAAGACCAACCATATCACACCAGCCCTTCTGATCCCCTTCTTCCTCCTCCGCTACCTCGGCCCATCATACCTGTCACGTCTCCACTTCCACCACTTCTCCCCACCCCTCTGCAACAACAGTCCACATCTCCTCTCATCCTGATTTCCCCACCACCACCAGTCCCCTCCAAACCTTCTGGCATTCAAGTCTACACTCGTCGTCCTTCTCGTCCAGATGCCCTGCAGCAGCCTCCCTCTACCGGTATCATCTCACGGCCTGTTGATCTGGCCTCCTCCTCGACAGCACATCTCATGGCCAACTATGTCTCTCTACATCGGCTCTCTCCGCCTCTACTTACCTTTACTCTCTCTCTCTATCCTCTATTTCTATACCTAACTCTGTGCAGGACGGCCTCCGGCATCCGCGGTGGCGGGCCGCCATGGATGAAGAAATGACGACTCTGTGGGGGTAATCACACTTGGAATCTTGTGTCTCTTCCTCCCGGTCACAGTTGTGTTAACTGCAAGTGGATCTTCTCTATCAAACATGTTGCAGATGGGACCGTTGACCACTCGAAAGCTCGGCGTGTGACTCGGGGTTTTACTCAACAGTATGGCCTTGATTATGAGGAAACTTTCTCCCCGGTCGCTAAATTGACTTTGGTTCGGGTCCTTCTCTCTTTAGCTGTTCATCGTCAGTGGCCCCTTCATCAGCTGGATGTCAAGAATGACTTCTTGAACGACGATCTTCTTGAAACAGTTTACATGCGTCAGCCACCTGGGTTTGAGACCACGGGGGAGTCTCGTATATGCTTGCTTCACAAATTTATTTATGGTCTCAAACAGTCTCCACGGGCATGGTTTGGGAAATTCAGCAAGGTCGTTCGTGAGGTTGGCTTCAAACAAAGCTTGACAGATTCCTCTCTTCACTCGTCACCAATCAACAGAGACCATAATACTTCTGATCACTGGTGATGACTCCACTGGGATACAACATGTGAAGCAACAGCTAAACTCTATCTTTCAAATCAAAGATCTGAGAAATCTTTGATACTTTCTTGGACTAGAAGTAGCACGACGACCTAATACTTAGTCTTGTCTCAGCGCAAGTATTGCATTGACCTTCTGCATGATGCTGGCCTCTCCGGTTGTAAACCTGCGGATACCCCGATGGAGGTAAACCACATGTTGCGTGATCAGGGATCTGAGGAGGATTCTCTACTCCCGAATCTGAAATACTATCGCCGTCTTGTGCAAAAATTGGTCTACTTAACAGTTACAAGACCAGATATATCATTTGTGGTTGGTGTGGTCAGCCGATTTATGCATACCACACGTATCTCTCACATCCAGGCTGTGGAGCGCATTCTCAGATATCTGAAGACTTCCCCTGGGCAGGGACTTGTGTATAAGCCATCTTCCTCCCTTTCTCTTATTGAATACTCGGATGTCAATTATGCGGACTCGTTGGATGATTGGTGGTCTACTACTGGGTTCTGTACATACTTTGGAGGAAATCTCGTCACATGGCGGAGTAAAAAGCAGACTGTAGTTGCCCGCTCGTCTGCTGAGGCTGAGTACCGTGCAATGGCGGTTGTTACTTCTGAACTAACCTGGCTTGAAAGTCTCCTAGTGGATTTGGGAGTTAAATTGACCTCACCTTCAACCTTGTTTTGTGACAGTCAAGCTGCAATACACAATGCAAAGAATCCTGTGTTCCATGAGCGAACAAAACATATTGAGGTTGATTGTCACTTTGTTCGGGAAAAGGTCCAATCAGAAGAGCTGAAGCTTGAACATGTTCCTGCGTTTGGGCAAGTTGTTGATATCCTCACCAAGGCTTTACCTCGTAAATTATATTACCATTTCTTGTCCAAGCTTGGTGCCTACGACTTGTACGCTCCAGCTTGCGGGGGAGTGTTAGATGATATAGGAAATATTGATGTAAAGGCCCATTTATAGGCCCAATTCATTCCTCTTCTTAATATTGATGTAAAGTCTCATTTATAGGCCCAATTCATTCCTCTTATTTAGTCTCACATCTCTTGTATAGGATTATTTCTCCCTCTCTTCTCCTATATATTGTACTCTCTTTTGTATTTTATATATGAAGAAGGATCTACAAGGTTTGCCCATTACTTTGTACAATTCCCTAAGTTATGCATATTCACTATTCAATAAAAAGCTCAACTTAGTTCATAGGTTAGATAATTAGAACTGAGAACTTATGAAATTTACATAAATCATGTAAAACAATAGTCCCAACAACAATTTTATATTGTTGTATGGAAACTTAAAAGTCTTAAAGACACTTCCGGTTGGTCTTTTTCTTTATGGATTTTTCATGTAAAATTTGACCAACAAGCAATCATTATTGGAGTTTTCTAAGCCTTGTGCGCTTGCTAAATCTCATATTCAGGGAAAAAACATAAATTAAAAAGTCAACCATAATTTACCCATCATTTGGAATTTATTTTAGCCCACTTGGAGTCCCGAAATTACTCCGATAAACTATTAGCGGTAAGCCCTAATATTGAAATTATCATAATTTCATATAAAGGAAACTTTCAAGTGACAGAATAAAAAGAGGAAAGAAATGTAACGTAAAAACATGAATGAAAAGAGACAAAAAGAGAAAAAAAATAATTTAGATAAACACATCCAATAAATTTTATCTAGAGCAAACCCTTGAGAGCTTGGTTAATTACTTTGCCATAGTTAGGTGGAACTCCACCATAATTTGTCATGATTCAACTAATTAGGAGGAGTAAAAACCCTCAGGCGGTGAGATTTTATGCATCACCATAGTTATTGCCCTAAAAGGGGTCAGGTATGTCCTCACCATAGTTTTCCCTTAAAAGGGACAAGGTTACCTTACCATAGTTAAAGATCATGCATGAACTAAAGAAATCTCAACTAACCGCAAGGGCTAGTGATGCGGAGCAGAGACGTGGACCAGCAACAGAGGAAAAATTTAGGGCCTATTCGAAGCCGATTGACGACTTACCATATATGGTGTGCCCGGATCGATGATCCGACTCCGCAAATGCGTCCGGATCCGTGTTCTGATGTTTTTCATATATAGCTTTATTATTTTTGAATATTATTTCATGTATTTATAGCCCTAAAACCATCAACCAATCATAGTCGTTGATTTTGGGTGCTATTATTTTAATCTCTTATAAATAGATGTTAGGACTGCTCTTTTATTTCATTGCTGAAATTTGAAGATCTCTTCCTCATTTTTGGAGATCCCCTCCACGGTACCGACTTCGTGGATCCCCTTGGTGACGACTGCTCGTGTAAGTCTTGTATCTTTTGAATTTTCCTGCACCTCCACCCTTCCCTCTTGTTGTCCAGCCGCCGCCCACACTCTGAACAACCCCAGCCGCCCACCCCTAAAGCTTCCCCAGCCGCCCCACTACAAACAGCCGCCCCACCACAAACAGCCGCCCTCTTCTATACATTCTGCCCCCCTTCACTGCAAAGCGCCACCCAACCTGTCGCCCCGGATCTGTTGCTGAAGCCTCCCCTCCCTATTTCAGCTACTGCGGCCTAATTCCCCTCCTTGGGCCCACCCGCCAGCCCCCCCCCCCCCCCCCAAACAAACAGCTTGGTTGTTCCCATCCTGAACTAGCCAAATCTGGAAGTTCCAACCAGATCCAGCCCCTTTCTCTTTCCCTACTTGCTGCCATCACCCCCCCCCACCCACCACCACCATCACCATGTGGAACCACCTCCCAAGCTCCTTCAACCATTAGATCTTCCTAGATCTGGGCATTTCAGCACGAATCCAGCCATCCCCTGCCCTTATCCAGCCCTCCCAATCCCCACCAACCTTCCCCTTACCTGATCCAGTCCAACCACCACCGGAACCCCTCTTTGAACCCTCCAACGTTCATATTTGTTTTATTTGCAGTAGCCCTAATATTGTGTTGTATTTTGTATTGGTTTTTGGTTGCAAGACATTGTTGTTGTTGCTATTACATGCTTGTTTGGATTTTTGTTAATATAGTATTTGCTTCTGGATAAATCTCGAACTGCAGGAAGGATTAATTCGTCGTGCGCTTGTTTTTGGCCCTCCTTGCGGAGGAAAGTCATGTCTTTAGCCTAAAAGAAATTTTATTCTAGTTTATAATGTGATGCAATGCTAATTATGATATTTGATTGCTCGTGTTAATTATTAGCGCATAATTGCAAGTAGTGCATGCATTGAGTCATTGGGCCACATTTATATACGTAGTGGTAGGTCATCTAAAGTCTTTATGTTCATTTATGCTTAATTATCGTCGATATTCCTCTCCTCTATTTGGGGATCTCGAGTCGTGCTGAACATTCAACCCGACTCGATTACCTTAATGATGAATATTCTGAAAGAGATCTCGAGTGGTAGTTTTGTACGGATGCCCCTTTTTTGACAACTCATTAAGTCCCGAATTTTTCAGTTATTGTCTCATGAATATGAAGTATTACTCTCGAGTTTTGGGGCGCACCACCTACTAACCTACCAAACGAGTTCTTTCTTTTCAGGGACACTCACCACACTCTAAATGCACGTCTTCTAGTCGGTGTACATGATTTTCACTCAGGTGGTCGTCGTATTCGCGATGACTTTTCATACATACCTCCTGATGAGTCCCCTTGATGTCACATTCTCTGAGAGACATTTGGCTCTTTACGAGCTCGTATTTGACTGTTGATATCTCACACAATCACCTGGACACCCGTCACATACTGGATGTGTTTTCCTACACTCCACCTAGAGAGCCTCTTGATAAGCCATCTCATTTTGTAGGCTTCCAGCCCATTGACAGACTACCTCATAGGGAGCGTGTTGTGTCTGTCGTGTTTTATTTGCATCATTTGCATTATCTGCATGAGTCTATTGAGACATTTGTTTGTCATTTGCATGATTTGCATGAATTAGTCAGGCGCAAATTTAATACAAGCAATGAATACAATAAGGAACATGCAGATAAGCATAGGCGGGAAAGAACTTTTCTAGTAGGTAAGCAGATCATGGTACGAGTCCGCACTGAGAGGCTCCCTTAAGGGCCAGCTAAGAAACTAAGCGCTAGGTGGATCGATCCCTACACAGTCCTGAGACACATCGGGACAAATGCTTATGAGTTGGACATCCTCGCGAGCATGGGTATTCATCCCATGTTCAATGTCGAAGACCTGACGCCACACTTGGCACCTCACGAATATTCGGACTCATGTCTTTACGACCCTCCCAAGCTATCACCACCGCTTTTGCCACCCACCACTCAATCCACACCCGAGCCTTTACCATTGCATTCGCTGCCCCTTGCTCAGCCTACACCCGACCCCCACCTACACGGGATTCTGTCTCCACCGATTTCACCTTTAGCACCACGGATTCCACTGGATCCTCCTACTCGTGAGTTGAGCGATGAGCATATCACTGAGATCATTACGCATGAGTATATCCTTTGGCACCACGGATTCCACTGGATCCTCCTACTAGTGCGTTGAGCAATGAGCATATCACTGAGATCATTACGCAGGAGTATATCCCCTCCACGGACGGTATTGTGTGTTGCTACATGGTTCACTGACACTGATGACCTTTCACCGACGACACCTGAATTGTTGTTGTGGAGCTTGATCGACTCGCCCCTGGATTTCAACTTCAGTACGACCGTTTCCATTCATCGTGGACGAGAGCTTTACATTTGGGGGGAGTTGATTGGCAATGATACTTTCCCAGCGACGACGCTTGGACGACCTCTGGTGGACCTCATCGAGTCTTACCTGGCATACATCGAGAGAATTCCAATCTCTATCCATCGGGAGATGAATTCTTTCAAGCCGGGGAGAAAGATGCAGAGCGGAGACGTGAATCTGCAGCAAAGGACGAGTTTTGGGCCCATCGATGATCTGACTCCGCGGATGCGTCCGGATCGGTGTTCCGATGTTTTTCATATGCAGTTTATTATTTCAGACATTATTTTATGTATTTATGACACCAAAACCATCGGTCAATCA
The DNA here is from genome assembly GCA_039583875.1 of Platanthera guangdongensis. NCBI lineage: Eukaryota > Viridiplantae > Streptophyta > Magnoliopsida > Asparagales > Orchidaceae > Platanthera > Platanthera guangdongensis. The sequence continues at coordinate 157,661,191 of CM077156.1, forward strand.
TAATTGTTGATTCCGGGTGCCCTAATTTTAATCGCTTATAAATAGACGTTAGGGCTGCTCTTTTATTTCATTGTTGAAATTTGGAGATCTCTTCCTCATTTCCGGCGATCCCCTCTGGGGTGCCCGACTTTGTGGATCCCCTTGGTGATGACTCCTCGGGTAAGCCTTGTATCTTTTGAATTTTCCTCCACCTCCACCCTTCCTTCTTGCTGTCCAGCCGTCGCCCACCCTCTGAACAGCCCCAACCGCGCACCCTCTAAACAGCCACCCCTGAAGCCTCCCCAGCCGCCCACCACAAACAGCCGCCCTCATTTCTACATTCTGCCCCCTCTACTGCAGGTCGCCTCCCCAAATCCTATTGTTGAAGCCTCCCTCCCTGTTTCAGCCATCGTCGGCCCTAATTCCCCTCCTCAGGCCACCCGCCAGTTCCCCCCCCCCCAAGAGTCAACTTGGTTGTTCCCATCCTGAACCAGCCTAATCTGGAAGTTCCAACCAGATCCAGCCCCTACTTGGTGCCATCACCCCCTCCCCCCCCACCACCACCACCACATGGAACCACCTCCCAACCTCCTTCCACAATTAGATCTGAGCATTTCAACCTGAATCCTCCCCCCCCCCCCCCCGATCCAGTCCTCTCAATCCCCAACCAGCCTTCCCCTAACCCGATCCAATCTACCCACCACCAAAACCCCTCTCAGAACCCTCCAACGTTCAGATCTGTTTTATTTATAGCAACTCTAATATTTTGTGTTTTGTTTTGTATTGGTTTTTGGTTGCAAGACATTGATACGTTTTGTTATTACATGTTTGTTGGGATTTCAGTTAATATAGTATTTGCTCTTAGATAAATCTCGAACTGAGGAAAGGATTAATTCGTCGCACGCTTGCTTTTGGCCCTCCGTGCGAAGGAAAATCACGCCTTTAGCCAAAAAGAAATTTTATTCTTGTTTAAATATGATGCAGTGCTAGTTATAATATTTGATTGCTCGTGTTAATTATTAGCATCTAATTACAAGTAATGCATGCATTGAGTCATTGGGAAGTCGGGAGTCAACCCTCACTCACCGCTAGTGTGCATTGTAGGAATCCACTACACAACCAATACTTTTATGATGCAGGACAGGCGTCACACCTGCCTGTCACCCTGGCATCACCACCAAGGGGCCCACCCGGTATCACCACCAGGTGGTTTTCATCAAGGTCGCGGTCTGCCCCACCAGGTACACCCCAACCAGCTCTCTGTTGGAAACCACCATTTAGTGTTTGATTTTTCCTCCACCTCCACCCTTCCCTCTTGCTGCCCAGCCGCCGCCCACCCTCTGAACAGCCCCAACAGCCCCACCTCAAACCGTCGCCCACCCCTGAAGCTTCCCCAGCCGCCCCACCACAAACTGCCTCCTTCTTCTCTACATTATGCCCCATCCACTACCCAGCCACCGCCCAGCCTGCCGCCCCAGATCTGCTGTTAAAGCCTCCCTCCCCGTTTCAGCCACTGTCGGCCCTAATTCCCCTCCTCAGGCCACCCGCCAGTCCCCCACCAAAACAGCCAGCTTGGTTGTTCCCATCCTGAGCCAGCTAGATCTGAAAGTTCCAACCAGATCCAGCACCTTTCTCTATCCTTACTTGTTGCCAACACCCCCCCCCCCCCCACACACACACACCACCACCACCACCACCACCACGTGGAACCACCTCCCAACCTCCTTCCACCATTAGATCTGCCCAGATCTGGGCATTTCAGCCAGGATCCAGCCATCCCCCGCCCGATCCAGCCATACATATCCCCAACCAGCCTTCCCCTTACCCAATCCAGTCCACCCACCACTAGAACCCCTCCCTAAACCCTCCAACTTTCAAATATGTTTTATTTACAGCAGCTATAATATTTTGTGTTGGATTTTGTATTGGTTTTTGGTTGCAAGACATTGTTGTCGTTTGTTATTACATGCTTGTTTGAATTTCAGTTAATATTGTATTTGCTCTTGGATAAATCTCAAACTATAAGAAGGATTAATTTGCAACAAGTTTGTTTTTGGCCCTGCTTGCGGAGGAAAGTAACGCATTTAGCCAAAAAGAAATTTTATTCTTGTTTGAATGTGATGCAATGCTAATTATGATATTTGATTGCTCGTGTTAATTATTAGCGCCTAATTGCAAGTAGTGCATGCATTGAGTCATTGGGAAATCGGGAGTCAACCCTCACTCACCGCTAGTGTGCATTCTAGGAGTCCACTACACACCCTCACTTTTATGATGTAGGACAGACATCACACCAGCCTGCCACCGTGGCATCACCACCAAGGGGCCCACCCGATATCATAACCAGGCAGCTTTCATCAAGGATGCGGCTCGTACACCCCAACCAGCTCTCTGTCATGGAATCACCACAATGCCACCCCCTTCCTCCCATATATATCTATATATATATACTATTATATAAATAAATAGCCATATGGTGTAACCCGTACGACGAACGCATCCTAACCATCCATCCAAAATATTTGGGCACTATGAGCCCTCTGATCCCCTACAACTCAAATGACATAACAAAAAATTGCTAATCTACCGTGTTCGGCAGTTAGCTGCCTCCCAAACCTCTCCTCGCGCTAGGGAAACTGCGACTTCCTCAACTCGCAGTGTCCCGCGCCGCACTCGCCCTCCATCGAAGACCCCTGACGCCTCTCAATTTCCATCTTCTCCCTACCACTGTCGGAGCCTACCCCTCTGCACTCGCCCTCCAGCGAAGACCCCGACGCATCTCTATTTCCATACCTCCCTACCACTGTCGGTGTCAGCACCTCCGCACTCGCCTTCCAGCGAAGACCCCCGAAGCCTCTCCAATTTGATCTCCTTATACGTGAAGGTACGTCCGTTTCCTCTACCCCTTCATCTGTTACTCCTCCCCCGCCCCTGTTTTTCCCCCACAATTTACATCAAGAAAAAAGGTTCTATGCAAATTTTAGGGTTTATCTGGTCGGCCGAATTCCTTCGTTTCCACTAAAAACTACATCTCAGATTAGGAGAATATTTGAGGATACAGAGGTTTGAATTGTCTTCAAGGTTAACTACACAATCTCCTCAATCTAAAATCTTTTGAAACAAATTTTAATAATTAAAAATAGTTCTGAAGAGTTTTGTCATTCCATAACTTGATGCTCTGAAGCCCGCCGGGGGCGGGTGAAGCCCACCACCGCAAGTCGGGTATTGTCGTGCGGGGCATGGGGGGGGGGGCTCCCGTGCACTGTCACTCGTATATATATATATATATAATGGAAAAACACTCTTTGGTGCAACATTTGCTTCCCAAAATACCCTCGCACCAAAGGGTGTTTCACCCTTGTAACACTCAAAAGGCGGTTGGCCCAGGCGAGAGAGAGGTAGAGAGAGGGTGCGCTTTCACGTGGAAAAGAGAGAGGAGTGAATGATGGCCCGGGCGAGAGAGGTAGGAGAGAGAGGGAGAGCAAGAGATAAGAGGGGCGCTTTCACGTGGGAGAGAGAGGGAGAGCAAGAGATAAGAGGGGCGCTTTCACGTGGGAGAGAGAGGGAGAGCAAGAGAGAAGAGAGGGGCGCTTTCACGTGGGGGAGAGAGAGAGTGGAGAAAGAGGAGAGAAAGGGGCAGCAGAAAATTTTGTTTGTTTCTAAATCACCTCTCTCTCTCTCAAAGTCCTCTCTCTCCTCTCTCTACACTCTCTCTCTCTTTCTCCCAGCATATATATATCCCTTATGTCTCCCCTCTCTGACTCCCACCGCATATTATATATGTCCCCTCTCTCTTCACTCTCTCTCTCTCTCTCACTCCCACCATATAGATATATATATATATTGTTTTTATAAATCTTTACATATATTTATATATATTATATATATATGTTTTTTATGAGTGGCCGCCACTCACGTAGGGCCGGAGGCACGTGCCGAAAGAAATTTGAGTGTGTATATACATAATATATGCTTTTGTATGAGCCACGGTTTCAAAATTTTATTATTCATAATGTATTTATATATATATATATATACATTAATAACCTTAATAATTAACATTGTTAATATATTAAAGATATTTATAAATAATATATTATTTTGATTTAATTTATATTAATTTATAAGTAATATATTATTTATTTTCATTACATGAAACAAAATAAGCATGCACTACTGTTTCAAACGGCACTACAAATACAGTTTTCGAAACAAGTTCATGAATTTTCTCACCACTGCAAAACAATTGATTCATCCACGACTACTTCCCAGCACTGGTTCTCTCAGCGCTACAGTTGAGCCAAACAGGCCTGAAATCTCTTCACCATTGATATCCCCGATTTCATCTCTCTTCTAGGAATGTTAAGGATAAAGGAGTATATGAGGCGTAGGAAGAGATAAACATGACTTAAGAATAGTCTTTACACTGAGTTAAGGGTTTTGATTGCCTACGATGAGCATCAGATCCTCTGCTTTAAAGATATTACTAATTCACATTATTTGAGGGATATCCAACATAAGCAATACTAAGGATTTAGAAACCCATGCGAATTTTTAAAATTAGTAAGACTCTAATCTTAGCACACAATCAACATCCAGTCAATGACATCAACCTCTAAAGGTTAGATCTTGCACAATTCAGAGCAGACATTGTCTAAAAGATAACTATCACATGTAACATAAACACCATCTATAGACCTCAAAGGAAAGTATAAATTATAAATGCCAATCATATAGCGTTTATTCCCTCAAATATGACATAATAGTTGTACTATACCTTCAAATAGGATATAATAATTGTAATCATGATGCATCCGGGTGCACACCTGAAGAGGCCCAAAAAAGACCAAAAACTTTTATTCATAATATTCTCATTTTGACATTTTTAACATCAAAGTTCTCTCGGTTTATAGACTTATATAGCATAATCAATTGAAGAAAGGTACATCTATCAAATTAAAGCAAAAAATTAAAAAAAAACTTAACATTTAGCAGCGAATTTATAGAGTTCTATGTAAGAAGATCCGTAATAAATAAATGCCAACATATTACCTTTTCAGCACAGAATATATTAGTTTTATAATATTAATCTAGAGGAACTGTAAAACTGATGTACCTTTTCTCAGTCCTGGGCATGTATCTTCTCCTCTAAAAACTAGAGGAACGTCAATTTTCAAAGATGCAGTTGAAGGAGCTCTCATGAATGTGACATTAAGAACAGCATCAGTGCCAGAATGGAGATGAAGCTGATAAAGTAGAAAATCACAAGCTCGAAATTAGGGCTCTATTTGGGAGAGTTCTGTAAGTGTGATAGCAGTTGTAAAGGCAAAGGTGAAAAACACGAATAATGTCCATGTAGTTTCCTTCACAAATGTTATTTACCAAACACTGCGTCTTGAGCCAAACAGCCATCATAATCATCCAAATAATGTCCGGTGTTAAAGGCAGTGGAAGTACGGTGTTACGCTTCCGGACGGCGCCCGCTTATTTGGACGTCAGTACACACGACGAAGCAAGGGGTCTGAAGGCAACAACGGGGCTGAACCAACCGGTTCAACCCCCACCATCTAAATGGCGACTCGGGTGGGTTCAGCCCCCATTGGGGCCGGCCGGCCGGCCGGCCTTGGTCCGGGTATAAGTATACCCGGACCCCCTCTTGGATGGGCATTCAAGATATTATCAGGTATTCTTCTCCTTATTTCTCTCAACCCTAATTTCTCCTCTTAGTTCTCTAGATTTCTTTCCCTCTCCCACTTTCTTCCTAACATTTGGTATCAGAGGATTCCTTCCTCCACCATGGTTTCTACCCGCGGAGAAGAAGAGGCTAATCGTTTGGAAACATTAGAGGTAAACTATGCCGGATTGACCGATTCGGTGGCCGCCATCGAAGAAGAGATGAAGGCGTCCACCCAACGGTTGGAAGAACGGATCGATCTAAGGATGGAGGAACTCAAGGTTTTGATCGCACAAAATCTGAAAGGAAAGTCGCCGTTACACGATGAGAATGTTGGAGGACATGGATCGGCTGCGGAGGGTTCCGGAGCGCAACACGGCTCCGCGCGTTGGAGAATCGGTCGGATCGGCCGACCCGACGCGCGTGGGAGGCGGGTCGACGAGGATCGGCGACAGCGGCGCGGCGTGGGGCTGGGGTGGTCGCGGACCGCCATCCGGGGCCGGATCGGCCCCGTACGGAGCGCCGGAAGGCGCGGCTCGTCCGCCCTGGGCACGGGTCAGCCCCGACCAGAATGGCGCAGGTGGGGGACCGCCATCTGGGGCCGGATCGGGTTCGTGTGGAGTGCCGGAGTGTGCGGTCGTCCGCCCTGGGCACGGGTCAATCTCGACCAGAACGGCGGAGGCGGGGCGGTTGCTCCCGGCAGTGGAATGGGGGGAATCCTTCCCTAGCCGCGAGCTGGTGGCGTGGCCGGACTTGGAGCGGGCGCTCGGTTTGGGAGTCAGCCCTATCAAGGGTTTCCAGGACAGCAGCATCAAGGCTACCCAGGCGCATATGCTGGGGGCGTGGACCCAAGACGGGCGGCGTGGAACGGGCAAGGACCAGGGTGGCCAGGGCAAGACGCACCGCGGGCGTACATGCCCCCGAAATTGACACGCATGAATTTCCCCCGATACAACGGCGGGGACGCCTTGGAGTGGGTACAGAAGGCTGAGTTGTTTTTTAGCTATCAAGAGGTGTCAAAGGTACAGTGGGTGCAACTAGCGTCCTTCCACTTGGAGGATGACGCTTTTCAGTGGACGCAGTGGTTCCTGCGGGGACGGGATTATGTGGCGTGGGCAGAGTTTGTTGATGGGTTCACGGCTCGGTTCGGGCGACTGGAGTTTGAGGACTTTGAGGCTCTCTTGCAGAAGTTACGCCAGAAGGGCACGGTGATGGAATACAGGACGGAGTTCGAAAAATTGGTGAATATGGTGCAATGGGAGGAGAGGACACTTCTCAGTTGTTTTGTTTCTGGGTTGAAAGAACACTTACGAGATGAGGTTCAGGTGTACATGCCCCGCACCTTGAACCACGCCATCAGTTTGGCTCGCATTCAGGAAGAGCGGCTCAACAGGAAGCGGTCCCGGAGTACAGTGCGGCCCCCTACTACACCGGCGACTGCCAGGAGGGATCCACCGGTGGCCGGGCGGCCTACGGTGACGCTACTATTGTGGGGAGAGTTACAGGCAAGGAAGGAGAAGGGACTCTGCTTCAACTGTGACGAGAAGTTTACGGCGGGCCACAAATGCCAGAAGGTACAAGTCCTTATGTTACATGAAGATGTGGAGGACGAGCCGAGCCCAGAGGAGGAGATTCCCGCTGGATACTTGGATCTGACCGAGTTTGGGGTTTCCCTACATGCTATGGAAGGGTGTAACCCTCCCCCACTCACTATGTGATTGGCAGGAAGGATCAGGCGAGAGAAAGTGACTATTCTGGTGGACAGTGGGAGTACACACAATTTCATCCATCGTGATGTGGCACAGCGAGTTGGGTATGTGATTGATACGGTGGCTGCCTTCCAGGTTATGGCGGCATACGGCAGCAAGTTGCAGTGCGAAGGTGTGCTAAAAGGGGTGGAGCTTCGGACGCAGGGGTACATTGGATGCACGGATGTCTATCTTTTACCCATTCGGGGCTCGGACATGGTACTTGGAACTGTTTTTCATGCTATCAAATGCAGAACTAAATGAAAGGATTTTCTAATCTCAAAAGATGGAGAAGTAGTAATTGATGATTGCAAGCTTACACATGAATATATTTTAAATTACGCATAGGAAATTCATTTCTTTTTAAAATGTTATTTGCACATTTCTGCGATGCTTAGAAAAGTAAATGACTTCAATATTAAGTTTTTTAAAACAATATTGACAATCGGTTTTTTTTGTTTTTTTATCACATTAATTGTCGAACATGCTGAATTAATTTTATTAATGTTTTTTGGTATGTGATGATTATTTAAGCAGGAGTATTTATGTTGTTGTGCATAACAGTTGTCAAATGTGTTGTTTATTAGAGGGAAGAACATTGATATGTTCTATCTTCGTCATACTACAAAAAAATACAAATTTCATAGTTGATTTGGATAGTGGAAGTCTTATTGGTTTTTTTTATGTTTAATTGCTGAAGTTATTAATTTATAATATATGACTTTTGAGTTATAAGTAAACAGTTACTGTGCTATTTAAATGTAAAAATGTATATTGTAATGTAAATAATAACAATATTTACAATATTGAGTCTTGGGAATTTGATAGAGCAATCATATAAAAAGAATATTTATTTATGATAGGGTTCATTGAGTATTAGAGCTAAGAGTTTTAAATCCAGAAAGCTACGTAATAAAATAATATAATGTTTGACTTTGAAAATAGATTGAGCATAGGTGGGTGTTTTGTAGTCAATAAAATAGGACGTAATTTCACATGGACTACGTAACATGAGACATTTTTTATGTGAGAAGGTTTTTTTATTCTGTGAGTGGTAACAGTAATTGTAGTACATAAGAAAAGCATAGATGTAGGTATTATGTAATCTGTGTTTTTCGAATGTACCTAGAAGAAGAGAAATAAATTTTTATTGTTGTAGATGCGAACGATTAGGGATGAGTTGGCTGTGCAGGTAATATAAAAGTAAGAAATAATTGAACATGCTACGATCATATCATTGTATGTGAAATTTGAAAGGAAATATAAACAATATAATGTACCTATATGTTTACTTTTGATAGTATTTCTTTGTAAACAATATTTTTGGTGTACGTGTCAGGATGTCCAGGTACAATATTATCTTTAACTAATACCTTTGTGTTTGCAGCAGTAGTTCCTCTGTATAGAGCAACGTAGAGTTGACCGTGAGTGAAAACAGGAGAGGGTAGATAAAGGCCAACATGTTCGATTGTCTGTCCTTGAGATTTGTTTATGGTCAGTGCAAAGCTCAATCGAATTGGAAATTGTTTACTGGTGAGTTCAAAAGGCAGATGCTGATCTCCAGTATTTTTTAGAGGTATGCGCGGTAGAAAAACTGCTTTGCCTTTATGTTGACCAGTAAGAATTTCTGCTACAATAACATTTCTTGAAAATTATCGGCATATGAGTCGTGAACCGTTGCAAAGACCAATATGCGGGTTTAAATTCCGCAGAAGCATAATAGGGGCACCTATCTTTAAAGACAGTTTGTGGGGCGGAAGATTACTTGCTGAGATACTATTTAAAAATTCTGGCGTGTATAAATTATGTTTGTCATCATCAACGGAATCAAAAGAGTAATATGTTATCTCATCACCAGGGAAAATATTCAGACATTTCTCATTTAAATGCGCAACATCTTCATTTAACGGACTCAATAGCGTCATATTCTCCCAGTAATCATAGTTACTAATATTACATGTAATATTAGAGAATATGATGTTGATAAGTATATTGAGTGAATGATCGCCATCCCAGGGAATAATCATTGAATCAGGAATGCGTATCATATCATCACTATATGTGGATTCAGTACCATTTCCAATTTGAAGAAGAAACTCTGAGAAATGTTGATCATTGAGTGCACGTATATTTTCAGTTAGTGGTAGTAGTTTGACAGCTAACCACAATGACGATGTAACAATACTGGCATTAATAATTTGTGACACTGTTCCATTAATCACAACCGGTGGAATTTGACGAAAATCGCCGCCCATGATTACAACTTTATTACCAAAAGGTAGGACTGTGTTCAGAACATCTCGTAATGAGCGGTCAACAGCTTCGAAAATATGTTTGTGCGACATAGGTGCTTCATCCCACAGAATAGCAGAACAGTGTTGTAAGAGTTGTTGCATATCTGATGTTTTGGCGAAATTACAGTATGACCCTGCTTCAATAGGAATAGGAATCTTGAATCTTAGATGTGCTGTATTTCCTCCTGGAAGAAGAGTTGTAGCAATGTCTGATGATGCAGTTGCAAGTATAATATGACCATTTTTGCGTAGGTGGGCAAGAATGGCTTTGTATAAAAAGATTTTTCCAGTGCCAGCAGGTCCGTCAATAAAGAAAATACCACCGGTGCCTTGTCGAACACATTCAGTAATAGTATGGAAGATATAGGCTTGGCGTTGATTTAATGATAAAACAGAAGTAAGATCTGTATTTGAAATAGGCATTGACAGTTCATCCGCAATTAAGATGGAGAAGTCTGTAATATTTTCGAAGGTTGAAAACATTTTCGGGATATCAAATTGTGTAATGGATTTGTTGTGTTGTTGAAGAATGTTGTCTATTACACTAAGTAGTTTGTTGAGGACGTATATGTCATTGGTAGATGACAATGTAATGAAATCTTCTGTCATTGCTGTGTAATTGGCATTCCAAAGCTCTCTAACATCTGTGGGATTGCAAAATAACAAAATTATTGTAAATAAAGTACGCAGTGCTGCGGGCATCTGAAACTCTTTAGCATCAAACATACAATTATGTAGACTGTTGTCTCGTTCTAATAGACCATAATGTTCAGCTGCGGATTTAAATGTTTCATGGGTAACAGCACCAACTGTCATCAAATGTTCAAAAGATCGTGGTGCTCGAGTATGATTTAGAAGCATACGCAGGTAAAATCTTTCTCCTTCTGAAGGATGTACGGAGTACATTCGAGCAATAACCTTTTGACGGCGCCTTCGTTTATGCCAAGTTCTTAAACTCGAATTCCATGTATAGTGTTTTGAAAATTCAGTGTAAAAGTACCCGTGTTGCTCTTAGTTAGTGTCATTAATACTGAAAAATTCAGTTAACATTGTACGGGAGTTGCGCTCATTTAAAAGAATGTTAGTAAGTACATCAGTACTGCGGAACTGAACTTGATGTTTGTTTAGCATATGTATTTGTAAACGAATTACCGAAGGATATGTTTGGTACATATTGAACTTGAATATTTTCCAGAATGCTTCCTGCAGACATATCCATCGACCGCTTACATATTGAGATATCTCATTTCGATCAGCAGTATCGTGGATTTGGAATTCAACACAGTCAACACCTTTGTGAATGTATTTGTATAAGTATTTAATATTTTTAATACTACTTCAAATTTCAACATTTATATGGCAGTCATATTTTAACAGCAGATACGGATTATACGGCACAACTCATTGGTTGGTAATATTAAAATCTGCAGCATGTCGCATACTGAATGATCGTCCATTATTTTGTCGATGATAAATTGGGTATGAGTCAGCTTCTTGCATTGTATGTTCAGCAAAATTTTTTGGGTAACCTTTTTTGCAGCTACCATGCTTCATGCATGGTGCGCGAGGATTTACATGTGCACATGGACCATGAATCATATGTCGTACAACGACATTGTATAGTTCGGGCTCATGTTCAACATGAGAAAGCTCAGCACGAACAATATGGTCATAGTCATCTGGAGTATTCATTTTATTGCATGCATCAAAAATGATCAACATATGAACATGAGGCAAACCTCTTTTTTGAAACTCAATTACATGCACATGACTAATTGTCTTCCCCAAAATATGTCGATGAAAAAGATCATGTTTTAATTTTGTGTACTTAGCGTTGAATATTCGAGTAACTATATCAGGACGATCTTGAGGGGTTTGTGTAGAATAGAGCAATTCTGTAATTTCTGGCAATGATGAATTGCATGTCATTGTTAGAAATATATTTGGTCTACCATAATGTTGAACAACAGTCATTGCATCTTGATAACGTTGGTACATGTCGCACGAACTTCCAACAAAGGATGATGGTAAGACCATACGATGGCCAATATTTGCTGAACCACAATAACATATTATATGTCAGTATAACGATGAATATAGAAAATAATATTATTTTGTATTGTAATGAAAAGTTTGTAATACCTCCACTACTTTCTCCAGCATTGAGGCAATCTTGTAACCCACAATAAAGTTCAGCACGAAGAGAATTTTGATTTCTTTTAATCCAACATAATTTTTGAGTTTCTATTTTAATGTACTTGTCAACAACATATTGTTGTATAAGCCGACATCCGTGTAACGGTAATGATAAAGGTGGACCACGGTCCTATAGTGATATGAATTTGAGCATAAATATATTTGATGTAGAATTATAAGCAGCGTAGTAAAAATAAAAGTAGATTGTATATCTGTAGTACGTAGGAGTAGTAGTCGCAGCAGGTAACACGTAGATTGTTAATCATCAGTATTGTCATAGTGATATGTTGCCTAGGTAGGCGAATACATACTTGGAATGATCTCAACTATGTGCATAGTATTTATATATTTAATGCTTAAGAATTGAGCCTCATAACATGGTGAATGATTAAGACTATTGACTAGGGAATTTCCACTCCACTATCAAAGCTTATCTTTAAGTTGCTAACCAAGCCAAAGCCAAACCCACGTTCATGTGGACTACTAACTCTTGTCGAGGTTAAATCTAAAACTTAGCTTATTCCCATCCTTTCCAATTAATGCGAAGGTCCAATGGAAAAAATTGCATGGGAGTAAATAATTTTGAGGAAAAACACACAACACAATAATTCTTAATTGCGCTTTATCTTTTATCAAACTAATGGATCTGTGATGGTTAAACTTTTAAAGATTGACAAGCTTATCGATTAAGTAAAGCGGATTTCTTGAGTATGCTTTAACTAAGTTGGGTTAAGAAAAAGGATCATTGAACTTTTCATTTTAATAATTATTCATTCACCCAATTCAATCTTATGAATTATCCTTGCTCGGGACTAGCAAGACTCAGTGGGTTTGCGAGCGATGATGAGAACACCTTTTTTTATTATAGATAAGAATTTTTTCTTATATGAGAGCATTATGAAACTGAAATAGAGTAGGATTACACACCATGAGACATAGTTTTTTCGAACAACTGACCTTCCTAAAAGATTTAGCTACTGAAAGGCCTCAGAAGTAGAAGATCAAATAATAGTACCAACAATTAGATTTATGTAGAAATTAATCTTTAAATTATTAGAAGCAGTTCTATATATGGATGAATTAGAAATAACCATTGAAATGGCCCATAGAGATAAGAGAGTGCCTCCAAATTTTTCCCAACTTCAAGGTGAAGCTTCAGGACAGGAGCCTCTGCCAAACAAAAATCACCTCCAGCTTTCGATAGGAATCCAAGCCATTTATTCAGAATGAGAAACCAATGAATCAGAGAAAAACACGTACAAACACTTAAAATGACTTGTTCTTTTATTAAGCCTAAGGAGACATCATGCAAGTGATAGCATAGTACATTATATTAAATATTTTGTTATATTATCAAGTCTTTCTATTTTCATTTAGGCAATATATCAAGTAGGTGATATGCATTATAAACCAAATTGAACGGGAAGAGAAGAGGTAGGATTATTTTAATTCTGTAGTTGAACTAAAACATTCTACAGTTCACATGGTAGAATAGAGAATGCAGGGAATAAAACAAGAAAACAGAGAATGTAGGAAATCCATAAATGAACACTGTTCCAAATCGGAACTTTGAAGAATAGATAGTCGAGTCTGCAGGAATATTCCCTGTTTCGTATAAGAGGCAGCAAAAAGTTAAGGCGAGGCATTCTGGGAAAGACGAAAATTGGCTCGAGTTCCTGACGTGACCTCTGCGATTGGTAAGAAGATAAAGGGAAAGAGATAGTCGCATACGTAGTTCATCCACCTCCCAATAGCGTCGGCTCAAGCCCTCTCTAATTGAAGAAGATTGGAAGGGAAAGGAGCGCTCGATGCAAATGTCGAAGGAGGTTGTGTGCGTCCTTGAGGAGGAGAGACAATATCTTGTCATATCTCCCTCCCCAGGAGGGCGCGATGGAGGCGCGTATATGAAAAAGCCGCCTCCTAGTTTTACCCCTGGTTTTCTTCGCTCCATGGCAGTGGTGGGAGAGGAGAAACAAGAATCCATTATGACCTAGAGGGTAGAACTCAAAGAGGTGGGTGGGCATGGAGAGGCCGGCGACATAAGAAAGCGGGGGGAGGGGGGGAAGGGGAAGGGGGGAGGGCGGGGCATGACCCAAAAAAAAGGGGGGAGGGATTGAGGAGAGAGGAGGGTTTTTTTGGGTAAATTTTATTTGTAGTCCAGATCTGATCGATCCGACGGCCCAAATTATTTGAATGAATTTTTAATTCATGATTATTTGCAGACCACCATGTACAACCCATATTCGTCGAGGATGGGTCCTACCACAACCAGGTCAGCATAAGTCAAGGTCAACATGTCAAGCTAAAAGTCAACATCAGCGCATAAGACCTTAGAAGGCCTGGGCGAGTACGACGAGCTCCCCTCACATACTCGTCAGGTAGGCGACTAGGCGAGATACTCGCCCAGCCCGTGCGAGTTTCTTCGGAAGTCGCCTTGTCGCCAGGGGGTGAGGTATAAATATGACCCCCCCTTCTTGGATTTGCCTATAAATAGGACCTCAGGGGCATGAGGTGAAGCACTTGAAATCCTCTGGAGGATACTCGCGAGCTCTCACTTCAAGATACTAGCCTAGCCTTTGGATTACTTTTCCTTAGAGGTCAGGCCGCGACCTTGCGACTTCGTCATCAGCTAGTCTCCATCGTACCTAGTTCGATCATTTCTGGTTGAGAAGGGGCTGCTCCTTTTGAGCATCCGGGTACGTGGTGGGACCTTCCTGCATGGAAAACAGTTCTGTTTGAAGGGTCTCGCATCCTCGCCAGTAAAGGAGGTATCTCTTCGAAGCCTGCAGCAGCTCGAAAAGGCAGGAAGCTTGATGGCGGTACTTCTGGGGATGAGGTCGAATGAGTCCGGGTCATCGGAGGTGCCCATACAGATGCAGTCCCTTATGGAGCAGTATGCTGACGTTTTTCAGGAGCCACACACACTTCCGCTATCACGGTTTCGGGATCATCAGATCGTACTCAAGGCAGGGGCGGAGCCTACCAATATCCGGCCATACCGATACCCGCACATGCAGAATGCTGAGATAAAGCACAGCATTCGGGAGATGTTCGATGCGGGAATCATTCGGCCCAGCACAAGCTCATTCTCGACCCCGATCATTCTGGTCAAGAAGAAGGATGGGTCGTGACGGTTTTGTGTGAACTATCGTGCATTGAATAGTGTCACCCTGAAGGATAAGTTCCTGATTCAATTGATTGAAGAATTGTTGGATGAGTTACACGGGGCGACGCAGTTCACCAAGCTTGATCTACGGTCGGGCTACTACCAGATCCTCATGTGGGAAGAAGACATCCACAAGACGGCCTTCAGGACTCACGACGGTCACTATGAGTTTCTGGTGATGGCCAACGGGTTAACTGGCGGGCAATCCACCTTCCAGGCTAATATGAACGAGATCTTCCGTCCGCTTCTTCGCCACTTTGTGCTGATATTCTTCGATGACATCCTCATATACAGTGCTAGTTGGGAAGAGCACTTAAGCCATGTTGCACAGGTCTTCTCTTTGTTGCGCAAGCATCAGCTCTATGTCAAGCGGTCGAAGTGTTCTTTCGGTCAGGAGGAGGTGGAGTATTTGGGACATTTAGTCTCGGCTGAAGGGGTTAAAACCGACCCTCGGAAGATTGAGAGCATGGTTTCCTAGCCACGGCCCCAGACTATACGGGCCTTGCGGGGCTTCTTGGGTCTCACTGGCTACTACCGGCATTTTGTGCCGGACTACTGACCCAGTTACTGCAGAAGGACGCTTTTTCATGGCAGGATGAGGCTGAGGCGGCTTTTCAGGCACTCAAACGGTTGGTGACGACTACGCCAGTCTTGGCACTTCCCGATTTCACCTAGGAGTTTGTTGTAGAGACAGACGCGTCGGGAGTGGGTCTGGGTGCTGTGTTGATGCAGGATGGGCGGCTGATCGCCTTCTACAGCAAGGCATTGGCCCCTCGAACATTGGGGTTGTCAGCTTATGAGAAAGAGATGTTGGCGGTCATTCACACCGTGGCTCTTTCACGACCTTATTTGTTGGGACATCACTTCAAGATTCGTACGGACCATCAGAGTTTGAAGCACTTCTTGCAACAGCGGATCTCCTCTCCTCTCCAACAGAAGTGGGTCACCAAACTTCTGGGGTACGACTATGAGATTGTCTACCGTCAGGGCCGGGATAATCGAGTTGTCGATGCTTTATCCCGCTTACCAGAGGGCGCACTCGCTCAGATTTCTACACCCCTACTGGATTGAGATATAGGAAGAGGTGGAGCGTGACTCAGAGCTCCGAACTATTGTGGACGCTCTCCGTCGGGCACAGGAAACCGTTCCGGGGTATCATCTTCGGAATGACCGGTTGTACTTTCGGGACCGTGTGGTCATTCCTTCTCAGTCAGCGTGGCGGACAGTTATGATGCATGAGTTCCATTCCTTGCCAACAGGTGGTCATGCCGGTCTCCTCTGCACCCTTCAGAGGGCACGAGCAAACGTCTTCTGGAAGGGTATCCAACGTGATATTCAGTTGTTTGTTCGTCAGTGTGACATATGTCAGCGCCAGAAGTATGAGACGACCTCCCCAGCTGGATTGCTTACACCGTTGGAGATCCCCCATATGTTCTGGGACACCGTTTCCATGGATTTCATCAATGGGTTGTCCAAGTCTCAGGGCAAATCCGTTATTTTAGTGGTCGTCGATAAGCTCTCCAAGTACGGGCACTTCATCACCCTGAGCCATCCGTACACTGGCACGTCAGTTGCAGCTACTTTTGCTCGGGAGATAATCAAGTTGCATGGGATTCCGCGAGCGATCATTTCGGATCGGGATCCGACCTTTGTGGGCACATTCTAAAGAGAACTCTTCCATTTACAGGGGACGTCATTGCGATTCAGCACGGCTCACCATCCGCAGACGGATGGCCAGACGGAGGTTCTTAATCGAGGGCTGGAGACATACTTGCGTTGCTTTGTCATGGACGAACCGCGTACTCGGCCAGGTTGGTTACATTGGGTCGAGTACTGTTACAACACGTCCTACCACTCCGCCAACAAAATGACTTCGTTCGAGGTCGTATATGGCCGGCCACCGCCCTCCTTGAGCATCTATGAGCTGGGTAGCACGACGCTCCCCGCCGTTGATAGGGCACTCCGAGATCGTGATCGTACTATTGCTACCTTACGGGAGAATCTACGGGAAGCACAGGACCGCATGAAGGCGCAGGCAAACAAACATCGCACAGACCGAGAGTTCTAGGTGGATGATGAGGTTTCCTAAAGCTCCGTCCCTACAGGAAGTTGTCTGTCGCCCAACGGACGAAACATAAGCTGGCCCCCCGTTACTACGGGCCCTTTCGGATTGTTTGCAGGGTTGCCCGGTCGCTTACACGTTAGCACTACCCGAGGGGTCGCGGATACATCCGACCTTTCATGTTTCCCCACTGAAGAAGAAGGTTGGCGCCTCCGTTCAAGCGAGTCCCCTTCTGCCTGAGGCTACTTATGCGGGCGAATTACGACCGTTACCTGAGGAGGTCCTGCTGCTCAAGTGGAAGCGTCGCGGGACCGAGTACCGTCCTGAAGTATTGGTTAAATGGCAACATATGACTGCAGCGCACAACACTTGGGTGGATCTAATGGAGTTTCGAGAGCTGTACCCTGACTACCACCTTGAGGACAAGCTGGTTCTTGATGGGGCGGGGAATGTTACGTCTCCGGACGGCGCCCGCTTATTTGGACGTCAGTACACACGACGAAGCAAGGGGTCTGAAGGCAACAACGGGGTTGAACCAACCGGTTCAGCCCCACTATATAAATGGCGGCTACGGGGGGGTGAACCCACCCGGTTCAGCCCCCATTGGGGCCGGCCGGCCTTGGTCCGCGTATAATTATACCTGGACCCCCTCTTGGATGGGCATACAAGATATTATCAGGTATTCTTCTCCTTATTTCTCTCAACCCTAATTTCTCCTCTTAGTTCTCTAGATTTCTCTCCCTCTCCCACTTTCTTCCTAACATACGGACTCCAAAAAAATTAGAATTTGTGTCAAAAACATTTCCATGGAAGTTCCAAATGAATGTAAACAAACACCGTTGTATTTATAACCACAATTTCACTTGGTCATCACTTCAACACTACAGCTGTTTTAAAAAGAGGCTAAATGGCCACCAAAATAATGTTTACCACAATACTAATTCTCAAGAAAACAAAATAAGAATCTGGCTTTATGGTCTATAATGTTTCAACATTAGAAAAAGGAAACTATTTTTTTAATTGAATTTTATCCAGAACCTCATGTTAACCCGGAAGTCTACGGTTGCGGTCAGAGCCATTCAACCCCAGCCAAAACAAGAGCCTTTGGGAATCAAGAAGCATGGGCGGTTACACCTAGTGACTGCACCATCCATCCCCCCTCGAGACATCAGTTTGTGTGATTACAATCTAGTAACCGCACCGTCAATATCTTCAAGCCAAGCTCAGAAGGTTACAAAGTGCGTGACGACCCCATGTATGGCTTCTCAGGCGAAAGAAAAGAGGTTGAAGGAAGTACTGAGCTCTCAATCACAATGTGCAGGATCACAAGACAGGAAACTTTCTTGGTGATCGAAGCTCTTAGCAGCTATAACGTATTTTTGGGAGACCTCTCCTGACGGGTCAAATCGAATTAAGAGGTTAAGCTCCAAGAAGTTGAAAACTATCTATTCCATATCCGTTGAAACCAGTATTTGTGTGTTTTGCCTTGAGCCGTACGAGATGAAATTTTCATATACGGCTCTCGGAGGGGGAATCTTTCTTGGATTACCTATAAGTACATGATTGGTTCGAGGAACGTCTCGAGATTCAAGCGATTGCAGATGATATAACCAGTAAATATGTTCCTCCCATGTCAACATATTTTATTGTCTAGGGGGGATTACTCTTACTTGTTTTTTAGTACAAGTAGCTACAGGTTTTGCTATGACCTTTTACTATCGTCCAACCGTCACATAGGCTTTTTCCTCTGTTCAATACATAATGACTGAGGCCAACTTTGGTTGGTTAATTCGATTAGTTCATCGATGGTCAGCAAGTACCAAGTTGTGGTCTCCACCTCTCATCAAGCTTTAAGGTTCCCTCTATGGGGAGGCAGTTTAGGGTCCGCAGCGACCCGGGACTGCTATGGAGTGCTACATCAGCTCATTCAACATGATCACGGGTTTATCCTCTCTCGAGTCGACATGGCAGCAAAAGAGGATTACCTTAGATCTGAATGGTAATACCAGAGAAAACGGTATAGCTCGTAGGGGATGAAACAGCAAGGCCGTATATTAGTACTTTTATCAATCCTTCACTTTCCCTTTCAATTGTTTCTTACAAACGCTTAATGCAAAAGTACTTGCTTTACCGATTACTAATCTGTTTCTCTTGATGTGAGGTCTCTGGATCACAACTAAATGACCGATCACAAGAGGCTCTATATATCAATATATTGTTTACCTCTTTCCACAATGATGTGTTATCCCCGGATCAAATCATGTGGAAGACTCTAAGCAAGCAACCACTCTCTTCGAACAGTCTCAGAACTTTTTTGAGCCCCCTTGAATTATGATCTCTGAATCCAACTTCTTACACAGGTATTTAGGTCTCTGACCCTCTCTGCAGACATAAGTTCGTCTCCTCTATCACTGTCGTAAGACCACAACAACTGCTCCATTGGATACTCTCACAGCTGGCATATCTGAGAGGGCATGGTGATTTGAATGATTGCCATATCATGTCGTGCATCAAAAGACGTACCACTATCACTCTGGCACCTTTCTGGAAACATGCTCCAAGTAATGGATTCCTTAAGCCCCCTCGACATCCTTTCTGAGGAACGAGCACAGTCTCCGGACACCTATAGGCTATAGCCCAACTGGAAGACTCTTGCGGAGTAAAGCTTCGCGGATGTCTTATGTCCAACTGGTCACCTTAGCCTCTGGTGATAGACTCCTTAAGGTCGAGTTGTGTATTCCTTAAGCCCCCCAGACATCCTTTCTAAGGAACGAGATCTCTCCGGACACCTATTGCCCAACTGAATGATGCTAGCAAAGGAAAGCTCCATTGTTACCTTATGAGCGACCAGTCCTCTCTAGCCTCTGACTTCTGATTATTTAAGTCAAGTTGGTGGACGTTGGCAGTGTCTTCCGTGCCGAGGAATACCTATGTTCCATCTTTTCTTTCTAAGTAAATAAAGTCGTCTATACATGGGGCGGATACCGGTTCTCTGGCCGCACTTAGCGGGTATTCACCTCAGCACTTAAGGAATTTGATATCTGTATATATATAATGTTATACGGGGGAGGACACTCGCATAGAGGTCACATAAAGTACGTATGACTCGTCCCAAAGTCCATGACGCCAAAGACAAGCATGAAATTAATAGCTATATGGTTTGGCGGAGGTTGCACGGAGCCCAGATAATCTTCTGGCACCAATATATGCACAACAGTGATAATATTAGCAGGCGGGCGCAACTATGATACCCACACGAGTTTCTAGCTATTTGGGATTATCCTCTAGAATTTTCAATCTATTAATCATCGTAATGTGTGGTTACTCGTATAGAGAATGTACACTCTCTGGCCTCTCTCTAATCCCAACAATTTTAAGTGCAATAACCAGGTAAGTAATTGGTTGTGCATATCGTGATTGTGCGGTCCTCATTCACTATAATTATAAGGTTTCATGGGTTATTCATTATTATAACGGGTGGTCCCTCATCATATGTCCGCACCGAGTTATCAATTATATTATTTTAATATCAAAGATATCTCGGTATTCTTCCTCACAACGTGCGATAACGCTGGGGGCGTAGGCTTCATGTGTTTAATCTACATTATCAAGGTTATCTTATTGGCCTCCTGCGCGAACATTATTGATTGTATCCGCGCAGTCCCACACAACATATACTAGAATACAGCTCTCATCTGAAGGAATCACTTGGTTTATTGATCGCCTCTTTGAAACTCGAATAACTGCGGCCATGCGTCGGTGATCGCGCCTTCTCTACTTGTATAAATCATGGCATGGCAAATATATTTGTATGGTGGTCATGAGTAATGAGTTTGCACGCTCTGTATAATGGAGGTACACCGTAATTTCATAAGTATTGTCATGTATACATGCAACGTGTATTCGCAGGTACAAACATAGAAGTCGCACAGAACGGAGTTGTAAGTAAAGAGCTTCCATTTCTTAATATTATACAAAAATTTAAGTGATCATGCTTACCAAAAGGGTTCCGCGCAAACACTCATCAAAAAAGAAATAAAATGCAATATTATTCTTTAGGAGAACATACAGCAACATTCTTGTTCTTTGCCTTCTTCACGGGTTGATATGCGGGAGAATTCGTTAATAGGCTGTCAAGCTGACACCGCTCAAGTCTTAACCCAGTGCAGGTCTTTGAATAAGAACTATTTTCGTATACAGCCTCTCGTTATGGCCCTACGACTTCATCCTCTGTGCCCGCTCCCTGTGAACCAGTATCTGCATCAGCCTAGGCGTCTGCAGTCTGCACCCTCCGATTCAGGAAGCTCAACATCTCCGAACTTTGCATATAGGGTCGATTAGGTGATGTCAACAAATTTATCCTTGAGGGCCGCCACCCCGCCCCACCGCCACCCCACCGCCCCCCCCCCCCAAGAGTTCCAATGTAAGGATGGCAGACACTATTGTTTCGTAGCAAGGTGTTTCGGTACTTCTAGTTTTGGAAAATGTGAGCAACATGTAAAGGAACGAGTTGAAACATCAGTAAGTGTTGACAGGTGTGTGTGACCACGCCATATTCAAAATATATTTCTCGTTCCTTTAATCCTTGCTACAAACGGGGATTCTCCGGCAGTGCTTCCTCAAGCCATATTCAAAATTCAGGATCGTCACCCGTGCACAATATTGAGAAATACAAAGATAAGCATGATTAATCACATGTTCACACAACCAAGCCATCATTCAAACATTCAATAAAATAGAGATTCTTTCAAAGAAACCTAAGGAGGCGGAAGTGAGGGGAGGGATAGAAACAGTGCTCGAGATTATGCCACGGATACCAATGGAGCCTCTGAAATCAGTGAATTGTCCCGCAGTGATCCTTGTTTGCATCTGGGTACCCTAGAGAGTTGTCACAATCGACCATTGCAAAGCTATTAATCAAGATTCTGGAACGAAGTTCTCTTGTCACTTGCAAGTTGAATCTTAACACGAATCAAGTGTTCCACAAATAAACAGTGAATAAAATAATTTATGGAGAAATACGATAATCGTGAATAGCTAGGGAGGCAAGCTCATATTTATTTAAGATGAACAAAATAAAAATTCTGCTAATCAATTTAAAAGTTTGAGATCCTTTACCCCCTGTACGCAACAGCGGCAACAGTAGACAGTTCGGCTCAACCAAACAGAGGAACCAGCCACTGGACTGGAAGAGTCGGGGTCGACAGTGGCGGCAGAGGATGTTGGTGTGTCAGATTGGGCCGATTGCAGCTTAACTGGACGGAAAGGAACTTCTGGAGGCCGCCGGAAAGAGTGTCAAAGTCGACGGGACCACCGCACCGTTCGGCGCTTGCAACGTCGGAGGGAGACGCGTCGGCGGAATGGCCCCCCAATGTCGTCACTAAAAGATGCGAAATTGGAACCCAATGGTGGCTCGCGCTGTAGAGGACGACTGCGGTCGACGTTGCCCTAGGAGATGAGAACGAAGAAGACTCGTCGGTGTGGCTACAGGCCGACAGAGGGAAACGAGCGAATACTCGTTCCACTGTCAATTTCGCCTCCCCTCGGTTTGTTTATTTTGGCCAATTTATAACCTAAACATGTCCTTAATCATTTAAGGTAGGATTTTATGTGCTAGCCAAATACTTACTAAAATGATTTATCTTTCCAAAGCTTGATTATTCTTTTTGTTTAACAATGAATATCCTTCCTCTTTATTTTTATTTAGTTATTTAAATAATATGAGTTTGCCTTTTTCTCCTAAACTATCCTAAATTACCAGATCTCTTTATTTAATATCTTACTGGACAACCAACCCAATAAGTCGTACATGATAATATGAGTGCACGGAAACAACATAATAATAAAATGCTAACAATAACATAATATAAATACTAGGGTTCGTCGCTGAATGCGACCTAGGTTACATCACACAGCGGTCGGGCAAAGACCAGGAGCGATAAGCCGCGCACGGTCGTTCGAGAAGGAAGTCACACGAGCAAAACCCGAATGCAAAAAATGAGGTCATTGAACTCACACGGTCGTGGGCGATTAAACCCGCACGAGCGTGCGAAACGCCAACCGTACACAGTAACTCGAGCACGGTCGTGTGTGCAGGATGGCGCATGATTAAAACACAAACGACTAAAAATCTAGAGAGTTGAGGTAAATGAGCGTGCACGGCCGAGCGCGAGTAATTGTGTGCAGTCATGTGTAATCCTTAAATGCACACCAATTGTGTAGTTAGAATGTGCATAGTCATGTGTTTTTAAAATGCACGAGCAGTCTTGAAACATAGGACTTTCAAGATTTTAGTCATGAATGTGCGCAGTCGTGTGGTATAAACTGCACACAATCGTGCGAGTTCACAAACTATTTCAAGGGTGCTCTCAACCTCCCCACATATCCACAAGAACAAATTCAACATAAATACTACAATTAAGAATGCAAATATCAGACATAAATCAAGATGAGGAGACATTCTCCCCCATGCAAGAAGAACGTGAAATACACCCCATTAGCTAAAAACTGCTCCTAAAAGTGTGATAATCAAGTTGAGAAGATACGAAGTTAAATCCTATCAAATGTGGAGCTAAGCGATGTCAGATTGAACGAATTAGATACCAAATCACTATATGAAATTCACTCATCCCTATGAAGAGCCCACCTGCCCCGCCTGCCCTGCCTGCCCCGCCTGCCCTGCCTGCCCCGCCTGCCCTGCCTGCCCCGCCTGCCCTGCCTGCCCCAAAATAGGGCAGGCTTACACTTGGCACAAGGAACCAAGCTAAGCTTACTGCCTGGGCCGGGCCCTAGCCAAATTAGGGGCCTAATGAGCTTCCTTAGGCCTGGCCCTGGCCTAATCAGGCTCTGGCATAGGCACACCCGGGCCGAGCAACCAGGCTCATGCCAAAATTGCACCTCTAAGATGTTGCCACTTCAGGGTCAGCAACAACACCACCACTTGGATGATAGTAGTGACACAGACTATGACGTCCCAACATCTACTTGGTTCCACTCCGGAGGAGATCATGAGAGACATGAGGGTTTACTCATTAGTACTTTCATGAGAATTTTGTAGGGCAATGTCTTATCCCTTTACTTTGCACTTATTTATCTCTGTGGACTATATTATGTGATGAGCTGGTTACCACCGCACTTTTATATAACTCGATGATTGAACTGTGACGACAATTCATCGACAGGGTAGACGTCATACGGTAGAGGTTGGCCCATGTGCTAGCACTACCGTAGGGCGGCTATTTTGGGCATAGAACTCCCCTCAACCATGTCCTAGAAGCAACCTCTTGCAAAAATACAGGGTATGTTTTGCCTACATTTCACCCTTGTGGTTGGGACCCTTCCCTGGACCCTCGTTGCGCAGGGATGCTTTGTATACCAGGCTCCCCTTATATCAATGAATTATTGATTGCTATGATTGTGCTCCCCTTAAACGTCTAATTTCCTTATTACTATTATTTTATTAATAGGCCATAAAAATTCCACATGTCAAGCAAATACTGAACATCATCGCTTTTAAAGGGGAAGGTAGTGTTGCGGTTTACACAGTTGGAGCCACAAAAAAAGCTATACCAAGCAATAAGCTTACCAATTGCAAAAATTGATTACTGTACTAATCTCAAAACCAGCTGAAAGCAGATTAGGGCTCTATTTGGGACAGCTTATGCTGATGAATAATCTCCACTTAAAACGCAAAAGCAGTTTTTCAGCTGTTTGTTTGTGCAACTTATAGAAAATCACTTATTTTAAAATGGATGATAAGCTGATTTTTCATAATCTATCCGGGTCCAGCTTATGGCTTCTCATAAGCGATTATCCCTTAAAAAACTCAAAGTTGATTTTTTCGTCCGGGCGTGATTTTTTCGCAAGGGTGAGATTTTTTCGCCAAAGCTCATATTTTTTGCCTGAGTGCGTATTTTTCGCCTGTGCGGGATTTTTTCGCCCGTGCGTGAATTTTCCACCCGGGCGCGAATTTTTCGCCCGTGTGCGGATTTTTTGACCCGACTCGAATTTTTCGCCCCGGTGCGTTTTTTCCACCCGGACGAGGTTTTTCGTTCTGGCGCATTTTTTTCCCGGGCGCGATTTTAACGCTCGGACGCGGATATTTCACCCGGTCGCGAATTTTTTCGCCCGGGCTCTATTTTTGCCCGGGCGCGAATTTTTTGTTGGGGCGAGACTTTTTCCGAACGGATGTGTTTTTTCGCCCGGAAGCATTTTTTCCGTCTGGGCGTGATTTTAAAGCAACGGGAGCTGTTTTTTCGCCCTGACGCGATTTTTCGCTCGATAGTGATTTTTTCGCCCCACAACGATCTTTTTCACCCGAGCATGAATATTTCGCCCGCGAGCATTTTTTTCGGCCGGACGCGATTTTTTTTTGCAGAATACTTTTCTTCGCTTCAGTGCAAAAATATCGAGTGCGAGCAAAAATACCACGTCCAGGCAAAAATATCGCGCCCGGGCAGAAAATCGCGCTCATGCAAAAAATTCACTCCCAGGAGAAAAATTCGCGCCCGGTAGACATTTTCGCCTGGAGGAAAATTCGGGACTGTGTGAAACATTTGTGTCCGGTCGAAATATTCACGCTCAAATATCGCGTGCGAGCAAATATATTGTCTGGGCAAAAAGATCGCGTCCGGCTAAAAATTTGGCGCTCGGGCGGCGCGCATGGGAAGAAAATTCGTGCCCTGGCGAAACATTCGCTCACGGACGAAAAATTCGCGCCCGGGCAAAAATTCACGCCCGGGTGAAAATTCGCGCCCGGGCGGAAAATTCGTGTCCGCCGAAAATTCGCATCCGGGCGAAAAATTTGCGCTCGGGCGAAAAATTCGCTCCCGGGCGAAAAATTCGCTCCCGGGCGAAAAATTCGCACCCGAGCGAAAAATTCGCGCTCATGCGAAAAAAACGCTTCTGGGGGAAATAATCGCGTCCGGGCAAAATATTTACGCCCGGCGACAAATTTGATCTCGAGCGACAAATTCACGCTCGGGGAAAAAAACACATATGTGCAAAAAAACCGCGCCCAGGTGAAAATACCGCGTCCGGAAAAAAAAAACAGCGTCCGAGCAAAATATTTGCGCTCAGACGAAAAAATCGCGGCCGAAAGAAAAAATCACGCCACTGTGAAAAATTCGCACCCATGCAAAAAATATTGTCTGAATGAAAATCGCGTTCGGACGGAAAAAAAAAACGTGTCCAAATGAACCAACTTTTACGAATGAATAAAATTTTGGATAAACACTTATGGACAAACTATCCAAACAGTGTACTGTTTATTCATCATTGTTTTTATAAAATCTCTTTCAATACATCAATTTTCAATAAGCAGCTTATTCATCATCACAAGTTGTCCCAAACAGAGCCTAGGAAGCCAGTTCAAATGTTAGATACACTGACTAGGATTTCATTTAAGGATGTACTTTCGACTGTTACGGAACTTGATGGCTCATGTCTCCCTCAGGTTATAAATAACCCGCTTTTGTAAACAACAACTATGAAAAACGAATAACAGGTTTAGCTTTACTTTATATTTATTGTTCCCCCTTCCTATTAACCCTCTTCCCCCAAGAACCCCTCCTCTCCTGTAGTTAGTTCATTCATCCCATTAACCCTCTTCCCCCAAGAACCCCTCCTCTTCTGTAGTTAGTTCATTCATCAACATAAACTAGAGAAAATCAACCACAATCGCTAGCACTTCTGTTTGCTCTATCAATACATTAGAAAGTATCACATCCATGAAACAAATTGATTGGCACCAAAATAAATCGGCAATTCATTCGTTTACCCCTAAACCATGGAAGACTACTTCCTTCCATTCACTAAGCTTATGATAATACTATTCTATTCCCCTATTATGACAGCAGAGTTCGTTTCAATCTAGCACATTTACATCCTAGTATGTGGAACAAGCAGAAAACTTCAACAACAACAACAACAAAATCGCTGCATCAACGAACCTTGCGCGGTAACACCCGGACCTTCTCAATGACTTCAGATTCGTCAACGAAGGACGAGCGGATCTCAAGATCGAAGAGTCTGGACAGAAAAAATGATCTGCCGAGCTGGTCCACGAGCTTCCGGATCTGCTTAGTCTTCACGGATATGAGCCTTTTGTTCCCACCCTCTTCCCCCTTCTCTTGCTCGAAAACAATGCTGGGGACTCTCTCCAACTTCCTCTCCTTTGAAGAGATATTCTTCCCCGATTTCGCCCGAGGGATCGCGAGAATTGTCTCCGCGTACTTGGGATCCGGCAGAGGAAATCCCTCCAGGTATTCGAGTGGAGCCCAAGGATCGCAGATGGAGTTATCCTCCCTGGGATAAATGGCGGCAGCCGCGAGATGAAGTTGGCGTGGTTGGTGTAATAATAGAGAGCTTAATATCCTCGGCGGCAAGCGGCGAAGCATCATCTGGTGGCCAGGAAGGGTCCCTGTAGGGTTTTAGGTGCGAGAAAAGAGGAGATCGGCTAGGCGAATGCGTTTTGAAGGAAATTTGTGATAGCCAAATTTTTGGTTCAGCACCTTTTTCAAATGGAAGCTCATTTGGGGCAGCGTTTTCACTTGGAGTTTGTTTTGTTTCAAACACGCCGCCGCAAGGCGGCAAATCAAATGGCCGGCGGCGGCAAATGCCGCGTCTGCTCCTACAGCATGGAAAAAAGCCTTGTTTTGGCTCCGTTTCGATCCCCACCGGCCCCCTCCCCCCACCACCCACACCCCAGTTCGAAATCGACATGTAAAACTGCCGGTTGCTCCCGCCACCGCCGCGCCAAATGAACCCTTGAGTGAGAAGTTATATCCGCTAATGATAGAGAATATTTTTGGAATTTGGCTTCATTTTCAAATCTAGGTCGGGATTAAATCAGACCAAGACATGCGTCAAAATCACGATTTCTCAGAAAGATCAAAAATTTCTCAAAAAGATCATTCAAAATGATCTCCCGGGAGATTAAAATGATCTTATGTAGACTGGGATTTGAGAAATTTTTCATCTTCTGGATGATCAGAACTTACTCAAGCGCGTCCGCGTAAGAGAACAAAATCAAAATATTATCAGTTTTATGACACGTGTCGCCCTCTTATTTCACCTAAACCTAGATTTGAAAACGGAGTCCGGTTCCAACAATTTTGTCTAATTATAAGTGGCAAAATCAAAATCTTCAAATAATGAAATGGATCTCCAAGAACTTCAAAAGACATATCATTTTTGCTTGCAAAATTTGTTATCCGGTGATTCTCCAGCTACTTGGACACTCTCTTGAAGCTCAGGAAGTTCTAAACCTATCTCCGGCAATCTTTATAACTCTTGTCGGCAACGGGTAGTGTTCGAATAGCTCTGAAGACCTTGTTATCAGCATAAGGAAAAAGTGAGTTCAATTTCTTGTCATTCGTTGCTTTAGGGTTTTTTATTTTGTAGTCCAATGTTAGTTTTGGGCTCCGTTTGGGGAGACTTATTTTCACCGGTCAAGCTGTTACAGCCGCATGAACCGTACCTTACGACCGCATGAACCGTACCACTTAACCGGTGAAAATAAGTCCCCCCAAACGGAGCCATGATCTTTGTGGAGATCTATTTTGATCTTCGTGGAGATCACCTTGGATTTCCATAGAGAGCAATATTCTTCATAAAAATAAAAAAATGACAACCATGTAGATCACAGTTGTTCTGGTGGAGATCATTTTGGTTCTCCATGAACATTATCTTTAAGCTTCTGGAAGAGCAATGAAGATCATCTTTAAGCTTACATGGATTGGGCTCCGCGGAGATCAATAGTGATCTCCCAGGAGTTCATTTTTTTAGTAAACAGGAGATTAGTATGGGTGGAATTGCTAGTGCATTTGTTAAGAACATAAGCATTATTTTCATTCATAAGCGGCTAGATGGAGAAAAAGAAAAGTTCCAGACTTCATTTTTTGAGTTTCAAATGTTATTTTTCTGATTTTTGGGCCAAATATACAATACTTGTTGGAGATTGACTTGGTTGACCAGTCAACAAGTCAAAAATTGGTTTTAATATTATTTTATGTGAGCATTTATTATGAGAGAGTGTGTATATTTATGATGAGAGAGGTTTCTAGTTTTTTCTTTGCTTATATAAAGCCCCCCCCCCCCCCCCTGTACATTTTGCTTGCTGAAAATAGAGGAAAAAATCCTCCCATCTTGTTTTCGAGCTTGTGAGAGAGAGCGCTGCAGCGCAAAGGGTGTTTTGGAAGCGGTCTTGCCGAGCGGGTAGAGGGGCAAGCCGGGCGAGTTGGTGCTCTCGCCGGTTTGGGAGATCACGCGTTTTGATCTCGTCGAGTTGGTTTTGGTCCCGGCGGTTTGAAGTTCTAGCCGCGCGGTTTGAGTTCTCGCAGAGTTTGGTGATCTCTCCGCGAGAGGTGCTCGCGGCTTGTACTCGCGGGAGGAGCGTGGCTTGCCGGGTTGGTGATCTCGCAGGAGAGGTTCAGGGAAGTACTCGCGGTTTGATCTCGCCGCGAGAAGAAGTGGTTGCGGCTTGCGTACTCGCGCGTGGAGGTCACGCTGCTGAGCTCGCTCGGGCGAGGTAGTACTCGCCTAAAGGAGAGAGGTCGCGCGGTTTGGTGGAGGTCTCGCAGTCTGGTGTTGAGTTGTGGAGTCAAGTGGAATTGGTTTGTGGAGTTGGGTTTCTGCGGAGAGCTCATACACGTTTCCAACAAGTGGTATCAGAGGCAGGTTCGAGACCCTCGGAAGGTTTGAAGTAGGGGAGAGATGGAGTTTGGAGGTGCCGTGCCGGGGCAAGTCCCCAAGTTGACGAAGACCAACTATGGGAACTGGAGCATCCAGATGAGGGTACTACTAGCCTCCAAGGAGTTGTGGGAGGTAGTAGAGGATGGTGTGGAGGTGCTGACTGCCGAAGCAGAAGCCGCGTTAACGAATGCACAGAGGACAGCATTGAGAGAAGCTAAGAAGAGGGACAAGAAGGCGTTGTTCATTTTGTATCAAGGTGTAGATGAAGCTACGTTCGAAAAGATCTCGGACGTCGAGACTTCGAAGGAGGCATGGGAGATCTTGCAGCGCTCCATGCAGGGAGTAGACAAGGCCAAGAAAGTTAAGTTGCAATCCCTCCGAGGCCAGTATGAGATGATAAGGATGCAAGGGTCGGAGAAGGTTGGCGACTATGTGACCCGTCTACGGACGCTCACAAATGAGATGAAGAGAAATGGGGAGACCATAGACGAGGTTAGCTTCATGGAGAAGCTCCTACGCTCTATGACAAAAAGGTTCCGACACGTGGTGGTGGCCATCGAAGAATCGAAGGACCTCACGGTGATGACGGCGGATGAATTGATAGGCTCACTGCAAGCCCATGAGTACAGAATGGCGCAAGATGATGAAGAAGTGAGTGGCTTGGGAAAAGCACTCCAAACTCAGCTGAACTTCGGAGAGAGCTCAGGAAGTGGTGGTGGCCAGCGTGGCTGTGGCTACCAAGGAAGAGGTAGAGGAGGAAGAGGTGGTAGAGACCAAGGGAGAAGTCAATCACACCAGAAGGAGTTCGAGCAGAACCAAGGTTGGAACGCCGGAGGTAGAGGAAGAGGCCAAGGCAGAGGAAAAAAAAGACCAAGGCAGAGGCCAAGGAAGAGGAGGTAGAGGAGACATGTCCCAGACTCAATGCTACAACTGTGGCAAGTTCGGGCACATGAGCTATGATTGTTGGGCTCCTCGGAAGGGAGGAGAGACCAACCACTATGCGGAGACAAGCAACACGGGAGGCGACCTGATGATGTTCCTTACTATCCAAAGGTGCTGGAGGCGGAAGGAATGGAGTGTGGTACTTAGACACCGGAGCCAGCAACCACATGTGCGGTAAGAGGGAGCTGTTTACGAGCCTTGAACCAAATGGTGGTGAGGTGAGTTTCGGCGACGCCTCAAAGATAGCAGTGGAAGGGAGAGAAGTTGTGGCGGTTGTGTTGAGTGGAAAGGAGGTTCTCATCAACGACGTCTTTTATGTGTCGGGCTTGAGGAGTAACATCTTAAGTCTTGGGCAGCTAGTGGAGAAGGGCTACCGGGTCTTGTTGCGGGATGGCACCCTGGCCATGAAGGACGGTCATGGGAAAGAAGTAGTGAGGGTAAAGATGACGGCGAACCGTCTCTTCACTTTGAGCATGGATGTAAAGGAGACAGCATGTCTCGTGAGGAATGAAGAAGAGGAGGAAGCTTGGTTGTGGCACCACCGGATGGGACATCTGGGGTTCACAGGCCTGAAGTTGTTGTCTGGATCAAAGATGGTGGAAGGACTGCCTATGATCACACCTCCTCATAGGGTCTGTGAGGCATGCACCAAGGGGAAGCAAAGAAGAGAGACATTTGAGGGTGGAAAGTCCCGAAGGGCGACGAGGCCATTGGAGTTGGTTCACTCGGACATCGCTGGTCCATTTGAAACAACTTCAATCGGTGGAAGCAAGTACTACATCACATTCACCGACGACTTCAGCAGAAAGTGTTGGGTGTATTTTCTGAAGGAGAAGGTTGAGGCGCTGGAGAAGTTCAAGGAGTTCCGGGCGATGGCTGAGAAGGAGAGTAGTCAACACCTGAAAGTACTTAGAACGGATATAGGTGGGGAGTACACCTCTAGGCTGTTCGATGAGTACTGTAGGGAATGGGGGATCTCTCATCAGCTGACGGCGGCCTACTCGCCTCAGCAAAATGGCGTGGCAGAAAGGAAGAACCTCACAATCATGAACATGGCACAGAGCATGGTGAAGGGTAAGGGACTACCGAAGAAGTTCTGGGCGGAAGCAGTACAGGTGGTTGTGTACGTGCTGAATCGGTGCCCTACCAAGAGTGTGAAGTTCAATACACCGTTTGAGGCTTGGAGTGGCTGGAAGCCAAGTGTGAAGCACCTGAGGGTCTTCGGGTGTGTGGCTTATGCCCATGTCCCGGACCAAAGGAGGAAGAAGCTGGACGATCGAAGCGAAAAGTGTATTTTTGTGGGCTACGCTCCTGCGAGCAAGGCTTACAAGTTATACAATCCTGAGACAGAGAAAGCCATCATCTCACGAGATGAGGTATTTGAAGAAGGAAGCTGCTGGAGCTGGGATGAGGCGGTGAAGAACATCAAGGGGATGTTTTTCGAGGATGATGAAGAAGAAGGTGGAGGAGAGGCCGAAGCGGAGATGGGTGGAGCGGAGCCACCATCACCACCAAGCGGAAGTTCAGGGGGAGCTCTCACCCCTTACTCTAGTGGTGCAAGCACGAGTGGAAGCGGCCCTGGAGTAGCAAGCACCAGTGGGAGCAAGGACTACCGTCCTCAGCCCAGGATGCGGAGGCTGGATGAGATATATGAGGAGACGGCACCGGCACTTAATAATTTTTCTTTGTATTGTCTGTTAGCAGATGTCGAGCCGTGCTCCTACGATGAAGCTGTCAAGGAGAAGAGTTGCAGGAAGGCGATGGATGCGGAGATCGCTTCCATAAAGAAGAACGAGACCTGGAAGTTGGTCGACCCTCCTGCAGGCCAAAAACCCCTCGGGGTGAAGTGGGTGTACAAAGTGAAGAAGAACAAGGATGGCGGAGTGGAGAAGCACAAGGCCAGGCTAGTGGTGAAGGGCTATCGACAAGTCCAAGGCGTGAACTATGATGAAGTGTTTGCCCCCGTAGCGCGTGTTGACACCATCCGGTTGATCATAGCGCTAGCAGCTCACCATGGTTGGAGGATCATGCAGATGGACGTGGTCTCTGCTTATTTGAACGGCTACCTGGAAGAAGATGTGTACATCGAGCAACCTCCAGGGTATGTTGTGAAGGGGCAGGAGAGGAAAGTCTGCAAGTTAGACAAAGCACTCTACGGGCTGAAGCAAGGTGCAAGAGCGTGGAACGGAAGGATAGATGCTTACTTGCAAAAGCACGGCTATCAGAAGAGCCCGCATGAGTAACGCCCTCTACACCAAGGTGGACCAGGAAGGCAACATGATGATTGTGTGCCTCTACGTGGATGACATGATTTTCACGGGAAACAATGCTGCTATGTATGAGGAGTTTCGGGGCATGATGAAGAAGGAATTTGAGATGACAGACTTGGGAGAGTTGAGCTACTTCCTGGGAGTGGAAGTGAAGCAGGGAGAAGATGGGATCTTCATATCCCAGAAGAAGTACGCAGAGGAGATCTTGAAGAAGTTCAGGATGGAGGATAGTAAGCCTATCTCCACTCCTGCTGACCCAGGGTTGAAGCTGAAGAAAGATTCTAAGGAAGGAGCGGTGGATCCTACCTTATTCAAGAGTTTGGTGGACAGTCTACGCTACCTTACCTTCACCGACCGGACATCATGTATGCGGTCGGAGTGGTGAGCAGGCATATGGAGGAACCAAAGGAAGACCACTTCACGACAGCGAAGAGGATCCTGAGGTACATCAACGGGACCAGAGGCCATGGGCTGAAATATGCTACTGGAGAAGAGCTGACACTGGTAGGATACTCGGATAGTGACTACGACGGGGATGTGAACGATCGGAAGAGCACTTCCGGATATGCCTTCAACATGGGAACGGGGGTGTTCTCTTGGAGCTCGAAGAAGCAGGTGACGATAGCTCTATCGTCCTGCGAGGCTGAGTATATTGCAGCAGCAGCTGGCACCTGCCAAGCCATCTGGCTAAGGAATCTGTTGGAGAGTTTGCAGCATGGAGTGGATGGGCCAACGACTATGATGGTGGACAACATGTCGGCCATCCAGCTCGCGAAGAATCCCGTGCTACATGGACGTAACAAACATATCGAGACAAGGTATCATTTCCTAAGAGAGCAGGTAGAGTTGAAGACAGTGGAAGTGAAGTATTGCCCTACCGGAGAGCAGATCGCGGACATATTCACCAAGGCGTTGAAGGTGGAGACGTTCGAGAGCCTCAAAGGCAAACTCGGCATGTGCTGCCAAGTTTGAGGGGGAGTTTGTTGGAGATTGACTTGGTTGACCAGTCAACAAGTCAAAAGATTGGTTTTAATATTATTTTATGTGAGCATTTATTATGAGAGAGTGTGTATATTTATGATGAGAGAGGTTTCTAGTTTTTTCTTTGCCTATATAAAGCCCCCCCTGTACATTTTGCTTGCTGAAAAATAGAGAAAAAAATCCTCCCATCTTGTTTTTGAGCTTGTGAGAGAGTGCGCTGCAGCGCAAAGGGTGTTTTGGAAGCGGCCTTGCCGAGCGGGTAGAGGGGCAAGCCGGGCGAGTTGGTGCTCTCGCCGGTTTGGGAGATCACGCGTTTTGATCTCGCCGGTTTGGGAGATCACGCGTTTTGATCTCGCCGAGTTGGTTTTGGTCCCGGCGGTTTGAAGTTCTAGCCGCGCGGTTTGAGTTCTCGCAGAGTTTGGTGATCTCGCCGCGAGGGGTGCTCGCGGCTTGTACTCGCAGGAGGAGCGCGGCTTGCCGGGTTGGTGATCTCGCAGGAGAGGTTCAGGGAAGTACTCGCGGTTTGATCTCGCCGCGAGAAGAAGTGGTTGCGGCTTGCGTACTCGCGCGTGGAGGTCACGCTGCTGAGCTCGCTCGGGCGAGGTAGTACTCGCCTAAAGGAGAGAGGTCGCGCGGTTTGGTGGCGGTCTCGCAGTCTGGTGTTGAGTTGTGGAGTCAAGTGGAATTGGTTTGTGGAGTTGGGTTTCTGCGGAGAGCTCATACACGTTTCCAACAATACTATCTATGATTTGGAGGAAGTCAAATAGCAAATATTAAGAGATAGTAGGGTTAGTTCCATTTTTCATGCGCATAGAGTCCCGCAGAACATACCTCTAATGGATGTGCTACTTAAATGCTATGAAGCTGCAAGGGACATTCTATGTTGGGCCAAGAGATTTGTCATTTATCCCCAGTGATGTTGCCATTATCCTAGGGTATGCAAAATCATGGGAAAGAACTTGTATTTCAACTCAAACCCTACATCAGTCATATGAAGACAAAGCTAAAGAATCTCTTGCTTGAAATGGTTAGGAAGAGCTGCAATATGAATCTGAAATCCATTTTTTTGCATCTACTGTATAATGTTTTTTCTCTTCTAGTAGTGAGTGCATTCCACAGTTATTAGTGAAGTTGTGCAATTCTGTGGAGTTTTTGAGACCTAGGGTTCATTTGGGAAGACTTATTTTCACCGGTCAAGCGGTTACGACCGCATGTACGGGGCCTTAATTAAGGCCCGGTACATGCGGTCGTAACCGCTTGACGGTGAAAATAAGTCCCCCCAAACGAAGCCATAATTGACATAATGTCATACATTTATTTTGAATGAGCAATGTGAAGACTGAAGAGTAGGTATTGAAGAGTGTTGTTGGGAAGCTTCCACTCATACTTGTTGGGGTTTAACTCGACGTCCCGGTCGGGCCGAAATATTTGGACCACCTTAGCTTCGGAACAGTCGAGCACGCGCACAGTCAATGAAGTAGATTGATCGTACACACGAGTTTTAACGTGCAAAAAACCCCACAATCGGGTAAAAATCACGTGACTGGATCTGTGTCTGTCAAAGTCCGCTATTTCCCAACTGTTAAAACTTGTTCGTTGAATCGAGGGCGACAGAACGGCTCTCATTTTAATTTTGAGGTGAGAGAATACTTAGCACACGGAGGACGACAGGTCGTAGCGCCTAGTGTTTGTTACAAAATGCACTTTGCGATGGAGGGCTTCACTGGGCGCACTGCTGGCTCTGGACGTGGGAGCGGAGCACTTGAATTTGCGGTTGCGGAGGTCTCTGGAAATTGTGAGATTGGGCTCGTCATGTGGCTTGAACGTGGATCGTACGTGCCTCGGGTGCGGCTTGAGTGCGGCTCGAACCCTGCTCATCGGAAAAATTTGGCAGAGCTTCGACCTGAGGGAAGAAGAAGACTGGGAGAAAAAAAGTGAGAAATGAGGAGGTCTGGGGCTCCTTTTATAGCCTCCAGAGGGTGGTTATGGTAGTTTACGCTGCTATTCGCACACCATAACCACCATTATAAACATTTTGTTATAGCTTAGGGGTGCATATTAATTCCGCTATTGCACACCCATTAAATTGATAATAAAATTCTCCCACTAACCTGGCGGTTAGTGGGCGGTTATACATGAATCGGACGAGGAGGAATGACCCCAAACGATCGGATGGCGGGGGCGGGCTCCCACGGGCGGCCGACGAACTTGCCGCCAATCTTGCCGGCGAGGGGGTGACCGTCGGTGACGGTCGGGGAGGAGCGGCCGGCTTGGCCGTTCCCTTGGCCGGGCACCGGCGGCCGAGGAGCGGTCGGCAGGCGCTCTCTCGCCCGCGGCCGGAAGCCAAGGAGGTGCGGCTGTCGCGGCCGCTCCCTCGGCCGCAAGCGGCGGCCGGAGGGTAGCGGCCAGAGGGTAGCGGCCGGCGCGGCCGCTCCCTCGGCTGCGCACCGACGACCGAGGGGATGGCCGGTGGCGGCGAGAGGAGGGGGCGGCCGGCGTCCGGGGATGACGCCGGTGAGGCGACGTCCATATCGGTTCTGTTGTTACGCGTGATGGGATCGGCGTGCAGGGGGATCGGGCGCGGTGATCGTGTGTGCGGTCAAACCCATGATCCCACTATTTTTGGGTGAAGATCATGAGGGGTGTGGTTATGTGCACTCCAATTCTTTTTAAGAGGGATCTCATCCCCATCAATACATATTGGATAAATTCAGCATTGATCTCGTGAATCGGTAGGATATGCTTATGGATGCACGCATACTTTGATTGTAAGTGTTGTATATGTTGATATACTATATCTAGATCTTTTTTAAAAAATAATGGTATTTAAATCTGTTGCAGCCAAACTCAACGCCCTGGTCGGACCGGATTAACTTGGACCGTCTTAGCTCACGAAGCGGTCGAGCTCACACACAGTAATAGGGAAAGAAAAGCTGACAAGGTAATTTTTTTACGTGGAAAACCCGTCAACTGGGTAAAAAACTACGTGGTTGAATCTATGCCGACCAAACCTCCACTAGATCTGAGTGTTGTTATAGGGCTTTTCCAAGAACTCAAGGGCTACAGGCCACCTCTCGTTACAATTATTGGGGAGAGAGAGAAGAGCTCGGAGGGTGACAGACCATCATTCGTAGAGCTAACAATTTCTTCGTGTGCTGCGGGGAGCTATACGCTCGTTGTATTCTGGAGTCCTCTAATAGTTCTTGGAGGCGGGAGCAGCTTGTTACACTTGTTCTGATGTTTGTGGTTTGGAAGCTCATGCGACGTGTTGGGCCCATCCTATCCTCTGTGGATTGTCTCATATTGTACTTAGAGGAGACGGGAATTGCTGACTTGCTGACGATTGATGGGCTCGTTGTTGAGTTGAAGGCGTTGAATACTGACTGCGGTTTTCAGAGCGGAACACACGGAGGTGCGATTAGAGCAGACTTGATGACAGAGCATGCTGAGAGCTGGTCGATGGAGAGTGCATGGAACGCTTGCTGGAGGAGAGCGTGTGGGGCACTCATTGGAGGAGAACGCACGGGGCTCTTGCTAGAGGAGAGCGCGCGGAGCGCTTGTTGGTAGAGAGCGCGTGGGGCGCTTGTTGGCGGAGAGCACACAGAGCGCTTGTTGGTAGAGAGGGCGTTGGGCACTTATTGGAGGAGAGCGCGTTGAGCGCTTGTAGGAGGTGAGTGCATGGGGCGCTTATCGATAGAGAGCACACAGGGCGCTTATTGGAGGAGAACACGCAGAGTGCTTGCAGGAGGTGAGCGTGCAGGGTGCTTGTTGGCGGTGAGCGTGTGGAGCGCTTGCTGGTAGAGAGCGCGCAAATAGCTTGTTTTTTGTCACTGTTGTTGACGT
This sequence comes from Platanthera guangdongensis, assembly GCA_039583875.1. Lineage (NCBI taxonomy): Eukaryota > Viridiplantae > Streptophyta > Magnoliopsida > Asparagales > Orchidaceae > Platanthera > Platanthera guangdongensis. The sequence goes on from CM077156.1 coordinate 157,699,039, forward strand.
ATTAGATCGGGCGGCCTTACGGTCTTGTCTGGCGGTTTGTTGACTGCGCGGTCTAGCGGTTCCTTCCCAGCAGGTTCATATTATGACTGTTGCTGATTGTAGTCCGAGCGGTCTGGCGGTCTCTCTCAGAAGCCTGGAGACCGGGCGGTCTATCGGTCTCATATTGCGGCATGTTCTTATCCTACTGGAGTTGCCGAGCGGTTAGTTCATCTGTCTAACTGCGCGGCCTGTGCGGTCTCTTTTATTTCTAGCCGCTCAGCCCTGTACATGTTTAGTCCCACATTATTTGTTTGTACTCTCTCTTATCTCCTCCATTCTATAAAAGGAAGGTCATACCTTTGTAAATGATATCATTTTTGGATAATAAAATTTCAATTATTCAAATTTTTGTCCGTTTATTAGCCGCGTGTTCGCTACTTTTACATGGTATCAGAGCACTCGGTCCTTTCCCCTGACTCAGCTCTCTCTGCACGTGCGGCTTGTTTCTTCTTTTCGCGACCTGTTCTCGCGGCTTGTTTTCTCTTCTGCCCGTTGGGCTGTTCGCGCTGCTTCTCCCTGTTCGCGTGCCTTTCTTCGGTTTGTTCTCGACCTATCCTCTTGGGTCCTTTGCTTCCTCTTCTCTTCTGTTCGCTCAAACTTTTGCAGTTCGCGCGACCTCTTCCTTGTGCATTGGTCTGCTTCCTGGCCGCTGGTGTTCTGCCACCGTGCCGCTGCAGCTTCTTCTCTTTAGCTCGCTGCGGTTTCGTCCTTGTTTGCTGCGGTTTCTTTCTCGTGTCCCGGCCTCCTCCTTAGGTCGTGCGGCTTGCTCTCCTTTTCTCTCTCCTCGCGGCTTCTCTTCTTCTCGCGCGGTTTCCTGCCTTCTCTATGCCCACTTCCAGTCTCTCCACCCCCGTTATCTCTACCTCCACCACTCTTGCAGTTCCTCCTACCCCTTCGGGCAACCTTGTCATGCTTTCTAAGCTTGTTGGCTGCAACTATCCCGATTGGAGCGTTTCTTTCACCTTTCTTCTTCGCTCGCAGCGCAAGCGTCATCACCTCACCGATGACCCTCCTCCTCTCAACTCTCCTGAATTTGATGACTGGGATGCGAGTGATGCCCTTGTCCGCACTTGGCTGGCCAACAGCCTCTCTGATGAGTGCCTTCCCATCATTCGTCATGATGAGACGGTCAAGGTCGCCTGGCTTCACCTAGCTGCTCTCTATTCGAAGGGGGGACAAACATCCCGCATTTATACTCTTTATGCGGACCTCTTCGCCCGCCCCTCCATGTCTCCTGCTGCGGCTTACCAGCAGGTTCAGGCTCTTGGCGCAGAGATCCTACAAAATCGCCCCTTCTCCGCGGACTTGGCCGACCAGCACAAGCACTTCCATGAACTCCTGGTTGTTTGTTATCTTCTCTGTCTTCCCGACTCCTATGATATGATCCGCCAGCAGATCTTGGGTGAGGCGGAATCTCCTACTTTGGATGTCACCGCGGCTCGCATTGCCGCGGTTACTTCGCTGCTCCAGCGCCCTCTGTTGGCCTCCCCTCCTTCCCAGGACTCCTATGCTCACCAGGCTCAGCGGGGGGGGGGGGGGGGTCCTAGTGGCCGCAACCACTCAGGCGGGCGTGGTTCGTCGAAGTTCCTCTGCTCTCACTGTGGTCATACCGGCCATTCTGTTGACCGCTGCTGGCAAAAACATCCTCATCTTCGCCCTTCCAGTGATGCTTCTTCTTCGCCCTCCGCCTCCTCTCGGCCATCTGCTTCTGTGGTAACGACTTTAGGTAGTGCCCACGTCGTTACCCAAGGTAAATGGCTGATTAACTCGGGTGCTACAAATCATATGACTGGCAACCCTCATTGCTTCTCTCTCCTCGAAACACATGACCGCCTACCCCCGGTTCGTGTGGCGGATGGTTCACCGTCCCCGGTGCTTGGGACGGGAATGGTTCAAGTCACCCCGTCGCTTCGCTTGGAGGACACTCTCTATGTCCCGAAGTTCCCGTGCAATTTATTATCTGTTACTACTTTATGCCGGCAACTTCAGTGCTCTGTCTTATTCACTCCCACTTGTTGTTCTTTTCAGGACCCGAGGACCCAACGGACGATTGCTACTGGGACTGAGATCGGCGGACTCTATTTCCTCAACAACGTTTTTGCTCTGTCCGCCCACTCCTCCTCCTCTACAGATCTGCTTCAATGGCATCTTCGCCTTGGACATCCTCCTCCTCGGATTCTTCGCCAGCTTCTGCCCCACTTACCTCCGACCAGTCCTCCGCTCAACTGTGATGCGTGTCAGCTTGGCAAACATCATCGCTCCTCCTTCCCGCCGAAGCAAGGCCGTGGCTCCTCTCGCCCGTTTGATCTCATTCATTTTGATGTCTGGGGTCCTTCTCCTACCCTTACCGTTGGTCGGGGTAGTTCCTACTTTGTAACCTTTATAGATGATTTTTCTAGATGTACCTGGGTGTATTTATTAAAAGATCGCTCTGAACTCTTTTCTATCTGACAAACCTTTTATTTTATGATTAAGACTCAATTTGACATTTCTATTAAAGTTTTACGCTCTGATAATGCTAAGGAATATCTTAGTCATGAGTTCTCCTCTTTCTTTCGGCAACATAGTCTTCTTCATCAAACCACCTGTGTTTACACCTCCCAGCAGAATGGGGTGGCGGAGCGTAAAAACCGCCACCTCCTTGATGTCGCTCGCACTCTCATGACGCAGATGCAAGTAGCCCGCTCCTACTGGGGCGACGCTGTGCTCCTCGCCTGCTATCTCATCAATCGTCTTCCCTCCACGGTTCTCCACGGCCAGACCCCCTTCTCCATTCTTTACCCCCACAAGGAACCTTTTCCTCTCCCTCTCCGTGTCTTTGGGTGTACGGCTTTCGTTCACGCTCCATCCGCTACCCGCGAAAAGCTTTCCCCCCGTTCCACCAAGTGCGTCTTTTTGGGGTACTCTAACACTCAAAAAGGCTATTGTTATTTTGACCCCGTTCTGCGCAAATAATTTGTCTTCGCGGACGTGACATTCTTTGAGAATGCTTCCTACTTCTCTCTTGACTCCTCTCTTCCTCCTGATGTCTCTACTTCTCCACCGCCTCTCTTTGTTCCTTCCACGCCTCTCGACGTCTCCCCTCTTCCCTCATCTCCTCCTCCGTCTCCTTCTTTGTCCGTCTCACCCCCTACACCTCCTCCCTGTTCTCCGCGGCCGTCTCTCTCTAGTCCCGGGCCAACCTTCTCCGCCACGGACGCTCCAATCGCTGAGGCACCCGTCGACCTGGATCTTCCCATTGCTCTTCGCAAAGGGGTGTGGGCGTGTACTCAACACCCGCTGGCGGCAGTTGTTTCCTATGATCGGCTTTCTCCTTCTTGCAAGTGTTTTGCCTTGGCTATCTCCACTACTACTACTCCACGCACCTACCAGGAGGCTCTTGCAATTACTCATTGGAAATCTGTCATGGATGAAGAGATGACTACTCTTACTGAACGGTGCACCTGGACCCTTGTTCCTCCCCCAGTGGGTACTGATGTGGTTGGCTGTCGCTGGGTCTTTGTTGTGAAGTTTCGCCCTGATGGCACTGTGGATCGTTATAAGGCCCGGCTGGTGGCCAAAGGCTTCACTCAGACTTACAACATTGATTACTTTGACACTTTCTCTCTGGTTGCTCGCCTCAGCACCATTCGGGTTCTTCTCTTTGTGGCTGTTAACCAGGATTGGGCTATTTCCCAGCTTGATGTCAAGAATGCCTTTCTCTATGACGATCTTCAGGAGGACGTCTACATAGAGCAACCTCCTGGGTATGTTGCTCAGGGGGAGACACGCGTATGTCGTTTGAAGAAGGCCATTTATGGCCTAAAGCAGAGCCCTCGGGCGTGGTTCGACAAGTTCAGTGGTATTGTGGCTACCATCGGCTTTTCAAGGAGTTCGGCCGACCACTCCTTATTCATTCGCAAAACGGACTCGGGACTGGTGGTTTTGGCAGTGTATGTCGATGATATTCTTCTTACTGGCGATGACCAAGCTGGGGTGGACTTGACGAAGAAACACCTCCGTCAACACCTGGTCACGAAGGATATGGGCTCCCCGAAATACTTTTTGGGGATAGAAATCTCTCGGAAGCCTGGCTCGTTGGTTCTCTCCCAACGAAAGTATGCCCTTGATCTTCTACAAGAGGCAGGATTGACAGGTGCCAAACCGGCCCAGTTTCCCATGGCTATTGGAGAAGACAAAACATGGACGGATGACTCGCCTCTTTTGTCTGATGTCACAAGGTACAGACGTTTGGTGGGCAAACTCATCTATCTCACGGTGACCAGACCCGACATCTCCTATGTTGTAGGCAAGGTCAGTCAGTTTATGCAAGCTCTCAGGGAGTGTCATCTTCAGTCTGCCTTGAATATTTTAGAGTATGTCAAAGTAACACCGGGCAAAGGGCTAATCTTTTAGAGAAATGGTCATTTGAGGGTTGAAGCCTACCCAGATTCAAGCTATACGGATGATAAAGGCGATCGTAAATCCACATCAGGTTTTTGTACTTTTGTTGGAGGAAATCTTGTGAGCTGGAAGAGCAAGAAACAGTCTGTTGTCTCCAGATCCAGTGCAGAAGCCGAATACCGGAGTATGACGTCAACCACGTGTGAGTTAAAGTGGTTGCGGGCTCTCATGCTTGACCTAGGAGAGGTCTATGACTATCCTCTTCCTATGTTCTGTGACAACAAGGCCGCTATATACATATCCAAAAATCCGGTCTTCCATGAGAGAACAAAACATATAGAGGTTGACTGCCACTTCATTCGGGAGGAGATTTTGAAGAAACGGATTTGTACTCTGTTTGTTACCTCCGACAGAGAATTGGCGGATATCTTCACAAAACCGGTCTCTACTTCCTTTTTCCATATTTGTGACAAGCTGGACATGATTGATATCTATACTCCAGCTTGAGGGGGAGTGTTGAAGTATTAGACCGGGCGGCCTTGCGGTCTTGTCTGGCGGTTTGTTGACTGCGCGGTCTAGCGGTTCCTTCCCAGCAGGTTCATATTCTGACTGTTGCTGATTGTAGTCCGAGCGGTCTGGCGGTCTCTCTCAGAAGCCTGGAGACCGGGCGGTCTATCGGTCTCCTATTGTGGCCTGTTCTTATCCTGTTGGAGTTGCCGAGAGGTTAGCCAATCTGTCTAACTGCGCGGCCTGTGCGGTCTCTTTTATTTCTAGCCGCTCAGCCCTGTACATGTTTAGTCCCACATTGTTTGTTTGTACTCTCTCTTATCTCCTCCATTCTATAAAAGGGAGGTCATACCTTTGTAAATGATATCTTTTTTTGGATAATAAAATTTCAATTATTCAAATTTCTGTCCGTTTATTAGCCGCGTGTTCGCTACTTTTACAACTGTCACCGACGGTCACATCAGTGAGCCCCGCGGGGCTCGCCACCCTGCTTGAAAAGAAGCGGTCCATACTATTTCGACAAAGGGTATTGTGCGTGGTTGTGAATTCATGCGATGTGTGCACGACTGTGAATGCCTGTGATATGTGTGCGGCTATGAATGTCTGCGGTATGAATACGGGTTGTGAATGTTTGTTGTGTTACTGTGCTAGTAGAGCTTAGATTGTAACTGACATATATATTGTTGATGTAATTTCAGTTATACCATGTTGCACCTCTTTTATGGTTGCTCCTAGTTTATATATGAAATGTTGTACTAACTCTCTCTTGCTTTGGTTATCTACTTTTGTTGGGTGTGTGCACTCGTCCCCTGGATATGGATCTCGGGAGGAGATTTTTTTCACTTAGCTCTGTGACTAACGATTATTTTAATAACTATTCACATGAGATTGAGCACCGTAGTGACCAGCAACTGCAGGATGATACACCAACTGATAGGACTACTCGAGCAGGGGCACCCCTGTCATCTCTAGAGTTTTGAGCCGTGAGTACTGTTGGTGTTACCATTGTGATCTAGAAGTAATTAAGCATGTGGCCTCACTGCCAACTCAGTATGAGCCTATCAAAGTCGCACATAAGATTGTAGAGAAATTGAGAGATTGGATCTGTATGGTATATCTCATATGATGAGTTGAAAAGGACTTAAATATTCTAAGGCAAAAGCGTCGAGTGTGTCGAGACCATTCAATGCCTTCGTCAAGTTAAGAGTTGACTCGTCGAATGGCGGCGTTGAGTGAGTTGAGCGTATTCAACGATTCATCGAGTCAAGGAGTTGATTCGTCGAGTATTGTACTTAAGCATTGAGTGCGTTGAGTCCATTCAACGGTTCATCGAGTCAAAGTGTTGACTTTACGGATCTGAGTCTTAGGCGTTGAGTGCTTTGAGTTCACTCAACGCCATTCGATGAATCTGGCCTTAGGCGTTGAGTGAGTTGAGTGCACTCAACGCCATGGTGCAGAAAGTGTTGACAGCGTTGAGTCCATTCAATGCCTTCATCGATGTCACGTGTTGATTCGGCTAAAGGTAGATGTTGAGTTCGTCGTGTATCCTATGGATACTCGACGATTCATCGAGTATATAATGATACTCGACGATCCGTCGTGTATACTATAGATACTCGAGGATTCGTCGAGACAGGGATTGTTTGGCCGAATTTCTGGATTCTAAGTCTTGGGTCTGCGGATAGTACCAGAAGCTATTCTTGTTTATTCCTTGGAGTATAAATAGGAAGTTTTAGGGTTTCAACCGGATGCTTGACGCGATATTATGTCTAAGTACACAAGCCGTCACTGTGCGAAAAGACCAAAACCCTAAAAGCTTGACGGAAGCCGTTCCGCCGATCCCGTCGCCGTCGTCGATCCCGATCCCGGCGAGTGTTACCGTTGCCTCTCCTCTAACAGATCTAGCAATCCGTTGAGACGCTGAGTGTCCTCTCTCGACCTAGCGCATGTGCGATAAGTTGTTATGGGTTCTCTCGATCGTGTGGACTATCTGTAAAGGCACGGATACAATTTATGCGCTCAGGACTCAAGCCACTAGTGCCCGACTGAAATTTTTTGGAGCATCTTGGTTGAGTATAGACTCAATCCTCAAAGGTAATTTTAAGTACAACATGTTTTAATTCTTGATTCATGAATATTGCCAGATCTGAACTTTCTTTTGGGTTTTCTTGTTCTTTATTTTCGCTGCGCGCACAAATGTTGTGTCATCTTGTAAAACCCAATAATGATATCAGAGCCAGGTTGTAGGCAATATTCTATGTTTCAGAAGTTGCTAAATCCATGACGTGTAGATTTGGAGATTTTAGAAGTGTTCTAAAATGCCTAAATCTATTCTTGGAATACCACCAAGAATGCATGTGATTTCTTTGTTGCTACTTCTTAACAGTAACTGTCACTTTTGTTGTTTTGTGAAATAAAGTATGTGATAGATTTTGGAATCTCGCACATAAAGTGAGGAGCTTGTCTACTATGTAAGTGGAGTATGTGTTGCTTATGTCCAGTGCATGTAAATCTGAATATTTAGAAGTGTTCTAGATATTCAGATTTAGCCCAGCTCATCAAGTGTTGATAATGATTTTCTTGTGCACATCTGGGATGCATTTGGATTATGATTGCTGCTATTTTGTTTTGTTTGATATGCACACTGGTTAATCATTAACCATGATTAAAGAGTTAATCAAGTATGAAAATCCCTTGAGCAATATTAAGTGTTTGGATGACTTCTGATGGATGACACTCTTCCTGCCTCGATCGATGAAGTGTGGGCTTATCAAAGCAAGGAGCATTAATATATCTTGCTAAGGGTGCGAGCGGATAATTTGATATCTCACTATCGACATCGGGTCATACTTAACTGGGTGACCTCAAAGGTTGAGTGTCTAGAGGCATAGGGTTGGCATGCACTATATAATAGATGCGAATAAAGAGTTATTCACCAGCCATACAAGAATTGCATTGTGATGCAATTGGCAAGCGTTGCCTACCTAAATAGCTGCATTGTGAGAGAAAAGCCAAAGCTGACTCATAGTGTTAGTGAAATATGGATCTTGTCCACTAAGAGGGTTACTCTCATAAACTCTTCGAATTGATATTGAGGGTTATCAGTTTGATAAAAATAGTGGGAGTTATTTTGATAAAAGTTCTTATCGAAAAAATAAATTATATTTTTGGAAATACAATACTAATTTACTTTGTTTGATCCTTGTACAATTTTCATGGCAAGTGGTTCACATTTCATCCCGTCCCTCCGAGTGATCCTTGAGAAGAAAAAACCGAGCGGGACGAATTACTTGGACTAGTACAGGAGCTTGAGAATTATTCTCAGGCAAGAGCGCAAGCTCTATGTTTTGGAAGAGGTAACCCCTGATGAGCCTGCCAGGAATGCACCCTGTGCAGATAAAAACTCTTATAAGAAGTATCTTGACGAATACTTGGACGTCGAATGTCTCATGCTAGCTACCATGAACTCTGAGCTCTAAAAGCAATACAAGAACATGGGTTGCAAGGATATTGACGAGCATCTCAAGAAAATATTTCAAGGGCAAGCTCGTCAAGAGAGATTCGATGTCACTAAGGCGTTGTTCCAGTGCAAGATGGGAGCTCGGGACCTAGTAGGGACTCACGTACTCAAGATGATTGGGTATATCAAAAACCTTGAAGGACTAGGGTTCCCCCTAGGCCAAGAGTTGGGCATAGACCTGATCCTGCAATCGTTATCGGACAGTTATGAGCAGTTTGTCTTGAACTATAACATGAATGAAATAGACAAAATATTGCCCAAGCTCCTAGGCATGTTGCGAACTACCGAGATCAACATGAAGAAGGCCAAGTCTGCTAGCCCCATACCGATGGTGCATAAAGGCAAGGGCAAGGCCAAGGGATTCAAGAAGATGAAGGTAGGACCTAAGTCAGCTTTGGAGCCCAAGTCTTCTGCACTAAAAAAGAAAGGTTCAGGGAAAGAGGGAAAGTGCCACCACTATGGCAAGGCTGGTCATTGAAGAAGGAACTGTTCTTCATACATTGAGGGTCTGCAAAGGATGAAGGGAGGTATGACTTCCGTTTCAGGTATTTATGTTATAAAGATAAACCTTTCTGCTCCTTCATCCTGGGTATTGGATACCGGATGTGGTTCTCACATTTGTATAAATGTGCAAGAACTGGGAAGAAGAAGAATGATGAGTAAAGGAGAGGTGGACCTGCGTGTTGGCAATGGAGCAAGAGTTGATGCTGTCGTCGTGGGTTTTTACCGTTTTTATTTGCCCAGTGGGCATGTAATAGAACTAGATAACTGTTATTTTGTTCCTTCCATAACTAGAAACATTATATCCATTTAATGTTTGTACATGGTGGGTTTTTCTTTTATTAATAAGAATAATTGTTGTTCAATATTTAAGAATGATGATTGTTATGGTGTATCCCAAATATTTAATGGTTTATATGTTTTGAACTTAGACCATCAGATCTATAACATAAAAAATACTAAAAGACTAAAAACGAATGACTTGAACCCTATGTATCTTTGACATTGTCGTTTGGGCTGTATAAATGAGAAATGTATATCCAAGCTCCATAGAGATAGACTATTTGACTCATTTAATTATGAATCATTTGAGAGATGCGAATCTTGTTTATTATTCAAGATGACTAAGGTCCCTTTCACTGGAAATAATAAGAGGGTTGATGATCTCTTGGGTATAGTACATAGTGATGTATATGGACCAATGAGTTCTTTTGCCAGAGGTGGGTACTTCTACTTTGTTACATTTACTGATGATTTCAGTAGATACGGATACGTGTATCTTATGAAATGTAAATCTGAAATCTTTGAAAAGTTCAAAGAGTTTAAGAACGAATTAGAGAACCGGTTGGGTAAGAAGGTTAAAGCACTTTGATCTGATCGAGGTGGCGAATACCTAAGTCATGAGTTCTGTGATCATCTGAAAGTGTGTGGGATTGTATCACAGCTCACTCCACTTAGAACACCACAACATAATGATGTGTCTGAGCGGAGAAATCATACACTGTTAGACATGGTGCGATCGATGATGACTCATGTTGATCTGCATGTTTCCTTTTGGGGTTTTGCTCTAGAAACTACTGCTTTAACATTAAATCTTGTTCCAACGAAAGCAGTTCTAAAGACACCAGATAAGATATGGACTGGGAAGCTTCCTAGTATGTCGTTCATTAAGGTTTGATGCTGTGAGGCATACGTGTGATGTTGTATCATCCCGGTATTTTTAATATTTGTTATAATAACAAATAACCTAATCTCTCCCCATCTTATATTATTAACCGAGCCAACACCCCCTTATTAACCCGTCGGTCTAGGGCAAGCCCCGTATCCTACTCTATTCTCCCGTCCCGATCACGCCAAGCTGCAACCCCCTGCTCCCAGCCGCAAGAGCCAATCTCGACGCTCGCCTCCTTCTGCTCCAGACGTCGACTCCTCCTTCCAGGGCCGATGGAAGCTCCGTCTCCATCCCAAGCAGCCGATGACATCAGCTCTTCCCCTCCTTCTCTTCAAGGCCTTATAACTCTGCTGCTTCTTCTCCCTCTGGCTGACGACAGGCTTTGGTCGGCAATCTCTTTCTCCTAGTGGCCGGCATCAACCTCCTCCCCGTTCTTCGTCATTTTTGGTCCTGGAATTCGAGATAATGCCTAGGGCTTCGCTCAAATTCTCCTCCACTCGGATTTTGGGCATGGATTCGGTTCCCTTGAGTTAGATACCTCATCTTTTACCCTATATTCAAATTTTCATGAAATTTTCATGAAATTTTCATGGAAAGTTTGCGCTCTAATTTCATATATTTTGTGATTCATGATTTTTTCCTCCTTCGTAATCACCTAAACTTTGAGTATTTGTGATTTCCGGTGTCATTTGTCACTTTAATTGGTGGTTCGTGAAGGAAGTTTTCTCCAAATTAGGGTTTGCCCTAGCCTAAGCGTCACCAAATCTCAGTCTCCATTTCCGCGTGAAATCTCTTCTCCCCCCACTCTTGAGGGAGGTAAATCTCTTAGCCGACCTTGAGTCAATTTTGTAGGAAATAAATGTTTGTGTTAGTGTGGTGGTAATTTGATGTATCGCTTTCGTCGTCCTTATACAAGTTCAAAATATGATTTCTGATCTTGCTCGCGCCGCTCATCCGCCTTCGTCAGATTCAGCCTCTTTCATGCAAGTAGAGATCTTTCTCTCACTTACAAACATTGAATTTCAATTAGTTGCTCTGTTCTTATGATTATATGAATTCACCCCTGTCTGTTTGTGATATCATATGAATTGAAGCATCGAATGTCTAACCTGGCAAGTTAATGTCTTAGGGTTAATATATTTGGAATGTCACGAGATTATGATCGCAAATAATTTTACTTGAATATTCACTGAGATGAACAGATTTTTCGTTTGATGTATAATTCAAAGTATGTTGAATTTCTGGGAGTGATTAACAAATATTATATTGACAAATATTTAGGATTGTATGAATTGTATTATTTGGATTCACACGTATATGAATGGTAACTTACATTGATGGATTTTGTCCCTCTAGATGAGTAATTTGAAGAGCCGTGGAGCGTTAATCACGAGCATTATTGTCACGATAATAATTATAACGAATTCTGATTAGCAAGTATGTGATTGGTGATTTTATATATCATGCTTGTAACACACATTTTTTCTTGGAAAATACTTGTGTTAGAGGATGGTTTACCCTAGGTGAGTACTCAATATCTCCGACCCGACACATGTCAACTTATCTCTACAATTTACTCGATAAATCTTTTTTATATTTTGACCATAATCTCTCGAACTCGCGAGGCTTAAACTCACTGTTTGTCTCCTTCTGTGTCATCGAGTCTGGTTTCGTATGTCTGTCTGAGTAAAACATATTCTTGGTCTGATCGCTCACTTTAAGTATTTTCGTTTCCGTTAAAAATCACATAAGTATGAAATTCGAAAACAAATCTGTAGTTGTAAGCAAATCCTTGAATTGTAGTGTCTAACTGGGCATCTGTCTGCCGCCATGGTCACAACAATCAGGATTACTTTTCTAACAAGACTTGCATGCAAATCTGATCGTGAACCATGGGCACCCGCTATAGTACCTACGCCCTTCATCGTTCACGGCTTACAACATATTACATGAATAAGTTTAGGCTATACTTCCGAGTAGTCTAATAAAATCTAACTTGCTCTATTTAGATCTTTTATTTGATTGTCTGTTTTGGTAGCATCGCTTCATGAAAACTGTTACCTCTACATTTCAGCTTATATTAATGTTCTGTACTTACGTTGCTCACCCTGTTTATTTCAATGTTCTAAGGCTTTTCTTTTGTGTTTGAATTGCCTTAGCTTTTGTGTCAGCGCCGTTAGGTTCCTGAGCCCAATCTGCATCCAGCTTCTGCTTTCTGATGATTGATCTTCTAGCCATGTCATGTTTGATGTTTTTGATTCATTTCTTTTACTGTCAGATGTTTTTTGTGATAATTATGAACAGTAATACATGGACAACTGTTAGGCTATTTATATATTATATGCACTAAAATTTAGTATTATTTGCTTGTCCATTCATCTGAGCATGTCATGACAAAAAGAAACTTATAATCAAAACTTGTGTTCAGAATTTTATAAAAAAATACTCGTGCATTCAAATTTTCCACTATCATGTTCTAAAAGCTTCCGCATATAAAAATCACCATGTTTCTACTTAACAGTAACTATTTTAAAACTATTTTAAGTATTCTCTACATCCGTCTTAGCAGACATGGTTTTCCTTCCGTCAGTACCTGTGACATCACAACCCGCCCGAAGCGCACTCTGACTTTTGTCAAGATGGGTCGTGACAGGCGTCAAATGTCTGACAAACTAGAACCCAAATCAGATAAGTGTTATCTTGCGGGGTATCCTAAGGAAACTAAATGGTACTATTTCTACTTACCGTTCGAGGGCAAAGTATTTGTCGCGATGACTGGCGTCTTTCTTGAGAAAGAGTTCTTAAGTAGAAAAACTGTCAGAATAGAACTTGAAGAAGTTCAAGAACCACAAAATGTGAATGAACCGGAATTGGAACCTGAGCCAGGACTACAAGTTGTTGTAGCTGGAGAACCTGCTTGGGAAACACAAGTTCCACGTAGATTTGGTAGACCAAGGTTTGAGTCTGAGAGATATGGATTTCTCGTGTCTAAAATAGGTATTGTGTTGCTTATGGATCATAGTGATGAGTTTGCAACCTACCAAGAGGCTATGAGTGGACCAGACTCTGAGAAGTGGCTTGAGGCCATGAAATCTGAGATGGACTTCATGTATGAAAACTAAGATTGGACCTTGGTGGAACCACCTGAAGGGGTAAGACCCATAGGGTGCAAATGGGTGTTCAAGAAGAAGACTGGCATGAATGGGAATGTACAAACATTCATAGAGCGTTTGGTGACTAAGGGTTTCAAGCAAATTCATGGCATTGACTATGATGAGACCTTTTCCCATATTGTCATGGTTAAGTCCATTAGAATTCTGCTTGTTATTGCTGCATATTATGACTACGAGATTTAGCAGATAGATGTCAAAACGGCTTTCCTAAATGAAAATCTCCATGAGGAAGTGTACATGACACAACCCGAGGGTTTTGTATCTCCAGGTGAAGCCACTAAAATATGCAAGCTATAGAGATCCATTTATGGATTAAAACAAGCTTCTCGAAGTTGGAATCTTCGTTTTGATGAAAAGATTAAAGAGTTTGGTTTTATCAAAAATGAGGATGAATCGTGTGTTTACAAACGGATTAGTGGGAGCATAGTTGTCTTTCTGATATTGTATGTAGATGACATACTGCTTATTAGGAATGACAAACCGACCCTGCAAGTTGTTAAGTATAACCTAGGAGACTGCTTTTTAATGAAGGACTTGGGTAAGGCGACTTATATACTTGGTATTAGGATCTATAGAGATAGATCAAAGAAGTTGCTAGGTTTGACCCAAAGTATGTACATTGACAAAGTGTTGAAGCAGTTCAACATGCTTGAGTCCAAGAAAGGATTATTGCCCATATCTCATGGTGTGAGTCTCTCTAAGGACCAGTATCCTAAGTCTTGTGAAGATAAGGACCACATGAAGTTGATTCCATATGCTTCGGCAATTGGGTCAATCATGTATGCAATGATATGTACTAGACCCAATGTCTCTTATGGCTTGAGCATGACTAGCAGGTATAGTCTGATCCCGGTGAAAGTCACTAGATTGTCGTTAAGAATATCCTGAAGTACTTGCGAAGTACTAAGGATACGTTCTTGGTATTTGGTGGAGAGGAAGAGCTCATTGTAAGCGGTTATACGGATGCTAGCTTCCAGACTGATAGGGACGACTCAAAGTCTCGGTCAGGTTTCATATTTTGCCTTAATGGAGATGTTGTTAGCTAGAAAAGTTCCAAGTAAGAGATAGTTTCCGATTTTACAACTGAGGTCGAGTATATCGCAGCTACAAATGTAGCGAAGGAGGCTTATGTATTAGGAAATTCATCGGCTAGTTAGATGTAGTTCCTAGCATTGTTCATCCCGTAGATCTCTAATGTGACAACGGTGCAATTGTACTTTCTTCGGAACCTAGATCTCATCAACGCTCCAAGCACATACTTTGGCAGTTCCATCTAATTCGATATATTGTCGATCGAGGAGATGTGAGCATTAACAGAGTGCCGACTGAAGAAAACATTGTGGATTCACTAACAAAGCCTCTAACGCAGAGAAAGCATGGCGGTCATGTTAGATCTATGAGTATACAATACATTAATGATCAGCCCTAGTGTGAGTCTTGTGGATTGTATATTTATTGGCTGTAATATTGCATTTGATAAATAAAGTATTGCATACATTTCATTTATATATTTTGGCAAGTTCTTTTATTGTGTTATTATTTCTATTGTGATAGAGTAGTTAACCAAATAAATGCCTTAGAGTGTTTGCTTCCATAGGTCAAGTAGTGACTTGAATGTGAGAACATATGATCCCAATAGCTTAATTCTTAAAGGTCCCTGGTCGTTGAATCATCTTAGAAGCTAAGGGCGATGATGATACATTTAAGACTAGCATGTGCATTGACTGATGACCCGTCCTCACAGGTCATGATATTGTGATATCAATTCATTACATGGGTACTTGTTATGAACAAGTTGTACTGAACATACCCACTATGAGAATACTTTGTAGATTATTATATAAATGTGTCATAAGTATGGCTCAAGTGGCAATGGTGTTTGTGGTTCTTTGACCTGAAGTCACAGCATTTATCGAGTGAGGAAGAGTGTGCTTTGATGTTATCAAAAGTCCAGTCTTGAGAAAGTTGGATGATAAAGGTGGTCATTAGGTACGTTACGAATCATTTGAGTGTTTGTGTATGAGCAAAGATGGGATTTGCCCTCCTTTATGATAGGAGTTGCATCCATGAGCCCGTTGATGGAATGAGACTGATAAATGCATGACCATGCTTGGTTAAGTCAATATATGATATTGAGCTCACCAATTTCTGAAAGTCCATTCTAGATCAGGAAACTGGGATTGAACTATTATGAGGATGATACAGTCTATACATCTAGTTCTATCCAGATGTAAGGGACGAAGGGACATGCAAACACTGTAACATTTATCACAATGGCTTTTTAGTTTAATAAACTCTTACTATTTGGGGAGCAATGATGTATCGCTAGATGTCGCTCATTGTTTGTGAAGTCATTGTTTGATACTTTCAAGATCAAGTGGGAGACTGTTGGTGTTACCATTGTGATCTGAAAGTGATCAAGCATGTGGCCTCACTGTCAACTCAGTATGAGCCTATCAGGGTCCCACATAAGATTGTGGAGAAATTAGGAGATTAGATCTGTATGGTATAACTCATATGATGAGTTGAAAATGACTTAAATATTCTAAGACAAAAGCGTCGAGTATGTCGAGACCACTCAATGCCTTCGCCGAGTTAAGAGTTGACTCGTCGAATGGTGGCATTGAGTGAGTTGAGTGTATTCAACATTTCATCGAATCAAGGAGTTGATTTGTAGAGTATTGCACTTAAGCGTTGAGTCCATTCAAGGATTCGTCGAGTCAAAGTGTTGACTTGACGGATCTGAGTCTTAGGCGTTGAGTGCTTTGAGTTCACTCAACGTCACTCGACAAATCTGGCCTTAGGCGTTGAGTGCACTCAACACCATAACGCAAAAAGCATTGAGTCCATTCAACGCCTTCGTCGATGTCAAGTGTTGATTCGACTGAATGTAGGCGTTGAGTTCGTCGTGTATCCTATGGATACTCGACAATTTGTCGAGTATATAATGATACTCAACGATTCGTCATGTATGCTGTAGTTACTCGACGATTCGTCGAGACAAGGGTTGTCTGGCCGAATTTCTGGATTCTAAGTCTTGGATCTGCGGATAGCGCCAGAAGCTGTTCTTATTTATTCCTTGGTGTATAAATAGGAAGTTTTAAGGTTTCAATTAGATGCTTGACGTGATATTCTGCCTAAGCACATGAGTCATCACTGTGCAAAAAGACTAAAACCCTAAAAGCCTGACAAAAGTCGTTCCGCCGATCCCGTCGCCGTCGCCGATCCCGATCCCGGCGAGTGTCGCCGCCGCCTCTCCTCTAACAGATCTAGCAATCCATGGAGACGTTGAGTGTCCTCTCCCGACTAGCGCCTATGCGACAAGTTGTTGCGGGTTCTCTCGATCGTGTGGACTATCTGTAGAGGCGCGGATACAATTTCTGCGCTCAGGACTCAAGCCGCGAGTGCCCGGCTGAAATTTTCTGGAGCATCCTTGTTGAGTATAGACTCAATCCCACAAAGGTAATTTTAATTACAACATGTTTTACTTCTTGATTCATGAATATTGCCAGATCCGAACTTTCTTTGGGTTTTCTTGTTCTCTATTTCCGCTGCGTACACAAATGTTATGTCATCTTGTAAAACCCAACAAGTACCACCGAGTAGAGTTGAGAGAGAGAGGATTTGTTAGTTATAGTACTTTTATAACCTATGGGCTTCGTGTATAAATAGTTGCTACGGTATTTTGCATTTCCTTAAATATATATATATATATACTAGTGACAGGCACGGGCTTTCGGCCCGGGGGGCATATGTCGTCGGTGCGACAAATGTCGGGGGTGCGACAAATGTCGGGGGTGCGACAAATGTCGGGGGTGCGACAAATGTCGGGGGTGCGACAAATGTCGCGGGTGCGCCAAATGTCGCGGGTGCGCCAAATGGCGCGGGTGCGCCAAATGGCGCGGGTGCGACAAATGTCACGGGTGCGACAAATGTCGGGGGTGCGACAAATGTCGCGGGTGCGACAAATGCCGCGGGTGCGACAAATGCCGCGGGTGCGACAAATGCCGCGGGTGCGACAAATGCCGCGGGTGCGACAAATGCCGCGGGTGCGACAAATGCCGCGGGTGCGACAAATGCCGCGGGTGCGACAAATGCCGCGGGTGCGACAAATGCCGCGGGTGCGACAAATGCCGCGGGTGCGACAAATGCCGCGGGTGCGACAAATGCCGCGGGTGCGACAAATGCCGCGGGTGCGACAAATGCCGCGGGTGCGACAAATGCCGCGGGTGCGACATATGTCGCGGGTGCGACATATGTCGCGGGTGCGACATATGTCTCGGGCAGCAAACATTTAAATATATAATAATTATATATTATAAATATATAATATATTATATTATATTATATAATATATTACATTACAGCAACCCCCCCCCCCCCGCCATTCCCGACCTCACCCCCACCCCTCCAATGCCGCTGGCGGCCTGATCGGCACCCACCGGCGGGTTCGCCGGACTCCGGCGAACCCACCGGGGGTTGTCCGGCGACCGGCGGGCAGGGCCACCTGCCCGTGAGACCCAGATCTGAGTCTCACGGGCAGGGCCACCGCCGGTGGTGGCCCTGCCCGCCGGTCGCCGGACAACCCCCGGCGGGTTCGCCGGAGTCCGGCGAACCCGCCGGTGGGTGCCGGTCAGGCCGCCGGCGGCATTGGAGAGGTGGGGGTGAGGTCGGGAATGGCGGGGGGGGGGGGGGGTTGCTGTAATCGGGAAAGAGGAGAGAGAATATAGAGTGTTTTTTTGGGAAAACTTTTTAATTGCAGTCCAGATCTAATCGATCGAACGGCTTAGATCCTCTTGATGTCTCATTTACCTTGTCATAAAGCTTAAAACGATATTTATTTTTAATATAGTATATATATATATATATATATATATATATATATATATATATATATATATATATATATATATATATATATATATATATATATATATATATTGTGGCTTCCTGTTAATTCTTCCGCTAAACTCTGTGACGAGATGTTTATGTTGTGATTCAAGCCGAGCAAGCCTGCCAACTAGTGCTATGCAGAGTGGGTTGTTACCCCTTAAGGAGCACTAGGTGGACGTCTTGGGCAAGTAAGATTCCCTCCGGCCTGACCCGAGCAAAGGTTGGGGGGGTCTTACAAATGGATCTGAGAAATCATGATCCATCCTTGTGGAGCAGTCTCAGGATCCCTCTGTCCCTCGCTTCGCTCTTTGGTTCGGTACCAACCTCACAATCTGGTGGACCCTAGTATAGAGGCTTAGGGATCCTAGACTATACGATAACACACCCACACACATTTGTTTCTGCTTTGTCAGTTCTTGTGAATTTCCCCTACTTTTGCATAATACTGACACTTGTTTCATGTTACTTCTCCAGATACCGGAGTCCAGTAACGGGAGCTCCTCCTCCAGAGGATATGTCCCTGCCACCACACCTCCAGACCCAGTTACCCCTATAGCTGTGTCGTTTGCCGACACCGACTTGGAGCAAACGTTGACAGTTATCCTGGCGACGTTCCGAATAGCCTTGGCACAGCCACCGTAGCAGTTATTAGTGCCCACTGACCTACTGATGACTTTCTGGGGGCTGAGGCCTCCCATATTTAGGGGCGTGGAGACTGCCATATATGCAGAAAAGTGGGTTGAGTGCATAAAGGAGCTGCTAGTAGGAATTATGTGCCCGACAGTAGCTGTAGTGTCACTAGTGGTGACCTTGTTATAGGGGTCTACTAGAGACTGGTGGAGAGCGACCAGCCGTTCGACGTTTAGAGGACGAACATTGAGCACTATCATGTGGGGGTAGTTCTTATAGGATTTTCTGGAGCACTTCATCTCGGACGCCGACCGAGCTGCTCTGCATGAGAGGTTCTTGCACATCCTTTAGGGTGACCCGACGATGCCAGACTACGAGAGAGAGTTCATCCACCTAGCATATTTTGCTGGGAACCTAGCAGCCACTGATAGAGATAGGGCTGATCGCTTCTACTGAGGCTTACGAGATGACTTGAGACAGGCATTGATCATGATCTCTCAGTCCACCTTCCACACCATAGCAATGAACCCTGCGGTGTTAGAGTTAGACCAGATGATGATGGCCCAACAGCATCGAGGATAGGTCAAGATCCCCAGAGGTATGGGACGAGATAGAGGAGCTGCTCCCCGCACACAGTCGAGAGCGCAAACAGAGACAGTGCAGGCAGCCTTATAGGCGTCCACCAGCACCCTCAACACCGCAGTAGGTGTAACATCTCCGTCCATGGCGTAAAATACAACAAAAGGTCCAGCCAGGGCCCCACGCTGTAACAACCTAGGGAGGACCCCTAGCGCTGCCCGACCCACCAGCAGCCCATGGAGGAACCATGGCGTCACGGTGGTATAACCGGAATCTACAAGGCCTGCAGGCCGTACACCCCAAAGCATCTCCAGCCTATTTATCAGCACGGTGCATTGTTGCCACGGGGTCTCGAACCCGCAACCTTGATAAGAAGCCTTAAATACCACTCCTCATCACCAACTGAGCTGCAGCTCAGCTGGTGATGAGGAGTGGTATTAAAGGCTTGCTAGCGGACAGTCAGCGAAGTTATAGGATAATATCAAAGACCAAACAAATCCTAACTCAGAGCTTTCTAGCGGAAGCTTCATGAGTTATTAGAACTCAGTTAACAAGAATGTCCATTATATATAACCACATAGGAATGTTATACAAATACACCAAAAGTTGCGGCCTTAAGGTCATACAAGTGCTTTACTTCACAAGAGTAATTTACAAACATCGGCACGCAGGCCGGCCACACATAAAAATAGTAAAACATCTCTGCTTGGCCTTCGAGTTCCGGCATAGCATCAAAGGACTGCATCTTAATATTTCCCGCTCGGCTCTCCAGCACCTAAACAGAGACATTCCACCAGCAAGGTGGCAAACAAGGCAACAGTCAGCTTTAGCTGATCAATTTATAACAACCCTACCCCATTTCTGGTGCATCAATATTCCTTTCATGCAGGCATAACATTCATATATAGATATACCACACGAAGGTACAACTCAAGTGTTACACCTCCCCTGTAATAACCGTATAATATGGGTCCGGTCGGGGCCCCCACAACATACAGACGCCACAGCTTTATCATTAAAAGATGATATTAACTACCCAATCTCAAAACTCAATAACAAACAACAGCGAAAACAGTAAACAAGACCAGAAGCTATCCACATAAATAAGAGTATCAAAGCGGCCTTAAGGCCTTACAACAATAGAGAGTCCAACACTCAAATGAATACATCAAGCATCAATGTGCATAAGCACTCCTAGACTACCTCAACATGCAAGCCGGAAAACTAGAGCATCAAACATACAATGCCATAAACTAGAGCTAGTACAAAACTCGTAACACTTCACGAGGCTTAGGCCTTTTTGGCCGGCGAGCTAGCTCCTGCTTGTGATCCTTGCCCTGTAAAAATTGGTGGTAATGTGGGTCAGCAAAGGCTGACCTCAAACTGTGTAACCAACACATCTCCTCCCGACCGCCCCTAATGGACCCCGGGGTACCCCTCCAACCTGCAAGTCAGCACTTCGTATACCATATACATAAAACATGTAAAGCTCTAAAAGAACAAGTTTGGATGTCTCAAATAACAAACATTTTTTTCTATGTTGAGCATATAATAAAAAGGGGCCTACTATGCAGCATGTATGCAAACCCGGGCTTCACCCAAGGCACCATATTACGTATGCAACTAGCACATCATCATAACATCTAGGTACTTCCAATTTCCCCATTGGCGTTAAGCCGCAAACAAAAGGGTACTGCAATTACCCTAACGGCATACAAGCCGCAACACGGAAATCTTGCCAAGGCCCCACCCCCTCGTGGGTCTTAGACCCGGGCTTGCCTGCAAACTCTGACTTCGCACGTCAGGATTCCGTATCACACACAAACCGATTCTAAGAACCCTTGCTGGACCCCACCCGCTCGTAGCTTCATTGCCCGGTCTTGCCCAATGCTTGACGTTCTCGTCAGTCTCACAGAAGGGGACTAGTGTCACCGGGACACTCTCCCCACATGACTTGCATATCACGGGATAGCCAGCCGACCACGGAGACAAAGTCGTGCCTTAGCACGTCACCATCCATAAACATTCCCACCCTAATCCATCATTTGTACTGGAATGTCCCCGCGCACCAAGGAAAACATCTACCGCCAATGCGGAGCTAACCTTGTCCACCAAGGAAACCATCTACCACCAATGCGGAGCTAACCTTGTCCGGTTCCGGTTACACGTACTCACTCGAGAAAAAGGGGAAAATCACATACATCACAAATGGCATCTTGCCGCAACGGATTTCTACAAAATCCTTAAGGCTCGCTATGCAACATCACCGAGTCAGACTAACGGTCGAGACTACGGCTTCACCCATAATGCCTAATCCACTAACGAAGCGGATCTCTAATGCAAAATCATGCCGGGATGGACTCAATCGACCCGGAGGTTCCTCTTGAACCTTGGCGACCCATACCCCTCTCATTTGAGAGATTTGGTGCCCAAAAGCTTGAAAGAAAAAGATGCTAAGCACGCATCCTAGAAACCAAGAGAAGAAGTGCTATTACCTTACGACCCCTCTTCCTAGCCATGGGAACTTAGCCGGATGAAAACCATCACAACGGTCTTGCCTCTGTGGATCTGGGCTCGACTCGCGATTTGGGGCTCTGAAGCTTCTCCGGCAGCCGGATCTCACATTCACCTTCTTCCTTGCTCTCCCTTCTCTCTAAAACTTTAGAAAGAGAAGACTTGAAGAATGAGGGTTTCAAACCCTATTCCCGAACATAACTCAGCAAGGACAGCTCTGGACCATCAGATCCCACTAGAAGGAAACGAACGACCACGATTCGCACTTAAAACCAAACTCCTGGGCCGAATACGGCTTGTGACAAGCTCGTGTCCAAGTCCGTGTTCCTCAGTCGACGCCGAAACCGTCGCATCCAGAAAAGGACACGGGTTCTGGACACGCCCGTGTCAAACATGACACGCCCATGTCACTCAGTACACGGTCATGTGTCTGAGCGTGTGTAACACCTCCCCAGTAATGACCCTATAATATGGGTCCGGCTGGGGCCCCACAACATACAGACGCCACAGCTTTAGTATTATAAGATGATATAACTACCCAATCTCAAAACTCATAATCAAACCACAACGGAAACATCAACCAAGACTAGAAGTTATCCACTACACAAGAGTATCGAAACGACCTTATGGCCTTACAACAAAAGAGAGTCCAAAACTCTATCAATACACAACACATCAAAGTGCAAAGACACTCCTAAGCTACCTCGGCATGCAAGCCGGAAGTCGAAAGCATCAAACATACAATATCACAAAGGTAGAGCTAAAGTAAAGCTGGTAACACTTCATGAGGCTTAGGCATTTTTGGCCGGCGAGCTTGCTCCTGCTTGCGATCCTTGCCCTGTAAAAATTTGGTTGTAATGTGGGTCAGCAAAGGCTGACCTCAAACTGTGTAACAAACACATCTCCTCCTGGCCGCCCCTAACGGATCCCGGGGTACTCCTCCAACATGCAAGTCAGCACTTCGTATACAATATACATAAACAAGTAAAACACTAAAGAACAGGTTTGGATGTCTCAAACAACATGCACGTTCTCTACTATTGAGCATATAAAGAAAAGGGGCCTACTATGCAACATGTATGGAAAACCCGAGCTTCACCCAAGGCACCCTAACGCGTATGCATCTAGCACATCATCACATCATCTGGGTACTCATCATTTCCCCATTGGCATTACGCCGCAAACAAAGGGGGTACTACAATTCCCCCAACGACATACAAGCCGCCACACGGAACTCTTATCAAGGCCCCACCCGCTCATGGTCTTAGACCTGGGCTTATCTGCAAGCTCTGACTTCTCATGTCCGGATTCCGTCTAACACACTGACTGATTCTAAGAATCCTTGCTGGACCCCACCCGCTTTTGGCCTCATTGCCCGATCTTGCGCCATGCTTGGCATTCTCGTCAGTCTAATAGAAGGGGACTAGTCTCGTCGGGACACTCTCCACACATGACCTGCACGTCACGGGATAGCCAGCCGACCATGGAGACAGAGCCACACCTTAACACATCAGAATCCAATATCATTTCCATCCTAATCCCTCATTTGTATTGCAACGTCCCCGCGCACCAATGAAACCATCTATCGCCAATACGGAGCTAACCTTGTCCACCAAAGAAACCATCGACCGCCATTGCGGAGCTAACCTTTTCCGGTTCCAGCTACACATACTCACTCGAGGAAAGGGGAAAAACACAAACATCACAAACGACATCTTGCCGCAACGGATTTCTACAAAATCCATAAAGCTCGTATGCAACATCACCGAGTCGGACTAACGGTCGCGACCACGGCTTCACCCACCATGCTTAATCCACTAACGGAGCGCACAGTCTGCTCCTGCCTTGCCTCCTGATCCGCACCTCCTTGGTTACAAAAACGATCAATGTGCCCCACCTTACCACAGTTGAAGCACGTCGGTAGCCCCGTAGAGTGAGACCCTCCGGACGTCCACTTGCTTTTCTCACCGGACTTGTATGAGCGAGGCTTCTTCCTCCATCTATTCCCTTCAGACTTTCCTTGGGATTGAGAAGGCTTCCCTTCTCCTTGCTTGGGCGCAAAACCCTTACGACGTTGGCTTTGCTCTAGATCACTCTCCAACGTCCTGACAGCCTCAACTAGTTCATTGAAACCAGCTCTCTTCATGGCAATGAGGGGTTGTCTTAGATTAACCCTCAGTCCCTAGTAGAAGAGGTCATCCCTCTGCTCATCGTACACCATGGTCGTCCCCACGTAACGACCCAAACGAGTGAACTCCTGAACATACTCGTCCACCATCTTATCTCGTTGCATCAAGTGCAGACATTGCCTCTGAAGGGCCAACCTCGTTGAAACAGGGATGTACTTCTTTATGAAAGCGTCCCCAAATTCTTCCATGGACGGGGTGCGTCCAGGAAATTGGCGGCCGCTATGGCTCACCCACCATAACTTTGTGTCTCCCTCCAACATGAAAGCTGCAAACTCAGATATCTTCTCCTCTGGCGTCTCTGCCGCCCTCAGAAGTTCTTGAATCTGTGCCCACCAATCCTCTGCATCAGTCGGAGTACCGACTCCGTTGAACGTCGGGGGATGGAAGCTCAGAAAATACTTCATCTGTCGGTCTCCATGCCCGACAACCACCCTTTCTGCCAAAGGCTCGACTCGCCTGGCTTCTCCGCCCGGCACAGCCATCGTCGTATCTGGTGTAGCATGTAACACCCCCTATCCGTCGCATAGCATAAAGCAGTAGGTCCGGCCGGGGCCCGACGCCATATACCACAGACAGACCGGGTGGTTACTTATGGAAACCATCCAACCAATCACAACGTCCTACACAGAGCATTCTAGCGGAAGCAGTTTAAAAGAGTTGTAAACAAGAACCCAGCATAAGAGCATGAATGTCCACTAATACGCAAATAGGAATGTTATTATAAAAAATACTCAAAACAAGCCTTAAGGCCTTACAAAATGTTTCACTTGACTGTTACATGATTTACAAACCACGGCACGCAGGCCGGTCATACATGAATAAAGCAATAAACATTTCCATTCGAGCCTTCGAGGGCCGGCTTCGCAAAAAGGGCTTTAGCCCGCTATTGACCGCTTGGTCCAGCTGCACCTGCAAGCAACAAACCACCGCACGGTGGCAAAACAAGGCAACGGTCAGCAATGCTGACCAAATTATAACGATCCCGCCCCCAACTCGGGGCGGCGATGCTCCTTCCCTTCATTTCATTAGCATAAGCGAGCAATTTATATAACCATAGCCATTTCATCACAGGCGTTGGCTCGCACGGCCACACGCCCCGTGCACTCAGGGCACATTCTCGGTGAACCGGTCCATGTCGCGTCAATTTAAGCCACCAACATTCCGGACTCACCACCGCCAACAGACGGCCAAACCTATGAGCAATTTGTCTTCCTGGCATTGGTCACGTCAATTTAAGCCATCAACCGCCGAAGACCCAACTCTATGCCAACGGTAAGTGCCACGTGCATTTAGGTCTCTTTAACCGAACGACATAGAATGGGTACGGTTCCATCTAACCCGTGCTCACATCGCAACGACAATTTAAGCTATATGCGCGGGTCAAACTTCCACCGAGTCCTGTGTCCATCACAAATCACATAACCCAGTTATGTTCAAGTTGGCTCTCAGGCCACCAAGTTGGCAAGATCTCATATCCGCCCAGTTTTCCGGGTGCACCTTTGGGTTAGTCCCCAAGGCTCCCTGCTGCAATCTACCGCGTAGAAAACCCGAAAACAACCAATAGCACGGAGTCTTCTCCGGCCTTATGTAATGCAACATCACTGATCCAGACTAACATGTCCGGGTAGGCTTCACACATCATGCCTATGTCCGTTCTCACATACGGACTCTAAACAACGGGGACTTCACATATCTACCCGAAGGAACGCCTCCAACTCTCCGCAATCTCGCGAGAGCGGGCTTCCTATGCTAAGAAAGAGAGCTATTCATGCTCAAGTTGAGGGTCGTTACCCTTGAGTTCCTCTTTGGCGCCATTGAAAAGTATCCGGATGAAAATCATCGCACTAGCGTTGGCTCCGTGGATCCGGAGTCGGCTTGCGATTCGGAGCTCCGAAGCTCCTACAATGGCGGAATCTAGTTCTTCTTCCTCCAATGGCTCTCCTCTTTCTCCAAGGACTTGGAGAGATGATAAGGTGTGAAAAGTGAGGTTTTCTAAGTCAACTCACGGGTATATCCCTTCAGGAACAACCCCCAGCCGTTGGATCTCAACCTAAGAAAACGAACGGCTTTGATTCGGGGCTGAAATGCCCAATCTGGACCGAACACGGCCTGGCACACGCCCGTGTCCAGGGCCGTGTGCCTCATTCGCCGTCAAAATCGAATCACCTGGAACCTCACACGGGTATCGAACACGCCCGTGTTCGAGCTGACACGCCCGTGTTCCACCTGACACGGCCGTGTACCCCATGATTTTTCCCCGTTTTCAACCCGAGCACTGCACGGGTTCTAGGACACGCCCGTGTCCTTGCCCGTGTCACCTTGACACGCCTGGGCTCCAGGCCGTGTACATGGTCTCGACACTTCGCGGCTAAGTGTCGACACGGGTCGACACGCCCTGCGGCACGCCCGTGTCGCAGGCCGTGTGCCATGCCTCGACACATTGTCGACACCAAAGTGTCGACTTCGCGGGACGAGTGTCGACACGGGTTGACACGCCCTGCGACACGCCCGTGTCGCAGGCCGTGTGCCATGTCTCGACACAACGTCGAAGCACTGTGTCGACTTCACGGCTAAGTGTCGACACGGGTCGACACGCCCTGCGACACGCCCGTGTCGCAGGCCGTGTGCCCAGTCTCGACACAATGTCGAGACCAAAGTGTCGACTTCGCGCCTTAGTGTCGACACATGCTTGACATGCCCTGGGACACGCCCGTGTCCCAGGCCGTGTGCCTGCAGCCAGAACTCAAACTGGCCCAAAACATCCCCCTTTGCTCCTCTAAGTTTCGGGGCGTTACAACTCTACCCCTCTTAAAAGAATTTCGCCCACGAAATTACATAAAGGGAAAAACATGTACAAAAACAAAATTTGTACCTGAGCGGAACAACTCCGGATATTCGTCAAGCATCGTCTGCTCTCGCTCCCAAGAGAGCTCCTCACGACCGCAATTGTCCCACCGGACTTTGACCATCCTGATCTCTTTATTGCGTAGTCGCTTGACCTCCGAGTCCTCAATCCGCACGGGCTTGACCTTTGTCGTTAGCCCACTATCCACCGGCACTTGATCAACAGCGATCACTTGCGTAGGCTCTTGCACCGCCTTCCGAAGCACCGAAATATGGAATACATCATGTAAACCACTTAGCTCCACTGAAAGCTTCAGCCGATAGGCCGCTTCCCCAACTCGCTCCAGAACCTCGAACGGTCCAAGGTACCTCGGGCTTAGCTTTTTCAATCGCCGCACCCGCGAGACACCCTTGAATGGCTTGATCTTTAAGTATACATAATCGCCCACAGCGAACTCCACGTTCCTGTGCTTGGCATTATAGTACTTTGCTTGCCGGTCCTGAGCGATAAGCAACCTCTCCCGAATGGTCCTCACCAAAGAAGTAGCATCATCCACTTCCGATCGCTTATACAACTTTGACTCGCCCGTTTCTAACCAAGACAACGGCGTGCGACATCTTCTACCATATAGGGCCTCGAAGGGCGCCATCTGAATACTCGCTTGGTAGCTGTTGTTGTATGCGAACTCCACCAAACAAAGGTGGTCCTCCCATTGCTTTCCAAAATCCAAGACACACATGCGAAGCATGTCTTCCATGGTTCTATTGACCCTCTCGGTCTGCCCATCCGTTTGCGGATGGAAGGCTGTGCTGAACTTCAACTTAGTTCCCAACATTTGCTGCACAAGCCTCCAGTCATTGGACGTGAACCGCCCATCTCGGTCACTCACGATGCTGCGGGGCACACCATGAAGCCGTACTATGTTATCCACATAAAGCTTTGCCAACTTCTCCACCGGATCATCCTTCCTATGCGGAATAAAATGCGACACCTTTGTTAATCGATCGACCACCACCCAAATGGCGTCGTTCCCCTTCTGCGACCTTGGCAAACCATGCACAAAGTCCATAGAGATGTCATTGAATTTCCACTCCGGAATAGGCAAGGACTTAAGAAATCCTCCCGGCTTTTGGCACTCCGCCTTTACCAAGGCGCAAGTTTGGCACTTCGCTACGTATAGTGCCACATCCTTCTTCAAACCCGGCCACCAAAACAGTTTCTTTACATCGCGGTACATCTTCGTGCTCCCCGGGTGAATCGAGTACTTGGTATGGTGTGCCTCGTACAACAACTCCACCCGTAAATTGCCCACACTTGGGACGCACAAACGACCGTCTTTCCACAACAATCCGTCCTCCACAACGAATTGGGAATTTGACCCATCCAGAGCCTCTATCATGAACTGCTTCATATGAGCATCCATATCCAAAGCCTGCCGAATCCGATCAGCCAGGTCATATTGGACTTCAGTCCAATTCAGCACTGCTTCAGCACTAGATTGTCTATCCACACAAACAATCTCCAACGCCTCCAACTCCTGCACCAACCGCTCATCATGCACTGATAGCCAATTTGCTTGAGCTGGGGCTCGGCGACTCAACGCGTCCGCAACCGCATTCCCTTTGCCAGGCACGTAGTGGATCTTGAAAGTATAGTCCCCCAGGAACTCCATCCACCTACGCTGCCGCATATTCAGATCCTTCTGGTCAATTAGATACTTTAGGCTCTTGTGATCGGTGTAGATATCAATCTTCACACCGTACAAATAGTGTCTCCACAGCTTCAAGGCAAAAATCACGGCCGCCAACTCCAAGTCGTGGACCGGATAATTCCTCTCGTGCACTTTTAGCTGTCTCGAGCCATAAGCTATCACGCTTCCGTGTTGCAGTAGCACACAACCCAAACCGCTGCCCGAAGCATCGTTATATATCTCATAACCTTCGGTTCCACATGGCGAACTCAGCACAGGCGCCGTGGTCAACCAACACTTCAATTCCTCAAAAGCTCGCGCGCACTCCGGCGTCCAAACGAACTTATGCTCCTTCCTCGTCAAAGTAGTGAGAGGTAATGCTAACCGCGAGAAGTTCTCTACGAAGCGCCTATAATAGCCGGCAAGCCCCAAAAAGCTCCGGACTTCTGCTACCGTAGCAAGCTCAGGCCACTCCCGTATCGCAACAATCTTCGCCGGATCCACAGCAATACCCTCTCCACTCACTATATGCCCGAGGAACGCCACTGAGGATAGCCAAAACTCGCACTTCGAGAACTTGGCATACAACTGATTTCTCCTGAGTGTCTCCAACACCAAATGGAGATGCTTGAAGTGATCCTCCTCACTTTGCGAGTACACCAAAATATCGTCGATGAAGACGATCACGAAATGTTCCAAGTACTCCCTGAACGTCCTGTTCATCAAATCCATGAACACTGACGACGCATTAGTCAGCCCAAACGGCATGACCGTAAACTCATAATGCCCGTATCTCGTACTAAACGCTATCTTCGGGATATCACTCTCCCTTATTCGCAGCTGATAGTACCCAGCCTTGAGATATAACTTCGAGTACACCGTCGACTCGACTAACTGATCAAAGAGATCATCAATCCGGGGGATCAGGTACTTGTTCTTCTCAGTCAGCTTGTTCAGCTCTCGATAATCAATACATAACCTCAAGCTTCCGTCCTTCTTCTTAACAAAGAGGACCGGTGCGCTCGAAGGCGAAGAACTCGGGCGCACATACCCTTGTTCCAACAACTCTTGTAGTTGAACTTTCAGCTCCGCCATTTCCTTAGGCGCTAGCCGATACAGAGATCGTGACACAGGCTTTGCACCTGGCACTAGCTCGATCGTAAAATCTATCTCCCGTTGAGGCGGGGCTCCAGGAAGATCTGCGGGGAACACATCAGGGTATTCCGATACCACTGAAATACAATCCATCGCGGGCTTCGGCTTTGCAACCTCCACTAGTGTAAAGAACAGTTCTGCTCCGGCACGAACCGCCTTCACCACCTGAAGAGCAGACATCAACGTCTTGCTCGACCCCTTTAAGCCCGTAAAAGTCGTCTCACGACTTGCTCCCAGCTTGACTTCCTTGCTACCGCAATCTATATGGGCCTGCTGCTCCGAGAGCCAGTCCATGCCAAATATGACGTCAAACTCCACCAACGGAAGTAAAGATGCCTGCAGGTCAAACTCCTGCTCTCCAATACGAATCTTAACATCGCAGATCCTATCCGCTCGCATCGAACACCCATTTGGCAACAACACATCCAACTTATCCTTCGCCATCGAAGAAGGGACTCCGATGCGTAATATAAATCCTTCGGACAAGAAGGAGTGTGAAGCTCCCGTATCAAAGAGTGCTCGTGCCGGATTTTCACAAATTAACACAAATCCTAAACAAGTAGTGGTAAGGTAACATGTGCATAACAAGCATATAAAGGAATTGACTTGCTATAAATTAAACCGTACCTGTTACCACGTCAGCTTGTTTAATGGCCTCCTGTTGGCCAAGATTGTAGACCCTTGGTTGGGCCGGAGCATAATGGGATGCGGTCGATTACACCGCCTTTCCCTTCTCTTCATAAGTAGCTCCCGGCCTCCTCTCGGACTTAGGACGTCCGCTCCAACAATCGCGGGCGAAATGCCCCGTCTTTCCACATGTAAAACACGCACCCGGGGTCCGACCCGTAGTCGCCCCAGAAGCGCCAGAAGGAGCTGGACCCGAAGTCCTATGCTTCTTGAAAGACTTCCGATAGCCGGACTTTGAAGCAGTCGGCACTCTGAACTCAGATTTCTTTTCACTCAAGCTTTTCTTCGCTTGCACGCTCTTCATGTCCTTCTCCAAGGACCGGGCAGTATTGACCAAGGTTAAGAAACCCTGCGTCATTGGCCCCGACAGTAATAGTCTCAACTCATCCCTCAGGCCTTCATAAAAGCGATTAGTCTTGCGCTCCTCATCCATGATGGTGGAGCTAGCATAATGACTCAAACGCGTAAACTCGTGGAGATATTCATCCACGCTCCTCTCACCCTGTACTAACTTCAGGAACTCATTCTCCAATGCTATCTTCTGCGTCGAAGGGAGGTATCTAGCCAAAAATAATCTCGAGAACTCCTCCATCGAGACATCGCAAAGTTGCCTACCTCTCAGTAAGTGCAGCTCCAATCCTTCCCACCACATCCTCGCTTCCCCGTCCAGAAGGAACGTAGCGATGGTGGTCATTTGCCACTCCTCCGTCTCCGTCGCTGTCATGACTCTCTTCACCCTGGAGAGCCAGTCTTCAGCCTGAGATGGGGTTCCCAACCCCGAGAATAACGGAGGGTTAAAGCTCATTACATGCTTCAGCTGCCTCTCAGTTGCCCTCCTTGGCACTATTGGTTCCACAATCACTTGCTCCACCCTCCTCGGCTCAGCCTCTTGCAGAGTTACTTGCTCCATCACAGGAGCGGGCTGCTGCGCTTGCCTTCCAGGCTGCGCATTGATCACGGCCAACACCGCTTCAGCAACCAATCATATATTTTCAGCCGACAGAGGTGTTGCAGGAGCAACATCCGGTGCACTACTAGCCTCAGAAACTCGGCGTTCTGACGGCCCAACACCACTTCTGGTCACTTATAGTGGTACAAAACACCGTTAAGCGACCAAATAAATTACAAACAACAATTATAGGAACACGCAGGTTCCTCAAACACGAGTATTTTCATTCCTAAGTGGACATTCATGGGTTCTTTTTACTGTTATTACGATGACGCACACAATGTGCTCACCACCCCTTAAAAAGAATTCGGCCACGAATTCAGTTTAAGCCCGACCAAAACCAGTAGTCTGATACCAAATTGTAACACCCCCTATCCGTCGCATAGCATATAGCAGTAGGTCCGGCCGGGGCCCGACGCCATATACCACAGACAGACCGGGTGGTTACTTATGGAAACCATCCAATCAATCACAACGTCCTACACAGAGCATTCTAGCGGAAGCAGTTTAAAAGAGTTGTAAACAAAAACCCAGCATAAGAGCATGAATGTCCACTAATACGCAAATAGGAATGTTATTACAAAAATACTCAAAACAAGCCTTAAGGCCTTACAAAATGTTTCACTTGACTGTTACATGATTTACAAACCACGGCACGCAGGCCGGTCATACATGAATAAAGCAATAAACATTTCCATTCGAGCCTTCGAGGGCCGGCTTCGCAAAAAGGGCTTTAGCCCGCTATTGACCGCTTGGTCCAGCTGCACCTGCAAGCAACAAACCACCGCACGGTGGCAAAACAAGGCAACGGTCAGCAATGCTGACCAAATTATAACGATCCCGCCCCCAACTCGGGGCGGCGATGCTCCTTCCCTGCATTTCATTAGCATAAGCGAGCAATTTATATAACCATAGCCATTTCATCACAGGCGTTGGCTCGCACGGCCACACGCCTCGTGCACTCAGGGCACATTCTCGGTGAACCGGTCCATGTCGCGTCAATTTAAGCCACCAACATTCCGGACTCACCACCGCCAACAGACGGCCAAACCTATGAGCAATTTGTCTTCCTGGCATTGGTCACGTCAATTTAAGCCATCAACCACCGAAGACCCAACTCTATGCCAACGGTAAGTGCCACGTGCCTTTAGGTCTCTTTAACCGAACGACATAGAACGGGTACGGTTCCATCTAACCCGTGCTCACATCGCAACGACAATTTAAGCCATATGCGCGGGTCAAACTTCCACCGAGTCCCGTGTCCATCACAAATCACATAACCCAGTTATGTTCAAGTTGGCTCTCAGGCCACCAAGTTGGCAAGATCTCGTATCCGCCCAGTTTTCCGGGTGCACCTTTGGGTTAGTCCCCAAGGCTCCCTGCTGCAATCTACCGCGTAGAAAACCCGAAAACAACCAATAGCACGGAGTCTTCTCCGGCCTTATGCAATGCAACATCACCGATCCAGACTAACATGTCCGGGTAGGCTTCACACATCATGCCTATGTCCGTTCTCGCATACGGACTCTAAACAACAGGGACTTCACATATCTACCCGAAGGAACGCCTCCAACTCTCCGCAATCTCGCGAGAGCGGGCTTCCTATGCTAAGAAAGAGAGCTATTCATGCTCAAGTTGAGGATCGTTACCCTTGAGTTCCTCTTTGGCGCCATTGAAAAGTATCCGGATGAAAATCACCGCACTAGCGTTGGCTCCGTGGATCCGGAGTCGGCTTGCGATTCGGAGCTCCGAAGCTCCTACAATGGCGGAATCTAGTTCTTCTTCCTCCAATGGATCTCCTCTTTCTCCAAGGACTTGGAGAGATGATAAGGTGTGAAAAGTGAGGTTTTCTAAGTCAACTCACGGGTATATCCCTTCAGGAACAACCCCCAGCCGTTGGATCTCAACCTAAGAAAACGAACGGCTTTGATTCGGGGCTGAAATGCCCAATCTGGACCGAATACGGCCTGGCACACGCCCGTGTCCAGGGCCGTGTGCCTCATTCGCCGTCAAAATCGAATCACCTGGAACCTCACACGGGTATCGAACATGCCCGTGTTCGAGCTGAAACGCCCGTGTTCCACCTGACACGGCCGTGTAGCCGGCCGTGTACCCCATGATTTTTCCCCGTTTTCAACCCGAGCACTGCACGGGTTCTAGGACACGCCCGTGTCCTTGCCCGTGTCACCTTGACACGCCTGGGCTCCAGGCCGTGTACATGGTCTCGACACTTCGCGGCTAAGTGTCGACACTGGTCGACACGCCCTGCGACACGCCCGTGTCGCAGGCCGTGTGCCATGCCTCGACACATTGTCGACACCAAAGTGTCGATTTCGCGGGATGAGTGTCGACACGGGTTGACACGCCCTGCGACACGCCCGTGTCGCAGGGCGTGTGCCATGTCTTGACACAACGTCGAAGCACTGTGTCGACATCACGGCTAAGTGTCGACACGGGTCGACACGCCCTGCGACACGCCCATGTCGCAGGCCGTGTGCCCAGTCTCGACACAATGTCGAGACCAAAGTGTCGACTTCGCGCCTTAGTGTCGACACAGGCTTGACACGCCCTGGGACACGCCCGTGCCCCAGGCCGTGTGCCTGCAGCCAGAACTCAAACTGGCCCAAAACATCCCCCTTTGCTCCTCTAAGTTTCGGGGCGTTACATAGCATGGGTTGCTACCTGAGCTGTCGCTGTAGCTTGGGTTGCCACCATTGCTTCTAAAAGCATGCGACAGAAGTCGGTCGGGTTTACACCCATGCCCAACGGACCTTGAGCAGTGGCGCTGCTCGCCGAAAGCTCTTCTCTTGGTCTCGACGTACCCGCCTCATTGCTTGCACTCTTAAGAAAAGCAAGAAAATAAGGAATCAGTCTTTAATCATAAGACTCAAACATAATGACACTCACGGTCCCGCATTACTCTTATGTGGATAACTTCTATACGCACTGACCTTGAATCAAACCTGACTCTGATACTAAATTGTAACACCTCCCCTGTAATGACCGTATAATATGGGTCCGGCCGGGGCCCCACAACATACAGACGCCACATCTTTAGTATTATAAGATGAAATAACTACCAAATCTCAAAACTCATAATCAAACCACAGTAGAAAGATCAACCAAGACTAGAAGTTATCCACATACACAAGAGTATCGAAATGACATTATGGCCTTACAACAAAAGAGAGTCCAAAACTTTATCAATACACAACACATCAAAGTGCAAAGGCACTCCTAAGCTACCTCGACATGCAAGTCGGAAGTCAAAAGCATCAAACATACAGTATCATAAAGGTAGAGCTAAAGTAAAGCTGGTAACACTTCATGAGGCTTAGGCCTTTTTGGCCGGCGAGCTAGCTCCTGCTTGCGATCCTTGCCCTGTAAAAATTTGGTTGTAACGTGGGTCAGCAAAGGCTGACCTCAAACTGTGTAACAAACACATCTCCTCCCGGCGCCCATAACGGACCCTGAGGTACCCCTCCAACCTGCAAGTCAGCACTTCGTATACAATATACATAAACAAGTAAAGCACTAAAGAACAGGCTTGGATGTCTCAAACAACATACACATTCTCTATTGTTGATCATATAAAGAAAAGGGGCCTACTATGCAACGTGTATGCAAAACTCGGGCTTCACCCAAGGCACCCTAACACATATGCATCTAGCACATCATCATATCATCTGGGTACTCATCATTTCCCCATTGGCTTTAAGCCGCAAACAAAGGGGGTACTCCAATTCCCCAACGGCATACAAGCTGCCACACAGAACTCTTGCCATGGCTCCACCCGCTCATGGTCTTAGACCCGGGCTTGCCTGCAAGCTCTGACTTCTCATGACAGGATTCCGTATAACACACTGACCGATTCTAAGAAGCCTTGCTGGACCCCACCAGCTCATGGCCTTATTGCTCAGGTTTGCCTCATGCTTGGCATTCTCGTCAGTCTCACAGAAGTGGACTAGTCTCGCCGGGACACTCTCCACACATGACCTACACGTCACGGGATAGCCAGCCGACCACGAAGACAGAGCCACGCCTTAACACATCACAATCCAATATCATTTCCATCCTAATCCCTCATTTATACTACAACGTCCCCGCGCACCAAGGAAACCATCTACCGCCAATGCGGAGCTAACCTTATCCACCAAGAAAACCATCTACCACCATTGCATAGCTAACCTTGTCCGGTTCTGGCTACACGTACTCACTCGAGAAAAGGGGAAAAACACAAACATCACAAACGACATCTTGCCGCAACGGATTTCTATAAAATCCCTAAAGCACGTATGCAACATCATCGAGTTGGACTAACGGTCGTGACCACGGCTTCACCCACCATGCCTAATCCACTAACGAAGCGGATCTCTAATGCAAAACATGTCGGGGACGGACTTAATCGACCCGGAGGTTTCTCTTGAACCATGACGACCCAAACCCCTCTCATTTGAGAGTTTGGTGCCCAAAAACTAGAAAGTAAAAGATGTTAAATACGCATCCTAAAACCAAGAGGAGAAGTGTCGTTACCTTACGACCCCTCTTCCTAGCCATGGAAACTTAGCCAGATGAAAACCTTTGCAACGAACTTGCCTCCAAGGATCTGGACTCGGCTCGCGACTTGGAGCACCGAAGCTTCTCCGGCAACCGGATCTCTCCTTCACCTCCTTCCTTGCTCTCCCTTCTCTCTAGATCTTAGAAAGAGAGTACTTGATGAAGAATGAGGGTTCTCAAACCCTATTTGCGAACTTAACTCAGCAAGGACAACCCTGGACCATTAGATCCCAAAAGAAGGAAACGAACGACCCCGATCCGAACTGAAAATCAAAACACATGGGCCGAACACGACTTGCGACACGCCCGTGTCCAAGGCCGTGTGCCTCAATCGACGCCGAAACCGTCGCACCCAGAACAGGACACGGGCACTAGACATGCTTGTGTCAAACATGACACGCCTGTGTCACTCAGTATATGCCCGTGTTGCTGGGCGTGTTCCTCCATCGACACAGGATCAAAAACCACCAGAGAAGGACACGGGTAAACGACACGCCCGTGTCGAAATTGACATGCACGTGTAAGGCCGAACACGCATGGGCTCCAGGCCATGTTCAATCCCCTTACACGGCCCGGCTCACAACCCGAGCAGGGCACGGCCTGGGACACGCCCGTATCTCAGGCCGTGTTCGAAGTATCGACGATCGTAGACTGCCTTTTCGTCGACTTCGCAGAAAAATTCATCGAACACGCGCGCGACACGGCCTTGGACACGCCTGTGTCCCAAGCCGTGTTCACTGCCTCGACATTTTGTCGAGTGCAGGTTGTCGACCACCTGAGTTCTCCATCGAACCCGAGCACGACACGGCCATGGACACGCCCGTTTCCTAGGCCGTGTTCCCTATCTCGACACTTTGTCGAGCGAAAATCATTGACTTCCCGGCTCTCGACGAACCCGAGCACGATACGGCCATGGACACGCCCGTGTCCCAGGCCGTGTGACCCTTACCAAGACCCAAACTTGGCTCTCGACGCTGCTCATCCCTCTTTTGAATTTTGGGGCGTTACAACTCTCTCCCCCTAAAAAGAATTTCGTCCCGAAATTACAAAAACAAAAAGGGGAATACAAAACTTAGATGATACCTGAACGAAAAAACTTTAGATACTCCTCCAGCATGGTTTGCTCTCGCTCCCAAGAGAGCTCCTCACGACCGCAGTTGTCCCATCAGACTTTTATGAGTTTGACCTCTTTGTTCCGCAACTGCCGAATTTCTGAATCCTCGATAGCAATTGGACGAACTCGCGTCCTCAAGTCTTCCTCTATCGGCACCGATGCCAATTCGATCACCACACAAGCCTCTACCAAGGCTTTCCTCAAGATGGGGACATGGAAGACGTTGTGTAATCCACTCAGCTCTACGGACAACGTCAATCGGTACGCTGCTTCTCCCACCCATTCAACAACCTCGAAAGGTCCCAAAAACCTTGGACTCAACTTCTTGAGTCGGCGAATCCATGAAACGCATTTGAACGGCTTGATCTTTAAATAGAGCCAATCTCCTACCGCGAACTCCAGCTTCCTATGGCGAGCATTAAATTATTTTGCTTGCCGATCTTGAGCCACCTTCATGCGCTCTTGAATGATCCGCACCAACTCACAAGCATCAGCTACCACTTCTTTTCCCAATAGTTTGGTGTCTCATGCCTCTGTTCAAGACATCGGTGTTCGACACCGCCTCCCATACAAAGCTTCGTATGGCGCCATCTTTATACTTGCTTGGTAACTATTGCTATATGCGAACTCCACCATGAAGTGGTGATCCTCCCATTTCTTGCCGAAGTCAAGAATACACATCCTCAGCATATCTTCCATAGTACGATATGTTCTTTCGGTTTGCCCGTCAGTTTGAGGATGGAAAGTCGTACTGAACTTGAGCTTCGTTCCCAAACTCTTCTGAACTAATCTCCAGTCCTTGGACGTGAAACGTCCGTCACGATCGCTGACTATACTTTTAGGAATCCCATGTAGTCGAACAATGTTGCGAACATACAACTCCACCAACTTCTCCACGCTGTCCTCCTTCCGATTTGGGATGAAGTGAGCCACTTTGGTTAAGCAATCCACAATCACCCAAATCGCGTCGTTACCCTGCTGCGATCTAGGTAACTCATGCACAAAATCCATGGAGATGTCATCAAATTTCAACTCGGGAATAGGAAGAGGCTTTAGGAACCCGCCCGACTTCTGACACTCGGCCTTCACCAAGGCACAAGTTTGGCATCGATTCACGTACAAAGCTATGTCCTGCTTCAATCCAGGCCACCAAAAGGATTTCTTCATATCCAAGTACATCTTTGTACTGCCCGGGTGAATGAAGTACTTTGTAAGGTGAGCCTCAAACATCAACTCCTCACGGAGCTTACCAAACTGCGATACACAAATCCTTCCGTCCTTCCTCAGAATCCCATCAATTATCTCCCAGGCGCTACTCTAGCCCTTTTGAGCTTCCACAACGTATGGTTGAAACTCTACATCCAAACGAGTCGCTTCCCGAATACGATCGGACAAGTCATTCTGCATTTCAATCCAGTTCAACCGAGCCACGCTAGACTCGCCCCTTGCTATGCACTCCAAGTCGAGGGACTCCCAGTCCAGCACCAACCGCTCATCATGAGCTTCGATCCAATTCCCTTGCCCCGAGTATTTTCTACTCAAGGCATCTGCCACCACATTGACTTTGCCTGGCGTAAACTGAATCGCCACCTCGTAGTCTCCAAGGAACTCGACCCACCTACGGTGCCGCATATTCAAGCCCTTCTGATCTAGGAGATACTTCAGGCTTTTGTGATCCGTGAAGATCTCCACCTTCGCACCATAAACATAGTGCCACCACAATTTCAACGCGAAAATTACCGCCGCCAACTCCAAGTCATGGACGGGGTAATTCCTCTTGTGAGGCTTCAGCTGCCTAGACCCAAAGGCTATCACACTACCATGTTGCACCAAAACGCAACCCAAACCGCAACCCGATGCGTCACTGAAGATTTGAAATCCTTCGGTCCCTTTCGGTAGACTTAGGATTGGAGCTATCATCAGTATTTCCTTCATTGTCTCAAATGCCTAACTGCACTCCTGAGTCCACACAAACTTCTGATCCTTACGAGTTAGTGATGTGAGGGGTAGAGCTATCCGCGAAAAGTTTTCCACGAATCTTCTATAGTACCCGGCTAGTCCAAGAAAACTTCGGACTTCCGCCACGGTTCTCAAATCGGTCAATCTCTGATGGCTTCCACTTTTGTTGGATCTACCGCCACCCCATCCCCGCTAATCACGTGGCCCAAAATGCCACCTTCTCTAACCGGAACTCGCACTTCGAGAACTTTGCATAAAGCTGGTTCTCTCTCAACACTTGCAAGACTACTCTCAAGTGAGTCTCATGCTCCACCTCTGATTTGGAATACACCAAGATGTCGTCAATAAAGACAACTACAAAAGAGTCCAAGTATTTCCGAAATACTCGATTCATCAAATCCATGAATACGGATGGTGCGTTCGTCAGCCCGAACGGCATCATCGAGAACTCAAAATGATCATACCTCGTACCAAACGTTGTCTTGGGTATGTCCTCATCTTGAATTTGCAACTGATAGTATCCTGACTTCAAGTCCAACTTCGAATACACCACCGAGGCACCAACCCCACCAACTGGTCGAACAGGTCGTCTATCCGAGGAATCAGATACTTATTCTTGATAGTCATTTTATTCAACTCTCGGTAGTGTATGTACAACCGCATACTACCATCTTTCTTCTTTACGAACAACACCGGCGCGCTCCACCGTGAAGAACTGGGTCTGATATACCCCTGCTCCAACAGTTCCTGTAACTGCACCTTGAGCTCAGCCAACTCTTTCGATGCCATCCTAAACCGAGGACGTGACACCGGTCGTGCCTCTGGCACTAACTCAATTGAGAAATCAATCTCCCGCTGAGGAGGTGCTCCAGGAAGATCTTCAGGAAACACATCCTCGAACTCTGCCACCACTGACACTTCCCCAAGTGATAACTTGGAAAGCCGAGCCTCCAATAACGTTACAAGCGCTACTCCACCCTGGTTAACTGCCCGCGCCAACTGCAAGGCCGAAATCAGGGAACATGCCACTCCATTAAGGCCCTCAAACTTGACTTCCGTCTGCCCTCCGCTTCTTAGGGTCACCACCTTGGATAGGCAATCAATACTGGCACGCTGCTCCGCTAGCCAGTCCATTCCAAAATCACATAAAACTCGACTAACGGTAGGACCACTGCTATCAACACGAAGTCAACTCCGCTTAGCTCCCAACAAATGCACCCTTTCTTCCCGGTGGTCATGGATGACCCATTGGGCATGCGCACCTTCAGCTCCGCGTCCGCCAAAAATGAATCAACTCCAATCCTCCGGATGAAGCCTTCCACAAGAAAGAAGTGTGACGCTCCCGTATCAAACAATACCCTAGCGGGGTATCCAAAAACTAACACAAAGCCTAAAACATAGACATCAATCATAACTGTCTAAAAGTATGAAGAACAAGGTTAAACTTAAACTTCTTCATACCTGTCACCACATCAGGTTGGCGGATCACTTCCTACTGTCCAAGGTTGTAAGCACTTGGTTGTACCGGTTAGAACCAAGAAGCGCTAGACTCCGCCATCTTCCCTTTTTCTACGGCACTGGGGCCGGAGCGCACAGTCTGCTCCTGCCTTGCCTCCTGATCCGCACCTCCTTGGTTACAAAAACGATCAATGTGCCCCACCTTACCATAGTTGAAGCACGTTCGTGGCCCCGTAGAGTGAGACCCTCCGGACGTCCACTTGCTTTTCTCACCGGACTTGTATGGGCGAGGCTTCTTCCTCCATCTATTCCCTTCAGACTTTCCTTGGGATTGAGAAGGCTTCCCTTCTCCTTGCTTGGGCGCAAAACCCTTACGAAGTTGGCTTCGCTCTAGATCACTCTCCAACGTCCTGACAGCCTCAACTAGCTCATTGAAACCAGCTCTCTTCATGACAATGAGGGGTTGTCTTAGATTAACCCTCAATCCCTGGTAGAAGAGGTTATCCCTCTGCTCATCGCCCACCATGGTTGTCCCCGCGTAACGACCCAAACGAGTGAACTCCTGAACATACTCGTCCACTGTCTTATCTCGCTGCATCAAGTGCAGACATTGCCTTTGAAGGGCCAACCTCGTTGAAACAGGGATGTACTTCTTTAGGAAAGCGTCCCCAAATTCTTCCATGGACGGGGTGCGTCCAGGAAATTGGCGGCCGCTATGGCTCAACCACCACAACTTTGTGTCTCCCTCCAACATGAAAGCTGCAAACTCAGATTTCTTCTCCTCTGGCGTCTCTGCCGCCCTCAGAAGTTCTTGAATCTGTGCCCACCAATCCTCTGCATTAGTCGGAGAACCGACTCCCTTGAACGTCGGGGGATGGAAGCTCAGAAAATACTTCATCTGCCGGTCTCCATGCCCGACACCGCCCTTTCTGCCAAAGGCTCGACTCGCCTGGCTTCTCTGCCCGGCACAGCCGTCGCCGTATCTGGTGTAGCATGGGTTGCTACCTGAGCTGTCGCTGTAGCTTGGGCTGCCACCATTGCTTATGCAAGCATGCGACAGAAGTCGGTCGGGTTACACCCATGCCCAACGGACCATGAGCAGTGGCGCTGCTCGCCGAAAGCTCTTCTTTTGGTCTCGACGTACCCGCCTCGTTGCTTGCACTCTTAAGAAAAGCAAGAAAACAAGGAATCAGTCTCTAATCATAAGACTCAAACATAATGACACTCACGGTCCCGCATTACTCTTATGTGGATAACTTCTATACGCACTGACCTTGAATCAAACCTGACTCTGATACCAAATTATAACACCTCCCATGTAATGACCGTATAATATGGGTCCGGCCGGGGCCCCACAACATACAGACGCCACAACTTTAGTATTATAAGATGAAATAACTACCCAATCTCAAAACTCATAATCAAACCACAGTAGAAACATCAACCAAGACTAGAAGTTATCCACATACACAAGAGTATCGAAATGGCATTATGGCCTTAAACAAAAGAGAGTCCAAAACTCTATCAATACACAACACATCAAAGTGCAAAGGCACTCCTAAGCTACCTCGGCATGCAAGTCGGAAGTCGAAAGCATCAAACATACAATATCATAAAGGTAGAGCTAAAGTAAAGCTGGTAACACTTCATGAGGCTTAGACCTTTTTGGCCGGCGAGCTAGCTCCTACTTGCGATCCTTGCCCTGTAAAAATTTGGTTGTAACGTGGGTCAGCAAAGGCTGACCTCAAACTGTGTAACAAACACATCTCCTCCCGGCCGCCCCTAATGGACCCTGAGGTACCCCTCC
The DNA here is from genome assembly GCA_039583875.1 of Platanthera guangdongensis. Classification (NCBI taxonomy): domain Eukaryota; kingdom Viridiplantae; phylum Streptophyta; class Magnoliopsida; order Asparagales; family Orchidaceae; genus Platanthera; species Platanthera guangdongensis. Next base: position 157,741,359 of record CM077156.1, read on the forward strand.
AACCTGCAAGTCAGCACTTCGTATACAATATACATAAACAAGTAAAGCACTAAAGAACAGGCTTGAATGTCTCAAACAACATACACGTTCTCTACTGTTGAGCATATAAAGAAAAGGGGCCCACTATGCAACATGTATGCAAAACCCGGGCTTCACCCAAGGCACCCTAACGCATATGCATCTAGCACATCATCACATCATCTGGGTACTCATCATTTCCCCATTGGCATTAAGACGCAAACAAAGGGGGTACTCCAATTCCCCCACGACATACAAGCCGCCATACAGAACTCTGGCCAAGGCTCCACCCGCTCATGGTCTTAGACCCGGGCTTGCCTGCAAGCTCTGACTTCTCATGTCAGGATTCCGTATAACACACTGACCGATTCTAAGAAGCCTTGCTGGACCCCACCAGCTCATGGCCTTATTGCTCAGGTTTGCCTCATGCTTGGCATTCTCGTCAGTCTCACAGAAGTGGACTAGTCTCACCGGGACACTCTCCACATATGACCTGCACGTCACGGGATAGCCAGCCGACCACGGAGACAGAGCCACACCTTAGCACATCACAATCTAATATCATTTCCATCCTAATCCCTCATTTATACTGCAACGTCCCCAAGCACCAAGGAAACCATCTAACGCCAATGCGGAGCTAACCTTGTCCACCAAGAAAACCATCTACCGCCATTGCGGAGCTAACCTTGTCTGGTTCAGGCTACACGTACTCACTCGAGAAAAGGGGAAAAACACAAACATCACAAACGGCATCTTGCCGCAACGGATTTCTACAAAATTCCTAAAGCTCGTATGCAACATCATCGAGTCGGACTAATGGTCGTGACCACGGCTTCACCCACCATGCCTAATCCACTAACGAAGCGGATCTCTAATGCAAAGCATGTCGGGGACGAACTTAATCGACCCGGATGTTTCTCTTGAACCATGACGACCCAAACCCCTCTCATTTGAGAGTTTGGTGCCCAAAAACTAGAAAGTAAAAGATGTTAAACACGCATCCTAAAACCAAGAGGAGAAGTGTCGTTACCTTACGACCCCTCTTCCTAGCCATGGAAACTTAGCCGGATGAAAACCTTCGCAACAGTCTTGCCTCCACGGATCTGGACTCGGCTCGCGATTTGGAGCACCGAAGCTTCTCCGGCAATCGGATCTCTCCTTCACCTCCTTCCTTGCTCTCCCTTCTCTCTAGATCTTAGAAAGAGAGTACTTGATGAAGAATGAGGATTCTCAGACCCTATTCCCGAACTTAACTCAGCAAGGACAACCCTGGACCATCAGATCCCAAAAGAAGGAAACGAACGGCCCCGATCCGAACTGAAAATCAAAACACCTGGGCCGAACACGACTTGCGACACGCCCGTGTCCAAGGCCGTGTGCCTCAATCGACGCTGAAACCATCGCACCCAGAACAGGACACGGGCACTGGACACGCCCGTGTCAAACATGACACGCCTGTGTCACTCAGTACATGCCCGTGTTGCTGGGCGTGTTCCTCCATCGACACAGGATCAAAAACCAACAGAGAAGGACACGGGTAAACGACACGCCCGTGTCGAAATTGACATGCACGTGTAAGGCCGAACACGCCTGGGCTCCAGGCCATGTTCAATCCCCTTACACGGCCCGACTCACAACCCGAGTAGGACACGGCCTGGTACAGGCCCGTGTCTCAGGTCGTGTTCAAGTATCGACGATCGTCGACTGCCTTTTCGTCGACTTCGCGGAAAAATTTGTCGAACACGCACGCGACACGGCCTTGCACATGCCTGTGTCCCAAGCCGTGTTCACTGCCTCGACATTTCGTCGAGTGCAGTTCGTCCACCACCCAAGTTCTCCATCGAACTCGAGCACGACACGGCCATGGACACGCCCGTGTCCTAGGCCGTGTTCCCTATCTCGACACTTTGTCGAGCAAAATCATTGACTTCCCGGGCTCTCGACGAACCTGAGCATGACATGGCCTTGGACATGCACGTGTCCCAGGTCGTGTTCACTGCCTCAACACTTCGTCGAGCTCAGTTCGTCGGCCACCCGGGTTCTTCGTCGAACACGAGCAGACACAGCCTTGGACACGCCCGTGTCCCAGGCCGTGTGACCCCTACTAAGATCCTGAATTGGCTCTAAACGCTGTCCGTCCCTCTTTCGAGTTTCGGGGCATTACAACTCTCTCCCCCTTAAAAGAATTTCGTCCCGAAATTACAGAAAGAGAAAGATACACAAAACTTAAATTATACCTGAAAGGAATAACTCTGGATACTCCTCCAGCATGGTCTGTTCTCGCTCCCACGAGAGCTCCTCACGACCGCAGTTGTCCCATCGGACTTTTACAAGTTTGACCTATTTGTTCCGCAACCATCGAATTTCTGAATCCTCTATAGCGACTGGATGAACTCGCATCCTCAAGTCCTCTTCTATCGGCACTGATGCCGATTCGATCATCACACTAGCCTCTACTAAGGCTTTCCTCAAGACAGAGACATGGAGGACGTCGTGCAATCCACTTAGCTCTGTGGACAACGCTAACCAGTACACTGCTTCTCCCACCCGTTCTATAACCTCGAAAGGCCCCAAAAACCTTGGACTAAACTTCTTGAGTCTGTGAATGCATGATACGCCTTTGAACGGCTTGATATTTAGATAGACCCAATCGACTACCGCGAACTCCAGCTTCCTATGGCGAGCATTAAAATACTTTGCTTGCCGATCTTGAGCCACTTTCATGCGCTCTTGAATGGTTCGCACCAACTCACATGCATCATCTACCACTTCTTTTCCAAAAGTTTGGTGTCTCCCGCCTCTGTCCAAGACATCAATGTTCGACACTGCCTTCCATACAAAGCTTCATATGGCGCCATATGTATACTTGCTTAGTAACTGTTGGTATAAGCGAACTCTACCATGAAGAGGTGATCCTCCCACTTCTAGGTGAAGTCAAGAATACACATCCTTAGCATATCCTTCATAGTACGGTTTGTTCTTTCGGTTTGTCCGTCAGTTTAAGGATGGAAAGCTGTACTGAACTTGAGTTTCGTGCCCAGTCTCTTCTGAACCAACCTCCAGTCCTTGGACGTGAAACATCCATCGCGATCACTAACTATACTCTTAGGAATCCCATGTAGTCGCACAATATTATGAACATACAACTCTACCAGCTTCTCCACACCGTCCTCCTTTCGATTTGGGATGAAGTGAGCCACTTTGGTTAAGCGATCCACAATCACCCAAATCGCGTCGTTACCCTGCTGCGATCTAGGTAACTCATGCACAAAGTCCATAGAGATGTTATCGAATTTCCACTCGGGGATTGAAAGAGGCTTCAGGAACCCGCCCAGCTTTTGACACTCGGCCTTCACCAAGGCACAAGTTTGGCATCGATTCACGTACAAAGCTACGTCCCGCTTCAGTCCAGGCCACCAAAAGGATTTCTTCATATCCAAGTACATCTTTGTACTGCCCGGGTGAATGGAGTACTTTGTGAAGTGATCCTCAAATATCAACTCCTCACAGAGCTTGTCGAACTGCGGTACACAAATCCTTCCGGCCTTCCTCAGAATCCCATCAATCAACTCCCAGGCGCTACTCTCACCCATTTGAGCTTCCACCATGTAAGGCTGAAACTCATCATCCAAACGGGTCGCTTCCCGAACACGATCCGACAAATCATTCTGCATTTCAATCCAGTTCAACCGAGTCATGCTAGACTCGCCCCTTGCTACGCACTCCATGCCGAGGACTCCCAGTCCAGCACCAACCGCTCATCATGAGCTTTTATCCAATTTCCTTGCCCAGAGTATTTTCTACTCAAGCCATCTGCCATCACATTGGCTTTGCCTGGCATATACTGAATCGCCACCTTGTAGTCTCCAAGGAACACGACCCACCGGGGCTGCCGCATATTCAAGTCCTTCTGATCTAGGAGATACTTCAAGCTTTTATGATCGTGAAGATATCCACCTTCGCACCATAAACATAGTGCCGCCATAATTTCAATGCAAAGATTACCGCCGCCAATTCCAAGTCATGGACAGGGTAATTCCTCTCATGAGTCTTCAGCTGCCTAGACCCAAAGGCTATCACACTGTCATGTTGCACCAATACGCAACCCAAACCGCATCTCGATGCGTCACTGAAAATTTGAAATCCTTCGGTCCCTTTCGGTAGACTTAGGATTGGAGCTGTCATCAGCCTTTCCTTCAGTGTCTCAAATGCCTGATTGCACTCCTGAGTCCACATAAACTTTTGGTCCTTCCAAGTCAGTGAAGTGAGGGGTAGAGCTATCCGCGAAAAGTTTTCTACGAACCTTCTATAGTACCCAGCTAGCCCAAGAAAACTTCGGACTTCCGCCACGGTTCTCAAAGTTGGCCAATCTCTGATGGCTTCCACTTTTGTTGGATCTACTGCCACCCCATCCCCACTAATCACATGGCCCAAAAATGCCACCTTCTCTAGCCAGAACTCGCACTTCGAGAACTTTGCATAAAGCTGGTTCTCTCTCAACACTTGCAAGACTATTCTCAAGTGAGTCTAATGCTCCACCTCCGATTTGGAGTAAACCAGAATGTCGTCAATAAAGACAACTACAAAAGAGTCCAAATATTCCTGAAATACTCGATTCATCAAATCCATGAATACAGATGGTGCGTTCGTCAGCCCGAACGCCATCACCGAGAACTCAAAGTGACCACACCTCGTACCAAATGCTGTCTTGGGTATGTCCTCGTCTCAAATTCGCAACTGATAGTATCCTGACTTCAAGTCCAACTTTGAATACACCACCGACCCCACCAACTGGTCGAACAGGTCGTCTATCCGAGGAATCAGATACTTATTCTTGACAGTCAATTTATTCAACTCTCGGTAGTCGATGCACAACAACATACTACCGTCTTTCTTCTTCACGAACAACACAGGCATGCTCCACGATGAAGAACTGGCTCTGATATACCCCTGCTCCAACAGTTCCTGCAACTGTACCTTGAGTTCGGCCAACTCCTTTGGTGTCATCATAAACGGAGGACGTGACACCGGCCTAGCCTCTGACACTAACTTAATCGAGAAGTCAATCCCTCGTCGAGGAGGTGCTCCAGGAAGTTCATCAGGAAACACATCCTCGAACTCTGCCATCATGGGCACTTTCCCAAGTGATAACTTGGAAAGGCGAACCTCCAATAATGCTACAAGAGCTACTCCCCTTGGTTAACTGACCGCACCAACTGCATGGCCGAAATTAGGGAACAGGCCACTCCATTAAGGCCCTCAAACTTAACTTCTGTCTGCCCTTCGCTTCTCAGGGTCACCACCTTGGATAGACAATCAATACCGGCCTGCTGCTCTGCTAGCCAGTCCATCCCCAATATTACATCAAACAAAACCAACGGTAGGAACGCTGCTATCAACATGAAGTCAACTCCACCTAGCTCCCAATAAATGCGCCCTTTTGACCCGGTGGTCATGGATGACCCATTGGGCATGCACACCTTCAGCTCTGTGTCTGCCAAGAACGACTCAACTCCAATTCTCCGGATGAAGCTTTCCGCAAGAAAAGAGTGCGACGCTCCGTATCAAACAATACCCTAGCAGGGTATCCGGAAACTAACACAAAGCCTTACAATGTTGGGTTCGCTCCAGATCACTCTATAATGTCCTGGCAGCCTCAACTAGCTCATTGAAACCAGCTCTCTTCATGGCGATGAGGGGTTGTCTTAGATTCTCCCTCAGCCCCTGGTAGAAGAGGTTATCCCTCTCCTCATCACATGTCATTGTCGTTCCTGCATAACGAACCAACTGAGTGAACTAATGTACATACTCGTCCACCGTCTTATCCCGCTGCACCAAGTGCAGAAATTGCCTTTGCAGGGCCAACCTTGTCGACATAGGAATGTACTTCTTTAGGAAAGTATTCCCAAACTCTTCTATGGACGGGGTGTGTCCGGGAAACTGGAGGCCGCTATGGCTCACCCACCATAACTTCGCATCTCCCTCCAATATGAAGACCGCAAACTCAGATTTCTTCTCCTCTGGCGTCTCTGCCGCCCTCAGAAGCTCTTGCATCCGTGCCCACCAATCCTCTGCATCAATTGGCGTACCAACTCCCTTGAACGTTGGAGGATGGAAGCTCAGAAAATACTTCATTTGCCTGTCTCCATGCCCGACAACCACCCTTTCGGCCAACAGCTCTGCTCGCCTGGCTTCTCTGCCCGGCACGACCGTCGTCGTATCCGGGGTTACAGGAGTTGCTACCTGAGCAATAGGGGTTGATACTTGAGCTGTCGCAGCAGCTTGGGCTACCACCATTACTTCTGCAAGCATGCGGCAAAAATCGGTCGGGTTTACACCCATGCCCAAAGGACCCTGAGCAGTAGCGCTGCTCGCTGAAAGCTCTTCTCTTGGTCTCGACGTACCCGCCTCGTTGCTTGCACTCTTAAGAAAAGCAAGGTAATATGGAATTAGTCTCGAATCACAAGACTCAAACATAAGGACACTCATGGTCCCGCATTAATCCTATGTGGATAACTTCTATAAGCAATCAGATTACGTTAGATCGACCGTCCTAACTGACCTTGGACGCAACCTCGCTCTGATACCAAATTGTAACACCTCTCCTATAATGACCGTATAATATGGGTCCGGCCGGGGCCCCACAACATACAGACGTCATAGCTTTAGCATTAAAAGATGATATTAACTACCCAATCTCAAAACTCAATAACAAACAACAACGGAAACAGTAAATAAGACCAGAAGCTATCCACATAAATAAGAGTATCGAAGCGGCCTTAAGGCCTTACAACAATAGAGAGTCCAACACTCAAATGAATACATCAAGCATATATATGCATATGCACTCCTAGACTACCTCAGCATGCAAGCTGGAAAACTAGATCATCAAACATATAATGCCATAAACTAGAGCTAGTACAAAACTTGTAACACTTCATGAGGCTTAGGCCTTTTTGTCCGGCGAGCTAGCTCCTGATTGTGATCCTTGCCCTGTAAAAATTGATGGTAACATGGGTCAGCAAAGGCTGACCTCAAACTGTGTAACCAACACATCTCCTCCCGGCTGCCTCTAACGGACCCTGGGGTACCCCTCCAACCTGTAAGTCAGTACTTCGTATACCATATGCATAAACATGTAAAGCTCTAAAATAACAGGTTTGGATGTCTCAAACAACAAACACATTTTCTATGTTAAGCATATAATAAAAAGAGGCCTACTATGCAGCATGTATGCAAAACCCGGGCTTCACCCAAGGCACCCTATTGCGTATGCAACTAGCACATCATCATAACATCTGGGTACTTCCAATTTACCCATTGGCGTTAAGCCGCAAACAAAACGGTATTGCAATTACCCTAACGACATACAAGCCGTAACACGAAAATCTTGCCAAGGCCCCACCCGCTCGTGGGTCTTAGACCCGGGCTTGCCTGCAAACTTTGACTTCGTACGTCAGGATTTTGTCTCACACACAAACTGATTCTAAGAACCCTTGCTGGACCCCAACCGCTCGTGGCTTCATTGCCCGTGCTTGTCCAGTACTTGACATTCTCTCCAGTCTCACAGAAGGGGACTAGTCTCGCTGGGACACTCTCCCCATATTACTTGCATGTCACGAGATAGCCAGCCGACCACAGATACAAAGCCGCGCCTTAGCACATCATAATCCATAAACATTCCCACCCTAATCCATCATTTGTCCTACAACGTCCCCGCGCACCAAGGAAACCATGTACCGCCAATGCGGAGCTAACCTTGTCCACCAAGGAGACCATCTACCGCCAATACGGAGCTAACCTTGTCCAGTTCCGGCTACACATACACACTCGAGAAAAAGGGGGAAATCACATACATCACAAACGGCATCTTGCCGCAACGGATTTCTACAAAATCCTTAAGGCTAGCTATGCAACATCACCGAGTCGGACTAACAGTCGCGACTACGGCTTCACCCGCAATGCCTAATCCACCAACGAAGCAGATCTCTAATGCAAAATCATGCTGGGGACGGACTCAATCGACCCGGAGGTTCCTCTTGAACCTTAGCAACCCATACCCCTCTCATTTGAGAGATTTGGTGTCCAAAAGCTTGAAAGAAAAAGATGCTAAGCACGCATCCTAGAAACCAAGAGGAGAAGTGTCGTTACCTTACGACCCCTCTTCCTAGCCATGGGAACTTAGCTGGATGAAAACCACCACAATGGTCTTGCCTCCACGGATCTGGACTCAGCTCGCGATTTGGGGCTCTGAAGCTTCTCCGGCAGCCGAATTTCTCCTTCACCTTCTTCCTTGCTCTCCCTTCTCTCTAAAACTTTAAAAAGAGAAGACTTGAAGAAGAATGATGGTTTCAAACCCTATTCTCGAACATAACTCATCAAGGACAACTCTGGACCATCAGATCCCATTAGAAGGAAACCAACGGCCACGATTCGCACTTAAAACCAAACTCTTGGGCCGAACACGACTTGTGACACGCCCGTGTCCAAGGCCGTGTGCCTCAGTCGATGCCATAACCGTCGCACCCATAAAAGGACACGGGTTCTGGACACGCCCGTATCAAACGTTACATGCTCGTGTCACTTAGTACACGACTGTGTGCCTGGGCGTGTTCCTCCATCGACACAGGACCAAACACAACCTGAGGAGAACACAGGTACTCGACACGCTCGTGTCTCATTTGACACGCCCATGTCAAAGCCGAACATGCCTGGGATCCAGGCTGTGTTTATCCCCTCACACGGCCCGACTAACATCCTGAGTAGGACATGGCCTGGGACACGCCCATGTCTCAGGTTGTGTTCGTTGTCTCGACGATCGTCGACCGCATTTTCGTCGAGCACGCGAAAATTCGTCGAACCAGAGCATGACACGGCCTTGGACACGCCCGTTTCCCATGCCGTATTCACTGCCTCAACACTTCGTCGAGCTCAGTTCGTCAGCCACCCGGGTTCTTCATCGAACCCGAGCATGACACGGCCTTGGACATGCCCGTGTCCTTGGCCGTGTGACTCCTACCAAGATCCTGACTTGGCTCTAAACGTTGTCCATCCCTCTTTCAAGTTTCGGGCCGTTACATCAAGCACCATTCAATATATCATGAACATGTGCATCAACTGCCAAACGTTTCGTGCACTCAGGGCACATTATCGTTGTACTGGAAATACTTAGCCACACCACCATTTTGAGGTCCCAGACTTGACGGTCAACAATGAACATTTCTAGTCTTTATGGCTCATGGCCTAAAACTCTCATTATGCCAACGACAAAAGCCAATTACTTTAGACAATCAAGCACGGAGTGACATAACGTGGGTTACGGTTCAACCCTTTTCCCGTTGCTCACATCGCTATATCATTGACGAAAGCCGAAGCAATCAAGCCCCATGACAAGACGCAGGTCATCTTCCCCTTCCCCGTATTTTCAAAATGGCTCTCACGACCACCAAAGTTGGGCACCCAGGCTCACAGCTCGCCAGCTAGCCACATGATCTGCGCAAGACAGGCTTCGCAAGCACAATGCTAACTGGGAGCTATCGCCAGCGACAACCACTATTGTCTGACATTAACAACAGAACTTTCCTTTCTGTCTCCAGGCTCAGCCATAATTGGAACCTCTTTCTAGAAAAACCTGCAGCTTCAGCAGTGCCAAAAAACTGGACTTTCATACAAATTAGCTCACAAAAAGCTATCACCAGCAATATCCACTATCGCTCGGCGATATCCAACGATTATCCAAAACCATGGTATTTTCTGGGTATTTTCCTGGAGCGCATCCTCAATACTTACTGCTACTCAATTCATAGGCACAACGCAGCAGACTATATGAACTACCCGTTAATACTTGCAGTCTTCTCCTACATGCAAATCAGAACATCACCAATACAGACCAACTTGTCCGGATGAACTTCACACAGCATGTCTATTCCGTACTATGATTTCTGGATTCTATATGCAAAACTACTCGGGGATATCACGTGTCAACCTGTACGAACAGAAAAACAGAAGCCAAAAATTAGAATAATAAAAATCTTTATTATCCGAAAAAAGGTGTGTATTACATGGTATAGCCTCCCTTTTATAGAATGGAGGAGATGAGAGAGATTACAATTAAACAATGTGAGACTAAAAAATTACATGTACAAGCGGTTTATGCTGAATACAAGCCGACCAAGCCGCGTGGTTTGAAGAACGGGCAAACCGCCCGACAACCACCAGAGGGAGAGAACAAGCCGCCACGGGAGACCGCTAGGTCGCCCGGTCTCCAAGTAGATAGGGAAAGATCGGTAGAAAGACAGGGAACCAACAACAACAGTCTTGCTACTAAACCGCTGGAGAGAAACTGGCAGACCGCCCGGACTGCAGTCCACTAGAGTCAGACCGCCAGACTGCCTGGTCTCTATTTTGCAACAAAACCCATCAGAATTCCCTGCTTTTTCCACCTTTTGGTGGGGGATTCCATGCATATGCTAAACTTAGGACTTCACTTGTCCAAGAAGGATGATCGTTACCCTTGTAGATTGTTTTGGAGCCATGATCAAGTCTTCTATCTGGATGGAAAGGATCACCTCGCTTTCCTTTTCACAGATCTTGCTTCAGCTCTTGATTCCGACCACTGAATATCCTTTTCCAAGCTTGTAAAGCTTCAGCCTTCAGCCCTTGTTATTTCTTCTAAGAACTTGATGAAAAGGGAGGAGAGAGAGTTAGAGAAGAGAAATGACTCTTCTCTACTTAAGTGACTTTGGGAATAATCTCAGCCACAAGATCCTCTCTTCAATAGAAATGAAGGACCACGATTTCAGTCGATAAGTCAAACTTATTGCTATCGTCGGGCGATATCAGTTATCGTCTGGGCGATATCGTCGGTTGCCGCTTTGACCCCAGTCAACACAGCTCTTCAGCCGCTTTCTGGCCATCTGACACGTGTCCCACTATCGCTGAGCGATATCTCACTAACGCCACGTGATAGTCTACTCAACGATTCGTTAAGTGCATTGAGTGTGTCGAGTGCATTGAGAGCGTTGAGTTCGTCGAGTGGTATCGCCAGCGATAGTCACTATCGCATGGCGATAGCTACCTTTAATCCTGTTTTCTATTTTATTTTTTTTTTTTGGGGGGGGGGGGTATTACAGTAGGGCCCAAGCCAGCTCATGTACCATAGCCCACGCCGGTAGCTCGACGAGATGTTCGCTTTGCAGGGAACTGCTTTCTGTGCCAATAACTGGGACACATGAGGGCTTTCTACCTGCAGACGGCAGGAAGAGCAGGATTAGGAGCAGTTCAAGGAGGGCAGGTAGTGCGAGGAAAGGGCTAGAGAGGTCGCATGGGTATAGCTGGTAGGAAAGGTCAGTAGGGCCAAGCAGCGCCCTTGGAGGCTTACACATTAGACCTTTAGCATGAACAAGCCCTCGATGTAGTGATATGTATATATCCTAGACGCTAGAAATATGTTAGATATTGGTACCTATGTATTAGAGTTTATGCATATGTATGTCTACATCGGGTATATGTTTTGTTAAATGATATGTATATACTCCCTACCTCTTCAGGATTACTTTTTGTAGAAGGACACCATGCAAAAACTCTCTTTGAGACAGGAGCAACACACTCCTTTGTATCCCAAGACTTTATTGCAACTAAGGAAAATGTTGTCTGCTCGTTTGGAATATCTATACAGATTCGTCTACCAGATGGATCAAATATGACGTCTACAGAGAAACGCTCAATTCAGGCCATGCTAAGGGATGTGGAATTTGATATTTATGCGACAATCCTAACAATAACCGAGTTCGACCTCATACTACAAATGGATAGGCTGGCCGAGCATAAGACCCACATAAACTGTTCAACCCGAGAGGTCAAGCTTTAGAACCCAGGCGGACAGGTCATTATGCTGGCAGGTATACCCTCCGTCTCTCGCATCATCTTGACCTCTACTCAAACTGTAAGGTCGGTCCGGCAGAAAGATGAAGTATTTCTTATCTACTTCGAAATGGAGAATATGGTTCAAGTGCTCACCAAAGTTCCGGTGGTACGAAATTTTCCGGATGTTTTCCCAGAGTCCCTCCCAAGTTTGTCCCCACAGCAAGAGGTCGACTTCCAGATCAAGCTTGTGTCCGAAGCTCGACCAGTGTCCCGAGCACCCTATCGGATGGCCCCCAAGTAGTTGGCCGAGATGAAGATTCAGCTTCAAGAATTGATAGATATTGGTTTCGTCCGCCCAAGTTCCTCGCCCTGGGGAGCCCCTGTACTATTCATAAAGAAGAAGGATGAGACCCTGCGCTTGTGCATAGATTACATGGAACTAAACAAGCTTACAATACGAAATACGTATCGATTTCCAAGGATTGACGAGTTGTTCGACCAATTGCATGGTACATCTGTTTTCTCCAAGATGGACCTGAGATCCGGCTACTATCAGCTTCGGGTCCAGGAGGAGGATATCCCCAAAATTGCCTTTAGCTCCCACTATAGACTATACGAGTTTATGGTAATGTTGTTTGGGCTCACTAATGCCCCTCTACATTTATGGCTCTGATGAATAACGTATTCGAATCCTTCCTAAATCACTTCGTGATTATCTTTATCGATGACATTTTTATCTACTCTAAGACTAGGGCAGACCATTCTAGACATCTGCAAATGGTGTTACATAAACTTCAAGAACACTCTCTCTTTGCCAAGTTCAGCAAGTGTGAATTCTGGTAAGAGAAGGTCGGATTATTGGGCCACACCATCATTTTAACGACCCGACCCATTTAGGCGTGACGTCGTTGGCCCACCAGAAAGCTCGCTCGCTTTCGGTGATACAACCAAAATATTACAAGGCCTGCAGGACATACACTCAACACCTCCCTGGCCTGTTTATCAGCATAGTACATTGTTGGCACTAGGTCCCGAACCAGCAACCATTGATAAGGAGCCTTAATATCACTCCTCATCACCAACTGAGCTGTAGCTCAGTTGGTGATGAACACTGTTGGAAGAGAGTGTTATCAAGGTTGCGGGTTCGAAATCCCGTGCCAACAACCTACTGTTGATGAGAAACAAACACCGCGATGGGTTGGGGGTGGCACGACCTGCAGGCCTTATATATTCGGATGTGCCATCGGTGGTGCCATGGTCTTCCTGGGCTGCCTGGTGGGCCGGCAGCGCTAGGGGTCCTCCCTGGGCTATTATAAAAAGTGCACTTTTTTGTAACATCCCAAGGAGGACCTCTAGTGTAACACCCCAAATCCCAAGTTGGGTTTAAGTTGGGTGACACGGCCTGGGACACGGGCGTGTCCCAGGGCGTGTCCTGCTCTGTATAGATGAGCAGCCTGTCGAGTGCTCGACGAACTGCACTCGATGAGTTCTCGAGAGGGAACATGCCCTGTGACACGGGCGTGTCAGAGGGCGTGTCCCCCTTTGGTCGACGAACTTCGATCGACGAAGCGCACACTGTAGGCGTGTCTGCAGCCATGTAAGGGCACACAGCCTGTGACACAGGCGTGTCATATGACAGTGTCCTTTTCTGGATTTGGCTTAGGCAGTGAAGCCTGGTGAGCACGAGCAGGATACGGGTGTGTCTCTGTGCACACGGCCTGTGACACAGGCGTGTCACATGGCTGTGTCTTGCTCGGGTTGAGATGGTTGTGTACCACTTGAGATACATGGCCACAGACACGGGCGTGTCTGAAGGCGTGTCAGGTCACGCGGCCTATGACACGGGCGTGTCACAGGCCGTGTCAGCCAAAAATTAGAGATAATGTGGCCGAATCGTGGCCGTCAATTTCCTTCACCTGAGATCTGATGGCCCAGACTTCTCCCTGCTACTTTAAGGCCGAGGATGGAGAAGAGAATCCCCATTTTGACTTGGCCCTTCTCTTTCTACAAGCTAGAGAGAAGGAAGAGCAAGGAGGAGGAAGAGAAAGGGGAGCTGGCCACCAGTGGAGCTGCAGGGTGCCGATTCGAGATTCGAGGCCAGCGTTGTGGAGGCAACGCCGCCGCGGTGCTTTCCAGCCGGCTAGAAGTCCATGACTCCAAAGAGATCGTCAAGGGTAACGATCTTCCTTCTTGGACATGTGAAGTCCTTCCTTTTTGGCATGTGTATGGATTTCCCCCCACCAGAGGGTGGATTGTCAAGGGATTTCCATTGGTTGATTCTTGGAATCCCCACTAGTGTTGCATATAGATCCGGAAATGGAGTACGAAATAGGCATGCTGTGTGAAGCCCATCTGGACAGGTTGGTCTGGATTGGTGATGTTGCATTTGCACATTGGAGAAGTCTCCGTAGTTAAACGTGTAGTTTATGGAGTCGATGGGTTGGACCTGTGAAGGGTAGTAGCGGGAAGTACTAGAGTGGTAGTCCAAGAAAATACCCTTGTGATGCTTGTGATACTTGATGGGTTGTACCTGTGAAGGGTAGTAGCAGGAAGTACTGGAACGGTAGTCCATGAAATACCCTTGTGATGCTTGCGATTTCAATGGGTTGTGCCTGTGAAGGATAATAACAGGAAGTACTGGAGTGAAAGTTCAGGAAAAACCCCCACTAAATGCTTGTGCTGAATGCTATGAACGATAAGGTTAGAGCTAGGGACGAAAAGTGAATTCTATCGCTAACGCTGGGCGTGGCTTCTAGCACACCTATGAATGTGAAGCCAGTCCCTCGGGGCGGTATGGCTATGTGTGAGCTTGGAAAGTTCTTAAAAAGGCTTCATGCCAAACAGGTAAGGTGAAACCGACCCGCGCCTTATAATTTAGCCGCAAGTACATTGGTATTAGGTGATGGCAAGGCGGCTTGAGCAACGGGGGTGGTTGATCCAGACCTACGTTATGTCCGTCCGACTCGAAGACCCGAAAGTGCGGTTAGTTGGAGCGCATAATGAGAGTCTTAGGCCTGCGTGCCGGAAAGACTAAATGCTCAATTTTACCGTTGGGTTTCGGCCCTGAAACGGTGGTGGGACCCTGGTTCGCCGGCACACCAAGAATGTGCCCTGAGTGCACGGATCGTCGTGCTGCATGGCTGACGATTGTGATGGATTGTTTGTGCGTGAGGGCACAATGTGTGATATATCTGCCTATGAATTACTATGCCTGCATGGAAGGAATACCACTGCCCCCGGGAAAGGGGTAGGGTCGTTATAAATTGGTCAGCTAAATGCTGACCGTTGCTTTGTTTGCCATCGTTTGGTGGGCTGTCCCTGTGCAGGTGCTGGAGAGCCGAGCGAGACACATAAGGGCTGAAGTCCTCGATGTTACTGCTGCTGCTACTAGCCCTTGAAGGCTATGCTGAAAATGCTGTGTTTTGCTCATGTGTGGCCGGCCTGCGCGCCGATGTTTGTAATCCACATTGTAAAAAGTAATTGTAAGGCCATAAGGCCAAACGATGATCGTGTGTCGGTGGAGTATGAGTTAACGATGAAGGTTAGGCCTATTCGGATCGAGGATCGCACCGATAAACAGTTGCTGAACAAGACAATCGGGATGGTCAAGGTCTGGTGGGACAATTGTGGTCGTGAGAAGCTAACATAAAAGCGAGAGCAAATCATGCGAGCTGAATTTCCCGAGCTGTTTGTATAAACTGTTGTGTAGTGGCATGTCAAGATGTATTACACTTTGATGAATTATAACATCTTGTTGTGTTTCCTTACTGTGTACACATTTCAGGATGAAATTTATTGTAAGGAGGGGAGGGTTGTAACACCCCAAATCCTAAGTTTGGTGACACGACTTGGGACACGAGCGTGTCCCAGGGCGTGTCCTGCTCTGTATAGCCGAGCAGCCTGTTAACTGATCGACGAACTGCACTCGACGAGTTCTCGAGAGGGAACATGCCTTGCGACACGGGCGTGTCCCCCTTTGGTCGACGAACTTCGGTCGACGAAGCGCACGCTGGAGGCGTGTCTGCAGCCGTGTAAGGGCACACGGCCTGTGATACGGGCATGTCACATGACTGTGTCCTTTTCTGGATTTGGCTTGGACAGTTAAGCCTGGTGAGCACGGGCAGGACACGGGTGTGTCTCTGTGTACACGGCCTGTGACACGGGCGTGTCACATGGCCGTCTCTTGCTCGGGTTGAGATGGTTGTGTACCACTTGAGATACACGGCCGCAGACACGGGCGTGTATGAAGGCGTGTCAGGTCACACGACCTGTGACACGGGCGCGTCACATGACAGTGTACTCTTCTGGATGAGTCGGTTGTGTGCCGCTTAAGGTACACAGCCTGTGACATGGGCGTTTCACAGGCCGTGTCATCCAAAAATTAGAGATATTGTGGCCGAATCATGGCCGTCCATTTCCTTCACCTGGGATCTAATGGCCCAGGCTTCTCCCTACTACTTTAAGGCCGAGGATGGAGAATAGAATCCCCATTTTGACTTGGCCCTTCTCTTTCTACAAGCTAGAGAGAAGGAAGAGCAAGGAGGAGGAAGAGAAAGGGGAGCTGGCCACCGGTGAAGCTGCAGGGTGCCGATTCGAGATTCGAGTCCAGCGTTGTGGAGAAAAGGCCGCCACGGTGCTTTCCAGCCGACTAGAAGTCCATGGCTCCAAAGAGATCGTTAAGGGTAACGATCTTCCTTCTTGGACATGTGAATTCCTTCCTTTTTGGCATGTGTATGGATTTCCCCCACTAGAGGGTGGATTGTGAAGGGATTTCCTTGGGTTGATTCTTGGAATCCACACTAGTGTTGCATATAGATCCAGAAATAGAGTACGGAATAGGCATGTTGTGTGAAGCCCATCTGGACAGGTTGGTCTGGATTGGTGATGTTGCATTTGCACACCGGAGAAGACTCCGTGGTTAAACCTGTAGTTTATGGAGTCGACGGGTTGGACCTGTGAAGGGCAGTAGCAGGAAGTACTGGAGTGGTAGTCCAGGAAAATACCCTTGTGATGCTTGTGATGCTTGATGGGTTGTACCTGTGAAGGGCAGTAGCAGGAAGTACTGGAATGGTAGTCCAGGAAAGACCCTTATGATGCTTGCGATTTCAATGGGTTGTGCCTGTGAAGGATATTAACAGGAAGTATTGGAGTGAAAGTTCAGGAAAAACCCCCCACTAAATGCTTGTGCTGAATGCTATGAACGATAAGGTTAGAGCTAGGGACGGAAAGTGAATTCTGTCGCTAATGCTGGGCGTGGCTCCTAGCAAACCTATGAATGTGAAGCCAGTCCCTCGGGGACGGTATGGCTATGTGTGAGCTTGGAAAGTTCTTAAAAAGGCTTCATGCCAAACAGGTAAGGTGAAACCGAATCGCGCCTTATATTTAGCCGCGAGTACATTAGTATTTGGTGATGGCAAGGCAGCTTGAGTAACGGGGGGTGGTTGATCCAGACCTGTGTTATGTCCGTCCGACTCGAAGACCTGAAAGTGCAGTCAGTTGGAGAGCATAATGAGAGTCTTAGGCCCGCGCTCCAGAAAGACTAACTGCTCTATTTTACCGTTGGGTTTCGGCCCTGAAACGGTGGCGGAACCCTGGTTCGCCGGTACACCAAGAATGTGCCCTGAGTGCACGGATCGTCGGGCCGCGTGGCTGATAGTTGTGATGGATTGTTTGTGCGTGAGGGCACAATATGTGATATCTATATATATATCTGCCTATGAATTACTATGCTTGCAGGGAAGGAATACCACTGCCCCGGTAAAGGGGCAGGGTCGTTATAAATTGGTCAGCTGAATACTGATTGTTACTTTATTTGCCACTATTTGGTGGGTTGTCCCTGTGCAGGTGCTGGAGAGCCGAGCGAGACACATAAGGGGTGAAGTCCTTGCTGTTGTTGTTGCTGCTACTAGCCATTGAAGGCTATGCTAAAAATGCTATGTTTTGCTCATGTGTGGCCGGCCTGCGCGCCGATGTTTGTAATCCACGTTGTAAAAAGTAACTGTGAGGCCATAAGGCCAAACGTTGATGTATTTGATGTACACTCCTCGAGAGTTTATATATAAATGCGGCTTAATATATATAGTGGACATTCATGTTTGGAGTTCTGAATTACTGTTAAAATCTTCCGCTAGCATGCTCTGAGTTAGAATGTGATTGTGTCGTGGTATTAACCTGTAACTTTCCCACCTGTTTGGTGGCATATGGTGCGGGGCCCCGGCCGGACCTTCGATTATATGCTACATGAACGGATGGAGACGTTACAACTAGCGATAAGACGGAAACCCTATTCATCGTCTTCCTTCCGAAACTGTCGGCTGTTTTGTGAAAGAGAGAAAGAGGCGGTCATTCAAGAGTCTTCGTCTGTCGATTAAAAGAGCTCTAGTGCTCGAAGTCGTCATCAGAGGGTAGATTCAGATTACTCTTGCCTAGATCTACATTTGTACGGTGATTTTTTCCCATTTCGTGGATTTTTAGATGTTAGGGTATGCAATTTTGACCTCCTCTCCTCTCGAAAAGTTTCAAGTTCTACTGCTTAGGTGTTTTTGCGGCCAGATCCGTGAGAAGGAGTGCTGGTGTTGCCAGAGTTCGGCAAGATTTGAGGCAAGTGGCGGTTTCCCCCTTGTTTATTCTTTATTTCTTATTATTTTGCTTCCTTCCTTATACAGAAGTGTGAATTAGGGTAGACCTTCCGGGAAGTGTATATCTGTAGTATATGACCGATAATCTAAGTTCAGATTTGTTAGTTAGCTTAAGTTTAACATGTCGAATGTTTGTCTATTAGGTTAGAGTTATGATTCGCCGTATATGACAGTCGAATTAAGTCTAATTTTGTCAAGTATATGACTGTTGGCCTAGGTTAATCCGTCGATTGAATAACTGTTAGGCTAAGCTCAGATTCGTCATATATGGTAGTAACTTAAGTTCAAATTCGTCAACTAGGGCTGTTAGTGAGTTTAAATCCGTCGATTGCATGTTAATTAGTCTAAGTGCAATTCGTGGGATATGATTGGTATAGGTGGAGTTGGTTTTTTTAGCATAGCTCAGCGAGTATCAATTGGGGCGGAGTAGAATCCATCGAGTATAAAGCGTTGAGTGTGCTGAATGCACTCAACACAGCGTTGAGTGGTCTGTGCGGCTAAGACAAAAGCGTTGAGTGTGCTGAATGCACTCAACGCAGCATTGAGTGAGGACTTGGCGTTGAGTGAAAAAGCGTTGAGTGAAGCCTTGGCGTTGAGTAACTTCGATACTAAGTCAAAAGCATTGAGTGAAGCCTTGGCGTTGAGTAGCTTCGAGACTAAGTCAAAAGCATTGAGTAAAGCCTTGGCGTTGAGTAGCTTCAAGACTAAGTCAAAAGCATTTAGTGTGCTGAATGAACTTAACGCGACGTTGAGTTCAGGCGTTGGGTGAAGGCAGAATCGTTGAGTTAGCTGGTTGGCGTTGAGTGCGTCGAATGCACTCAATGCGGCGTCGAGTGCGATGAATACACTCTACGCGGCGTCGAGTGTACTCGACACCTTTCCCTGGACTTAGTATTTTTAGCTGATTCGTCGTGTATCTACTGCATTCGTCGAGTATACTCGACGAATCAGCTTGTACTTAGAAATTTCTCGCTGAATTAAGTTGAATTCGACGAGTATGACTTGGACTGATTTGTTATTTGAGTGTTTATGGATGTTATGTATGGCTTTTGGTTAGTAGTGGATACATGACCTCTAACCTAGTGCAAAATTGTGAATCATTACACTGCTAGAGTTATTTTTTTTGGACTGTGGGGTTAATTTGGACAAAGTGGTCATCACCACAATACCTTGTTTATATGTTTGGATTGATGGGTTGAGTTGGATATTGAGGCCACCACCCTAGTGTTTTATTGAGACAATTGGACTGCCTGGTTATGTTAGACAATGTTGACACCACCACAGTACCTTCTTGAAATGTTTTAGATTTGTAAGTTTGGGCTGGACAATGTGGGCACCAACTCAGGATCATTTCTTACAAGTGTTAATGATTCACATGAGTAGAGTTGTTATGTCTCTTTCCTCATTTTGTACAGGTATATGTTATTCTGCTTACTTTTACAGATATTCTCAAAGCATGACTTTGTTTCGCACTTGGTGCAACTTTCTTACTTTTGAACTCAATAAGTAAATCTTTTACCTTTGTTATATGATTAATTTGCTGAGATTTGGAAGCTTCCTCATGTTTGGGTTGGTAACCCTTTATTTCTTTCTGGTTTATTGCTAACCTTTTGATCTTTGATTATCACATGTATAATCTTGCTGAGGTATTCTTTTCTCGTGAATACCTCAGGGTTGGAGCAGTAGCCGGTGAGTGGCTAAGAGTCTGGATTTTTTTGTCGGTATTCTACAGCTGTATCTTCCTCACCGGTTCTGAGGTAGTTGTTGTTTGTTTTCCTTTAATTTAGACATACATTATTTTGGTGGGTTCGTGTCAGGTTGTTGACGCCCATGGGATTTTGTTTAATGTTAAGTACTTGCTAGCTGCTAAGTCCTTTCCTTTATGACTTATTTGATTTACTTGCTCTCTGGGAAGGTTTTATGCTATGTTGCATGTTAGATATTTTTAAGTATAACGATATCATTTTCACTACCTCATACATGTCATCTTTTAAAGTTAAAGACACGATATTTCAACTATTTTTATACTTATAGTAAATCTAGAGTCATGCATACCGTGAGTTGTCCTATGTGGATGCATATGCTCATGTAGGATGTTAATCATTGAAAGCAAAGTATTTTCCGCAACGTATAATTATATTTTACTGTTGGACTAGTTGATCCACTGAGTTGAGAGATACAGCTAATCAATTAAACTTAAAATGGATTTTCTTCATAATAACTTATGAATTTCATATAAAATGTAGAGTTGGAGTCTTGCTTGAGCGTCTGCAGTTATTCCCTACACGGCGTGGCATCACGACGTGTGTTTTCTCTTACTCTGGTATACATTTAAATTCGGATAAAATGCGGGTTATGACAGTTGGTATCAGAGGGATGAGTTGTTTGGTAATTGGTCGAACAACCATCTCAAGTTAGTTTTAGTTGTCTTGTTTTATTGCATACATACATTGATGTGTCATCAGTACGTCTTGATTGAAGCATGAATACTACACTCATAAGCATGACAAGAAATATACGGGGCATATTATGTAGTATGAGATGCATAATATGTGTTTGTATATGAATCCTCATAGAAGGCAATATGTGACTGTTATGTAGTATGAGATGCATAACAATCATCACATGAATGCACATTAGATTTTTCCTTTCATTGTATGTGATATTATGTAGTATGAGATGCATAATATTTCATGTGTATGCTGCTCATAACATGCACTAAGGCCTTTATTAGATTGCATATCACAACATGCATGACATAGCATTGCATTAACACACGTGTCAAGCTAAAGATTTACATAATGACATATGTACACATGGTTTTAAGTCAAAAAAGGAATAAGAAGTATTGCATTCATGGTCTATGCAAATGAGTCAGTGAGATGACAGTATATCATCCTAAGTTTAAGCATGACATCATTAATGAAATTCCCAGAGCAAGTTAGCAGCTTGAGCAAGTATTTGTACATGTATTGTCTGAACTAAATTGTTTAGTTCTAGCGGTAAGCTAGGTTTTGATTAGTTGTTTGTTGTGTTATTAGAATGTCGTCGAAGCGTCCTGCGATAAGGTCGACTCTCCAGTCTGAGGGTGAGTCGTCTGTGGCGCAGAGTGAGGCAGTGATCGAGTGACTGCGACAGAGCAATGAGACTCTGTCCAGGCAGATGTTGGAGATGTAGTTGCAAATCCAGGCTTTGTTGTCTATTGTTTCCAGGCAGCCCATTAAAGTGTAAGACCCTGTTGTGGGTCAAGCTATTCCTGTTCCCCTGCTCCTCTGGTGCCCTCAGTTGTGTTGTCACCAGAGATGAACTTTACCTCACATTTCCAGCGATTAGGATCTTCTACTTAAGATGGTAGAGCAAATTTTATAGCCTTAGACGACTGGATTATAACAATCAAGGAGATTTTGTCGTACTCAGGGATTTCTACTGACCAGAGAGTGGTGGTCGCTGCTTACTAGCTGAAGGGTCTGGCAAAGTGCTGGTGGTTAAGGTAAAAGGAGAACTTGAAGGATGGATGTTCGTGGGAAGCCATCAAGGAGTTGTTGCCGAGGAAGTTTCTGCTGTCGGTTGAGCAAAATCGATTGATGAATAATTTTCTGCACTTGAAGCAAAGGAAACTCACAGTGAGTGCGTATGAAGTGGAGTTTAGTAAGTTCAGCCAGTTTGCCCCGTATTTGGAATCCTCAGAATCTAGTAGAGTTAAGTGCTTTTTGGGTGGTCTGAGAAACGACATCCAGCAGCTGGCCAGTACATATGGATCGGGAAGTTATGCTGAAGTTGTAGAAGCTATCTTAAAGGTCGAAGCGATCAACAATGTAAAGAATCGAGGCCAGTAGATGAGGAAAGATAAAAGGAAGTCTGATGATAGTAAGAACTCTAAGGAATTTGGTCCTGATCAAGGAAGAGAAGCAAGGAGGTGTGCATTTTCTGTGGCCGACCCGACCACCCATTTGAGAAATGTTTTAAGAGATTGAGAGCTCAAAAGCAAGAGCAGGTGCATGCGATTCAGAGGGCTTCCAAAGGAGAACTGGTTTGTGCTTTGTGCAAATGGAAGGGGCACGATACTGCTCATTATTGGGAAAAAGAGTCTGCTTTCAGTGCGGACAGAAAGGGCATTTCAAGTCAAAGTGCCCACAGTCTCAGCACACGCTATAGCTAGTTCCACTTCAGGCTTTTCCACTACCGTAGCATTTGGACAAAGGGAAGGGCAAGTTAAATGTGGTGACCATGGAGGAAGAGTAGACGTCCACCCAGGTGATTTCAGGTTAGGTGCTAACCTAGTTTGGTTTCTGTTTAGCTCGTAGTTGTAATTTCGACATTTATTTGGATAGTTATGTATGCGGTTTTATAGGGAAGTTAAGGTAAAGAACCGTTGTACCCGTGTTCTTTTCGGTTCTGGTGCTACCCACTCGTTTGTGGCTAGTTCCTTTGTAGAGCGCCATCGTTTTACTCTTGATCAAGTTGGCGATGCATTTCTTATCAAGTTTCCCTCTGGTGTGTAGAAAATAGCGAATAAGAGAGAACAAACGGATAAACTTTTGAATAATTGAAATTTTATTATCCAAAAAAAGATATCATTTACAAAGGTATGACCTCTCTTATATAGAATGGAGGAGATAAGAGAGAGAGTATATAAACAATATGGGACTAAACATTTACAGTACTGAGCGGCTAGAAATAAAGGAGACTGCACAGGCCGCGCGGTTAGACAGATGGGTTAATCGCTCGGCAACTCCAGCAGGATAGAACAGGCCGCAATGGGAGACCGATAGACCGCTCGGTCTCCAGGCTTCAGAGTGAGACCGCCAGACCGCTCGGTCAACAAAGCGCTGGATCAGACCGCAAAGCCGCCCGATCTAATATTTCAACACTCCCCCTCAAGCTGGAGCATAGATATCAATCATGCCCAGCTTGTCACAAATGTGGAAGAAGGAAGTAGAAACCGGCTTGGTGAAGATATCTGCCAATTCCTTATCAGAGGTGACAAATGGAGTACAAATCTGTTTCTTCAAAATCTCTTCCCGAATGAAGTGACAGTCAACCTCTATATGCTTTGTTCTCTCATGGAAGACCAGATTTCTGGATATGTATATAGCGGCCTTGTTGTCACAGAACATAGAGAGAGGACAGTCATATACCTCGCCCAGGTCAAGCATGAGAGCCCGCAACCACTTTAACTCACATGTGGTTGACGCCATACTCCGGTATTCGGCTTCTGCACTGGATCTGGAGACAACAGACTGTTTCTTGCTCTTCCAACTCACGAGATTACCTCCAACAAAGGTACAAAAACCTGATGTGGATTTACGATCGCCTTTGTCATCCGCGTAACTTGAATCTGAGTAGGCCTCAACCCTCAGATGACCATTCTTCTGAAAGAGTAACCCTTTGCCTGGTGCTGCTTTGATATACTCTAAAATCTTCAGGGCGGACTGAAGATGGCACTCCCTGGGAGCTTGCATATACTGACTGACCTTGCCTACAGCATAGGCGATGTCGGGTCTAGTCACCGTGAGATAGATGAGTTTGCCTACCAAACGTCTGTACCTTGTGACATCAGATAGAAGAGGCGAGTCATCCATCCACGTTTTGTCTTCTCCAATAGCCATGGGAAACCGAGCCGGTTTGGCACCTGTCAATCCTGCTTCTTGTAGAAGATCAAGGGCATACTTCTGTTGGGAGAGAACCAACGAGTCAAGTTTCCGAGAGATTTCTATCCCCAAAAAGTATTTCGGGGAGCTCATATCCTTCGTGACCAAGTGCTGACGGAGGTGCTTCTTCGTCAAGTCCACCCCATCTCGGTCATCGCCGGTAAGAAGAATATCATCCACATATACGGCCAAAACCACCAGTCCCGAGGCCGTTTTGCGAATGAATAAGGAGTGATCGGCCGAACTCCTTCGAAAGCCGATGGTAGCCGCAATACCACTGAATTTGTCGAACCATGCCCGAGGGCTCTGCTTTAGGTCATAAATGGCCTTCTTCAAATGACATACACGTGTCTCCCCCTGAGCAACATACCCAGGAGGTTGCTCCATATAGACGTCCTCCTGAAGATCGCCATAGAGAAAGACATTTTTCACATCAAGCTGGGAAATAGCCCAATCCCGGTTAACAGCCACAGAAAGGAGAACCCGGATGGTGCTGAGGCAAGCAACCGGAGAAAAGGTATCAAAGTAATCAATGTCGTAAGTCTGAGTGAAGCCCTTGGCCACCAACCGGGCTTTGTAGCGATCCACAGTGCCGTCGGGGCGAAACTTCATAACGAAGACCCAGCGACAGCCAACCACATCAGTGCCCACGGGAGGAGGAACCAGGGTCCAGGTACCCCGTTTAGTAAGAGTAGTCATCTCCTCATCCATGGCAGACTTCCAATGAGGGAGAGCAAGAGCCTCCTAGTAGGTGCGGGGAGTAGAAGTAGCAGAGATAGCCAAGGCAAAACACCTGCGAGAAGGAGAAAGCCGATCATAGGAAACAACTGCCGCAAGCAGGTGTTGAGTACACGCCCGCACCCCTTTGCGAAGAGCAATGGGAAGATCCAGGTCGACGGGAGCGTCAGCGACGGGAGCGTCAGCGACCGGAGCGTCCGTGGCGGAGAAGGCTGGCCCGGGACTAGAGAGAGACGACGGCGGAGAGGAGGGTGGAGGGGTGGGTGGGGAGACGGACTGGGAAGGAGTCGGTGGAGGATGAGACGGAGGTGAGAAAACGTCGAGAGGCGTGGAAGGAACGGAGATAGCAGAAGGAAGAGAAGATGTAGGAGAGAAATAGGAAGCATTCTCGAAAAAGGTCACATCCGCGGAGACAAACTGCTTGCGGAGAAGGGGGTCAAAGCAGCAATAGCCTTTTTGAGTGGTAGAGTACCCCAAAAAGACACACTTGGTGGAACGGGGGGAAAGCTTGTCGCGGGTAGCGGAGGGAGCGTGAACAAAGACCGTACAGCCAAAGACACGGAGAGGGAGAGGAAAAGGTTCCTTATGGGGGTAGAGAATGGAGAAGGGAGTCTGGCCGTGGAGAACCGTGGAGGGAAGGCGATTGATGAGATAGCAGACGAGGAGCACAGCGTAGCCCCAATAGGAGCGAGGGACGTGCATCTGCGTCATGAGAGTACGAGCAACATCAAGCAGGTGACGGTTTTTACGCTCCGCCACCCCCATTCTGCTGGGAGGTGTAAACACAAGTCGTTTGATGAAGCAGGCCATGTTGGTGAAAGAATGCGGAGAACTCATGATTCAGATATTCCTTGGCATTATCAGAACGTAAAACTTTAATAGAAATAGCAAATTGAGTCTGAATCATAAAGTAAAAGGATTGCCAAATAGAAAAGAGTTCAGAGCGATCTTTTAATAGATACACCCAGGTACATCGTGAAAAATCATCGATAAAAGTGACAAAATAGGAACTGCCCCGACCAACAGTGAGGGTAGGAGCAGGA
This sequence comes from Platanthera guangdongensis, assembly GCA_039583875.1. Lineage (NCBI taxonomy): Eukaryota > Viridiplantae > Streptophyta > Magnoliopsida > Asparagales > Orchidaceae > Platanthera > Platanthera guangdongensis. Next base: position 157,767,312 of record CM077156.1, read on the forward strand.
CCCCATATATCATAATGAATAAGATCAAACATGCGAGAGGAGCCACGACCTTGCTTCGGTGGGAAGGAGGAGCGATGATGTTTGCCAAGCTGACACGCATCACAATTGAGCGGAGAACTGGTAGGAGGTAAGTGGGGCAGAAGCTGGCGAAGAATCCGAGGAGGAGGATGTCCAAGACGAAGATGCCACTGAAGGAGATCTGTGGAGGAGTAGGCGGACAGAGCGGAAACATCGTCGAGGAAGTAGAGGCCGCCGCTCTCAGTCCCAGTAGCAATCATCCGCTGGGTCCTCGGGTCCTGAAAAGAACAAGTAGTGGGAGTGAATAAGACGGAGCACTGAAGTTGCCGGCATAAAGTAGTAACTGATAACAAATTGCACGGGAACTTCGGGACATAGAGGGTGTCCTCCAAGCAAAGCGATGGGGTGAGTTGAACCATGCCCGTCCCATGAACCGGGGACGGTGAACCATCCGCCACACGAACCGGGGGTAAGCGGTCATGTGTCTCAAGACGGGAGAAGTAATGAGGGTTGCCCGTCATATGATTTGTAGCACCGGAGTCAATCAGTCATTTACCTTGGGTAACGACGTGGGCACTACCTGACGTCGTGGCCACAGAGGCAGACGGCCGAGAAGAGGCAGAGGCCGAAGAAGGAGCATCACCAGAAGGGCGAAGATGAGGATGTTTCTGCCAGCAGTGGTCAACAGAATGGCCGGTATGACCACAGTGAGAGCAGAGGAACCGGGATGAACCCCGTCCGCCGGAGGGGCCGCGGCTACTAGGTCCCCCCCTCTGAGCTTGGTGAGCAAAGGAGTCTTGGGAAGGGGGGAGGCCAACAGAGGCCGCTGGAGCAGCGAAGTAACAGCGGCAATGCGAGCCGCAGTGGCATCCAAAGTAGGGGATTCCGCCTCACCTAAGATCTGCTGGCGGATCATATCATAAGAATCGGGAAGACGAAGAAGATAACAAACAACCAGGAGTTCCTGGAAGTGTTTGTGTTGTTCGGCCAAGTCCGCGGAGAAGGGACGATTCTGGAGGATTTCAGCACCAAGAGCCTGAACCTGCTGATAAGCCGCATCCGGAGACATGGAAGGGCGGGCGAAGAGGTCCGCATAGAGAGTATAAATGCGGGACGTCTGGCCCCCCTTTGAATAGAGAGTAGCGAGGTGAAGCCAGGCGCCCTTGACCGTCTCATTATGGCGAATGACGGGAAAGCACTCATCAGAAAGGTTGTTGGCCAGCCAGGTGCGGACAAGAGCATCACTCACATCCCAGTCATCAAACTCAGGAGAGGTACGAGGAGGAGGGTCATCGGTGAGGTGATGACGCTTGCGTTGAGAACGAAGGAGAAAAGTGAAAGAAACGCTCCAATCGGGATAGTTGGAGCCAACAAGCTTAGAAAGGGTGCCAAGGGTGCCCGAAGGAGGAGGTGGAGAAGGAGCTGCAGGAGTAGTGGTGAGACCGGAAGTAGTCATAGAACCCAGCAAGAAACCGCAGCGGTTAGAAAAAGAAGAAGCCGCGCGAACACAAGCGGCTAGAAAGCAGTCAAAGGCACAGCGGGGAAGAGGTCGCGCGGACTGAAAAGGCCGAGCGAACAGAAGAGAGGAGGAGGCAAGAAGCAGCGACTACAACAAGTCGCAGGCCGGGCGAACAAAAACAGGCCGCAACGACTAGGAGGTCGGAGAGGCAAGAAAGAACTAGGAGCACGGCGACAACGAAACAGGTCGCCGCGACGAATAGCAGGAGAAGAGAACCAAGAAGAAGCAAGCCGCGCGAACAGGGCAGCGGACAGAAACAAGCCGCGCGAACAGGGCAGCGGACAGAAGAGAAGGCAAGCCGCGAGACAGGTCGCAGAAAGCAGAAAATAAGCCGCGAACAGCAGAGAGCGCACCGAATCAGGAGGAAATGACTGTGTCCTCTGATATCATGTAGAAAGTAGCGAATAAGAGAGAACAAACGGATAAACTTTTGAATAATTGAAATTTTATTATCCAAAAAAAGATATCATTTACAAAGGTATGACCTCCCTTATATAGAATGGAGGAGATAAGAGAGAGAGTATACAAACAATGTGGGACTAAACATTTACAGTACTGAGCGGCTAGAAATAAAGGAGACCGCACAGGCCGCGCGGTTAGACAGATGAGTTAATCGCTCGGCAACTCCAGCAGGATAGAACAGGCCGCAATGAGAGACCGATAAACCTCCCGGTCACCAGGCTTCAGAGTGAGACCGCCAGACCGCTCGGTCAACAAACCGATGGATTAGACCGCAAAGCCGCCCGGTCTAATACTTCAACATGGTGATTCGGTGGTATCGGACCAGGGTATCATGGGTTGTCTGATTCTTTTGGGCGATTTCATAACTGTTGTAGATTTAAAGGTACTAGACTTCGAGGACTTCGATGTGATCATGGGCATGGACTGATTGTCCAAATATGATGCGGTTATCCAGTGCAAGGTCAAACGTTTGGACTTCAGAATGGATAACGTCCAATCCAGGAGTATTTATGGTTACCCGCGCCAGGATTCCCCGATTGTTTCAGTGGTATGTACTCAGAATCTTTTAGATTCCGACTGTTTTGCTTATTTGGTTTTTGTTTTGGAAACTGTTAGTAGTTTGCCTTGTCGAGGATGTTCTGGTGGTGCATGAGTTTCCTGATGTTTTCTCAGATAATCTTCCCGGTCTTACACCTGAAAGAGATGTAGAGTTTGTTATAGATCTGGAGCCGGGTTCTTGTCCTATTGCCAAGGCACCGTACCGTATGGCCCCTCGTGAGCTAGAAGAGTTGCGTACCCAGCTTGATGAGTTATTGCAGTGTGGTTTTATTAGGCCGAGTTCTTCGCCTTGGGGTGCTCCTGTGTTGTTTGTAAAGAAAAATGATGGATCCATAAGGTTATGCATTGACTATAAGGAACTGAATAAGGTGACTATCAAGAACAGGTATACCTTGACGTGAATAGATGATTTATTTGATCAGTGGCGTGGTAGTACTGTGTTTTCGAAGATTGACCTTCGTTCAGGCTACCATCAGTTGAGGATTCGTGAGACGGATATTCCATTGACTGCTTTCCGTTCTCGGCATGTATATTTTGAGTTCTTGGTGATGTACTTTGGTTTGACTAATGCACCCTCTGCCTTCATAAACATGTTGAATAAAGTGTTCAAGGATTTTTTGTACCGTTTTGTGGTCGTGTTTATAGACGATGTTCTAATTTATTCCCGCAGTGCTGAGGAGCATGCCCAACACTTGTGTTTGGTTCTATCTGCCTTGAGAGAGTATAAGTTGTTTGCAAAGCCGAGCAAGTGCTAGTTTTGGCTACCCCAGGTTTCCTTTTTGGGTCATGTGGTTAATAAGGATGGTATTTCTATTGATCCAGAGAAGATTACTGTCGTGATGGATTGGAATGGACCTACCACACTCAAAGAGATAAAATGTTTCCTAGGGTTGACATGATATTATAAAAGGTTTGTGGAAGGTTTCTTCACGTTGTCTGCGCTGCTGACTAAACTTATGCAGAAGAATATAACATTTGTGTGGAGCGATAAGTGTGAGGAAGCTTTTCAGGAATTGAAACAGAGATTGTGCATTACTCCAGTTTTGTCTTTGCCTACCGAAGGAGTAGAGTATGCCATTTATGTGGATGCATCACATATCGGGCTGAGATATGTCCTTATGCAAGAAAGTAAGATAATTGCGTATGGGTCGAGATAGTTAAAGATTCATGAAAGAAACTACCCTACGTATGATTTGGAATTTGCGGCTGTGATTTATGCTTTGAAGCTGTGGAGGCATCTATTGTATGACGCTTTGTGCAAGATCTATACGGTGTATAAGAGTTTGAAGTACATTTTCACTCAACAGGAGTTGAACCTGCGCCGGCATAGATGGTTAGAATATATCGCGGACTATGATGTAAACATTTTGTATTATCCAGACAAAGCTAATGTGGTAGTCGATGCCCTGAGTAGAAAGACTGCACAAATCTTTGGGCTTTTAGTGGAATCCTTGGTAGAAGAGTTTTTGTTAATGGGTATATCAGTCGGAAGTAGCGACTCGTCGAGCAGTTTGGAAGTGTCAGAGCCCTCTTGGATTACACTCACAAGGCTGCATCAGAAGGATGATCCTGATTTGCAGCACCTCCATAATAGAACTGAGAAATGAGAGTTATCATACTTTTTAATCGATGACGCGGATACCTTGAAGTACCGCGGTAGATATTGCATCCCTGCCGTTGAGGACATTCGAGTTAAGTTGTGCAATGAGGCGCATGGCTCTAGTATTGTCTACCACCCTGGTTCTACCAAGATGTACCTAGATCTGAAGCAGATCATTTGGTGGTATGGTATGAAAGCTGATATAGCCAGGTTTGTGTCAGAATGTCTCACCTGCAAGGGAGTTAAGGCTAATCATAGAAGGTTGGGTGTCAAGTTGACGCCTTTAGAGATTCCAAGTTGGAAATGAGAGAGTATTTCCATGAATTTTATTACTGGTTTGCCGAGATCTCCCTGAGGGCATGATTCTGTTTGGGTTATAGTGGATAGACTAACGAAGTGTGCTCACTTCGTTCCTTTCAAGATTGATTACTCCATGAAGAAAATAGCAGAGTTGTACCTGGATGAGGTTATTAGGCTACATGGAGTACCGATGAGTATTGTGTCGAATCGAGACTCCAGGGGTATGTCTTGCTTTTGGAAAAGTTTACAGGAAGGGTTGGGTACCGATCCGAGGTATTCCACTACTTATCGTCCGCAGACCAATGGTCAGACAGAGTGAGTAAACCAGATTTTGGAGGATATGATCCGATGTTATATTTTGGACCACGAGAGAGCGTGGGATGTGCGACTCAGATTGATGGAATTTGCTTTTAATAACAGTTATCAAGAGAGCTTGCAAATGTTCATGTTTGAGGCCTTGTATGGGAGACATTGCAGAACTCCTTTGTTTTGCGCCGAACTTGGTGAAAGACTGTTGTTGAGTTCCGAAGCTTTAGTAGAAATGGATATTTATGTAAGATATATTCAAGAGAAGGTTCGAATAGCTTAGGAGCGTTATGAGAAGAACGTTAATCATCGAAGGACTGATTTGGAATTTGCTGTTGGGGGAATAGTTTTTCTTAAGGTTTCCCCGATGTCTGGTGTAAAGAGGTTTGGAAAAACCACAAGCTAGATCCTAGGTATGTGGGACCTTTTAAAGTTGTTGAATGTATTAGAGTGTCAGCTTATAGGCTGAAATTGCCTGCAAGTTTTCCTGGTGTGCACGATGTGTTTCACGTAAGTCAATTGCGAAAATGTGTGCTTAGCGACCGACAGGTTCTTGATTCTGTGTCCAAGTTGGAGTCTAATATTTCCTATGTCGAAATGCATGTCCACATTCTGGATGCTCAAGATCGAGTGTTGCGGAGGAAGACAATACCGATGGTTAGATTTTTGTAGTGGAACCAAGACTTGGAGAGCGCGACTTGGGAGTTGGAGGCAACTATGAGAGAGGCTCATCCTCATCTATTCTCCTAGTTTCCTTTGGTAAGTGTCTTTATCCAATAGCCCTTGGTTATTTTGTTCCTGTGTAATAGATTCAGTTATGTTTCAAGTTTCGGGACGAAACTTCTTTTTAGGGGGAGTGGCTGTAACACCCATGATTTTTTGATGTTTAATTTAATTCTTTTATCGACATAATTTTTATGTTGGGGTGTTACGTTGACGCTTAGTTAGTGGGTACCGTTGTCAGATCATGACTTTTGCTCGTTGGTATCCGAGGTTTTGGTTTGGGAGTATTAGTTTGGCTAATTTCTCGTGTGTTTTGATATTCCCTTGCGAGCCAGGGTTCATTTTGGAACACGGTGGAGCCTTTTTAGGAATGATGGTGTTTTGACTGCGGGAGATTTTTACATGAGTTTGGTTGTCGGATCTTAATTCTGACTTTGTCGTTGGATTCGGAGCGTCAAAATTTAACTATGGTGCGATTTTCATAGAAATCTTAGTTGGTGCGAATTTTGGGTCGTTTAGACGATTAATTAATAATAAATTATTAATATAATACATATATTTATATGTATAAATAGCCTTGCGATAAGACGGAAACCCTATTCATCGTCTTCCTTTCAAAACCGTCAGTTGTTTTTCGAAAGAGAGAAAGAGGCAGTCTTTGGAGAGCCTTCAGCCGTCGATTGAAAGAGCTCCGGTGTTCAAAATCGTCATGGGGGGGGGGGGGTACATTCGGATTGCTCTCACCGAGATCTACATTTCTACAGTGAGTTTTTCCCGTTTCGTGGTTTTTTAGACGTTAGGGTATGCGATTTTGACCTCCTCTCCTCTCGAAAAGTTTCAGGTTCTATTGCTTAGGTGTTTTGTGGTCAGATCCGTGAGAAGTGCTGGTGTTGCCAGAGTTCGACAAGATTTGACGCAAGTGACGGGTTCCCCCTTGTTTATTCTTCGCTTCTTGTTATTTTGCTTCCTTCCCTGTACATAAGTGTGAATTAGGATAGACCTTCCGGGAAGTGTATATCCGTAGTATATGACCGATAATCAAAGTTCAGATTTATAGGATTTGACAGTTAGCCTAAGTTTAACCCATCGAGTGTTTGCCCGTTATGTTAGAGTTATGATTCGCTGTATATGACAGCCGAATTAAGTCTAATTTTGTCATGTATACGACTGTTGGCCTAGGTTATTTCCGTCGATTGAATAACTGTTAGGCTAAGTTCAGATTCGTCGTATATGGTAGTAACTTAAGTTCAAATTAGTCAACTAGGGCTGTTACTGAGTTTAAATCCGTCGATTGCATGTTAATTAGTCTAAGTACAATTCGTGGGATATGGTTGGTATAAGTGGAGTTAGTTTTTTTTAGCATAGTTCAACGAGTATCAATTAGGGCAGAGTAGAATCCGTCGAGTATAAAGCGTTGAGTGTGCTGAATGCACTCAACACGACATTAAGTGGTCTGTGCGGCTAAGACAAAAGCGTTCAGTGTGCTGAATGCACTCAACGCAACATTGAGTGAGGACTTGGTATTGAGTGTGCTCTAAATCCATGTGTGTACAATCATTATTATTGTTATTAGCTTCACATTTGTGCAATGATTTATGATATGAATGCAAATGAATGGAGACACATGTCATGTTAGGTGCTCATTTTACTTAACATATCATGCATATTATGATCTAATGTCATTACACTTAAAAATATTAAACTACATATATCCATTTAATATTCGCAAGCAGTGTAAATCCTAGTGTAAATTCGTATGCATAAAAATGTTAAGTTTGTTTATAACCCTTTAACATTCGTGTGCATGCTACTCATGCTTATGAGTGTAGTGTGTGTGTGTTTCAGTCATGAACAATAGATAATGACAAGATGAGTGAATGAATGATGCATATATATATAATAATATTCAAAATATGTGTAAATATAAAATACTTTATCTTTAGAAACTAATCTCCCTCTGATACCAACTATTGCGACCTACCTCAACAAAAGTTAGAGTGCACTTCAGGTGGGTCGTGATGCTACAAACACCTGTAGAAAGAAAATTCATGCCTGTAAGATGGGAGAAGAGATACTGATAATATGACAGTGAAAATTAAATGCACATATATTTTAAATAAATCTCATGATATAAGTTCTAATACAAATTTTATGTTATAACAAACTCAGAGAAACGAACGTGCAAATAATGATAAATTATGCCACATATATTAATTAATCTAGTAGTTGCCCGTAATACAAGAGAAAATATCTGATCATAATTATTATATAAAAGTAGTGTCCGACAGTAAATTAAACAAAACATAAACATAGAACTTGATACGACAAGAAGATAAACTTTTAGAAGCTGGAGCTTGACGCAGATTAGGCTCGAGAAGCAGGCGATGCAGGCACAAATGTTCAGGCAAATACAAAACAGGAAAAAAACTCTCGAAACATTGAAATAAAAATAAGCAAAGTAAAATAAGCTGCAAGTAGGAGAATTAACAAAATTTGTATACCAGTTTATCATGAGGCAAAGCCAGAAAGACAGGCATGCAAAAAAGTCAAACATAAATAACTTTAATTATAAGCCTACTCTAGAGTATAGCATAGATTCGATCACGTAATGACATAAGCTGTAATCAGTACAATATGTAAGTGTTTTTATTTGATGCACATGATTCTAATATAAGTCTAAATGTAAGGCTTATCAAAATAATTGTGCTTACTATGATCATTTATTGGTTCCCGTTACAAGCTAAGGGAAAACTCAAGTCAAAGCATCATATCAATTTAACACTATCTTTCAATGATTGCTTGTGACATTAATAAATATAAGATTCATGATTTATGAGATTTCTAACATATCAAAACATGTTACTAATTAGTCAATTCAGATATACAAGAGTAAATTTACAAACAAGGAAAGCGAGGAATCGAGTTATGGAACAATATTTGCTCAAGTCTTAGAACCAGACAGACATAAGAAACAAGATTCGATGACATAAAAGAAACTGGATAAAGAGCTTTATATTTTGCGGGTTCAAGTATTCACGAATGAAAATATTATTATACATTATTTTTTAGGATACCAAATATTCATTTAAGTTTACCCATTTTAGGCACAAATATCCTACAAGTAAAAATATGCATGATCTGTATATTTTATATAAAATCACAAATAAAATCACAAACCATCTATTTATTTGCTAACCAGAAATATTATCAGTTATCGTTATGACATTTAATACGCATATCCAACAATTTATCGTTCTTCCAATTATATCTCAATTGAGCACATCACTTATCTAAGTAAATATCCAAACAAAAATTATCTACGATCATCAATTCATGTAAATCCAAATATATCAAGCCGTAAATATACTAACTTATGAGATTGATCATTTAAGATACCAATCCATTTGACTGATCAATATATACAAGAATGCAGTTATGTAATCAAAGAACCGAGACATTAAATTAAACTCAATATTTGCAAAAGAGGGGGATCTCTACTTGCCTTAAATGAGGCTGAAACTAACGACGGCTAAGCAACACAAGCAAGATCGGAAAACTTATTTAAACCAGCTCAAGCACAGACATAAATGACAAAAATAAGAACCCTATGCTAACACATGCATTTCTATTTTACAAAATAAAAAAAACACATGAGGGTTAGCGATTTACCTCCCTCAAAAGTGAGGGAAGAAGAGATTACCACGCGAAAATAGAGACATGGCGGCGCTTGGCTAGGAGAACCCTGAATCAGAGAGGACTTTGGGGGAGATTCCACTGCTAGCTTTGATGAACGGCGCCGGAGATCAAGAACAAATCAGGATTAGTCGATTACAAGATGATACAAATACAGATCATATTAAGTAAGTAATTTGTGGCACAATTGATTGCAAAATAAATACAAGAAAATCTGAAAAGGAGAGGGGACAACGGAAATCCTTATCCAAAAAAGTCAAATCTGGGCTCAAGGAGGAGAGGGGAAGAAACCCTAGGCATCCCTCTCGCAAACTCCTTGCCAAGATGATGAAGAATCAGAGAAATTAAGGTTGTAAGCCCTAGGAGAGGAGGGAAAGAGGTTATTGTCCTTGGAAGAGGAAGAAGAAGTACCAGAATTGAGGATTGGGAAAGGAGCCGTCGATTTTGGGAGAAGAGGTATTGATGCTTTCAGCCTTTGTGAGGAGGAGCAGGAGGCTGTTGCCAGTTTTGGATAGAGGAGAAGAGGCGGGGGAGAAGCTTTTGCGGCTTGAGGAGGAGGAAGGCTTGATGTTGCTCTGTCGACTAGAGGAGGAGAGGAATAGTCGGCCATGGAGGAGGGGACGTCAGCCAGAGGAGGAGGGAGAGTATGAGGAGGCACCACCGGCCTGAGGGAGAGTAGGAGGAGGCATTGTCGGCCATAGCAGGAGAAGGAGGAGGCTCCAAGATTGGAGCTTGAGTCTTACGACGGAATCTGGAACGAGAACGGGATGGTTGCGAGAGGCAGGATCAGGAAAACCCTTGGCTGAATAAGTTATATCGGGAGAGGGGCTCTGTTTAGGTTAAAGAGGGAATTAGGAGGAGAGATTTCCATGAAATTATAAAAATGTCATTCCAAAATCCAAACACTTCATCAAATTAATTCTCATTTTATTTTATCAAATTTTTGAGAACTTGGGTTGTTATAGAGATAGAAAGTTGTGAAGAAATAAATTCTTTTGAATGAGTCCTCTCAACGAGAATCTGACAACTATTAGACACTAAGTGTATTTGATCCTTCAATTTGATGAACCCCTCGCTAGAAGAAGATTTGCAGGGGTTATTACCTTTGGATCAATGATCTTCTCTGAATATTCTAATTGATGGTTTGTTGAAGCACTAGCAGAGAAGATTGAGTATTGAGAAGATGAAGATGATGGAGAACAGTAGTTAGCTATCAACATTTTTGTTCTTTTTTGCTTGTATATGTTCTTTCTGTTTCATTTTCTTCTGTGATTATATCATCTCTGAAAGATTTCGAATTATCCTTTCTTAGAATAATATCCATGTAAAATGATGATATTGTATTCCAAATTTGTTTCAATGATTCTCGACATCTTCTTCAACATTCTTTCATAAAATCTTTTCTGAATCTGGTAGAGAGTTATTTCCTTTAGACCTTCTTCCAACAATTAGAATTATTTGAATTAATTCCATAAAAGTCCTTTGGATTAAGCCTAAAACAATTCTCTGAAATTTCTACTCTAGATTGTATTCGACGCTACGTCGATTTCAAGTAAGAGTAGCGTCGACTTCTTGCTTCAGAGAAAAACAATTATATTGTCGAATTTGCATCGATATCTTATCGACGCATGTGTCGACTTCCTTATATTAAAGTAGCGTCGAATTGATAGATGTAGTTGCTCTGAGTTCTAGTCACAATAACATCAATATCAAGTCAATGTAGTGCCGACTTTTAGTCGACGTATGTTGGTTATGTTTACTTTCTTCTACAATTCAGAGTGTTTAGCTCATGTCCATGATTCTACTAACTACTTAGAACTTCTATTACAATATTACCTCTCAATAAAACATTAGTAATAAACCTAAGATGTAAAACCACTTTAATATAATTTGTTAAGTTAAATCATAAGAGTTTTTCCCAACAGTTTGACAGACGACACGGACAACAGGACAAGCGACATCCATTCTTGCGAATCGCGATTTGGTCTTCCTACTCAGCAGAATCTGCGATCCCGGACTTATTATTCCCCCATCCGAGCAGAGTTGAGGTAAAAATCACGGTCTGTCGGTATCCCTCTTATTTGTGTTTTCTGCGATTTTTCTATGTCTGGTATTTCCACCTCTGATTTCTTCCAAAACTAGGGTTCTCCTCTAAATCTTGTTCGAATCTTGCTTCCTCCATCAAATACAGTTTGTTCCGTCATCTGTAACATCCGTGTTCGTCATGTTGATGAACCAAAAATAGCACGTTGAAGTTGCTTTGTGTAGACAATCCTACCAAGCTCAAACTGATGATCACACCTGCCTAGAAACTTCAATGGATTGCATTAGATTTCTTTTAAAACAAGGTTTACCATTTCATGATCATGATGAAACTGATGAATCAAACAATTTTTATGTCCGACCACACTAGAAAAAATTCTTGCGTCCGCCACTATCAAACTCGACTAAAATCCTAGGTCCGCCACTAGTTCCGTAGCTGAGGTTGAACGTTCACGAAAAACGGTTTATAATCATCATGTTCATGACTACCACCGTCGAGTTAAACAAAGCTGTAATGTCCTTTCATCCCAGTTATATTAAAAATCACAAAAAAACAAGAGGTAATTGGGAAGAAACAATAATGTAAACCTATATATTTTCTTAATTGGGTTTTTCTAAGTGTCTGAGGTCCAATTGTGATACCAGGTTAATTCAATGAAACCCTGCTTAGTGCCTCAAGTATGTCACTACATAGTAACGAGTGTTAGAGTGCAAGCTACAAGGAGAACAACTATATCGGAGTCCGACAGAAGATCATCGCTCTCCCAATCAGTACCCGACGCCTCAGACCTTGTCGTGCACAGTACGACTGCCAGGCTGTTCCGAGACTGGTCTTTTAGAAGACATGTCTTTTGACCTACCAGTCCCGGACTGATCTCGCTCAAACCGGGGCCGGTTTTCCTCTTCTTGAGGACCGGCTGAGACCAGAGGACCGGTCCTAACTGATCCCTGACCGATCTTTTTTTTAAAAAAATTAAAAAAATAAATTATCTATACTATATTTAATTAAAATATGAAAAATAAACCGGTCTTTTATCAAAGACAGATCTTTTACAGGTCCTGATCCAGGACCGGTGTTTGATACAAAAATGAGAACCCCTTAGGACTCCTAAGACCGATCTATTCCTAACGGCACCGGTCCCAACAAGACAGATTATGATTGAGTTTTTTTTGTGCACGACTACTTAACATGACGAATCTCTTAACAGTGTGATGTCATCCGTAGCTTATGTACATTTTCGTACCAGGGTAATTTAAATTCGTCAGATATGAAATTTAGTTTAATTGAAGGTTTATGTTCAGTAGGTATTATGAAATGGGTTTACTGGTTTGCCCTCAACTTTATAAAAAATGCTGTCACAAGTGGGTACACCTAAAAGTTGCATTAAACAATATAAGGGCAATGATGTAATTACTTGCTTGTGTCGATGCAGCGCATATAAACATGTGGCCGTGGCTGCCATCGCTGTGATTCACTTACAGGGGCAGAGAGAGCAGAAATTCAGCTCCCTTTCAATCTTTTCTCCGGAAACTAAATAGGAAGAAGAAAGCAAGGGGGTAGAAGACTAGAGAAGCTTGATCTATGGCTTCCAGATCGGCCTTCCGATCGGAAGCCTTCCTCTGCGCCTCGCTGCCACGAGGAATCAATAGGCGCACCCCTGCCGATCGCCCTACTCTGATCTCCATGACCTCCAACGTTGAAACACCGTCAAGGTTTGCTTTATCCCGTGTTTTCCTTTAATTTTACACCTTTAATTTTGTCCGGCCTGTAGATTTAAGTTGAGGTGTGGTTGGAAAATTGCAAGTTCATGATTGAATCTGGTTTTTATTCAATTCGTCCTACTGATTACTGGGTTGACTGACTGTAACTTCCGCGGCTGTAATCTTTTCAGGCGTTCTCCTTCGGCGATTGCATGATCAATGTCTTTTGATTATCCTATTTGCATGAATTAGAGCATTCTCATATCCGGTTTTCTGACTATAATTGGAATGAATGCTCATTGCATTTATTATTGATTGGTATCTTACTTGCTTTCTCCCTTTGAATATTTTTTCCTGCTCGCATTTCATCTTGTATACAAATTTCCTTCTCAGTTGATATGCGATTTTTTCCATTTTTCATCTTTCTTCTTGTGGCGAAGCTATGACGATGCTGTACCTTCCCAATTCTTTTGTAAATTTTTGTTTGCTTAGGGTTTTATTATTTAACATTGTCTTGAAAGAGATGGATGCCCAGGTCCTGCAATCCTTCTGGAACAAGGATTACTAAGGCTCCGTTTGGCACGGTGGTGGTGGTAATGAACATATGGGCTTAAATTGTCATTCGTTAACGCCCACTTAAGGAACTTCATCCACTTTTATGTTCAAACGGATGATGGTTGTTAGGCGATCATTAACGAATGACGGTTTGACCCATGCGTTTACGACCGCCACCACGGTGCCAAATGGAGCCTAAGGTTCTCTGAATATATGATTCATTTTACGTGATGTTTTCTTTACCATCTATGATTAAGATCGAAAAAAATTGTTGGTATTGATATCACGGGTGTACGTTGATGTACTAGTTTTTGAGTTATTGATGAGAACTTAAATAAGTTTGCCCTTTAATTTGAAATTAGTACCAATTGATTTCTCCTTTTGCTGTAGTTATGTTTTGTTATTGGCTGGCCTTTGCTTTCTTTTTCTAGCTTAAATATGAGGCATATCAATGTAGGTTGGAAGATCTCAACCCTAATTATTGGTTGAGATCTTTTTTGCATTATTTTCTTTAGGTTTCTAGCTTGTACCTAGGAATTTTTTTGTGGATTTTAGAGTGCAGAAGCTTAACAGACCTCAAGAATTTTGTTGCAATCTAGCTAATGGCTCATAATTCATTAGAGTGTGGCAACTTATCTTGAAAGTGGACTAATCATGCGCAATTAAAATTAAAAGTTGATAACATGATATATACACATGGGCGGACACACATAGGGCCCAGTGTGGGTGGCCACTGGTTTTTAAAATATCATTTTTCAACAGTAGAAAATGTATTTTATTTATTTGTTAGATACCAAATATATATATTCATGAATAAACTCAAGCAAGTAAGTCTGTCAGCTAAGTTGTTAAGAGTGTTTGATATCTAACTATATTGTCATGGGTTCAAGTCCTATGTGTACATTTTCTATCTATCATTTTATTTCCTAACATATTTATCTATCATTTTATTTTCTAACATATTTATTTATCATTTTATTTTTTAACACATTTTTTTATCATTTTATTTTCTATGTATGTCATATTTATTTACCATTTTTAAAAACAATTTAACTTAATAATAATGTCATTTTATTTTTTTGATATTTTTTGTACACTGCTCACACAAAGAGAAATCTCTGCGTTCGCCATTGTATATACATGTAAAAGCCAAAAAAAAAACATGGGGCTTGACTCAGTTGAGAAAGTTTAATTACGACGCGTCAACAACATTTCTAAAACTGCATGGCATGTTTAAAAAATATAAATAAAAATAAAAATAGAGAAGTGCATTCAATTCTTCATTTACAATGTAAAAATGACTTGGTTGATGTTGCCTATTTCTCTTGTTAATCTTCTTTGGCATAACATCGTCTTAATCCTTTGGCCCCGAGTTATTCATCAAATGGTCGACCTTTGCAGATGTGTGGAATGTTGATCAACAGATGCATGGAAACATGTAAAATATGTGTCTGTTGTTGGCAGACATTGAATTTTTCTAAAATATACAAAGTCTATGAATGAATCTCTGGCGTTTGTCCTTAGAGAGCAAAGCATTAGTTTTCTAGTGCCCCACACTTGATGTTGCCTGATGTTTGATTTTTATTGAAAAAGCTAAATTTGGCAACATGTTTTTTGTTGGAAAAACTCAAAGCTTGTATGTATTGCTTCTATATCAAAATACAAGGAGAGAATACAAATATATAGGGGAGAAAAGGAGAGAAGAAATCCTATACAATGATGTGAGACTAAAAGGAGAAGAAGGAAAAAGGAGAAAATAAGGGCCCAATATGGGCCCATTTTCATGGGCTTTTCTAACACTCCCCCGCAAGCTGGAGTCTACAAATCGTATGCACCAAGCTTGGACAAGCACTGATAGAAGAGTGTACTGGGAAGAGCTTTAGTGAGCACATCCGCAACTTGTTCTGTCCCGGGAACATGCTTCAAGTCAATCTTCTTCATTTGAACCTTTTCTCTGATGAAGTGACAGTCAACTTCAATATGTTTAGTTCTCTTGTGGAATACCGGGTTCTTGGCAATATGTATTGCTGCTTGGCTATCACAAAGTAGAAGAGCCGGGGAAGGAAGTCGTACACCAAGATCGGTAAGAAGACTCTCCAGCCATGTTAGTTCAGATACTACAGACGCCATTGCCCGATATTCAACCTCAGCAGATGATCGAGCTACAACGACTTGTTTCTTGCTCCGCCATGTAATCAAGTGTCCTCCAAAATATGTGCAAAACCCACTGGTTGACCGTCAATCATCAAGAGAAACAGCGTAATCAGCATCCGAGTAAGCTATCAATGTAGGAGCTGAAGATGAGGTCTTGTAGACTAATCCTTGACCGGGGGCCGTTTTGAGGTATCTGAGAATGCGTTCAACGGCGTGAAGATGAGATTTTCAGGGAGAATGCATATACCGGCTGACAATACCAACTGCGAAGGATATGTCCGGTCTAGTTACCGTGAGGTAGATCAATTTTCCAACTAGACGACGATAGTATTCAGGATTCTCAAGTAAGAGATCTGAGTCGGAAGCCTGAGCACATAACTTGTGATTCACATCCATTGGGGTATTGATCGGCTTACACCCCGAGTAACCTGCATCATGAAGAAGGTCGAGACAATACTTCCGCTGGGAGAGGACGAGACCATCTGTCCGTCTAGCCACCTCAAGGCCCAAAAATACCGGAGGGGTCCCAAATCCTTTGTTTGAAAAACGGTACCGAGATGTCGTTTGACCTCCTGTATTCCCTGTGAGTCATCGCCCGTAATGATGATGTCATCAACATAAACTAACAAAAGAACCGTCCCCACTGTACGGTGGCGAGTGAACATCGAGAAGTCGGCCGTGCTGCGAGAAAAACCAACCTCCCGAAGAGCTTTGCTGAACCTGTCGAACCATGCCCGTGGTGATTGTTTGAGGCCATACAGAACTTTCTGAAGACGACAAACCTGAGACTCCTCCGTGGTCTCAAACCCGAGAGGTTGTTGCATATAGACAATTTCTTGCAAGTCGCCATTCAGAAAGGCATTCTTAATATCCAGTTGCAGTAAGGGCCACCGACGATGGACAACCACCGAGATAAGAACACGAACGGTGTTGAGTTTGGCCACCGGGAAAAGGTTTTCTCATAGTCCAGCCCGGGTTGTTGGGTGAAGCCACGGGCGACTAGCCA
This sequence comes from Platanthera guangdongensis, assembly GCA_039583875.1. Taxonomy (NCBI): domain Eukaryota; kingdom Viridiplantae; phylum Streptophyta; class Magnoliopsida; order Asparagales; family Orchidaceae; genus Platanthera; species Platanthera guangdongensis. The sequence continues at coordinate 157,783,950 of CM077156.1, forward strand.
AGCCTTGAGACGGTCAATCGTCCTATCAGCAACATGTTTGATGACGAAGACCCACTTACACCCAATCGGTTTCTGACCCGGGGGAAGCGGTGCGAGAGTCCAGGTCTGATTGGCCCAGAGGGCAGCCATTTCCTCCTCCATGGCAGCCTTCCAGCCGGGATGTTGTAGCGCCTCCTGCACAGTGTTAGGAACCGAAATAGAGGAAAGAGAAGTGACAAAGGCGTGTAGGTGGGGGGAAAGGCGATGCAAGGAGACATAATTCGCCAGAGGATGAGCGGTGGAGGGAGATACCTGATCAACAGAGCGCGGGGTAGCCGTGGAAGGAGCCGACGACAGAGGGGCAGCGGAACAGGGGGGAAGGCGGCGAGAGTAAACCTGGATAACGGGCGGCCTGGAGGGAGCAGGTGGAGGGGAGGGAGCAGGTGGAGAGGAAGAAGGACGTAGGGAAACAGATGCAGTAGTAGGGATGACGGGCCGGGGTAGAGGGAGCGGTGGAGATGTCGGCGTGGAGTAAGGAGGAGGAGGAGGGGAGAAGAAAGATTGATCTTCCCCAAAAGTAACATCGGCGGAGACGATGACCTTCCAAGTAACCGAAGAGTAGCATAGGTAACCCTTTTGGGTGCGAGAATAGCCGACAAAAATGGATTTGGCGGCCCGGGGATCCATCTTATCTGAGGAGGGACCCAGAAGGTGAACAAAACAGGTACAATCAAAGACCCGTGGTGTAAGAGGGAAAGCCGGAGTGGAGGGGAAGAGGAGACTGAAGGGGGTGACAAAGTTGAGAACCGAGGAAGGGAGGCGGTTGATGAGGAAGCAGACAGTGGAAACCGCAAAGTTCCAGTAATGTTTTGGAACCTACATTTGGATCATGAGAGAGTGGACAACGTCAAGAGAAGGTGATGGTTCTTCCGTTCGGCAACCCCATTTTGTTTGGGGGTATAGGGACAAGAGGTGTGATGAATAATACCAAATTCAGCACAGAGGGTGGTGAATTCATGGCCGGTGTATTCGCGAGCGTTATCGGTGCACATGGTTTTAATAGTTGTGGAGAATTGCGTGCAAGTTTCTTGGATGAAGGCGCAAAATATGCGAGGGAGCTCAGAGCGGTCACGAAGGAGGTAAAGCCAGGTGGTGCGAGAGTAATCATCAATGAATGTGAGAAAATAACGGTAACCAGATATACTGGTAACTTTAAAAGGACCCCAGATATCGGAATGAAGTAAATCAAAGGGAGCAGCGCTCCGAGTACAATGAGCAGGAAAAGAAGTACGCGGCTGTTTGCCGTAAATACAAGAATCACAGTGAAAAACAGGTAAAGATACATCAGGCAAGGCCTTTCGGAGAACAGGAAGAGGGGCATGCCCAAGACGACGATACCAGTCCACAGCGGAGACAGAGGAGAGAATAGTCGGAGTGGTATCCAGAAGGTAGAGCCCGTTCTGCAGTCGTCCTCTACCAATGGTAGTCTGCGTCTGCCGATCCTGTATCAAAAAAGAAGAGGGAGTAAATGTGATGGAACAATCCATATCATGAGTGAGGCGGCCAACAGAAAGTAAGTTAAATGGAGAGCTCGGAACATAAAGAGCCGAACGAAGAGAGAGGGAGGGGGCAAGAGAGATGTCGGCACAGCCGGAGACCGGAGCAGTCACACCATTAGCGACTGTGATATATTTCGGATGAGGAGCATCCGAGTACTGGAGAGGCCGCAACGAGGTGATGTGATGAGTAGCTCCGGAGTCCAAAATCCAACGCGGACCGGAGGAAAGACAAGTAATACCTGTAGTAGAGGTGGAGGCAACAGAGGCAGGAGGAGGGCTAAGAAGTCCCTGGAGTTGCTGGAGCTGGAGGCGAACAGACGCATGGTCGGGACCAGTGGAGGAGGAGCCATCAGCAGCCGCCGCAGTGGGGCGAGGAGGATAGCCATGTTTCTTGTAGCAAACAACATCCGTGTGGCCATCCCGGCCGCAGTAGGAGCACTTGGAGCGGGCCCGACCCCCACGTCCCCTTCCACGAGAGCCGGAACGGCCACCGCGAGCAGAAGGCGGTTGTGGAAGGGGGGAAGGGCCTGCAGAAGGAGAGCCGAGAGGAGGGTGCCGGAGGATCCAGAGGCGGTGAAACGCGAAGGAGCATAGAGCAGACATCAGAGAGAGAGAGGGAATAGAAGCCGAAGCCAATACTTGAGCCCGAATGCTCTGAAGGTGAGGTGGGACCCGAGCCATCATCATGACAATGCAGACGGCCTCCTTTTGCGCGCGCTGAGCAGCAAGATCGGTGGTAGAAGACTGATGCTGGATCCAGGCCTCAGCCAGAGTTTTGGCCCGAGCAATAAAAGAGGTCATGTCAGCCGCCCCACCAGCATCAAGAGACTGAAGGTCTGTAATAATGTCATAGAGGTGTTGAAGGCTATCCTTTCCAGAGTATAAGGAGTGAAGCTCCTCCCACATGGCTTTGGCGGTCTCATGGTACATGACCATTTGGTATGGCTCACCCTCTAGAGAATTAAGGAGCCATGTTTGAACTCGGCCGTCATTGCGTAGCCACTCCTCCATATTGGGAACATGAGGAGCGTTAGTAAGGTGAAGCACAAGGCCCTTGGCCTGAAGAACACGCCGAACCGAGTGGACCCATGAAACATAGGTTTTCTTCCAGATAAGGATATAGTGGTGATCCGCAACTCATCTCGAAGATCTGGAAGAGAGGCCGGGTTGTCGGCAGGAGGAGTAACCGCATGTCCAGTAGAGTCAACGGAAGGAGCCCATGGAGCCGGAGAAGACCGCTGCGAATTGGAGGGGCAGAGACCGCGCGAGAAAGAGAATTAGAAGAAAAATTCGCCGCGGTGAGAACAAACCGCGCGACCAGCAGAAGAGAGACCGCGGGAGGAACTCGAGCGGCTAGAGGAGAGAGGCCGCGAGTAGGAACTCGAGCGGCTAGGAGAGAGAGGCCGCGAGTAGGAACTCGAGTGGCTAGAGGAGAGAGGCCGCGAGTAGGAACTCGAGCGGCTAGAGGAGAGAGACCGCGAGTAGGAACTCGAGCGGCTAGAGGAGAGTGGCCGCGAGTAGGAACTCGAGCGGCTAGAGGAGAGAGGCCGGGTCGGCTAGAAGCAGACAAACCGCAAGCGGCACGCAGACAAACTGCAAGCTGTTAGAAGCAGAGAGAAGTGGGTCCCACGGGAGAGAGTAGAAGAGGAGAGTAGAAGTTATAAAAAGGGCGGAGGGGTGGATCCACGGGAGGGAGAGAGGAAGAGGAGAGTCAACGGCTTAATAAGGGAGAAGCCGTTGAGAGAAGAGATGGGTAGGAACAGGCCGCTACCCGGGCGAGTAGATGAGCAGGCCACAGAGGGAGAGCGGATAGGCTAAGAAGCAAAGCCGGGGGTTAGAAAAGAGGAAACCGCGAGGTCGGATAACCTGGCTCTGATACCATGTTGGAAAAACTCAAAGCTTGTATGTTTTGCTTCTATATCAAAATACAAGGAGAGAATACAAATATATAGGGGAGAAAAGGAGAGAAGAAATCCTATACAATGATGTGGGACTAAAAGGAGAAGGAAAAATGAGAAAACAAGGGCCCAATATGGGCCATTTACATGGGCTTTTCTAACATTTTTTGACTCTTGTCCTCTCATTGATCTTTTACAGTTGCCCGTGTCAGTTTTTTATGAAAAGAGCCATGTTCTGAGCTGGTTTTTGATGTTTGTCCTTTCAATACAAAGTGACAGTCTTCTGCCATCGTGCATAGGACGTTGTTTGTAATGAAAAAATAGTCAAGTCCATAAGCAGATATTTGGTGTTTTCCTGACAATGCTGAGTGTTGGTATTCATTGTCTGTCCTTGCCTCTAAAGTCATTGGTCTTCAGTTTTTTTTGCAGCATAAGACGTTGGTCTTTGCTGTTTCTCTTTGCAGCGCAAGGTGCTGGTCTTTTGTATTCGCGTATAGGATGTCACCGAACTCTCATGTTTTGTTCCTTTGCGCCTGTTCTACAAATGTCTAGTTTTCTAAAGTGAATTTATTCATGACTTAGCACCAAAATCTCAATAGAGGCTTTAAATCTCATATTCTGAAATGCCTGAGATGAGAGACAGAGCCCATTGAGAGGCGACGTAGGAATTCTTTTTGAATATTTGATCTTTATTTATATTTAACCAGTAGAACTGTCTGCATTTCATCCTATTTTCTCCAATATTTACCGTAATGACATTTTCCCCAGAACTCGAATCTTGCCAAATCAAGTTGGTTGTTCTCAAAAAACACAACCTTGTTAAAAAAATTAAAGTTATAACTAGCATAAATTGTTAGAGAAACTTCGTATTGACAATAAAATGTGATTGGTGGTGACAGATCTTCAACCGGATCACTTGATCTTCTGCAATCATTCCTAAAAGGTCGAAGTGGATGAGCTTAGAACTTTGTCAATTCTTCAATTGATGCACATATCTGGATGCTAGGGGGATACGGCACTGTTGGGCTCGCGAGGCCTTCAGCTCTACATCCCTAGACATCCTGGTCCAGGAGGATAGTTGCTTCTTGGTCCATCCTTGTCTTGGTTATGCTCCGAGTTCGTTTTTGGGATGAACAAGCACAGATTTCGCTAATTTAGCTCCATTGGAATCGTTTCTGTTGAATTTTTCTCTACAGTTTCAATGAAGCGGAGTGCTTGAATTTTCGGACTAATTTTTGTCAAAAATTAAAAAAAAAACCGACCAATACCTTTGTCACTGATCTATGATAATGGATTATCAAGATTAGATCAGTTGATGTACATACAATTTATTTAGGTACTTGAACTAACATAATTGGTTTAGATAAGTAAAATTTTGACAAGCTCCTTTGCAAAAAATATTGGTTAAATGATTTCTCCATGTCACAATAAAAGAGTAATAATTATCTCCTACATGCAGCAAGTCATATTTTTTTCATAATGATGGTTCCCTATGTTTGGTTTACTAAATATTTAATGGAAGTAGTAGTGTTGCTGATACCAAGAATTATATACTAAAGTTGTATTTTACTTGTCAATTTTCCAAATGGTTATATTGATTCTTTGTTTTCATAAATATAAGAGACATGGTTTGATTAATTATCAGTGCTACTTGTCCAGACTTTGGTAGTTTTATCTCCTTTCAAATTTTGTATTCTCATCTTTTTTACCTTCTGATGCGGGAGACGAGTATATAAGGATCAACGATACTCTAACTCTATGAGTTCAACCATGCTTGTAAGAAATGCAAATGACTGCACGACCAATAATAACACTATTGCAATGCAAAAGAATCGACAGTCAATTGTTCTGATGTTCAATTAATTAAAAAACTGTAAGTTAAAAGTTGCATAAACATTCACAGTTGATTGCACACAATTGAAAGTGTTAGAAAAGGCCATATAAAGAGCCCATTATTGGGCCCATTTTTATTGTATTTTATTCTTCTCTTCTTAGTCTCACATCTTGTGTAAGATTTCTTCTCACTTTCTCCCTCCTATATATTTGTATTCTCTCATTGTATTTACATACACAAGCAATACATACAAGATTTGAGATCTCTCTACATGGTATATCAGAGGGAGGTTCCAGTACCGGTGGTTTTCCTTTTTTTTTATCCGCCCACAGACCGCCTCCCTCTCCTGTCCGCAACTTGTTCTGCGGGCTCTCCTCCTCTTCCCACTTTCTATCTGTGGGTAGTCCTTCGGTTCTCCTCGCCGGTCTCCTTGCGGTCTTCTCTCTTCTAACCGCGCTAGTTCTCCCGTTCTCTTTTGGCCTCCTCCCTCCCTCTGGCCCTCTTTTTATAGCTTTCCACCCTCTGCCAGGTGGGCCCCGCCTTCTCTTGATAGTCGCTCGGTCTTCCCGCGCTAGCCGCTGCCTGGTCTTGCCACTCAAGTTCTCCTACTCGCGGCCTATTCTTCTCGCGACTTCTCCTAGCCGCTACCATCTCTTTACCGCTTGGGTTCTCCTACTCACGGCCTATTCTTCTTGCGGCTTCTCCTAGCCGCCGCCTTCTCTTTGCCTCTCGAGTTCTCCTCTCGCGGCCTTTCCTTCTCACTGGTTCTCCTTGCCGCTCGAGTGCCTTCGCCCTTTGTCTTCCCGCGCTGTCTCTCCTTCACTGCTGCGACCTCTCTCTATCTCTGTGCGAACCGACCTCTCTTGTCGCTCCTTCTCTGGCTGCTAGTATGCTCTCTGTGACCGTGAAGGTTTGTTTCTCCGCCATCAGGTCGCGGCCTCCCTTTCTATCTCTTGCTCACCGTTGCTCTTGTCGCTTTGACTACCCACTGCAGCCTCTTGTGTAAACGCGCGGGCTTGTCGTGCAAGAGTGCTCTCCCGCGGCGACCTTTTCAACCCGCGGCGACCTCTTTAACCCGTGACGACCTCCTCAACCCGTGGCGAGCTCGTCAACCCGCGGCGACCTCTTCAACCCGCGACGACCTCGTCAACCCGCGACGACCTCTTCAACACACAACGCCCTTCCCTGCTCGTTGCGGCCTCTCCGGTCTCTATGAGCTCCTCCGTTGACTCCACCGGCCAGGAGGCTAACCCCTCTGCAGACCGCCTGGCTCCTCCTCCTGACCTCCGCGATGAGCTGCGGATCACCACCATTTCCCTGTCTGGAAAGAAGAATTTCATCCCATGGGTGCCACTCGGTTCGCCGAGTTCTTCAGGCCAAGGGCCTTGTGCTTAATCTCACTCAGGTACCTCCTTCTCCTCCTACCGACGACCGGCTACGAAACGACGGTCGCGTTCAGACGTGGCTCCTCAATTCCCTGGAGGGTGATCCCTACCAGATGGTCATGTATCATGAGACGGCCAACACTATGTGGGATGAGCTCCACTCCTTATACTCAGGCAAGGACAGCCTCCAACATCTCTATGACATTATTACCGATCTTCTGGCTCTCGACTCTGCAGGAACAACAGACATGAGCTCGTTTGTTGCTCGTGCTAAGACTCTTGCGGAGGCCTGAATCCAACATCAGCCATCTACCAGTGATCTTGCTGCTCAGCGAGCTCAAAAGGAGTCCGTCTGCATTGTTATGATGATGGCTTGTGTCCCGCCACACCTTCAGAGTATTCAGGCTCAGGTTCTGGTTTCGGCCACTACTCCTTCCTTATCTGATGTTTGCTTTATGCTCCTTCGAGTGTCACCGCCCCCGGATACTCCTGCACCCTCCTCTCCAACACTTCTCCAGCAGAACCTTCCCCCCTTACTTCCCCCACTGTCTTCTGCTCGTGGTGGACGTTCGAGCTCCCGTGGAAGGGGGCGTGGTGGTCGAGGCCGCCCAAAGTGTTCCTATTACGGCCGGGACGGCCACACTGAGGCAATTTGCTACAAGAAACATGGCTACCCTCCTCGTCCGACTGCTGCTGTTGCAGCTGACGGCTCTTCTACCACAAGTGTCGACCTTGAGGCCGTTCACCTCTATCTACAACAACTCCATGGGCTGCTCAGCCCTTCATCTGCTTATGTTGCCTCCACCTCCACTGCAGGTATTGCATGTTTTTCCTCCAGTCCGCATTGGATCTTGGACTCGAGTGCCACTCATCACATCACCTCGCTGGGGCCGCCCAAGTACTCGAATGCTCCTCATTTGAAGTGTATCACCGTGGCTAATGTGGTGAGTGTTTCGGTCTCCGGCTGTGCTGACCTCTCCCTCAACCCCTCTATCTCTCTTCGCTCGGCTCTTTATGTTCTGGGTTCCCCGTTTAATTTACTTTATGTTGGTTGTCTTACTAATGATATGGATTGTTCTGTCACATTCACCTCTTCTGCTTTTTTGATACAGGATCAGCAGACACGGATTACCATTGGTAGGGGTCGACTGCAAAACGGGCTCTACCTTCTTAATGCCTCTTCTACCGTCCTCTCCTCCATCTCCTCCATTGATTAGCATCGCCGTCTTGGGCATGCTCCTCTACCGGTCCTCCAGAAGTCGCTTCCTGATGTATCTCTTCCTCCCTTTCAGTGTGATTCTTGTATTTTCGGTAAGCAGCCGTGGTCTTTCTTTCCCGCACATTGTACTCGAAGCTCAGCTCCTTTTGATTTATCGCACTCCGATGTTTGGTGCCCTTTCAAAATTACTAGTATTTCTGGTTATCACTATTTTATCACCTTTATTGATGATTACTCTCGTACGACGTGACTTTACTTTTTTCATGATCGCTCTGAGCTTCCTCGCGTATTTCAGGCTTTTGTGCTAGACACTCGTACGCAATTCTCCACTACCATAAAAATGTTGCGCACCGATAATGCTCGCAAGTACAGTAGCCACGAATTTGCAAATCTGTGCACGGAGTTCGGTATTATTCATCAGACATCCTGTGTCTATACCCCCCAGCAAAACGGCGTTGTCGAACAGAAGAACCGACACCTGCTCTACGTTGCCAAAGTCTACTGGAACTTTGCGGTCTTCACTGCTTGTTTCCTCATCAACCGTCTCCTTTACTCTGTTCTCCACCATGCCACTCCGTTCAGCCTCCTATTTCCCTCCGCTCCGGCCTTCCCTCTCATACCCAGTGTCTTTGGCTGCATCTGCTTCGTCCAACTTCTGGGTCCATCCACGGACAAGTTGGATCCCCGGGCGGCTAAACACATTTTCGTCGGCTATTCCCGTACTAAGAAGGGCTATGTGTGTTATTCTCCGGTTACCCGGAAGGTCTCCGTGTCCGCTGATGTTACCTTCCGGGAGGATCAACCTTTCTTCTCTCCTCCTCTACCCACTCCTCTACCACTGACCCCTCTCCCGCCATTCATCCCACGACTTGTTATCCCCGTTACTACACCTCTGCCACCGGTCCCACCTGCTCCTGATCTTGTTCCCTCCAGGATGTCTGTTATCCGTGTTTACACTCGTCGGCCTTCCAATTCCGCTGCCCCTCTGCAGTTGGCCTCAACCTCGGCTACTCCGCGCCCTTCTGATCAAGTACTTGCCTCCACTACTCATCCACTGACAAACTGTGTCTCCTTACATCACCTTTCTCCACACCTTCACACATTTGCTACTTATCTTTCCTTGATTTTGGTTCTTAACTCTGTGCAAGAGGCGCTCCAACATCCTGGCTGGCGGGCCGCCATGAAGGAGGAAATGACTGCTCTCTGGGCCAACCAGACATGGACTCTCGTACCCCTTCCTTCGGGTCAGACACCGGTTGGGTGTAAATGGGTCTTTGTTATCAAACATGCTGCTGATGAGACAATTGACCGTCTGAAAGCTCGTCTGGTGGCTCGGGGCTTCAACCAACAACAGGGGCTCGATTGTGAAGAAACTTTTTTCTCCGGTGTCCAAACTCAACACCGTTCGAGTACTCATCTCCATGGCTGTCCATCGTCGGTGGCCCTTACTCCAACCGGATATTAAGAATGCCTTTCTGAATGGCGATCTCCAGAAAACAGTTTATATGCAGCAACCTCCCGGGTTTGAGACCACGAGGGAGTTTTAGTGTTGGATCCCTAGTTGGATTTGGGCTATGTTCACTAATTAAGATGTCTGACCCACGATATATAGCCAGGGTCATGTGTTTTGAGTCTTAGAGTTTAGGCTAAGTCTTTAGGTTCAACCTTACATGGACCAGCCAGCAGAAGACCTCAGATTGACTCAAGACTTAGAAGAAATCAAGTTCAGTATATAAGTTCGACGTTCGTCGAACTCAGCTCAACGATCGTCGAACTCAGCTGAGTTCGACGATCGTTGAGCCGAGTTCGACGAACGTTGAGCTGAGTTCGACGAACGTCGAACTTATATACTGAACTTGATTTCTTCTAAGTCTTGAGTCAATCTGAGGTCTTCTGCTGGCTGGTCCATGTAAGGTTGAACCTAAAGACTTGCCTAAACTCTAAGACTCAAAACACATGACCCTGGCTATACATCGTGGGTCAGATATCCTAATTAGTGAACCTAGCCCAAATCTAATTAGGGATCCAACAATCTTCCCTATTTAGGTGAGATCACTAATAATAAAAAGAAAATGATCACAAAGCAAAAATAATATATCTGACAGAAAATTTAAATCATTCAGTAGATATGTACATAATCAAAAGCTTTGTGACAGTTTAAACAAATATAGTTCAGAGAATCAAAAATAAACAAGATATTCATTTCTTCTTATGCTTTTCCTTGGTAGCTTTGTCTTGCTCAGAAGGCTGTGTGAACTTGATTTCTCTATTAGGATTGACTGCTTCTCTTTTGGACATTGTCATGTCAGCAACACCAATTATGTTGAGAGAGGTAGCTCTGGGTACAACAGCCTCTGGATGTAAGTTTATATAGACATCTACATTGAAAAATTTGTTAGCCTTTGCATACCTTTTCAGTTCTTCTTTTCTATAGGATGACATAGTGGAATATTGAGAAGGATCTCTTCCTTAAGCTTTAGTTTTGTTAATCATTGATAATCCAATAAGCTATTGGAATCTGGCCATTCTTGCAGTATTTTTTGTTTCAGGATCCACAAATGGGACTGGAGGAGAATCTGGCCTTTTAAGACTATTAGCTTTTTCAATTTCAGATGCTTGTTGTTGCTGCTGCTGTTGTCTGCTTCTGCTAGAATACCTGTGATGACTGCTTCCATGTGATCTTGAGGATCTATCAGGTTGTCTTTGATATGTTCTAGCATATGGAGTAGACCTCGGAGAAATGTTACCTGAAGCACCAGCAGCAGGGGGAGGAGGAGGAGGACCTCTCCAGTTCCTTTGAGAAGGAGGAGGAGAGTACCTCCTGCTTTTCTTTCTGGCTTTCTGGTCATTCTTGGAAAGCCACATCCATGATGACATCCCTGGATATGAAGTGATATTCTGCAGAATATAGTATGAAGTATCATGAGTGCGATTAAGCTTAGGAGCAGCTTTTGGAACAGTTTTTCTCTTCTTAACAATCTTCTTCTTAGCTTTAGTATTGTCAGAGTCATCAGAGTCATCATTATCTTCATCATCAGAAGATCCTTGAGGGTTATCATACAAGTCATCAAGTGCCTTCAGAATGTCTTTGGAAATTTGTTTTTCAGCCCGAGGCTGTACTGAAGGTTCTGGAAGAGCTGGTTGAGCAACAATGGTTTCAGAAATACTTTCAGCCATTAGCTTATTCTCTTCTTCAATATCAGCCATAGGAATTTCATCTAAATCTGGCAGAGGACTATCATCCATTACATAGGTAGGAGGAGAGATAGCTTTTGGAGGGGGGATGATACTTTTGTAGGCTTTGTTCTTGCAAAATTTGCCTTAAGTTGCTTGACAACTGTAGGGCTTATGGGAGAAGTATATGGTACAATAGCCATGAAAGCCTGATGAGAAGAACTAGGGAGAAAACCTCTATAAACAAAACTGAAAGAATCTAGCAAAGGATCTAGGTTGACTGTGGAATTTATAATGTAATCACCAACAATATTGATTTTTGCTGTAGCTGTGTCATCCATCTCTGTATCAGAATCAAGTAAATCAATTATATCTGTAGGAGGAGCTGTTTCTGCTGAGTCATCAGTCATTTCAGAATCTGCTGCTGCTGCTGCTGCTGCTTCTGCTGCTGTACAGGGGGGAACTGAAGCTTCTTCATAGAACATATCCCCCTTGACTGGGTTCAGAGGGCCCTGAAGCCAGTCCTCCAGAAGAAGGGACAGATGACAGAACAACAATTCTGGAAGATAGGGAAGTGATGGAAGCAGAAAGGGGAGCTATGACAGTGGCTATGAGTTTTTCAAGAATGGGAGAGATAAATGCTAGAAGGTCTTTAGCTATATCAGAAAAATTGAGATATAGGGATTCTAGAGCAGAGGAGTAAGGAGTGTGATGTCCACAATTGGAACATACAGAGAAGGCACTGGAAAGATCTGCATGTGTATAGTCTAGAGCAGTAGATGGTATGTCAGTGTGGATGACTGAAGGGATATCAGTTGAAGGAGTTGCAGTGGTAGAAGGTTGGACTGTGGTTGTGGGTGGAGATGTAGTTTCCTGAACTGGAGATTGATGTGGAGATGGTGGAGGAGACAAGAGGTTGAAGGATGGTTCCTGAAGTGAGGTAGATGGTGTTTCAGAGATATTAATTTGAGGTGAAGAATGTGGAGGTGGAGATGGAGGTGGTGTAGAGGGTTCTGGAGATGGAACTGGTGTTGGAAATGGTGTGGGTAGATGTTGTTAAGGTTGAGGAGAGGAAGGAATGCTGGTGGAGGGAGGAATTTCTTCTGGAGGTGGAGGAGCGGCTGTTACTGCCCTGGTGCTCTCAGAAGCCCTGGAGGAGGATGAAGCCTTGGATGGTTTTGAGATTTTCCTCTCCCATCTGCTAAAAAGTGCAGATGTAAGCCTTTTGGAGACATTTATGAACACTGTCGTGGAGACCAGTAGTTCAGGAGCCTTTTCTTGAAGGACTATTCCCAGAATCCTTTCAAAGCAAACTTCCTTCTTATTATTTTTCTTCTTAATTAAATCAAACCGCAATTTTGCCCAGTTAAATGCTTTCTTCTCAACCAGAGCACTCATTACAAGAAACTGGTGCCGATGATGTAGTCGTGAGCGGTATGATTGCCCAATAAAACCTTGCCGACAACATCAGCCAAAAATTTATACTCAGCAGATAAATTTTTCTTCAGCAGTTTATTTGGGTTTTCTTCAGAGTGACTCATCTTTATCAGTATAGTATCATACTCATCACTATCCATCTCTATTTCTTCATTACCATTTATTAGACCGAAAATTTCGGTTAGTGTATCGAGGGAAAGAGAGACTTGATTACCGGATATTGTCCCTGTCATTGTATCTGCCTCTGGTGTTGAAGAGGTGAACACCCATTCCTTAATCTCTGACATTGCCATCTTGATTCGGCAAATCATGAATTTCTTCAGATTTTGTTCCTCAAGCAGTTTCAGAATATCCACAAAAATCTGGTCAGAGTGCTGGAAAGATTCGAAATCAATGTCAAATCCCATGTCGAACTTCATCGCAGCAAGGTTGTTCGCCGGAATCGCCATTAGTTTGCCTGCAAAAGAAAAACAGAGATCAAGTGCAAGAGAACAGAAAGCGCGGAACGGAGCTCGAAGAAAACCTAGATACATGGTTTTTAGAATATGAAGCGGCAGACTCCGTCCGACGAAAAAAAAATTCTTCGATCTCAGTTCGACGAAATATTTTATTGACAAAAGAATTCGTCAATCTCAATCAGAAGAAGTGAAAACATTTCGTCGAGTTTAGTTTGACGAAAATTTTCTGAAGTAATATCGTCGATCTCCGTTCGACGAAAAGAGCTTCACACACAGAGAGTTCTTTGATCTCAGTTCGACGAATTTCTCTAGAACTTTTCTCAGTTCGTCGATCTCCGTTCGAAGAATTGAGACAAATTCTTCGACCGTAGACAGAAATTTAAATTAAGACCTCTCCATTGATCATACCAAGCTGATTTATAAAGAACAGATGGTACCTTTCATCCAAGGGTTTGGTGAAGATATCTGCTCTTTGCAAATCAATGTAGATGTAGACAAACTTAATTTTATTTTTGTCCACACACTCTCTAATAAAATGATGCCTAATGTCTATATGCTTAGTTCTACTATGATGCACTGGATTTTGTGCAATGAAAATTGCACTTATGTTGTCACATAGTAAAGTTGAATTATTTAAGTTGAAGCCATAATCCAGGAGTTGGTTCTGAATCCACAACATCTGGGAACAATAACTGCCAGCAGCTATATATTCTGCTTCAGCAGTTGAAGTAGACACAGATGACAGTTTTTTACAAACCAAGACACTAATCTCATACCAAGGAACTGACATGTCCCTGAGGTACTTTTTTTGTCTACTCTACATCCAGCAAAGTCAGCATCTGAGTATCCAGTCAACTCAAACTCTGATTCAGTTGCATACCTGAGTCCTAGAGTAGGACAACTGTTTATATATCTTAAAATTCTTTTTAAGAAAATAAGGTGAGATTCTTTAGAGTTCACCTGGAACCTAGCACAAAGACATGTAACAAACATTATGTCTGGTCTACTTGCTGTAAGATATAATAGGGGGACCCAACAATGACCCTATATAATTTCTGATCAATAGGTTTCCCATATTCATCAGAGTCAATTACAACATTTGTAGTCATATGTGTTTTCTTGGCTGAGACATCTGACATCCCAAACTTTTTGATTAGCTCCTTGACATACTTAGATTGTGATATGAAGATGCCATCAGGTAGCTGCTTCACTTGGATCCCTAGTTGAATTTGGGCTAGGTTCACTAATTAGGATGTCTGACCCATGATGTATAGTCAGGGTCATGTGTTTTGAGTCTTAGAGTTTAGACTAAGTCTTTAAGTTCAGCCTTACATGGACCAGCAAACAAAAAACCTCAGATTGACTCAAGACTTAGAAGAAATCAAGTTCAGTATATAAGTTCGACGTTTGTCGAACTCAGCTCAACGATCGTAGATCGTTGATCGACAAACTCATAGTTAATTCTCTGAGTTGAGCTCGACGATATTTGAGCTCAGGTCGACGAAGTCTGGATTTCAACTTCAACACATTATTTCCAGAATATTTTCTCTGAACTCAGCTCGACGAAGATAGATTATCAGCTCGACGAATTTAGAGCGCAAAATTAGCAAGTTATTTACAGAATGCAGTTCGCTGTGCTCAGATCGACGAACTTGGATCTCAGGTCGACAAACAAGTTTTCTCAGGTCGACGAACAAAATTTCTCAGCTCGACGAACTTGAATCTCAGGTCGACGAAATCTGTTCTATGGTCGACGATTTCTGTTGCAGTTACAGACTTAGAATTTTCCTCATTTCTGTCCTTATTTCATATATTATTTAACAATAATTTTCTGAGTAATTAATGCTTATATTCTCTGAATATAGCCGTTATTGGCAGCATTAATTATGGTATTCATCAGGTTAATTACTTGCTTAATTAATTGAGACAGTTGGAGAAACACATTAAAGAAAATATTTTTCAGCCGATTTTCATTCTCTATGCAATCAACATTCAATGCAGAGAATTCAAAATTCAAAGGAGTATTTTCGACAGAGAATATAAAAAAAAAGATTTCTCTTTTCAGTATTCAACAGAGACGCAACAATAAGGATAACAATAGAGAATACAAAAAAAAGTTTCAGACATTCTCTGAGCAGAAAACACCCTGTTTTCACCTTGATCTTTCTGAAGAAGAAGAACAACAAACACAAAATCAAGAGTCTTCTTCAACTTCAACTCCAGGAGCTTTCAAGGACAACAATCACTATCAGTCAGAAGTTCCTGGATTACTTCAAGTCAAGGCTGAAGACCTACACCCTGTGCAAGACTTCAAGTGATTCTGAAGGATTCTTGACAACAGCAATCCACTTGTCTTCTCTATTGAATAGAGAAAGAGAAGATACCATCAAATCTCTCTCCCCCACATGTAAAAAGGTTTATTAACTCCCTTCAAAAGTTTATTTTGGTTTTTGGGCACCTGATCAAAAGCTCAAAGATGACAGTCACCTGATCAAAAACCTGCTAGTGGATTCCTACCAGGGTGATAAAAGAGTGGATGTACCCAGGTTGGGGAACCACTATAAATTTTTTTGTGTTGTCTGATTGCCCTTTTTCTTGTTGTTCTTGCCGTGGCTGTGATAGACTAGCTTGCTGTGGCTGTGATAGACTAGTTTGCTGTGTTGTGGTATATTAGATTATCCTTTCTTTCTCTTACTACTACTGGTATCATCTATTTTATTTACTCTGATAAAAATCTAAAAACAACCAAAAGTTTTAACATACTCTATTCACCCCCCTTCTAGAGTAATCAGATCTAACCCCTATCTTTCACTCAGGTTTGTCGTCTTATGAAGGCTCAGTATTGTCTCAAACAATCCCCACGGGCGTGATTTGACAAGTTCAGTAAGGCCCTTCGGGAGATGGGTTTTACTCGGAGCTCGGCAGACTTCTCGTTGTTCACTCGTCACCGAACAACGAGAACGGTTCTTCTGTTAGTGTACGTTGACGATATCATAATTACAGGAGACGACTCAAAAGGAATACAGGAGGTCAAACTACACCTGAGCACCGTATTTCAAACAAAAGATCTGGGGCCACTTCGGTACTTCTTGGGTCTTGAGGTTGCCAGACGACCAGATAGTCTTGTCCTCTCTCAGCGGAAGTATTGCCTCAACCTCCTTCATGACGCGGGCTATTTAGGTTGTAAGCCGATTGACATCCCAATGGATGTAAATCACAAGTTGTGCGCTCAGGCATCTGACTAAGATCTCCTACTCCAGAATTCATAATACTATCGTCGTCTCGTTGATAAATTGATCTACCTCACGGTAAGCAGACCAGATATTTCCTTCGTTGTTTGTATTATCAGTCGGTATATGCATTCCTCTCGAAGATCTCGTCTTCAGGCTGTTGAACGCATTCTTAGATACCTTAAAACGACTAATGTTGAAGGACTGGTATACAAAACTTCATCTTCTGCTCCAACATTGGTGACATATTCTGATGTTGATTATGCTGGTTCACTTGATGATCGACGGTCAACCAGTGGTTTTTGCACATATTTTGGAGGACATTTGATTACCTGGCGAAGCAAGAAACAAGCGGTCGTTGCTCGATCATCAGCTGAGGTAGAATACCAGGCAATGACATCGGTGGTTTTAGAACTGACATGACTTGAAAGTCTTCTTACCGATCTGGGTGTAATGCTCCCTTCCCCAGCTCTACTCCTCTATGACAGCCAAGCTGCTATACATATAGCAAAGAACCCGATCTTTCACGAGAGAACAAAATATATTGAAGTCGACTGTCATTTCATCCGGGAAAAGGTTCAAATGAAGAAGCTCGACCTGAAGCATGTTCTGGGGATTGAACAAGTTGCGGATCTCCTCACAAAGGCTCTTTCCAGTACCCTCTTCTATCAATGCTTGTCCAAGCTTGACGCATACGATTTGTACGCCTCAACTTGCGGGGGAGTGTTAGAAAAGCCCATATAAAGGGCCCATTATTGGGCCCATTTTTATTGTATTTTCTTCTTCTCTTCTTAGTCCCACATCTTGTGTAGGATTTCTTCTCACCTTCTCCCTCCTATATATTTGTATTCTCTCATTGTATTTACATACACAAGCAATACATACATGATTTGATCTCTCTGTACAGAAAGTATTAGAAACTTGACAAATGAATTACACACTTGCAGAAATCAGTTTAGCGAATAATAAATAGAGGAAAAACAAAATTTTACTAGGAATAAGCGTACGTCCATACAATGCGAGAAATTTAAAACATAAAAGCTGCTGAGTATTTGATTCCAATATAAGGAGGATGTGTTAGTTTTGCTTAAGATAACTGTGGGTGCGATGTGTTGAATCGAATGTGCGGTTTGCGGGGAAAATGTGATATGGAAATTTTTAGGCTCATGGATTTGGGGTTTGGGGAGTTTAAGATTTTGTGGATTTGGGTTTTTTGGTTGAAGGGGGCGAGTCTATGTAGGAATAGGGGAGTAGTGCCTGCAATTGGATGTGGATTTGTATGAGGGTTGGAGTGTGTTGGGGGGGGGGGGGGCTTCAGTGTATTTTAGGGTGTAGGAAGTCAGATGTAGAAGAAATTGTGAGGGGACGATGGTTGTGGGATTTGAGGGGGTGCTGACGAGGACTCCAGATGGAAAGGGGAAGGAGTAATGGTATTTGAGTTGTCTGCGATGTTGTTGGATGCATATGTGGGTGGCGAGGTCTCCGAAAACCCATGCTGGAGTGGGTGGTGTTCTGGGAGGGTGTGTCTGGTTTGGGGGCTGGTCGCTCCTAGATGATGTTAGGAATCAAGCAGCGACACCAATTGTGGATGGGGAATGCCTATACAACGACGTCAGTAGCCATGGGAACAAGTAAATGACTTCAACATTGTCGGAGTGAACACTTGCGCGGCTTCGGCTCTGTGTAGCGGTCTCAAAATCATATTGAGGGACCACCAACCTCTCTTTTGGTGCTAAAACCATCGATACCTAGGGCTACAAATGATGAGACGTTGGGAGTGATGAAAAATGATTTTGCAAGGGGGATATTGAATGATGGTCGACAGTATTATCGTTATCATTGCACACTATGAATGGAGGACCCCATATCCCATGTATGTTGTGTTAGGAAAATACCTATAAATTTGATGGTACAAAACCAGAATTAAACTTGCCTAACACGGTGAAGAAGATCAGAAAAAGAAGTCAGTAGGAAGTCTCAAAGAAGCTGTCAAATTCGCGAAGGAAAAATAAAACTGACGAATAAATATCGATGTGTGTCGAATTGTATGAGAACGAATTCGACACACAATTATGAGAAGTCGGAGTAAGCTACTCAGAGCTTAAAACTAAGGAGCCAGAGGAAGCTTTGGATGTCAAGTTCTAAATCATGAATTGCAAATCGACATATGAAGCATTTAACAGGAGTTTTCTGACAGGATTTCTTTTGACTTGTAAGGGTTTCCTTCTTAGGAAGAAATCAGAGACTCTGGAAGGAGATTTCTCGATTAAGGAGATTTCAGAGATGAAGGGCCTATCATTTCCAAAAGAGCAGATATAGAAGATATACAGAAGGAGCATTCAGCCCTAAATGAAAGATATCTCATGTTGTTACCTTTCTTATTGATCTTGGAGAAAAAAAGCCTATATATACCTCTGCAAGAAGAAGGAAAAGATGACTCTCTATCTCTCTTCCTCTATTCTTTCTTTTTCATCTCTGAAAATTATCTCTTTCTTTTCTCTGAAACACAGCTAGAAGAATTGTCTCATTTATCTAAATACTTGTATTCTCAAGTTGATGTAAAGGTTCACGGTCTCCTATCAAAAGACCTAAGAAGGTTTTGAATCTCCTATGTGATTCAGGAGGCTGGAGTCTCCTATGCAAAAAGGCTTGTCTTTGCGAAGGCTGTGTGATCCCACAGGTTGTGGAAGAAATGAATACCCATTTTGTACAACCCGTATTCGGCGAGGTGGGCCCAAGTATGAACATAGGCCCAAGGGCCCTAGAAGGGGAACGACAGACCCAGAAACATTTATCCCCATAGACAATTGGAGCTCATCCAGAGCTCACCCACTTTATTGATCAACTCGCCCGCTATTCGTAGACCATGTACTCTCCTGGAATGTCTATAAATAGGACCCCAAGGCACAAGTTGAAGGTACGTTGATCCCCCCAAGGTTCCATTCAGACAAGTCCGTACCTTCCTTGTGCCTGGCTCAGCATTGGTTTGAGAGGGGAAGTTCCTATGAACTTCCGGGTACGTGGCAGGACCTCCTCACTGCAACACTTTGGTTTGATTTATAGGTAGTTTAGGATCAACTTTATCTCTCCAGCTTCTTCTAGTTGTAATTTGCCAAGGTCGACCACAAGACAAGTAGTCTTTGGTCACCCTTTTGGTTCGAACATTTGTGAGCCAAATTTCTTGGTTCTGACACTTTTGTGTGGTGAGCGTGGACCATGGTTGATGGAAGAACCTCTAGTGCGTGGTCTAATGGCAAGCAAAGATGAGAGAGAGAGTCGGAGATCGGCAATCGAGCTCCAAGCGAGTTCGTCATAAAGTTGAGCTTGTGGAGTTTAGGAAATGAATGATGGAGACATTGCAAGATCTCCTGACTCCAGGTATCGAGGTCGCAACAATCTCGCCTCCAATCGCCATCTCGACAGGGGATGCCGAACCATCCAGGAGGAATGACAAAGGGGTCATCATTTCTTCAGAGGAGGAGCGACCTCTGTTCGACCGAAGCCAGTGCATCACCCCACGAGCTCTTCACTTCCGCGAGGACGTTTCGGTTCTCCAACAACAAGCTCGACAAACTGGGTCGGTAAGCCCATTTTGCGCGATGTTCAACGCGCGGGCTCATCTACTATATGGAGAAGGATGACCACATTTAGCTCCTACAATGGTTCGACGATGTGGTTTCAATTTGAATGATGACTGACGCTCTCAAGTGCAGGTTCTTCGCTATCACCTTCAAAGGCAAGGCAAGAGACAAGTTTCACCTGTTGCTGGCAGGCTCCATCTACTGTTTCAAAGATCTGTGGCGAGGGATGATGTTACGCTTCTACATTGAAAAAGAGAAAGAAGGGGCCAACCACCCACTTTCTCCTCAAGAAGGAATCCAACAAGTTGTTGGGGCACTACATCAATCGTTTCCAGGAGGACGTCCTACAGATTCAGGAGGTGGATAGTTACACCCTCCAGCTGACGCTCACGTTCGGCTTGCAGGAAGGGCTATTCAAAATGAAGGTGGACCGAAATCTTCTCATCTCTTTTGAAGACCTGATCGATTGCGCAGGGAGGTTCATCCAGATGGAAGCCAGTAACATGAATTTCTTAGCCTCGCTTATGAGGTTAACGAAGTTAGATGAGTCGAGGACCTCTGGAGGAGGCATGAAGCAGGAAGAGACCGTTGGTAGGCAAAGAGTTCAGGAGGTAGTGAGCTATTCCAGAGCAAAGAGAACCCAAGAATAGGTTCCAAGCCCCGATGAATAAACCTCCTTGGAGGCTGGCAGGAGGAGGGCCTCGTTCGTTCGTACTCAGTTAGTGTCGTTCTTCTGAGCGTAAGGATTGTTTCAAATGCGCCAGAGGGGCTCCAAGGGACCTGATTGATCCCCCGGGAAGCATTGTCGATCGATCACCATGCTCGCAATCAACGAATAAGAGATCTTGTTCAGGAGCAACAGAAAAGGAGTGCATTTTATACTACAATTTCCATCAGGAGTAAGGGCATGCCACCTCGGCATGCCAAGAGTTCTTGGAGATTAGAAGAATGACTACAGGAACCAGGAATGACCAATGAGCGGGGAGGGAAGATCAGCAACAGGAGACGGCAGTCGGGGCCGTTCTAGCCCCGACCCACGCTCGCGGAAGATGCGAGGAACGAGTTGATGTTGGGACTCAAGGAGGTATCAACTCCATCCACGGAGGATTGAGGGTGGAGGCCTCCCGCAAAGGGAGCCTTCACAGCATCTACAGGAGGAGCATCGCTTAAACGTCTCAAAGCCCACACCCGATTGGGGAGATCAGGTTCTGGGTCGAGGATATGCCGGAGAACAAGGATCCGTTCCATAACGCACTCGTTGTCCAAGCAACGGTCCAACACTTCACGGTTGCTTGAATCCTAATAAATAATGGGAGCTTGGTCACCGTTGTCTTCAAGAAGGCGTTTGACGGTATGACAGTGGAAGCCAAGAGAGTGATATCCTTGGATGGACCACTGTTCAGCTTCTCAGGGGAGTGAAAGGAAGTGGAAGGGGGAGTGGAGCTGTTGGTGTCCCCTCAAGCTTTCTCATATCCGGTTTTCTGACTATAATTGGAATGAATGCTCATTGCATTTATTATTAATTGGTATCTTACTTGCCTTCTCCCTTTGAATATTTTTCCCAGATGTAGATAGTTCATGTCCGTGGCATTTCATCTTGTATACAAATTTCCTTTTGAGTTGATATGCGATTTTTCCATTTTTCATCTTTCTTCTTGGGGCGCAGCTTTGGGGATGATGTACCTTCCCAATTCTTTTGTAATTTTTTTGTTTGCTTAGGGTTTTATTATTTAACATTTTTTTATCATGGTTCTTGAAATAGATGGATGCCCAGGTCCTGAAATCCTTCTGGAACTAGGATTACTAAGGCTCCGTTTGGCATGGTGGTGGTGGTCATGAACATAGGGGGTTAAATTGTCATTCGTTAACGCTCACTTAAGGAACTTCGTCCACTTTTATGTTCAAACGGATGATGTTTGTTAGGCGATCATTAACGAATGACGGTTTGACGCATGCGTTTACGACCGCCACCACTGTGCCAAATGAAGCCTAAGGTTCTCTGAATTTATGATTCATTTTACGTGATGTTTTCTTTACCTTCTATGATTAAGATCGAAAAAATTGTTGGTATTGATATCACAGATGTACGTTGATGCACTAGTTTCTGAGTTATTGATGAGAACTTAAATAAGTTTGCCCTTTAATTTGAAATTAGTACCAATTGATTTCTCCTTTTGCTGTAGTTATGTTTTGTTATTGGCTGTCCTTTGCTTTCTTTTTCTAGCTTAAATATGAGGCATATCAATGTAGGTTGGAAGATCTCAACCCTAATTATTGGTTGTGATCTTTTTTGCATTATTTTCTTTAGGTTTCTAGCTTGTACCTAGAAATTTTTGTGTGGATGTTAGAGTGCAGAAGCTTAACAAACCTCAAGAATTTTGTTGCAATCTAGCTAATGGCTCATAATTCATTAGAGTGACAACTTATCCTGAAAGTGGACTAATCACACGCAATTAAAATTAAAAGTTGGTAACATGATATATACCTGCAGTGGCGGGACTAGGATTTTTACACTACCCGGACACAATAAAGGCTTGGATATCAAAAAACATGGATCAAGCAAAGATTGTACAGAAACTCAGCATAAATCATTTAAAAGTTAACGAGTAATTGTTTTTTTTTTTGCGATGATCTATCAATGTCTTCACAAAGCTTAAACACTATAAATAACCATATCATGCTTAATATTTACATTATGAATGATAATAAAAATTGGCAAATGAAAAAAAAAACGAGAATAAAATTAATTTGGGCTTATCGAGACACATGCAACCTCTGTTTTGGATTCGGAAGAAGAAACCAGAAGCAAACCTAATCGGCAAATTGAAAGCAATCAAATGTAGATCGAAGAATCAAAATGCAACATCTTTCTCGCAGTTAAAACTATTTGAATAGAAAATACTGTTGACACTCGATCAAACTCCAAGAAACATGCTTTCGGTAGATGCAAAATGATGGAGGTAAATCAAGATTCATTAAAAGTAATGTACAAAAAAGAGAAGAGGATGAGGCAGGGAGGAACAAAGAAACAAAAAAGCAGTCAAAAAAAGAAAGTGAGGAAGAACCTCAAAATGGAAGATGAGGCATTGTAGAGGAGCTGATTGTTCACTTTGAGGAAGGAAATGATGGTGGTCAAACATTAGGCGATTATTGAGGGGAACTGCACCATTAGGTGATTAGAACGAAGATATCGGTTTTCGATCGCTGAAAAGAGCGGGTAAAAATGTAGGAGTGCATTCACTTCTTCATTTACAATGTTAAAATGATTTCGTTGGTGTTGCCAATTTCTCTTGTTAATCTTCTTTGGCATTACATCGCCGTAATCCTTTTGTCAGGAGTTATTCATCAAATGGTCAACCTTTGCAAATGTTTGATTCAATGCTTTCCTTCTTATCTTTGATTCATTATAATCTATTTCTTTAAATGGAGCACCAACGTCTGCATTTAAAATACAATCACAATCTCAATCCTCTCAATTACTTTTGCTGACATCCTTGGAGAATTCGACGTAAGCTTATAAAAACGCTGATTACTTCTCGACGTTCGACGATTTCTTAGAACACTAGAAATCGACGTCAACTGAATTCTCATATATCGAGCTTTGACTTCTTCTGTTAAGCTTACAGAGAACTCAACGTAAGTTGTCTTAGCTCTCTGACATAGGTCGAATACTTCTCGATGCACGGAGCTATCTCTCGACATTTTTCCTTTGTATTTTCAACCTTCAATTCTGACAACATTTCCTGCTTATACATTTACATTCATGGCCTTACTATATATTTCAAGAGGTATTCATAATTCACTTTTTTAATCTGATATAATAAATCAAGAGGTTCTTCCCAACAGTTCTAGAACGAGAGCTGCTGCGGGCGGTATCTCTATCGCCGATGATAGTTGACAACTCTTTCCATATCTGTCAATGAATATCCCGAGCATTCTTCAGTGTACTTGTCTCTATTTTACCTATAATCCATGCATACTATAAAAACAACCTTAAATAAAATACAACATAGAATTTGTTATTTTCAAGCAAAGAGATGTTAAACCAATGTTCCAATAAAAAGTCTCAACAGAGAGATTATGCCTATACTTCCAGAACTTCCATGTGTAACTTAGATAAGTTTGTGAAAGTCTTTGATTGCAAGGGTAGCTAATCACCTAGAGGGTGGGGGGTGAATAAGTTATTGCAGTCTTTTTAAGATTCTTTAAAATCTTCTATGACTTAAGTCCTACTGTGTATACTTAATTCAGCTTTCAAGAACACAATACTCAACACAATAAAACACAATACACAACATACCAGATTTTTATAGTGGTTCCCCAGTGTATGGGTACATCCACTGCCCCTCTCTGCCTTTCTAACAGTATGTTAGACAAGACACTTCTCCAAACACTATGACTCCTCAGAGATTACAACACGATCCCACCGGATCAGTCAGTCTCTGTAACACCCCTTCCCAGTTTTACAATAATCAGTCATCCGGCCGAGTCAGCGATATAAAGAGAACTAAGAAACAATATCAAAACTAGTACACAACAGGTATAAAGAAGAAACTACTAAAAATTTTAAACTTACAACGGAAGCTATGAAGAAAAACTAAGGATAAACACATACCTGTATACTGGATTCACAGAGCCGCTAAACAAGAATTAAGATGAAAGAACTGTAAATCCGAAGTAATATAATAAGTCTGATACATGTTATTTCAAACATTAACCAAAAACAATATCAAAGGTTACAAGTGTATACTGAATGAAAGAAAATTGAAAAGGAAAACAGTTTCAAACAGACACCGTAAGGACGCTCATCCTAGGCGTAGTTTCCCACCCGTGTCACCTGCAAAAACATTGCCCACGAGGGGTCAGAGTAAGAAAAAATAACTCTTCCTAGTGACACTAAAAAAAACTTTTTCTTAAATGATGAATGCATGCCCTTTTGAAAAATAGTTTTGTTCTTTAAAATCTTTATGCTAGATGATATGCATGCGTTTACAATGCTTCCTGGTCAACAAACCTACTTGTTCTACGTTCATGAACTTTCATTCTATTTACCCAAGCCCCGACGTTCACTAACTAGTATGTTATCTCACGTCAGGTCTATGCTTGAGTTCTAGGTGACTTCTATTCTGCACTTCTACTTGAAAGACTCCAGGCAGAGTAGCTCATAACGCGCAACTGAAATCTGACGACCCGAGACCATCTAACTGTGACGCACATCTTTTTGGTATGTACTATTATGTTATGTTGCAGCAAATAATCACTTATATGATCATGTGTAACGAAAATTAATTCATTACAGGTAACGTCCCCGATGAGGAAAAGAGAGGGAAACAATACTGAATCGGCGTCGCCATGAGCTATGAATCGGCGTCGCCCTGAGCTATGATTCGGCGTCGTGCGAGTTCTTCCTTTGCATATGTTAGGCTATGTTATGTATGGAACGTTATTTACATTTTGTTTTGTTGCTTTTATAATGTGGACGGCACAGAAGATTGTCGCATGACTTATATAGTTGTATATATATGTTGTAAATTTAAAGGTGGGCTTGATTTGCTAGTGCTGCGGGTTTAATTTTATGTGGTAATGTGATATTTGGAGATATTGGTGAGCTGGGTTGGCTGGTTGGTGCTATTTGTTGGCTTGGTTGGCTGGTTGGCGCTGTTGGTTGGCCGGGTTGGATGTGTGGCTGGGTTCACCGGTTCAGTTTTGCAACCGGTTCGGCCTTTGCAGATAAGGCTGCAGCGGTGGTTTTTTTTCTTATAACATTTCGATCCCTGCTCTGAATTGGCATTCGCGCATTGTCTCCGCAGCCGGCGAAACCCGATAGCTAGGGTTTGGGTGGTTTCTCCTTCCCGTCGCCTGGTATGGTGAAATCTTCTGCTTCTTTCTTCTCTTCTACATATATGAGCTCTAAACGCCTCTTCCTTAGCCTACTTTGGGACGGTTGGAGCTTTCTTGGCTTTGGTGGGAGCACTTTCAAGTTTCTTTGGACTAAGTATTTGCTTCCTTTCATGTTTTTCTTGTACTTGAGGCTGGATTGAAGTATTTGAGTTGGTTTAGTGTAGTGGCCGGTTGTACTCTTGTGGGCTGCTGTTTTAGGAGTTGTGCCCTAGTTAATTTTGTTCTGGTTTAAGGCCGGCTGGGTAGTTTGGTTTCTATGTTTTATGTGGCTGCTGTTTTAGGATGGCAGCTAGGCTGGACTATAGGCCGGCTGGGCTGTGCCCTAGTTTGTTTTGCACTTGTTAGCCGGCTGGTTTGGGACTGTTTGTGTGGGCTGCTTGAACTGTGTTAGGGGCTGTTTGGACTGTGTTTGTGGGCTATTTTTATGGTTGTTTGGACTATTTTTATGGGCTGTTTGGACTGTATATGTGGGCTGTTTGGACTGTGTTTGTGGGCTGTTTTTATGGGCTGTTTGGACTATTTTTATGGGCTGGTTGGATTGTATATGTGGGCTGTTTGGATTGTATATGCGGGCTATTTGGACTGTATTTGTGGGCTTGAATGCGTTGGGTCGCTATGTGGGATGCAACCTCATGAAATACATATTGTTGCCTTATATATGAACATATATTGTGAAGGATGGCATCTCCGAGTCGACGCGACGTCTATTCGAGACGGGGCAAAGAAAAAGAACGAGCCACAGTGAGAATTTCTCTTTTTAATGTATGCTTTACCAAAATATTTAACTGCTTCATGAAACTGCTTTATACCATCACTCTATATGTTGCGAATGCTATGAATGACCTCATTTAGAGGCAATCAAGCAAGAAAATATTATGAGGGGACTAATTAACATAAAGAACTCATCATACATAATATAATGTGTCGACACATGGAACTATTAAGGGTAATATAAAATGAAGAATACTGATGTTGTGTACTGAAGTACCAGGCCAGTCGAGCCGAAAGGCATAAACGCGTGTTGTACGTACTGGTCTGGAGACTGATGACCCCAAAGGGGTCGGGCCCAAAGACTGAAATACGGAAGACTGAGACGGATATAGAATTTATTGAATTACCCTTAATAGTGCCTATATAAAAAGGAATACAAACTTAAAGAATATTGTCGTATAGCTTAACTGTAACAGACGTTTATTGTTTATTATTGATGATTTGTTTTAGCCGTACTAAAACACTATTGGTAGTTATTTCTATTGCAAGACAAATTCACGATGAAATGAACTGTTCTATATTAGTTTATTAAATGACAACAATACTTACTTTTTATTATAAAACTTTTACTGTACAGCAGATTAAAATGTAAATTTTCACTTAGTCTTATACAAGACTAACAGTTGTATTCTCTAAATTTTTAGGAACCGGAAAGACAGCGACCGGTCGTCATTAGAGCTCAGGTAGCATTTACTGCTTTAGTTTCTTTCTGTACTGGTATATACAATCTTATGTAACTGATGTTTTTGATACTTACTCGTTATGAAATGCATATGTACATCTTCCGCTGTACAAAATTTCGAAATGCATATGTTTATGATATTGTTAGTTGTGGCGGACAATCGGGCCGTTACAATTTAATGGTATCAGAGCCAGGTTTCCAATTGCACCCTGGCCATAACGAGTATGTAGGTAAATCCATCTAAGTGTGATTTCGATGGATGCGCAGGAAGAGCAAGAGGTAATGTCTGAGGGAAGTGCATCGGGGCAGACCCAGCAAGAGCTGCCGCAAATGATACCCTCACAGACACCACCGCAATTAATGGATCTGACGCGGATGCTGGCAGAGGCTATTAAAATGGTGAGAGATGTGCCCCCTCCACCAGCATCGGAAGTGGCAGGACCGTCACAGCAGAGGCAGTTGGATGTCGATTTAAAGCAGTTCCTGGAATTGAAGCCACCAGTGTTTCGGGGAGGGTTATCGCCCTTGGAAACAGAGGATTGGATCTCACGCATTGAGACGATACTGGAAGTCATGCTTTGCCCAGACGAACGAAAAGTGGGTTTGGTTACGTTTTTATTAGAAGGAGAAGCGAAGCGGTGGTGGCAGAGTGTGCGTGGCAGGTTGGCGGGCCGCACACAAGCAAGTATTCCGTGGGCCACTTTTATTCAAGCGTTTACTAACTGGTTCGTCCCGGAATCAGAAAAGAAGTTGTTACAAGATAAGTTTTTGCGTTTGCTGCAGGGTCCTCGATCAGTCTTGGAATACGAAACAGAGTTCGCCAATTTAGCATTTTATGCAGAGGCCTTTGTGCCTAATGAGAAAGAAAGATGCCGACGCTTCCAAGAAGGGCTACGAGATAGTATTCGTTCGATTCTGATACCGATGGAGATCATAGACTATGGGGCTTTGGTGAAGAAAGCCCGTTTGATGGAAATCGATGCGGAGAAAACCCAAAAGCGAAGAGACTTTGCAAAGAAAAGATCGACGTGGTCGTCTTCGAGTAAGGAGTCCTCGAGCAAGACGAGCACATCGGGGAAGTCCAGTGATTCAGGAAAACGGTTTCGTCCCATTGAAAGCAGTGGCAGTGCACCGACAGTTGAGCAACGATGTGGCAAGTGCTGCAAAAGCCACAAGGGGCAGTGTTTAGTGGGAAGCAATGTCTGCTATTTGTGCCGTCAGCCTGGGCATCGACAGAGGGAGTGCCCTCGGAACCGAGAAGGACAAAGAGCAGCACAGCAGTTTCCAGTGCCACAGGGCCAGAGATTGTATTTGATGGGTCGTACTACGGGAGGTGAGTACGCAGCCTCAGCTTCTACTTCAGTGCCTGCAGGAGCATATAGAGAAGAACGTCAAGGACAAGAACGCCGAGTGCAGCCGCGGGTATTCAATCTGAATCAGCAAGAGGCAAAGACGGATGACACCGTTGTGACAGGTATTATTCCTATCGGTAACTTTTTAGTTAAAGTGTTATTCGATACAGGAGCAAGCCATTCCTTTATATCTACCACAATATTGAATGCACTTGCGGCAAAACCCTATCGGGTCCAGAGGTTTTGCACGTTACGTTACCAAATAACCAGATACTTACTGCACAACAACGAGTAATCATTACGTTTGCCCTGAATGATAAGTCATTTACAACGGACTTAGTGGTTCTTCCCTTGACCGAGTTCGATATTATTCTGGGCATGGACTGGTTAACCCAACAGGAGGCAGTGATTGACTGTAAGACTAAAGAAGTATCGGTAAAGTGTGCAGATCAAAGTAGAATTACGTATCGCGGATTAGGTGAAGTGTCGAAAATGGTAATTTCTGCAATGAAAGCGCTTTCACAACTCCGGAAAGGCGGTCAAACTATTCTGGTAATGGTGAAAGGACCTCCAGAAGAAAAGGACATTACGACAATTCCAGTCGTATGTGAATTTCAAGAGTTATTTCCGGAAGAGTTGGTTGGACTCCCGCCAAAGAGAGAAATTGAATTTGAAATTAACCTCGAGCAAGGGGCTAGACCGGTGGCAAAGTCACCATATCGTATGGCGCCAAAGGAATTGGCAGAATTGAAAGTGCAGCTACAAGATTTGATTGATAAAAATTTCATTCGCCCAAGTTCCTCTCCGTGGGGTGCCCCCGTATTGTTTGTAAAGAAGAAAGAAGGAACGTTACGCCTGTGCGTTGATTATCGTGAACTCAATAAGTTGACTGTGAAGAATAAATATCCTCTTCCTCGTATCGAGGATTTATTCGACCAACTTGTCAATGCTAGAGTGTTCTCTAAGTTAGATTTGCGATCTGGTTACCACCAGCTAAGGATAAAAGAAGAAGATATTTTCAAAACTGCTTTCAGTACTAGATATGGTCATTATGAGTTTATGGTCATGCCGTTTGGGCTAACCAATGCACCAGCAGCATTTATGGATCTGATGAACCGGGTCTTTAAAGATTATCTGGACCAATTCGTGATTGTGTTTATTGACGATATCCTGATTTATTCCCCGTCAGACGAAGCCCATGCTTGGCATTTGCGATTGGCCTTGCAAACATTGAAAGAACATCAACTGTATGCCAAATTTTCGAAATGTGAATTTTGGTTGCGAGAAGTGTCCTTTCTCGGACACGTGATAACGGAACAGGGTTTGACAGTAGACCCCGCAAAGATTGAATCGATCCTCAGTTGGCCGCAACCAACAACAGTGACGGAAGTACGGAGTTTCCTGGGTTTGGCAGGCTACTATCGACGTTTTGTAAAGAACTTTTCAAGAATCTCTTTACCGTTGACCCAGCTAACCAGGAAGAATATGTCGTTTTATTGGTCAAAGGACTGTCAGATTGCATTTGACATTTTAAAAGAAAAACTGACTACAGCGCCGATTTTAACTATGCCGTCAGGTACGGAAGGGTTTCAGATTTATAGTGATGCGTCGTACAAGGGCTTGGGTTGTGTATTGATGCAGCACGGAAAAGTAATTGCATATGCTTCCCGACAGTTGAAAGATGCTGAGAAAAATTACCCAGTTCATGATTTAGAACTGACTGCCATAATTTTTGCCCTAAAGATTTGACGACATTATTTATATGGCGTACGCTGCGAAGTTTTTACGGATCACAAAAATCTAAAATATATATATTCTCAGAAGGATTTGAACCTTCGACAGCGTCGTTGGTTAGAATTTATCAAAGACTACGATGTCGATATGCAGTACCACCCAGGCAAAGCAAATGTAGTGGCGGATGCATTAAGCCGCAAGAACACAGTTGGATTATCTGTTTTGTCTGTGTATGAAGCACAATTGGTGTATGAGTTGGAAAAGATGCACATCACTCCGCTCGTTACACCGGAAAGCAAGCGAGCCCAGTTGTCTCAATTACAAATCAGATATACATTGAAAGATACGATCAAAGCAGCTTTTCCAAAGGATCCGTTTCTCGCTGAATTGCAAAAGAAAGTAAAGAAAGGAGAGACAGGTGAGTTTACAGAACATAATGGACTATTACTTATGAACGGACGATTGTGTGTCCCGAATGTGAACAACATACGAAAAGATATTCTATTTGAGGCACATAACACACCGTATTCAATTCACCCAGGACGAACAAAGATGCATCATGACCTGAAGGAGGATTTCTTGTGGCCTGGTATGAAAAAGGACGTCATAGCGTATATTGCGTCCTGCCACACGTGTCAACTGGTGAAAGCAGAACACCAGAAACCTGGAGGATATTTGCATTCCCTACCCATACCAGAATGGAAGTGGGAAGACATAGCGATGAATTTTGTTTTCGGTCTTCCTCGCAGCAAATTGGGACATGATGGTATTTGAGTCATTATTGATCGCCTAACGAAGAGCGCACATTTTATTCCCGTGCGACAGGAAGGATCACCTGAAAAGTTAAATGATTTGTACATAGATGTTATTGTAAAATTGCATGGAATTCCACGCTCCATTGTTTCTGACCGCGATGGTCGATTCACGTCGGGAAACTGGAGATATATTCACAAACGTTTGGGAACAAAGTTATTATTCAGCACAGCCTTCCATCCCCAAACAGATGGACAGTCAGAGCGAACAATACAGTTCTTAGAAGATTTACTGCGTATGGTGGTCTTGGATTTAAAAGGCTCCTGGGAAAAGTATCTGACCTTGGTAGAGTTTGCGTATAATAACAGCTACCAATCGTCTATTCAGATGGCACCCTTTGAAACATTGTATGGCCGACATTGTCGAACACCATTAAGTTGGGCTGACGAGGGGGAACGAACACTGTATAACCGGGAGAAAATTGATAAATGACATGAAAAAGTAAAGCTGATCCAACAACGAATGAAGGTAGCACAAGATCGCCAACAAAAGTACTATAATGCCCGTCATCGTCTTGTGCAATTTCAAGTCGGTGACCAGGTATGTTTGAAAATCAGACCGTTCAAAGGAGTTGCACGTTTCCGACGACTTGGGAAATTGAGTCCGCGTTATGTCGGACCTTTTTCAGTCGTTGAGCGGGTCGGTGACGTGTCCTACCGCTTGGAGCTACCAACAGAGTTGCAAAGGTTGCATCATGTATTTCATGTGTCAGCATTACGGAAGTATGTTCGTGACCCTGAAACGATTGTTGCAACCGCAGATATACAAATTGAACCAGACCTCTCTAGCCCGACGGAACCATATCAGATTATAGCTCGGCAAAGCAAACAGTTAAGAAATCAAGACGTGACGTTTGTGCTAGTTTGGTGGAAGGGTCACCCTAGGCACGAGGCGACGTGGGAACGTGAAGATGCAATGCGAAATCTTTTTCCTGTACTGTTTGATAATATGGAAGAATGATTTTCGGGGACGAAAATATTTTAAGGAGGGGAGAATTGTGACGCACATCTTTTTGGTATGTACTATTATGTTATGTTGCAGCAAATAATCACTTATATGATCATGTGTAACGAAAATTAATTCATTACAGGTAACGTCCCCGATGAGGAAAAGAGAGGGAAGCAATACTGAATCGGCGTCGCCATGAGCTATGAATCGGCGTCGCCCTGAGCTATGATTCGGCGTCGTGCGAGTTCTTCCTTTGCATATGTTAGGCTATGTTATGTATGGAACGTTATTGACATTTTGTTTTGTCGCTTTTATAATGTGGACGGCACAGAAGATTGTCGCATGACTTATATAGTTGTATATATATGTTGTAAATTTAAAGGTGGGCTTGATTTGCTAGTGCTGCGGGTTTAATTTTATGTGGTAATGTGATATTTGGTGATATTGGTGAACTGGGTTGGCTGGTTGGTGCTATTTGTTGGCTTGGTTGGCTGGTTGGCGCTGTTGGTTGGCCGGGTTGGATGTGTGGCTGGGTTCACCGGTTCAGTTTTGCAACCGGTTCGGCCTTTGCAGATAAGGCTGCAGCGGTGGTTTTTTTTTCTTATAACATTTCGATCCCTGCTCTGAATTGGCATTCGCACATTGTCTCCGCAGCCGGCGAAACCCGATAGCTAGGGTTTGGGTGGTTTCTCCTTCCCGTCGCCTGGTATGGTGAAATCTTCTGCTTCTTTCTTCTCTTCTACATATATGAGCTCTAAACGCCTCTTCCTTAGCCTACTTTGGGACGGTTGGAGCTTTCTTGGCTTTGGTGGGAGCACTTTCAAGTTTCTTTGAACTAGGTATTTGCTTCCTTTCATGTTTTTCTTGTACTTGAGGCTGGATTGAAGTATTTGAGTTGGTTTAGTGTAGTGGCCGGTTGTACTCTTGTGGGCTGCTGTTTTAGGAGTTGTGCCCTAGTTAATTTTGTTCTGGTTTAAGGCCGGCTGGGTAGTTTGGTTTCTATGTTTTATGTGGCTGCTGTTTTAGGATGACAGCTAGGCTGGACTATAGGCCGGCTGGGCTGTGCCCTAGTTTGTTTTGCACTTGTTAGCCGACTGGTTTTGGACTGTTTGTGTGGGCTGCTTGAACTGTGTTAGGGGCTGTTTGGACTGTGTTTGTGGGCTATTTTTATGGGCTGTTTGGACTATTTTTATGGGCTGTTTGGACTGTATATGTGGGCTGTTTGGACTGTGTTTGTGGGCTGTTTTTATGGGCTGTTTGGACTATTTTTATGGGCTGGTTGGATTGTATATGTGGGCTGTTTGGATTGTATATGTGGGCTGTTTGGACTGTATTTGTGGGCTTGAATGCGTTGGGTCGCTATGTGGGATGCAACCTCATGAAATACATATTGTTGTCTTATATATGAACAGATATTGTGAAGGATGGCATCTCCGAGTCGACGCGACGTCTATTCGAGACGGGGCAAAGAAAAGGAACGAGCCACGGTGAGAATTTCTCTTTTTAATGTATGCTTTACCAAAATATTTAACTGCTTCATGAAACTGCTTTATACCATCACTCTATATGTTGCGAATGCTATGAATGGCCTCATTTAGAGGCAATCAAGCAAGAAAATATTCTGAGGGGACTAATTAACATAAAGAACTCATCATACATAATATAATGTGTCGACACATGGAACTATTAAGGGTAATATAAAATGAAGAATACTGATGTTGTGTACTGAAGTACCAGGCCAGTCGAGCCGAAAGGCATAAACGCGTGTTGTACGTACTGGTCTGGAGACTGATGACCCCAAAGGGGTCGGGCCCAAAGACTGAAATACAGAACACTGAGACGGATATAGAATTTATTGAATTACCCTTAATAGTGCATATATAAAAAGAAATACAAACTTAAAGAATATTGTCGTATAGCTTAACTGTAACAGACGTTTATTGTTTATTATTGATGATTTGTTTTAGCTTACTGAAACACTATTGGTAGTTATTTCTATTGCAAGACAAATTCACGATGAAATGAACTGTTCTATATTAGTTTATTAGAAAACTTTTACTGTACAGCAGATTAAAAAGGTAAATTTTCACTTAGTCTTATACAAGACTAACAATTGTATTCTCTAAATTTTTAGGAACCGGAAAGACAGCGACCGGTCGTCATTAGAGCTCAGGTAGCATTTACTGCTTTATTTTCTTTCTGTACTGGTATATAGAATCTTATGTAACTGATGTTTTTGATACTTACTTGTTATGAAATGCATATGTACATCTTCCGCTGTACAAAATTTCGAAATGCATATGTTTATGATATTGTTAGTTGTGGCGGACAATCGGGTCGTTACACTGACGAACTCAATTGTTCTGGTGTCTTGCGGACACGGTCTCGAATCTACTAACTGTCTCAAATGGGAGTCAACTCCCAAGACTCTACTACTCATAGGATTCCATATGCCCTATGAGAAAGGTAGCGCGCCTCTACCTAGCACGAGCAGACTTAAGCTTGCTTATTGACCCTTTTTCGGTCTAATGCTACTCTGTTTCGGACATCGCTTGGTGTACTACTGAGGGACCCTTGCTTTTCTTGTGGTCGACTAGAAGGGATATTCACGCCCTAACTTAGATAAAAAGTTTCGTGCATAACATTGCTTACATGATCTGACTATTTGGATCTTGGAAAGGGGGTGTTGCCCTTCAACTATTTTCGCGATAGTTTTCCTACCGCCGCACTTATCTATACATGGTTATAGTGCATGTACGAAATTTACACTTGTGTAACACAAAAATATTTCTTTGATACGTCTAACTAACAAGAATTAGAATTCCTTACCGTGATGGTGCGACGCTCGTACACTCGGTGCAGCGACATTTGCTTTTCAGACGAAAATCTGACTACTGCGGACTTCCGGAACCTTGCTCCGAGGCCACCAAAATCTGTAGTCCAAGATAACCTAAATTACACACTTTCCTTTTTTGGGTTATCAGTAAAGAAATCTCACAATGGTTAGGGTAAAACACAAGAAGAACCAAAATAGTGTATTACCTCTATGTGAGGGTGATTATGGCTCACAACGCGCGCAACTTCAGATTTGCGGGTTCTAGAACTCAAATCCCTAATTAGGGTAAGAGGAAAAATGTGAAAAACGTTAGGATCTACTTCCAATAGAAGGATTTCCACAAAGAACGAAGAGTAGAGAGGAATAAAACTCACCGGAACCAAAACGAGCTTCGACACTCTTGATTCCACCGGTTAGGGTTGAAACCGGACCTCCAACTGCAAGGGAAGGGAGGAGAGCACTCACTGCCGCCCGTAGAGGGAGAAGGAAAGGCCGGATCTGAGAATCGGAGAGGGGTAAGCCGTCGGCCAGTGCGCGGGATGCGTCATACTTGGCTTGCGGAAAGAACGGAAACGGGAGGCTCGCTTTGCGGTTTATTTCCCGTGAAATAGGAAGCTTGCTGGTTTTAAAACTGTCGGGTATGCGGTTTTGATAATAACCTTATGAGGAGAGGGGGGTGAGACCTACTATTGGCACCCCAAAATGTGTTGTGCTTCGCTATTAAAAATGAGCCGCGTCACACGTCTTTACGATTGATATAAATTACTAGTTAACGAACGTGATATATAATCATACTGACATCGTACCTCGACGACGTGCTGACTCGATCAAAATCCGTCGCGACTTGACCCTACAATTAAAAATAAATTTCGCGTTAGTTACGGATGTTACAAATCTCCCCTCCTAACAAAAAATTTTTGTCCTCAAAAGTTATAACCATACCTGAATCAAAGAGAAAAGTATAATCTGCATTGCTCTTAAGTTCATCCTCTCGCTCCCAAGTATACCCTGGACGGTCACAGTTCATCCAAAGGACTTTGACCATGCGAATCTCTCTATTCCTGAGCTTCTGTATCCTTGAATTCACGATTTTGACTGGTCTAATCCTAATACTAAGATCCGTCTCAATTGGCGTTTCCTCGGTATTGATGATCTGGCTGGAATCTCCGACTGCTCTCCTCAGATAGGAGACGTGAAACACATCATGTACATCACTCATTTCCTAAGGTAAGACCAACCTATATGCAACCTCACCAACTCGTTCCAGTACCTCAACAGGACCAACAAATCTGGGACTCAGTTTCTTCATTCACTTTATTCTAGAGACTCCTCTGATTGGTCTGACCTTCAGATAAACGTAGTCTCCAACACTGAACTCTACCGACCTGTCCTTCTGATCATGATACTTGACCTAGCGATCCTGAGCTGTCTTCATACGCTCTTGAATGAGCTTGATCCTATCAGTGGTCTTATCAATACATGATTCCCTGATGGTAGATCTTTCTTCACTTTCAGCCCAACACAACGGTGTCCGACAACGCCTACCATAGAGAGCCTCAAACGGTGTCATCCCAATACTAGTCTGAAAACTGTAATTGTAGGAGAACTCCACAAGGGTGACATATTTCTCCCACTTCCCTCCAAAGTCCAGTATGCACATTCGTAGCAAATCTTCAAAAGTCCTATTTGTGCGCTCAATCTGTCCATCTGTCTGGGGATGGAAAGCGGTGCTGCAATGTAACTTGGTGCCCAACCGCTTCTGAACGTATCTCCACTCCTTGGAGGTAAAACTGTCATCACGGTCTGAAACAATAGTCTTGGGAACACCGTGAAGTCGAACTATCTCGTCTATGTATAACTGTGCCAGTTTTGGACCTTGATCCGTCTTCCTAAGAGGAATGAAATGGACGATCTTAGAAAGTCGATCAACTATAACCCATAAGGAATCATTCCCACCCTGCGATCTTGGAAGATCGTGGATGAAATCCATGGATATATCCTCAAAAGTCCACTCAGGAATGGGAAGTGGCTGCAACTTGCCTCCAGGCCTTTGACACTCGGCCTTAACTAACTTGCAAGTCTCGTACTTCCCTACATAATCAACAACATCACCTTTCAAGACTGGCCACCCGACTACCTTCTTGAGATCCGCATACATCTTTGTGCTGCCCGGATGTATAAAATATATGGAATTATGTGCCTCAAATAGAATGTCTTCGCGAAGGTGACTAACATCGGAGATACACACCCTGCCATCATGCAACAATAAATCGTCCTGAATAGTGAATCTCTCCTGACCCGTCTGGACTGAGGTCCAAATCTCTGCCATCTTTGGATTCAATGGTAGAGCTGTCCTGATTTTATCCTTGATGTCACATGTAATCTCCATCCAACTCAACCTTGCAGAGCCAAAACTACAACGTGGCACAACGATGATTTCCAGTCTCTCTAGTTCCCGCACTAACTCCTGCTGAGTGAGAAGTGAGAAACACGAACCTCTACGACTAAGGGCATCAGCTACAACGTTCGCCTTTCCTGGGTGGTACTGAATGTCTACGTCGTAGTCCGATAAGAACTCTAACCATCTGCGCTGCCTCAAATTGAGCTCCCGCTGATCAAAGATATTCTTGAGGCTCTTATGATCAGTGAAGATCTCGCACCGCACTCCGTAGAGATAGTGCTTCCATATCTTCAGAGCATGGATGACTGCTGCAAGCTCCAAGTCATGCACGAGATAGTTCCTTTCATGCACCTTTAGCTGTCTCGAAGCGTAGGCTATGACCTTTCCATGCTGCATGAGAACACAGCCCAAACCCTGACCTGACGCATCGCTAAAGATCTGAAACCCGTCGGGCCCTGATGGTAAACTCAAGATCGGTGCGATCATCAGCCTGCCCTTCAAGTCCTCAAAAGTCAACTCACACTCAACTGTCCAATGTAAGCCCTTTCCCTTCCTGGTGAGGGAAGCCAGTGGTAAGGTTATCTTTGAAAAATCTCTGATGAATCTTTTGTAGTAACCAACTCGACCCAAAAAACTGCAAACCTCTGAGGCTGTCGTCGGCCTTGGCCAATTCTTAATGACCTCTATCTTCTTTGGATCAACACTAACCCCTTTCTGACTGATGACATGGCCTAAGAATGCAATCTCTGAAAGCCAAAACTCACATTTTGTAAACATGACATACAGCTGGTTCTTCCTGAGGGTGCTCAATACAATCCTGAGGTGTGCGACATGATCTTCTGCACTATTTGAGAACACCAGGATATCATCTATAAAGACGATAACGAAACGGTGCAAGTACTCCCGAAATACCATGTTCATCAGGTCCATAAACACTGAATGGGCATTGGTCAGCCCAAACAGCATGACCACGAACTCGAAGTGTCCATATCTGGTACTGAAGGCCGTCGTCTGAACATCCACGTCCCGGATCCTTAATTGATGGTAGCCCAACCTCAGATCTAACTTGGAAAAAGTGCACGAACCCACCAATTGGTCGAACAAATCATCAATCCTGGGAATCAGATATTTATTCTTTACTGTCAGTAGTCTATGCACAATATCAGACTACCATCCTTCTTCTTCACAAATAACACTAGAGCACTCCAAGGTGAAGTACTGAGACGTATAAAGCCCAAATCAAGCAACTCTTGGAATTGGCTCTTCAACTCCGCGAGTTCCCTTGGAGCCATTCGGTAGGGGGATTTGGCTACCGGTGTAGCCCCAGGCTGTAGGTCTATCGGGAACTCAATTTCTCTATCTGGAGGGGCACCAGAGAGCTCTTCCGGGAAGACATCGGGGAATTCCTGCACCACCGGTACCTCTGACAAGTCAGCCTTAGCCTCCGCATTCATCAGTACTAAGAAAGTTTCACAACCCTTCAAAATGCACCTCCTAGCTTGGACCGAGGAGATGATCATCTTCACCACTCCCTTCAAGCCCTGGAAGGTAAAAGCAGTCTGGTTGGGGCCCTCAAACTGCATCTGCTTCTCCCTACAGTCAATCCTGGCATTGACTGCCAAAAGTCAGTACATTCCAAAGATCAGGTCAAATCCTGCAATAGGTAGCTGCAAAGCTTCCACGATAATCTCGGTATCACCAAACTGCACCGGTACCCTGCACTTATATCTGGTCTGTAGAAGAGATCCATTCGGCATCATGACTTCCAGCGGTACTGTCTCTAGAAAGACTTTTAAATTCAGCTTACGCACTAGAGATTCCGCGATGAACGAGTGCGAGACGCCCGTATCAAACAGAATCTTGGAGGGTAAATTACGAATCCTAATGATGCCTACATGAATGATTTACAAAAGATGAAGAGAGTGTCACTACAGAGAGTTAGATAAACTTGTTAAACAATTAAACACTCACCAGTCACTACATCCTCCTGGTCCTTTGCCTCATGCTGACCAAGCCCATACGCTCTAGGCTGCACAATATCTCGACCCTGCTGTGGTCTCCCATCAGTAATCATCAATGCTTTGCCCTTGTCTAATCTGCTAGAGCCACCAATCTCGTACTTCGACTGCAGGAACAAATTACATTTGTCATCTACAGTAATTACATAAATGTAATGAATAAAACTAGGATTTGATTACCTGATTCGTACCAACTTCCTGATAGTGGCAAGCTATATGTCCAGTTACCGACACTTGTAACACACGCCTGCGCTGGCCAAACACTCTCCTGGATGACGATGCTGACACTTGGGACAAGGGGTAGTCCTTGCTCCTGTCTCCAGACTGATCACTCTTCTTAGCATCAGGCTTCTGCTTCTTGTTCCAGTTCTTCCCTTGGTCATTCCTGCTCTGCTGCGGCTGATGCGAATCCTGAGACCGCTTCGTGCGAAAACTGTTTCGCTTCTGTACCTTCTGCTGATCAACCACCAATCTACGAGTCGTATCCACTAAGCTCTTGTAGTCTACATTGACCATGGTCATCAACGACTGCCTCAACGAGTCATGCAAGCCATCCACAAAGCGGCCGCACTTCTCAGCCTGATCTCCCTGCATCACGCCCGCATATCGAGCCAGATGGGTATGCTCTCGCTCGTACTCAGTAACTGTCTTGTCCCCCTAGTAGTGCCTAAGATATTTCTCCTGGAGATCTCGTCGTGCGGAAGGAGGCACAGACCAATTTGCAAGGGCCCTAGAAAACTCGCCCCAAGTAAACATATCCGACGTACGACCTGACCAAAAAACATGGTCATACCATTTATAAAGAACGTATCACTTCCTAAAATAAGAGGAAATTTTCATGACGATTTACCTGCAGGGTCATCTGTCCGGTACTTGTCCCACCAGACCTTTGCCTCACCCCGAAGAAGGAAAGTTGCCCGAGGAACCTTCTTGTTCTCCGGGCACTCCATAACGTTCAACATATCTCTGGTGTTTGCTAACCAGTCGTCAGTGTCCATCGGGGTTTCATCCCCACTGTAGTTTGACGGTTGTAGCTCTCTAAAGTTCCTCAAATAGCGCTCCAGGGTTATCTCCACGGGTGCTGGTGCAGGAGCTGGTGCAGGGGCTGATACTTGCACTGGAGATGGAAACCCTGCAGCCAGTCCTCTCTGAAACTCCATCAAGGCAACAGTGACCGCCTTGGCAATCTGTGACGCTGTATCAGTGGCCTCTGGAGCTGCTGGAACTGGTGGCACCTGTGGCACATCAGCATATCCCATGACAGCGTTAGGAACAAGGTCCTGACGTGAAGATTCACCCGGTTTACTGACTCGTGGTGCCTGATATAACATAATAAAAGAATATGATTATTTATCATGCATCTGGGAAATCTGGCTTCACAATTAATTTCATACATTTGCGAAAAACTAGGGTTTATACGCAATTTAAATACTCTACTAACAAGTGTTAACTCTTACACACTCCTATGATTCTGTGAATCTTTTTTGGGTCCAGGAATCCTGAACCTCCCTCCGATAACAATTTATAACATCCCTTCCCAGTTTTACAATAATCAACTATCCGGCCGGGTCAGCGATATAAAGAGAACTAGGAAATAGTATCAAAACTAGTACACAACAGGTATAAAGAAGAAACTACTAAAAATTTTAAACTTATAACAGAAGCTATGAAGGAAATCT
Source organism: Platanthera guangdongensis (assembly GCA_039583875.1). Lineage (NCBI taxonomy): Eukaryota > Viridiplantae > Streptophyta > Magnoliopsida > Asparagales > Orchidaceae > Platanthera > Platanthera guangdongensis. The sequence continues at coordinate 157,824,839 of CM077156.1, forward strand.
AAGGGTAAACACATACCTGTATACTGGATTTACAGAGCCGCTAAACAAGAATTAAGATGCAAGAACTGTAAATCTGAAGTAACATAATAAGTCTGATACATGATATTTCAAACATTAACCAAAAACAATATCCAAGGTTACAAGTGTATACTATCGCAACCAAAACGAACTACTAACTGTCTCAAAGGGGAGTCAACTCAATTGTTCTGGTGTCGCGCGGACACGGTCTCGAATCTACTAACTGTCTCAAAGGGGAGTCAACTCCCAAGAGTCTACTACTCATAGGATTCCATATGCCCTATGAGAAAGGTAGTGCGCCTCTACCTAGTACGAGGAGACTTATGCGTGCTTACTGACCCTTTTTCGATCTAATGCTACTCTTCTTGGGACATCGCTTGGTGTACTGCTGAGGGATCCTTGCTTTTCTTGTGGTTGACTGGAAGGGACATTCATGCCCTAACTTAGATAAAAAGTTTCGTGCCTAACATTGCTTACATGATCTGACTATTCGGATCTTGGAAAGGGGGTGTTGCCCTTCAACTACTTCCGCGACAGTTTTCCTACCGTCGCACTTATCTATACATGGTTATAGTGCATGTGCGAAATTTACACTTGTGTAACACAAAAATAATTCTTTGATACGTCTAACTAACAAGAATTAGAATTCCTTACCGTGGTGGTGCGACGCTCATACACTCGACACAGCGACATTTGCTTTTCAGACGAAAATCTGACTACTGCGGACTTCCGGAACCTTGCCCCGAGGCCACCAAAAATCTGTAGTCCAAGATAACCTAAATTACACACTTTCCCTTTTAGGGTTATCAGTAAAGAAATCTCACAATGGCTAGGGTAAAACACAAGAAGAACCAAAATAGTGTTTTACCTCTATGTGAGAGTGATTATGGCTCACAACACGCCCAACTTCAGATTCGCGGGTTGTAGAACTCAAATCCCTAATTAGGGTAAGAGGAAAAATGTGAAAAACGTTATGATCTACTTCCAATAGAAGGATTTCCACGAAGAACGAAGAGTAGAGAAGAATAAAACTCACCGGAACCAAAACGAGCTTCGACACTCTTGATTCCACCGATTAGGGTTGAAACCAGACCTCCAACTGCAAGGGAAGGGAGGAGAGCACCCACCGGCGCCCGTAAAGGGAGAAGGAAAGGCCGGATCTGAGAATCAGAGAGGGGGAAGCCCTCGGCCAGGGCGCGGGATGCGTCGTGCTTGGCTTGCGGAAAGAGCGGAAACGAGAGGCTCGGTTTGCGGTTTATCTCCCGTGAAATAGGAAGCTTGCGGGTTTTAAAACTGTCGGGTATGCGGTTTTGATAATAACCGCATGAGGAGAGGGGGTGAGACCTGCTATTGGCACCCCAAAATGTGTCACGCTTCGCTATTAAAAATGAGCTGCATCACACGTCTTTACGGCTGATATAAATTACTAGTTAACGAACGTGATATATAATCATACTGACATCGTACCTCGACGACGCGCTGGCTCGATCAAAATCCGTCGCGACTCGACCCTACAATTAAAAATAAATTTCGCGTTAGTTACGGATGTTACAGTCACCACTGAGACTTACAACACTGACTCACAACCTTCCACACAGTAATCACCTGACAACCACACTCAGGCACAAATGCCCTTTACACAAGCTGGGAGAAACAGCCCCACACTGATCCACACAGGAATCCAATCACAGGCCCCACAACCTTAACACAGATCTCACAGATTTTTCTCACAGCCTTTATAATTTAGGCTTTACAACAAGATCTCTCACACAGCCTAAACAATATAGGCCTCAACACAGATCTTTCCCAGATCCACTGATTTTGAAAGAGTTGTTGATTTCACTCGAGAGAAATTATTCTCCGAGTCAATTTCTTCCTGGGCTAAGTAAATCTCAGCCCTATCTGCTTCCTAGCAACAAGAATGACAATCTTCGACTATCTGCGGCTTGTGCTAGAAATTCCTCAGGACCTTGATCCTGTTCGTACTGATGAAGGGGGAAGATTAAGAATGAAAGTCTTTAATCAGCTAACCTTTATTGGCAGGAAATGAATTGCTCTGCCTCTCCTTCTGTCCAGAGAAAACTCTGTGCAGATATCTTCTTCTTCTTCAACGATCCAGAGAGAGATCTTCAGATTTGACTCGGCTTGAATCATGAAACAACTTCAGCCAGGGCTTGCCTAGACTGATTCTTCTTCCTCAGAGAGATCCTCTGTTCTTGCTGTAGTAGATGTTGATTGCACCAGCAAATTCAGAAACCCTTCAGATTTTTCAATTGAAGCTCTTGGTTCTGTAACAATGGCGGATGAAGACGAGGAACTCTCGCTTCTCGTTTTTAGAATGTTAATCAGAAAAACTTATTTGGACTTGATCTCAGTTGTTATTTATAATCCCGTCGATTTGTGGGATGACTGACACGTGTCTCAGTTTTAACGGTGGTTAAAACCTCAGCTTAATCAAATTGAGATTCACTGTAGACTGACGGTGACGTTAATGTCGATTTGCAACATTTAAATAACGAATCAGAAAATCGTTGACTTGTTGACTTTGCTGACGTCAGCATCATTCTAAACTTAGCAAAATCAAGCAATATTTCAGAAATCCTCAATTCGACGAACTCAAAAATCAGTTCGACGAACCCAGAGCTCAGCTCGACGAAATCATGCATCACTTTAAAAATCTTCAGTTCGACGAACTCAAAACTCAGTTCGACGAACGCAGGGCTTAGCTCGACGAAATCAAACATCATTCCAGAATTCTTCAGTTCGACGAACCCAGGGCTCAACTCGACGAAATCAAGCATCATTCCAGAAATCCTCAGTTCGACGAACAAGTGAAAGCTGAGTTCGACGAAATATGAACTCAGTTTGACGAAATCAAAGCTCAGCTCGACAAAAAATGAGTAAGCAATACTTCGACGATTCTAGACTTAGAAATATTTCATCTCTGCTAGGCGTTGAGAGCGCTGAGTGTATATGCCTCACTCAACGTTTTTTGCCTTGACCACATTATTCTGCCCTTTCTGCTTAAAAGCATTGAGAGCGTTGAGTGTATATGCCCCACTCAACGCTTTTTGCCGTAGCCATATTCTTCAGCTTTCTGCCTGATGGCGTTGAGTGTATAAGCTTCACTCAACGCTTTTATACTTAGCCTGATTTTCTGCAATTTTGCATTCTTGCTGAAGTTTGGCGTTGACAGACTCAGCATGACGTTGAGTGATGAAGCTTCGCTCAACGCTTCTGGACTTAGTTGATTTTCTGGCTTCCACTGCTTAGGCTTTGACATGATATCCTTGACTCAACGATTCTGGCCATATGACGTTAAGTGAGTTGAGCTCATTCAACGCCTGTGGACTTAGACTCATTTCTGCCTTTTTAATACTGTAAGTTTTGACTGCCAACCTTCTCTCAACAGTATTAACTGTATGACGTTAAGTGAGCTTGCCTCACTCAACGATTCTGGACTTAGGCATTTTCCTGAATTTCCAGTCTATCACTTTGAGTACACCTGTCATTGTCTCTTGAACTATATGTCTAATCATTGTGACAAAGAACAACCTGTATGCATAAACTTAAATATACATCAAATACAACTATGTGTATACCGTTGAACTGTTTGACTTCTTACAAATCTAGGACATTGAGATCAATGAACATAACAATCTCCCCCTATTTGAAGAAGTCAAAACACCACTTGAGAATTCTTTGTCACTGATATACAATAAAATAAGCAACAAAAATATTAATATTGTATTAATCTAATAGCAATAAGAGGTACCATATTGAGTTACCACATTTTCCCTTGTGCTCCCCCTGTTTTACTGCATCCTGTTGCTACAAGCTGCTTCACCTGTGAAGCCTTTCCTGTAGCTATTTCTTTGTTGCTGCTACTCCCCCCTGCTACTTTGTTCTTGTACCACTTCTCCCCCCTTATGACTACTGTGAAATAGCTTAGGAGCATTATGCTATCTACTCCCCCTATTTGAGAGCAGAGAAACACCTAGAGCAGAACTTGCTCCCCCTCAGTAAGAGTAACTGAAGCTATACCAAATTCAACACACTTAATTCAAATTTGAAGGTGTTGAACTTTGGTTCATCTAGTGGCTTGGTGAAAATATCAGTCACTTGCTTGTCTGTTGGGATAAACTCAAGACTAATATCCTCACATTCCACATGCTCTCTTATAAAATGATATCTAATCTCTATGTGCTTAGTCCTGCTATGTAATACATGATTCCTAGCTATAGAGATTGCACTTATAGAGTCACAAAACAAAGGGCTTTTACTTATCTGGAGGTTATAATCCTGGAGGTAATGCTGAATCCACAACATCTGTGCACAACAACTTCCTGCAGCTATGGATTCTGATTCTGCAGTAGAAATAGATACACTAGTCTGCTTCTTGTTGCTCTAGGACACTAGCCTTCTACCCAAAAGCTGACAGGAACCCGATGTATTTTTCTTATCCTCTCTGCAGCCTGCAAAGTCTGCATCTGAATAGCCAATTAGCTCAAAATCTCTATTCCTAGGGTACCATAAGCCAAGATTTGATGTGCCCTTTAGATATCTCAAAATTCTCTTAACATTTGAGAAATGAGTCTATTTAGGGCATGTCTGATATTTAGCACAAACACATGTAGCATACATGATGTCTGACCTACTAGCAGTAAAGTATAAAAGAGAACCAATTATCCCTCTATACAAAGTTTGATCAACAAGTTTCCCTGTCTCATCTTTGTCTAAAGACATATTTGATCCCATGAGAGTTTTCATTGAGGAAGCATTCTCCATCCTAAATCTCTTAAGTAACTCCCTGGTAAACTTAGACTGTGATATGAATATTCCACCGTCAGTCTGTCTTGCTTGGAGACTCAAGAAGAACTTAAGTTCACCCATGCTACTCATCTCAAACTTCTCTTACATTAGTTTGACAAACTTCCTGCAAAGGTTATCATAAGTAGACTCAAAGATAATGTCATCAACATATATCTGGAATAGGATGATCTTGCCCTTAGATTCCCTAAGGAATAAAGTCTTGTCTATCTTCCCTTTTGATAGTTTATTTTCAATGAGCAAGCTAGATAATGTTTCATACCAAGTTCTAGGGGCTTGCTTTAGCCCATATAGAGTTTCCTTAGTCTATAAACATAATCAGTATGGTAAGGAACAACAAAACCTGGAGGTTGTTCCACGTAGACTTCTTTTTTCAAATCTCCATTCAGAAATGATGATTTCACATCCATTTGATAGACTCTGAACCCTTGGAATGCAGCATATGAAAGGAATAACCTGATAGCTTCTAGTCTTGCTACAAGGGCAAAGGTTTGATCAAAGTCAACGCCTTTCTCTTGTATGTACCCTTGAGCCACAAGTCTAGCTTTATTCTTAACTATAATGTCATTTTCATCAAGTTTATTCCTGTAGATCCACTTAGTTCCAATGATATTATGTCTTTGAGGTCTGGGAACCAGCTTCCAGACCTTACATTTTTTAAACTGGTTCAATTCCTCTTGCATAGCTCAAATCCAAAACTGGTCTTGGTTAGCCTCTTCAAATTTCTTAGGTTCTACCTGTGATAGGAAGCAAGAGTACATTGCTGTGTTGAGACATCTTCTCCTTGTCATTACTTCTTGTCTTGCATCACCAATAATCTGATGGTCTGGATCCCTCAGATGTCTTGCTGCTGGAGGCAGTATTGCTTCAACATCATGTTCTTCATGATGTTGATCTTCATCCACTTCCAGTGATCCTTGTGCTTCCTCTAGAATGCACACACCCTCTTCTTGGTCTTGTATTGTTGGAGCATCTTCTTCATTTCTCTTGAGAGTGAGCTTTTTCAACACTAATTCAGTACCCGTAGAACTAGAAGAAGAGCTTGACAACTCATTGTTAATCATATTGTTTCATCAAACACTACATTAACTGACTCCTCTACAACTTGACTTGTCAAGTTATAGATCATATAAGTCTTACTATGATTACTGTACCCAACAAATATCCCCTCATAGACTTTGACAGCAAACTTAGTTTTATAGGATTTCTCATTGTTGAGTACAAAGTACTTGCTCCCAAAAATTCTGAGATATGCAAGGTTTGGTTTCCTACCCTTCATAATCTCATAGGGAGTCTTATTGTGGCTCATGCTGATAGAAGCCCTGTTAAGGACATGACGAGCTGTATTTACAGCCTCAGTCCAAAAATATTCTGGGAGAGAAGTGTCATTTAGTAGTGTTCTACCAGCTTCTATGAGAGTTCTATTCTTCCTCTCAGCTATCCCATTTTGCTGGGGTGTTCTTGGAGAGAAAAACTCTTGCTGAATCTCATGATGTTCACAGATTCTTGTCATGCATTCAGACTGAAACTCAATCCCATGGACATTTCTGATTTTGACCACAGTACTGTTCAGTTCATTCTGTATTTGCATGATAAATGTCTTGAAGACATTTGAGGTTTCAAACTTTTTCTTCAAAAATAATACCCAAACAAATCTGAAAAAGTCATCAACCACCACAAAGATGTATACCTTCCTACCTAAACTATGAACTGACATTGGACCAAACAAGTCCATATGCAAGAGGTATAAACACCTCACAGAATCTTTATTCTCAATTATTTTGAAGGAAGCTTTTGTCTGCTTACCCTTTTGGCATGCAGAGCAAATACCTTAGTGCATTTCATGTTATGATCATTTCTAAGTAACTCTTTACTATAGAGCTTTCGTATAGTCTTATAATTCAAATGAGTCAGTCTCTTGTGTCATTTGACACAATATGAGCCTTTCTCATTTGCAACTAGACAAATGAGAGAGTCAGATGATAAACAAAGAAAATTAAGACAATAGACATTCTCACTCCTAGTGCCAGTCAAAGTGACCTCTTGGTCACTTGATCTTCTTATATGACACTTATCCTTGTGGAAAGAAATGATATGGCCAAGATCACATAGTTGGCTTATGCTTAGCATAAGGTTGTGTTGCAACCCTTCCACATAAGCCACTTTTGTGAAAGTGATTAAGCCATTAGTGATCTTACCATAACCTTTGGTGATCACTTTATCTGATCCACCAAATATCACCTTAGGTCCATCCTTTACTGGAATGAAATCTTTCAGGAACCCCTTTGTTCCAGTCATGTTCCTGGAACAACCACTGTCCAAGTACCATATAGGGGTATGACAATTTGGACTCACCTGCAAGAAATAAATCACCTATCCTTAGGACTCCAATTCTCATTGGGTCCTAGTTGCATGTTAGGTTGAAAATGAACATGCCTGCCTACAGCTCTTCTGACAGGTAAGCGTGCATTAGCTCTATGTACACTATTATTGTGCCAGCAATAATGGTATAGTGACCCACTTTGCCACAACACCAACACTCATGAATGTTGTAGCTCCTTTTAAGGGTTGGTTTAACAACATTGCTGTCAGTAGCTCTCAGTCCAGCAGGTACAACAGCTGACTTCTTCTTAAGTGTTGGGTCTGGTACTCCAAACTTAAATGGTCTAGGATGAGCCATTTGAACCTCCTCATGGGCTCCCTTGTACCAACTAGCACCATTGCCATTCCTACCACCATAATGGTAAACAACTTTGTTCTTCCTTTTGGAATTACTAGCTCTAGTGTTCCCTTTGAAGCCTATCCCTTTCTTATCCTTTTGGGAGGAAAATGAATCTATCAAAAGCAACACAGTACATGACTTTGAAAACTTAGCCACTAGCTTCTCCTTTTGGAGTTTACCTTCTAGATTCCTGATAAGATCATTCTTAAAAGTTATGGTGTTCATCTGAATAACAGTAATGTTCTTCAGCTGACTAACTTTCCTAATTTTCTGCTCTAGCAAAGTTGATGTTTCAGAATGCTGGGAAGCAGCAAGCTTCAGAGATGCAATCTCCTTAGCCTGCTGTTTGGTCAGCAGCTTACTCCTTATGAATGCTTCCAGAAATTCACCATATCTTTCAATTATTTGATTTCTGTCTTCCTCAGATTCAGAACCATCTTCATCTCTTGATGAAGAAGCACTTATCTGAACCAGTCACATACTTGGACTTGGATGAATTGTTGGATGAAGAGTGTACCTTAGATGGTCCAGGATGATCCTGGCAGGAATCCTCATGTGATCTTGCCATCAGTGCAATGTAGGCTTTATCATCCTCTTCTGATTCTGATGAGGAAGACTCAGTCCAGCTTTTCTCCCTCTTAGCAATGAAAGTTTTCTCCTTCTGGCTTATCTTGTGGTGTTGATTCTTTTCACCAGCTTTTTTTTCTCTTAGGACAATCATCCACAACATGACCTCGCTTCCTGCAACAGAAACAAACAACCTTTTTAGAAAAATGTTTAACAGGTTTTGGATCATACCTGCTCTCTTTGGAGGGTTTATTCTTATTTCTGTAGTAGTCCTCTTTATGCTTGAAGGAAGAGGTAGGTTTGCTCCTCCGCCCCTTCTTTTTTATTAGCCTCATAAACTGCTTTGAGAAAGCAGCAAACTGCTCATCAGACATATTACAGCCTGATTCCTCTTGATCTGAATCTTCTGACTCAGCTGGCCTTCTTAGGTAAGAAGGATTCTTCTCCTTGCTCCTCTTGGAGCTATATGCCTTGAAGACCACAATAATTTTTTTGGCCTGGCCTTTGCTAGTCTCCTCTTCCTCTTTCCTTGCTGTCAGCTACATCTCATATGAAAGCAGCTTACCAAACAGTATGGATGGTGGAGTATTTGCCAGCTTTGTCACTTGTTTAATGACATATATCTTAATGTCTCAGTCTCTAGTAAGAGACCTAAGAAACTTATCTTTTAGCTCATAATTACTAAAGGCCCTGCCATAGGTCTTTAACTCCTTAACTGTCCTGAAGAACCTTTCATAACAGCTAGTTATGGTCTCCTCCATGATCTGTCTGAAGCTTCATACTCTTGATTTAGAATTGAATTTTATCATCTCTCACTTCCTCAGTGCCTTCCATATACACTATCAAGGTGTCCCACATTTCCTTTGAGGTCTTGCAGTGCACCAGGTTTTGAAAGGTGGAGTCATCTATGACACTAACTATGATGTGCCCTCTTATCCATTGTTGCTAAGATGACTTCATCCTTAGTCATTTCAGTGTAATTCTTTGGCGTCTGAAGATTTGCGTCAAGGACAGATATCTTCATTGGGATGAAGGGTCCTTCTTGAACTGTGATATAGATGTTAGAGGATCAGATGCTTTCATGAACAATCAGACCATTTCTTTACATATGCCAAAATTCTCCTTCCTGCAGAGAAGAAGTTTCATGGATCCAAGCTTTTTATAATTCTCTCCTGAACCCATCTTAACCTTCTGACAGCTACCCGGAAGATCTCCTCAGCCTGTTAAGTCTTTTCTTGAGCAACCTCCCCCTGATACCACTTGAAAGTCTTTGATTGCAAGGGTAGCTAATCACTTAGAGGGGGGGGGGGGGTGAATAAGTTATTACAGTCTTTTTAAGATTCTTTAAAATCTTCTATGACGTAAGTCCTACTGTATATACTTAATTCATCTTTCAAGAACACAATACTCAGCACATCAAAACACAATACACAGCACACCGAATTTTTATAGTAGTTCCCCAGTGTATGAGTACATCCACTGTCCCTCTCCGCCTTTCTAACAGTATGTGAGATAAGACACTTCTCTAAACACTGGCTCCTCAGAGATTACAGCACGATCATACCGGATCAGTCAGTCTCCACTGAGACTTACAACACTGGATCACAGCCCTCCACACAGTAATCACCTGACAACCACACTCAGGCACAAATGCCCTTTACACAGGCTGGGAGAAACAACCCCACACTGATCCACACAGGAATCAAATCACAGGCCCCACAGCCTTAACACAGATCTCACAGATTTTTCTCATAGCCTTTATAATTTAGCCTTTACAACAAGATCTCACAGATCTCTCACACAGCCTAAACAATTTAGGCCTCAACACAGATCTTTTACAGATCCACTAATTTTGAAAGAGTTGTTGATTTGACTCAAGAGAAATTATTCTCTGAGTCAATTTCTTCCTGGGCTAAGTAAATCTTAGCCCTATCTACTTTCCCAGCAACAAGAATGACAATCTTCGACTATCCGCGGCTTGTGCTGGAAATTCCTCAGGACTTTTATCATGTTCTTGCTGATGAAGGGGGAAGATTAATAATGAAAGTCTTTAATCAGCTAACCTTTATTGACAGGAAATGAATTGCGTTGCCTCTCCTTCTGTCCAGAGAAAACTCTGTGCAGATATCTTCTTCTTCAACGATCCAGAGAAAGATCTTCATATTTGGATCGGCTTGAATCGTGAATCAACATCAGCTAGGGCTTGCCTAGACTGATTCGTCTTCCTCAGAGAGATCCTCTGTTCTTGCTGTAGTAGATGTTGATTGCGCCAGCAAACTCAGAAACCCTTCAGATTTTTCAATTGAAGCTCTTGGTTCTGTAACAATAGCGGATGAAGACGACGAACTCCTGCTTCTCGTTTTTAGAATGTTAATCAGAAAAGCTTATTTGATCTTGATCTCAGCTATTATTTATAATCTGGTCGATTGGTGGATGACTGACACGTGTCCCAGTTTTAACGGTGGTTAAAACCTCAACTTAATCAAATTGAGATTCACTGTAGACTGACGACAACGTTAATGTCGATTTGCAGCATTTAAATAACGAATCAGAAAATCGTGGACTTGTTGACTTTCCTGACGTCAGCATCATTCTGGACTTAGCAAAATCAAGCAATATTTCAGAAATCCTCAGTTCGACGAACTCAAAACTCAGTTCGACGAACCCAGAGCTCAGCTCGACGAAATCAAGCATCACTTCAGAAATCTTCAGTTCGACAAACTCAAAACTCAGTTCGACGAACCCCGGGCTCAGCTCGACGAAATCAAACATCATTCCAGAATTCTTCAGTTCGACGAACTCAAAACTTAGTTCGACGAACCCAGGGCTCAGCTCGACAAAATCAAGCATCTTTCCAGAAATCCTCAGGTCGACGAACAGTTGAAAGCTGAGTTCGACGAAATCTGAACTTAGTTCGACGAAATCAAAGCTCAACTTGACGAAAAATGAATAAACAATATTTCGACGATTCTGGACTTAAAAATATTTCAGCTCTGGTAGGCGTTGAGAGAGTTAAGTGTATATGTCTCACTCAACGTTTTTTTCCTTGACCACATTCTTCTGCCCTTTCTGCTTAAAAGCGTTGAGAGCGTTGAGTGTATATGTCTCACTCAACGTTTTTTGCCTTAGTCATATTTTTCAGCTTTCTGCTTGATGACGTTGAGAGCGTTGAGTGTATAAGCTTCACTCAGCGCTTTTATACTTAGTCTAATTTTCTGCAATCTTGCATTCTTGCTGAAGTTTGACGTTGACAGACTCAGCATGACGTTGAGTGATGAAGCTTCACTCAACACTTCACTCAACGTTTCTTGACTTGGTCGATTTTCTGGCTTCCACTACTTAGGCTTTGACTTGATATTCTTGACTCAACGATTCTGTCCATATGACGTTGAGTGAGTTGAGCTCATTCAACGCCTGTGGACTTAGTCACATTTCTACCTTTTCAATACTGTAAGCTTTGACTGTCAGCCTTCTCTCAGCGCTATTAGCTGTATGACGTTGAATGAGCTTGTCTCTCTCAACGATTCTGGACTTACGCATTTTCTTGAATTTCCAGCCTATCACTTTGAGTCCACCTGTCATTGTCTCTTGAACTATATGTTCAATCATTGTTACAAAGACCAACCTGTATGCATGAACTTAAACATACATCAAATACAATTATGTGTATACCATTGACCTGTTTGACTTCTTACAAATCTAGGACATTGGGATCAATGGACCCAACAGTTTGCCATATGGATGTCTAAAGTAAGGTTGTATATGAACTCTATTGTTGGGGACATATTTGAATCTATCTTAACAAATCCCTTCACTCATATAAAGGTTGATGCGGCCAGAATGACTGAGGTCATAAAGTCCAAACATCAATGGACTGATGAAGATAAGAAGATGATTGACTTACAATGAAAAATCCATGAACATCTTGGTTTCAACACTTTCTGATGACCAATATCAGAAAGTGATGAATTGCACATCTGCAAAGGAGATGTTAGAAGTCTTCATTGTTATGGCAGATGGGAAGTGAGGTTGTTAGGAAGGGCAAGAAGGCTGACATCGGCCAATATGAAAACTTCAAGGTGAAGATTGATGAAGCGATGGTGGATTGGTACAAAAGATACACAACCATTATAAAAGGTTTAAGATATATTTGAAGAGAAATCTCTAATGAAGAGCAAACTGACAAATTACTTTAGAGCCTAACCAAGTAGTATCTCCAATACTCCTGGGATATTAAAGAAACTAGAAAATTAAGAGAGATCACCCACGATGCTATCTATGGAAGGCTCCTATACTTTGAGCTAGCTACCTCTCATGACAAAGGAGAAGGAGCAGCCTCTCAAATCAAGCCAACTCCACAGAAGCAAGCGGCTTTTGCTACCTCAGATGAAAACTAACCTTCTACACAGATGAAGAGATACGCTTCTTTGCTAGGAAGCTATTTGGTTGGAAGATGAGTCATTCTTCTAGACACTGGAACAAGGAAAAAGGCTCCAGAAGCTTAATATACAACAATAAGATTACAGCTGGTGAAATTGAATGTTATTACTGTAGAAAGAATGAGCACATCCACTGTGTGCAGAAAGAATGAGCAAGACTTGAAATAGTCTGAGGTAAATGGAAAGGTTGAAGACAATAATTTAGAAAAAGGGAGAAAGACATGATTGTCGAAAGAAACAAGGTGTCTAGCAGCTTGGGAAAGAATAGGAAGACATCAAATGTTACAAATATGAAAGAGGGCAAGGGACTTGGAGACGAGGACGCAACATATGTCGATGTCGGGACTATGACAATGCGGACAAGGATCCCAATTCGACGACGAACGTTCTCTAGAGGTACGCACAAGAGTAGCGCACCTGTCGCCCTTATCTTTTTATTATCACACATGCTGGTCGTGGGTTATTTACCATTTACCCTTGTGAATTTTGGAATTAGGCACTATATAAGCCTATGTGCATCTCTCATTTGGATTATCTTGAAGTTGTGATGATAATGGAGCTCTAAGGGTTTTCTCTTCTCCTCCTCTCTCACATTCCTTCTCCTCGTCTCATTTTCTCCTTCTCCATCTCAAATCCCCAACTATGCAACATTTGGTCTTACCCACCATCTTTTGGTAGTGGTTTTCGTTACCCGAACAAATCCAACACCTGATTTCGTAGCTCCAACTGATCCAACAACTGAGCCCGCATGCTCCCACCAGTTCTCCTTCGGTCTCGCCCAATCCGACTGTGCACGATCTGCTTCGGCCGTCCCGCGTCCTTACATCTCGTCCTGCATCGATCCCACAACCTAGCCGCACTCTCGATTTAGCAACTGAGCCCGCACGGCCTCTGGTCTCCGCTTGCTGCTTACGAGCCTTCCAGATCCGCCAATTTGCATGACCCCACCCTCCGTCTTCTTTTGATTCTTGATCCCTTTCCTTCTCTTCTCTAATTTTCCCCTTCTCTATCTCGGAATTCCCAACCCGCCATATTTTGGCAGCGGTTCCGTTGCTCGAACAAATCTAACACCCGAGCCCTGCTGATCCAACAACCGAGCCCACATGCTCCTACCAGTTTCCCTTTGGTCTCGCCCGATCCGAGTGTGCGCGCTTTGCTTTGGCTGTCCCGCGTCTTTACATCTCGTCCCACATCGATCCCGCAACCTAAACGCACGATCGATTTAGCAACTGAGCCCGCATTGCCTCTTGTCTCCGCTTGCTGCTCGCGAGCCTTCCAGATCTGCCAATCTGCTCGACATTGCCCTTCGTCTTCTTCTGATTCTTCCTGCCGAGCTTCTTGTGGCCTTAGTCCATCGATCCGTTGTTTCTTTACTTTATCCTCCACAGCCGACATTTGTATGCCTCGTATTCACTCAATGGGACCTTCAGACGCTCCCTCGGTGCAGCCCCCATCGATCCAGACATCTCCCACGCCTCAATGACTTGAGGCCTCCATTGCTTTCCTACCAGACCTGATGCAGTGACTGGGCGTGAAGTTTGACGCCCTCCTTGCTGGACAAGTGAGTTCCTTCTCAAACTCCAACGTAGTGTCCCCTTCGCTTCTCGAGGTGTATCTGGACCTTCCACGTAATCCTGTTCCGCCACCGGCAGGCATCCATCCAACTCACCATTCGTTCGACATTCCCTCCTTCAATCACACATACCATGTGGGTGGATTATTCATGTGGAATAATTCTTCGACATTTATCTAACCCCTGAGTCGCAAAAGGTTTCTATGGCTCTCATCGACATGGAGGGATTAATCCTCCATTGGGTCTGTTGGCTGCGACAGAACAACCCTTTGCTCTCTTGGATGGAACTCCAACAAGACCTCATTCTTCATTACGATTTTCAATATTCCGTGATGACCGTAGAATGTTTATGTGGCGTCCTCCAATTGGGCCTCCTTGATGACTACATCGACGAGTTCATTACCTTTGCAACGCACATTCCTGACCTCTATGTTGTTAAAGGCGTGCCTCAAGCTCAAGGCTCACCAGACTCAGAGGTTTGCGCCTTCATGCCCCTTATTTGCTCCTTTGAAATATAAAAGACGCGCATGAGGGAGATTTTTGTTGTAATTTTTTTTTCAAAAATAAAGAAAAAAATAATGTAAGAACTCAATAATTTTTTATTCATTTAGTGTTTGTGAAAGATAATTGTGCGTTGGGACTTAAATATGATAATGCGACCACATTGATTTTATTTTTAAGAGATATAAACGATAGTAATGAATGATTAATTAGTATACTAGATGAAGAATTTGATCGAGAAGCTAAAATGATGTTTGATGCTGATTATTTAACATGGATGTAGTTGCGCCTTGCCTTCGTCAGGCGCATGCCTGCGCCTTGCCTTCGTCAGGCGCATGCCTGCGCCTTGAGCCTTGCACGGCTCCAAGACCACTTTGTGTCTTGGTGAATCTTGCGCCTTTAATATCTAAGCCTGACCTACCGCCAGATCATTAATTGGGCTTCTTCATGCATGAGCTTCTTCCCCACATTCGGTCCCGCCTCTGCATCCACCACCCCAGACCATTACTGATGTCATGCATCTCGCTCACATGGTGAAAGAGGTCTTCAATTTTCACCTTCGTGGACACCGGCCAGCCACCAGGGAGTTCTATGCCCCAATCGATGGCCTACACCCCAACACCCTTATGGACACCACCCAAGGTGCATATGGATTCTCAGATCACCTCCCCGACCACCAAACGACCCCCATATGGCCAACCAAGAGTACCACGATCTTCGTACTGGGGGTCTCTGTTTATATTGTTAACAACCTTACTCCCCGATTCATGAATTTCCTCTGAAGGAGATCATCATCACCGTTGGTGAGGAAGACCTGGAGATCACCTTTGGGGATTTCGAAGCCCTAGAGGGTGATGACTCACCTGCTGCCACGGGTCCCCCTGCACGTCTGCATCGTCTAGAACTTTTTGTGCTCTGCGGTTGGCGGCACCTCTGCCCCTCACTATGACGCTCACTGGTTCCCTAGCTGACACTCCTCTGATGGTGCTGATTGATAGTGGGGTCAACCACAATTTCATCTCCCCTAGCCCTGTGACATAGCTCGACATTCGCCCATCTCCTCATCCTTTCACAACTTTCTTGGGCGACGAATGCCATACTACCAGTAGGTATCTCTTTACAGACTCGCACATAACCGTAGGCCCTTGCCCTCTCTGCGCATATTTTTATTCTTTTGAGCTCGGTGGCCTTGATGTCATACTCGGTATCGTGTGACTTCATACCCTCGGAGGTGTGTATATCAACTGGACCCTTATGATGATGCATTTTTTCTCATGCGGGTGGCCCTTTCCTCTTGTCTAGGGGAGGCGTCCTTTTCCCATCATTCGACAACACCTCATCCTACTCAGCAACAAGCGACAATAGATTTTACCGGATATTTGGGGTACGACGTCGGGCCGACCCACCTGACCACTCTACTATCCCGGCTGCAGTTTGTCAAGGAAGTTGCTTTTTCCTTAAGGACAAGGCAAAATTTCTAGAAGGCATCATTGTTACAAAAACAGAAGAGGGCAAGACACGAGGAGACTAGGATACGTCACATATGTCAACGTCGTGACCAAGGAGACATGGACATGAATCCCAATTCAACGACGGGTGTTCTCTAGTGGTGCACACGGTAGTAGCGCACCCATCATGCTTATCTTTTTATTATCGTGCATGTAGTTATTTACCGTTGTCCTTGCATATTTGGGAATTAGACACTATATAAGCCTATGTGTATCTCTCATTTGGATTATCTTGGAGGCATGATGAAAATGAGACCCCCCCCAGGAGTTTTCTCTTCTCCTCTTCTCTCTCATTCCTTCTCTTCTCTCATTTTCCCTTCTTCATCTCGAAATCCCTAGCTACATTACATCAAATTTAAGGATGAAGAAGGTTACTACAGATTCACTGAAGGAGACACAAGCAACTCCTATTAGGTACTAGATCTACACTCATTTGACTTTATTGCTCTAGATTGTATGAATGAATTTGAAAATATTTGCCTTGACAATCTTGAGTCTGGCAAGAGGATCATGGCTCTTGAAGGGGAGCTTAGAGTTTCCCTTGAGGAAAACAAGAGACTGGCCACATATTTATCAATAACTAAGGAAGAGTCTGACTGCATAAAGGAAAGTGGCAAGCTGTAATTCATTAATGAAAATTTTCAAGCAAGATTTCAGAAATCGGGATTAGGGGCTGATCCCTCCATTAGCGAATCTCAAGGATCTCTTCCCTTGAGCAAAGAACCTCCTATCTTTGTTTTTAAGGGTTTTGAAAATGAGAAAAATAGTCTCTCTGCCCGTAGCTCTAAATTCCATCAGGAAAAGAGCAAACCCTCTAAGCCTGTGATGACACAGAAGCAACATACTCACCGCTCTTCTCATCTTTACCCATCAGCATCTCAAAAAGATGAGGAAATCCTCTCCCCAAGGGAAAGGGAAAAAGGAAGGTTACAGAAAACTGTTTACCTAAGACAGTTAAGCCTCTAAAAAAACCTGCTGTATTCCCTTTTCATTCCTTACATAAAAGGACGAGCATGTATTATATCTTTTAATGCTTGTGTTGTTAAAAATGGTCATTTCATGGCTGAGTGTTGGTATACACACACAAACACATACTCCAAAGGCTACTGTTATCAGAGAAGTCAAAAGTTTATGTGCAATCTCTTGCTAATGGTCCCAAATCTATTTTGGGGTTCTATCATTTCTGAATGCAGGTGCCGCAGGTCCAAGTATCAACAAACTACACACTTGGACAGCTGGAGCTCCAGCAAAGCTTGGTGCAAGAAAGTTTGTCCCTCAGACTAATGTGCTTGGAAGAGCTCTTAACTCTTTTAAGGACTATATTGGAAGGTGGCACTAGAAAATCTGAATGAAATGAGTCCAGGGAACAACAAACTGAGCCTACTAAAAGAAGAATAAGAAAAGGAAGGGGATGTACAACTCAGGGGAAGTTGTCCTCATCCCTTACTTTGTACTAGACTCAGGAGGAGTCTAGCGCAACAAGGATGCTGAGGAGGCAAGGATGCAAAGTCAGTGAAGAAAACGGGAAGCTGAAGAAAGTCTGAGCAAAATCTGTCAAATTTTTTCAACAGGTATCAGACTAAGGCTCTATTTATTTGGGCGTTTCGCTGATCCGTTTTGGGCAAACGCCGCCGGAAGGAGGGTAAACAAATGAATCTCCGGCGGCGTTTGATCCGTTTCCACCCGCCCGTCTTGAGAAATGCCTCAAAAAGCTCTGTTTGGAGCAGCCACCTCCCCCCTCCGATTCGAACACTCCGTTTCCACCCGCCGGATCGACCCGCCACCGCAAAACCAAATGAAGCCTAAGGGGGAGTCTTATACTAAGGAATTCAGAAAATTTTCTGATGGAATAGGATAAGGAGCCTCCTCTAAACTTGTAAACCTTCAAAAAGGGGGAGACGAAACCTCCAAACATAAGGTGAAGAAGCCAAATACTGTCATCCCTATTTGTCTGAGAACAAAAATGGGGAGAAGTGTGAACAACAATGAGAAAATTGGTACCTTCACAAATTGTTATGTTCAATATCCTGACAAAGTGGGAGAAGTTTGTGACAGGAAAATTTGTACTCATATTCTGAAATTTTAAAGGCGAGTTCTGTGTAGTGGGAGAAAAATCCTGAAGGTAAGTTCAAGGGAGCTAGACTTGAACAAGGAAGCAATAGAAGCAAATCAGAAGAATCAAAAAGCTGTTAAGGAACTTATTAACTTAGTGGTATTATCCTCATTAAATAAGGAGACATTGTTGGAAAAAAAATCATATGGATTTGATTGTACAATACCAACATAAACCATAATAAGACTTGCCGAACAAGATGGAAGAAGATTAGAAGAAGAAGAAGCCAAGGAAAGCCTTAAAGAAGCTGTCAAATTCATTAAGGCAAGATAGAAATGACGATTTGATATTGACGTACGTCAAATTGTATGGGAACCAATTTGGTGCACAACTATGAGAAGTCGGAGCACAACCACTCAGAACTTAGAATTAAGAAGGCGCCGATGGAAGCTGGGAACATTGAGCTCCAAGTCAGAGCACACGGAAAAATTGGAGCACGCAAATTCATCCAGAGTGTAGTTAATAAATCCAGTCGACACATAGAACCTTATAACGAATTGAATCGATTAATGGAGCATTTAGAAGGAGATTTTTGACGAGAATTCTTTCAACCCGTTACCTTTCGAGGAAGAGATTAAACTACCTGGAGGGCGATTTTTTGATTAAGGAGATTTTAGAGATGAAAGATCTTTCATTTCCAGAAGAGTAGATATTGAAGATATACTGAAGGAGAATTCGATCCTAAAGGAAGGAGATCTTGTGTTTCTACCTTCCTACTTGATGTTGGAGAAAGAAGACCTATTATATAATACCCCTGCAAGAAGAAGAAAAAAAAGTCTTTTTGTCTCTCCGTCTCTATCTCTCCATTCTTTCTTCTTCCTCTCTGAAAACAGTGTCTCTTTCATTTCTCTGATACATGACCAGAAGAATTCTCACTTCTCTGAATACTCTTATTCTTAAATTGTTGTAATGGTTACCAGATCTCCTACCAAGAGATCTAAGGAGGCTTTGAATCTCCCATATGAAAAGATTCAGGAGGTTGCAGTCTCCTATGCTGAAAACCTCATCACTTTGATGAAGGCAGTGTGATTCTGCGGGTTGTGGAAGAGAGGGGTGGGTACCCATTTGATTAGAGGAACCTCTATAAAAAAAAATCTGTCATTTGAATGCACCTTTCTGTAGCTTAGCTTGTAAATTTTGCATTTTTCTATTTCTGTTTTTTGTTTAATGCTTGTGATCTTGAAACTGGTTTGCTGATATATTGTGTGATTTAGATAAAGAGAAAAGAATTTCAATCTCCATTCACCCACCCTCTAGAGTCTAGAGTAAAATTTTTGTCTCAACAAATCTCATGTTGCTCTAGTGTAAATTGAATTAGTATATGCGGTTATAAATTTAATGACATTATAATTTTTATATGGAATGTTTGTATTATAATTTAATAATTTTGCATATATAGTATTAATATTATTGGTTATAATTTAGTATATTATTTATTATTCTAAATTACATATTCTTGTGGCCTTCCCCACTCCCCCCATCACTCATGTACGTGCCTCGTTTCCCTCTCTTTAAACCTTAAATATAAAATATTCAAACCCTTGGCCTTCCCCAACTTTCCACCATCACCGCCAATGTGTTGCCTTATTCGCCCTCTCTCCCCCGATCTTCCCCTCCTCTCTCTCCGCCTCCCATCTCTCTCTCCTCTCTTTCTCTTATCCTCTCTGAACCGGCGGTGGTAGTTTTCTTAAAAATTGAATAGAAGCGGCATTGTTAATTATGCGGAACATACAAGGGTGATATGAGAAATTTGATGTGCATCGCTGAGGCAGTAGTGTATCATACACCACACACATGGGAGGAGCATGACTATGCATCTTCTACTCTGATATTTGATGTTGTGACCATACAAAAGAAGATAAAGCAGTTTCTCTTTAATATCATTAAAGCTAGTGGCATTTATGTTTTCAAAACTTTTATTTTTGTTATATCATTGAGGCATCTTTAAGATAAATAATTAAATTATTCTAAATTATGGTCGAACTTATTTTATGAGTATTTTTTGTGTAAAATATAAATCAACAATTTGATGTTGAGGTCGAATACAATATAACATGAAAACCAAAATAGTACTATGAAGACAACTTTATCTCATATGTATGTGTGTGTATATGTATGTGCAAGTATATATATGTATGTACGAGTATATATATGTACATGTGTGTGTATATATATATACATGTGTGTGTGTGTATATATATATATATATATATATATATATATATATATATATATTGTAGGGCTTGGAGAGTATACACTCACGCTATTTTAGAAAATTATAGCGAATTATAGCGCGAATACGGTATTTCGGGATTTAGACCCCCTAAATGGCTTCATTTGAAAAAGTGATCAACATGAAAGTTGTAGAGCTCGATGAGATCTACAACTTTTATGTTGATCACTTTTTCAAATGAAGTCGTTTAGACCCTCGATTTGGGCCCCGAAAAATGACTCTTCCGCAACCACGCGTTCGTACAATGTGCGGAAGTGGTATTTTTCGGGGCCCAAATCGGGAGCCTAAACGGCTTCATTTGAAAAAGTGATCAACATGAAAGTTGTAGATCTCATCGACATATACAACTTTCATGTTGATTACTTTTTCAAATGAGAAACATTTGGTGGTCAAAGTCCCAAAATTCAGCATTCACGCTATAATTTTGTAAAATAGCTCGAGCTAATACCCTCTTTTCTAATATATATATATATATATATATATATATATATATATATATATATATATATATATTATATATAGAAATACTTTTAGGACCAAGCTGAGACCTAATTACTTCCACAACAAATCTCAGTCGTTGGATCAACATAATATGGTCTGCACAGTCATTTCTCCCAAATCCACCTCTGCACCCGCCAAAGGCCCGATGCCCAGTTTCTCCAAAATCATAACTCGTCACTTGCCTCTGCCGCCACCAGCTGCCTGGCCGGAGCCCACCGGCGAACCCGCCGGGGTCCGGCAAACCCCCGGGGAGTGCCGGTCAGTCCTCTAGCGGCGGCAAAGGCTTAACCGTAAGCATGCATGGGGTGAACAATGACACCAAATTAGTCCCACATTGTGGGATACATCTGGGCTATCATGTAAATAATATCAGGAGGTACATCAATTTGAATTTTAGAGTATATCAGGACAATGACAAGGTTATATATGGCAATGTTTAGGAGGTCGCCTGTGGGCTCCGGGCAGGCCTCCGACGACAGCCGCCTTTTTTATTTCATTTTTTTTGCACAATTATTTTTCATTTCAACAAACAAAAATTATAATTAAGTTAATTTTTTTAAAAAATAAAACAATAAATTTTAAATATTAAAAAAATAAACAAAATAATTTTACATAAGCCCGTACCCCGGGGGCGAGCGAAGCCCGTTGTCGGCGGGCCGGGTACTATCGCGCGGGCCACGGGGGGCCGTGTACTCTCACTCGTGTGTCTTTATATATATATATATATATTATATATATATTTATATCTATCACTACTATATAAGAAAACTTGTCTTTGGTGCAACATTCAAAAATGCCAAGTATACCCTCATTTTTAAATTTTAATGACTTGATATATATTACAATCTATTTCAAAAAAAAATATAATGTCTATTCAAGTAATTACACTATCCCCAAATTTAGAGTAACGATGAAATCCATTAAAATTCAAAAACTTTTTATCAGTGCTCCTACACCTACTATGATAGGCTATCATTAGACATGTCAGCGGGCTATTCGAGGAAAGTTGTCATTCGGCATATCAGCGGCTATTCGAAGAGCAATGTAATTTTTTTAATTAATTCAATTTAATTTTTTCATGTTTTCAATTTAAAATTTTAATTAATTAATTTTTTAATTTATTTTATTAATGTTTTCAATTTAAAAAAACAGACGGTTGGGGGGTGGGCGAAGCCCGCCGGGGGGCGGACAAAGCCCGTCGTCGTCGACCGGGTATTGTGGCGCATGGCCATCGGGCCGGAGGCCCGTGTCTGTCACTAGTATATATATATATATATATATATATATATATATATATATATATATATATATATATATATCTTTAACTACATTAAAGAAGTAGTTTTGAATTGTAGAATCAGATCACGATCGATCACGACCGTTGAATATAAATCAAATATTTGATTGCAACCGTTGATCACAACAACGAATCAGGTTCGTTCATATTTTTTCTTAGGTCTCCTAAACCTATATAGGGCCTCTCAAATCAATATATTTTTGTAGGCCGTCCCTACAACCCGTCAGCCCAGTCCAAAATTAAACAGAAACACTGCTTAAAAAGCCCACTAGGAAAGCCCAACAAGAGAAACAATCCGCCGGAGTTTGAGGCCCGCCAGAATTTCAGGCCCGCCATTATAACTTTACTTCTACAAAGGGAACAAAAACATATATACCCGAACACCAAACATGCACAGGCGGTGTGAGACTAAATCCCGCCTGGGATTAATAGAATCCCAGGCGGGATTAATTAGGCGGCATTAATCCCGCACTTATGCGAGATTAATGCCGCGCTTAGGCATTAAATCCCGCCTAGGCGGTATTAATCCCGCCTAACTAGGCGGGATTTAATCCCGCCTAAGTGGCGGGACATTAAATCCCGCCCAGGCGGGATTAATCCCGCCTAACTAGGCGGGATTTAATCCCGCCTAAGTGCGGGATTTAAATGATTACAATCCCGGCTTTATTTAAATGTTTATAATCCCGGGGGGCGGGCGCAGTCCGCCGCGGGGCGGGCTCAGCCAGGTGCGGGCGAAGCCCGCCGTCACGGGCCGGGTACTGTGGCGCGTAGCCATAGAGGCGGAGCCCCGTGTCGGACACTAGTATATATATATATATATAATAAGTAGTTGTGGTGATTGATTTAAATAGTTACATCAAGATGACAGATGACATTTGATGCTCCAAAGGGTACTTACAGACTGTGTTGTTGGGTGTGCGAGTACTGGTGAGATGTTGGCTTGAGCTTCGATGCCTTTACAACTACTATTCATGGCATATTTATAAGCCACACAGGTTCTTCCCACGGGCAACCTTCAGAAATACGAGCCGACCGCTTACAAGATGTGGCAAAATTTACCCAGGAAATAAAATGATAGTCAACCGAGGAAGGTCCGCAAATGTGTTGGTGTGGGGGCCGCGGTTGCTGGAAGAGGCGAGCGGGTTAAGCTATGCCAGCGCCTGAATGGTAGTACTAATCGAAGCCGAGGAAGGAGATCCCCTTGCAATCGGAGCAAAGGTCGTGCAAGTCCCTAGGCTCACCCGAAGTATACAAGCGGTGAACTCGCGTCGGCGAGTTCTCTAAAATGGTCTGCAAGTTCTCAGAAATGGTCGGTTAATACTCCTCTGATGGCATGCGAGTTCTTATGACCTTGCTGGCTGGTTGATGAGATCTTCAACTTTGTCCGGGAAGAAAGTCGTGTCATCCTAGCTATCAACAACGAACATGATGGAATTTGGGCAAACAAAATAGTTGTAAAGGCATCAAAGCTCGAGCCAAGATTCCGTAGTACTCGCACACCCTACAATAGAGTCTGTGAGTACCTTTTGGCACACCCTACAACAGAGTCTTTTAGTACCTCTTGGCACACCCTACAACAGAGTCTTTTAGTACCTCTTGGCACACCCTACAACAGAGTCTGTGAGTACCTTTTGGCACACCCTATAACAGTAGCTGCAACCTTTTCAATCATTCAATAAAATCAACACAGTTAAGTTTCGTACTGTGTGAAATCTGGTCTCACAGCTCGCCGCACTCTTCCTTCTTGCCCTAGTATTCATGGCATAGAGTACTCGACCACTCATAGCATCCCCATTTCATTATTTCTGCTGAGTGTGGAGTTGGGACATTTTGTACCCCAACAAGGAGTTTGTCTTATGATCGAATCTTGTTCATTATATAATTTAATGCAATGTCTGTTCATGGAGTGCTCTCTCTCTCTCTATCTCACTTTGAGTGTTTTCTCTCTCATTTGGTAGCTAATTGATGATCTGTTGTGGCAATAATATGTTATTACATTTAATGGCTGATTTTATTTTTTTTTCTTCTCAAACTTCAGACGGGCATAAACATGAACTTCTAAGTTGGGAAATAAATAACCAACCGGCCCCGTAATGCAAACACACAAACAAATTTATATATTAGAAAAAGGTTAACATCCTGAATCTGATTAATGCAGTTTGGTGAGGGTGTCTGTTTAAGAGAAAATTGTTGCATAATATGACCCAAATTTCCTTCAGAAAGAAGATAAATGTTGGCTGGCTATATAAGTAAAAGTTTAGACCCGAATATACGAGGCACATTTTCATTGTTATTACTGGAGTTTAATTAAATCCTCTTGCTAAAAGTGCTAAGGTGTCAGCAATATTGTGATGGGTGATATCTGTCCAAGTTACCTCACTTAAAACTAAAATCACACGGTTTAATTTATTATGGACCAAACTGAGCTAAAACAGATAATACTTCGCACCCTATAGTTAAATTCTAAAGGAATTGTATCCAACCATTTGTGTCAATCTTGATTTTGCTTTTAAATGTTCTGTAGTTATTCTTATAGTAATTGTTTTTTTAATGTCATGTGTTTGCAACCTCTCTAAAGAGTTACGCTTCTATGTCACTGTATTTAGATTGCCCTTTAACTTTTTCTGATTGCGGGGACCCAGTTTTACTGACTTATTATTTTATATTGTGCATGCCTTGTTTTTTTGAATTCTTATGTATAATTTTTTTGTTTTCCTTGAACGGAATTAGAATGGTGATATCAAAAAGGCATTTGTGCCCCCACGGGAAGTACACGACCAAATCACTCATTCCATGCCACCCCAGAAGGTCGAGCTCTTCAATTCCTTGGAGGATTGGGCGAAGGACAACATTCTGATACATTTGAAGCCTGTTGAGAAATGCTGGCAACCACAGGATTTCTTGCCAGACCCTGCAGCCGAGACATTCAATGATGAAATTAAGGAACTCAGGGAACGCGCGAAGGAAATTACCGATGATTATTTTGTGGTCTTGGTTGGAGACATGATCACAGAGGAGGCTTTACCCACTTATCAAACCATGCTGAATACGCTTGATGGCATCCGGGATGAAACCGGTGCAAGCCTTACTTCTTGGGCCAATTGGACTCGAGCGTGGACTGCGGAAGAAAATCGACACGGTGATCTTCTCAACAAGTATCTCTATCTTACTGGAAGAGTTGACATGAAACAAATCGAGAAGACAATTCAGTATCTGATTGGCTTTGGAATGGTAAGATCTATTCATGTTGCTTGTTTCTGGAACTTTTAAGCTCTTCCAGTAGAATTAATGCTCCAGTTCGGTCTTAAATTTTACATACCATAAATGTGGATGATATCAAGTATGATTCATGAAACAGTTGGGTTGGGATCTAATTTTCACTGTTTTTTAGGATCCGGGAACGGAAAACAATCCGTACCTGGGCTTCATTTACACATCTTTCCAGGAGCGCGCTACGTTCATTTCCCATGGAAACACTGCCAGGCATGCGAAGGAGTATGGGGACCTGAAACTGGCACAAATTTGTGGTATTATCGCATCAGATGAGAAGCGCCACGAGACTGCCTATACCAAGATCGTTGAGAAGCTCTTTGAGATTGACCCTGATGGGACTGTTCTCGCCTTTGCCGACATGATGAAGAAGAAGATATCAATGCCTGCCCACCTCATGTTTGATGGTCGAGACAATAACCTCTTCGAGCACTTCTCTTTGGTGACACAGCGGCTCGGTGTGTACACTGCCAAAGACTATGCCGACATCCTCGAGTTCCTTGTTGGCAGATGGAAGGTGGGGGAGCTCACCGGGTTATCTGGTGATGGAAAGAAGGCTCAGGACTTTGTCTGCACCCTTGTACCGAGAATCCGAAAGCTAGAGGAGAGGGCTCAGGTGAGGGCCAAGCCAAGAGGAAATATGCGCTTCAGCTGGATATTCGATCGGGAATTAATGCTCTAAGCTTCTATTTTGCAATTGCTGTATTTTTTTGGTTAAACGTGGTACCATGCCCTTGTCCCACCATCAATTTGCTTTACAGAGGAAAAAAATGCATTTTCGTGCCAATAATTCGGTTTATTTTGTTCCACGTGGTTCGTGTTGTGCGCACACACGGTGTAGGCTTGTAGGGATGCAAGCATGCATCTCTCTCGTTGTGAGGTCATAAGGTTGCATTTTAGGTGTGTTTTGTAGGGTCAATTTTGTTAGCATGTTTTGAATGATTCTTCTTTGTGTAGTTATGCCTTTAGAGTCATGCCCAAAATCTGAAATTTAAATTATATTTTTTTATTGTTCCAGTAATTTTTACTAGTTTAATATGGGAAGGTGATTTGTTTTCTTATTATCTTGAGTGTCCTCTACTGGGTTATATGGTTTGTAATTATTGTAATTAAAGCTCTTTTTTATGGTTCCAGTAATTTCTACTAGTTTAATATTGATTTGTTTTCATCTCCAATCACTATTTCTAACTGCAGTCATTCACTCAAATAAGCCCTGCGCCTCCTTTTAAATCTATCTGCAAAAATACTGGCATTTGAACGTCTGAGACTGCCTAGGGTTAATGACATAACTCACGATTATATTGTGTAGCTGTATATTTAACAGCTATTATGGGTACTGAGTGCAGTACTGTCATCAGATAACCGTGCCTGTAATTTTTTTAGGTGATTGTTTTGAGCAAATCTATTTTGATAGGAGACAAACCAAATTTTAAAATTAAAAATATTAAATAAGTAATCTTTTTATGGCGTGAAATATATAGTGGCAAATCACGATCGTTTTGCCTGCAGAAAACCCTTTCCCTTGGCTCCTGGTTCCTGTGCGGTAGCCGAGCATCCATCTCCCTCTCATCCATCTACGGCAAGCTCGTCCGCCTCCTACTCGTCCATCTCCGGCGAGGGCGTGTGCCTCTAGGTCCTTTTAGAGCCGTGTTTGTTTCTGCCTCCAAATTTTAAATGAAATTATGTGTAGGTAATTTCATTCCGTTTAAACTTATGGTGTCAGATTTCGATTTTTTTCTGAATTAGCTTTAGATCTTGAAAGCTTTAGGTGTTTTGATGATTTCAATTTTTTTCTGCTTTAGTTTTCGTTAAAAACTTTAGGCCCAATGCTCCGCCACTTCATTTTGTTCCAGTAGAATGATTAGTTTTTTTTTTATTTTGCCAAATATTTTGAATTAGTTTTCTGAAACCCACAAAAAGGTTGCAAAGACTAAGACTTCATTTGGTTTGGCGGTGGCGGATCGATCCGGCGGGTGGAAACAGAGTGTTCGAATCGGAGGGGGGAGGTGGCTTCTCCAAACAGAGCTTTTTGGAACGTTTCTCAAGGCGGGCGGGAGGAAACAGAGCAAATGCCACCGGAGGTTTATTTGTTTACCCGCCTTCCGACAGCGTTTGCCTCAAACGGAGCGGCAAAACGCCGAACCAAATAGAGCCGAAAAATAGAATGCGTAGAGCCAGCCGTTGGCAAAGAGATGCAACAATACATATTAGGGGTGCAAATGAGTCGAGCTCGAGTCGAGCTTGGCAAAATTTCCAAGCTCGAGCTCGAGCTGATCATTTCGAGCTCGAGCTCGAGCTCGTCGAGCTCATTTTGTACTGGCTCGAGCTCGAGCTCATTGCGTGCTTATCGAGCCCGAGATCGAGCTTCGAGCTCGCGAGCTCGAGCTGCTCGCTAGCTTTTTAGCTCATGAGCCTGATTTTTCTTTATATTTTTTAATTTTAAAAAAATTATATTGGAATAAAAAGCTAGTGAGCCGGCTCGCGAGTTCGTGAACAATAATATTCGATCTCGAGCTCGACTCGTAATCGAGCTCGAGCTCGAGCTCCACAGGCTTGAGCTCGAGTCGAGCTTTTTAGCTCCTTTGGATAAGTGGATGACGATGTCTGATATGTGACTGATCATTTCTTCTTGCTACAATATTATGTTAGTGCATTCCATCATGTTTCAGTCTTTCACATTTTTGTCATTGCATTCGCCACCACCTGCAATTTGAAGAACATTATTCATGAGGTTTATTCATGAAAATCACTTTGTACAACTACGTGTGCGTGAAGGCTGCCCACTACCTCTAACTATCTCAATTTGGAGGAGGTATCATGAAGAAATTGTCATAGAATGGTACACATTTAACTCTGCACATTAATTTGTATTTTTGTTTAATCTATATATTTTGTTAAGGTTAAAAAATGTATACTATTTGAAATACCCTAACCTAGTTTAACAGGAAATTAAAAGTCTGGTTGGACCCACGATAAAAAGTAAGCTAAGGGTATAAAACATGTAAAAATAAAAGTACTAAATGGTAACTTACAATGGAAGTAGAGCAAGAAAAATCTATGAGCAAAAGTATACCTCACAATACTGAATTCACAGAGTCAACTAGAACTGAAAATAACGCTATGAAACTGATATATTGTCAGTTTGAAATAAACTGATATTTCAAAACATGATTGGAGTACAATAACTGTAACGCCCTGAAACTCAAAAGAGCGATGTGAGGCGTTTTGAGCCATGTTTGGAACTTGGTAGGGGGCACACGGCCTGGGATACGGTCGTGTCCCAGGGGCGTGTCGTGCTCGGGTCGACGATCTGGCCGAGAGGTCGACGAATTTGGAGTCGACGATCGTCGAGCAGCGAACACGGCCTGAGACACGGGCGTGTCCCAGGCCGTGTCCTTCTCGGGTGGTTGGCCGAGTTGTGTTGGGGGAGAAACACGGCCTAGAGGCTGGAGCCCAGGCGTGTTCGGGTTTGACACGGGTGTGTCAAATTGGACACGGGCATGTCCAATACCCGTGTCCTTCACGAGTTGGTGTTGGTCCTGTGTCGATGGAGTAACACGACACACTACACGACCGTGTACTGTATGACACGGGCGTGTCAAGTTTGACACGGGCGTGTCGGGTGCCCGTGTTCTTTTCAGGACGCGTCGGTTTCGACGACGAATGGGGAACACGACCCTAGACACGAGCGTGTCACAAGCCGTGTTCGGCCCAGATTTTGGATTTCAAGTCCGGATCGTGGCCGTCCGTTTCCTTATTTTGGGATACAACGGCTGGGGGTTGTTCCTGCTGGGTTATACCCGGGAATAGGGTTTCAAAGTCCTCATTTTCTCTTACTCAATCTCTTTCTAAAGTTCTAGAGAGAGGGGAGAGCAAGGAAGAAGAAGGAGGCTAGATCCGGTCACCGGCGGAGCTTCGGAGCTCCAAATCGCAAGCCGACTTCGGATATACGGAGGCGAGGACAACGCGGTGCTTTTCATCCGCATAGATTTCCATGGCGCCAAGGAAAAATGCTATGGTAACGATTCTCATCCTAGGACATGTGAAGTCATCTTTTCCTTTGCATAGGAAGCCCGCTCTCGCGAATTTGCTGTGAGTTTGAGGCGTTCCTTCGGGTAGACATGAATAGTCCCCGTTGTGTACATGTAGAGTCTGTAATCGAGAATCGGACATAGGCATGATGTGTGAAGCCTACCCGGACAAGTTGGACTGGATCGGTGGTGTTGCATTGCATGAATGGCCGGAGAAGACTTCACGTCGATGGTTGTTTTTCGGGTTTTTCTACGCGGTAGATTGCAACAGGGAGCCTTGAGGATTAACTCCAAGGTGCACCCGAAAAACTGGGCAGATGCGTGATTCTGCCAACATGGTGGCCTGAGAGCCAACTTGAACATAACTGGGTTATGTGATGCGTGTAAACGATTTGGGACTCGGGGAGCTAACCCGCGCATATGGCTTAAATTGACGTTGCAGTGTGAGCAACGGGTTAAGCGGAACCGTGCCCGGTCTATGTCGTTCGGTACAAGCAACCTAAAGCTACGTGGGACTTGCCGTTGGCATAGATAGTAGGTATCAGGTTGTCTATGACTTAAATTGACGTGACATCGGCCGGAAGGACCTAAATGCTCGCAAGATTGGCCGTCCTAGTGGCGGTGGTGAGACCGAGATGTCTATGGCTTAAATTGACGTGACGTTGACCGGTTCACCGAGAATGTGCGCTGAGAGCACGGGGTGTGTGGCCGTGCATGCCCACGCCTGTGATGAAGTGTTTATGTATACTGTTTGGTTATGCTAACAAAGTGCAGGGAAAGGAGCATCACCGCCTCGAGTTTGTGGGCAGGATCATTTTAATTTGGTCAGCATAACTGACCGTTGCTTTTGTTTGCCACCGTGCGGTGGATTGTTGTTTGCAGGTGCTGCGGAGCCAAGTGGTAAATAGCGGGCAAAAGCTCATGTTGCTGTGCCGGCCCTCGAAGGCCTAATTATTGAGTGTTTACTTGCTTTGTTCATGTGTGACCGGCCTGCGTGCCGAGGTTTGGAAAAACACTGTAATTTGAGTAAACAATTGTAAGACCTTAAGGCCATAGTACTTGTGTATTGTACCTTCATTCCTGCTGGTTTGAGTAGTGGACATTTATGCTTATGCTAGGTTCTTTGTTTTGCAACATTTAAATTGCTTCCGCTAGAATGTACTCTGTGTATGACGTTGATTCTTAGTTGGATGGTTTCCATTGAGTAACCGCCCGGTCTGTCTGTGATATATGACGTCGGGCCCCGGTCGGACCTACTACTATATGCTATGCGACGGATATGGTGTTACAATTTGGTATCAGACTATTGGTTTCGGTCAACTTAAATGAATTCGTGGACGAATTCTTTTAAGGGGGGTGAGCATATGTGTGTGCGTCATCGTTATAACATCAAAAGAACCCATGAATGTCCACTTAGGAATGAAAATACATGTGTTTGAGTAACCTGCGTGTTCCTATAATTGCTTTTTGCAATTTTATTTGGTCGCTTAGCGGTGTTTTGTACAACTATAGGTGACCAAAAGTGGTGCAGGGCTGTCAGAACGACCGATTTTTGAGGCTAGTAACGCACCAAATGATGCTCCTGCAACACCTCCCTCGACTGAAACCATACGATTGGTTGCCGAAGCAGTGTTTGTCATGATCAACGTGCAGCCTGCAAGGCAAATGCAGCAGCCCGCTCCTACGATGGAGCAGGTACCGCCTCAAACGGATGAACCAAGAAGAGTGGAGCAAATAGTGGTGGAACCTTTGGTGCTTAGGAGAGAAACTGAGAGACAGCTCAAACATGTTATGGTCTTCAATCTTCCTGTGTTCTCGGGTTGGGAACCCCATCCCAAGCTAAAGATTGGCTCTCCCGAGTGAAGAGAGTCTTGACAGCGACGGAGACGGAGGAGTGGCAGATGACCACTATAGCTATGTTCCTTATGGACGGTGATACTAGGCTGTGGTGGGAAGGTTTGGAGCTTCATCACTTGAGGGGGAGGCAACT
Organism: Platanthera guangdongensis; assembly: GCA_039583875.1. Classification (NCBI taxonomy): domain Eukaryota; kingdom Viridiplantae; phylum Streptophyta; class Magnoliopsida; order Asparagales; family Orchidaceae; genus Platanthera; species Platanthera guangdongensis. Next base: position 157,856,432 of record CM077156.1, read on the forward strand.
CACGGACATCCCGATGGAAGAGTTTTCAGGACTGTTCTTGGCAAGGTACCTTCCTTCGACTCAGAGGATTACGATGGATAATGAGTTCCAGAGGTTGGTGGAAGGAGAGAGTAGCATGGATGAGTATCTCCATGAGTTTACTCGATTGGTTCGGTACGCTAACTCCACAATCGCGGATGAGGAGCACAAGACGAACCGATTCTATGAAGGTTTGAGAGATGACTTAAGGCTACTGCTCTCGGGGCCTATGACGCGGGGCTTCTTGACCCTGGTCAATACGACCCGGTCTTTGGAGAAGGACTTGAAGAATGGGCAAGAAAAGAAAAGCTATGGTGATAAGAAGACAGAGTTTAAAGTGCCGACTGCTTCGAAGTCTGGTTATCGTAAGTTCTGCAAGAAGGCTAGGACCTCGGGTCCAGCCCCCTCTTCTGGTTCTTCTGGGGCGACTACGGGTCGAACCCCGGGTGCATGCTTTACTTGTGGAAAGCTGGGATACTTTGCCCGGGACTGCTGGAGCGGACATCCCAGGTCCGAGAGGAAGTCGGGAGCAACATATGAAGAGAAGGGCAAGGCGATGGAGTCAACCACGTCCCATTATTCTCCGGCTCAACCTAGAGTTTATAATTTTGGCCAGTAGGAGGCCATTAAGCAAGCGGATGTGGTGACATGTACAGTTTAAATTTATAGCAAGTTAATTTTTAAATACTTGTTATGCGTGTGTTACCTTACCAGTTCTTGTTTAGGATTTGTTTTGATTTGTGATAATCCGGCGAGAGCACTCTTTGATACGGGAGCTTCGTACTCCTTTTTGTCCGAAGGATTCATATTGCGCATTGGAGTACCTTCTCCGATGGAAAAGGGCAAACTGGATGTGTTGTTGCCAAATGAGTGTTCAATGCGCGCGGATAGAATCTGTGGCATAAAGATTTGTAGTGGGAGTCAAGAGTTCAATTTGCAAGCGTCGTTACTACCACTGGTGGAGTTCGACGTGGTATTTGGCATGGACTGGATCTCGGAGCAGCAAGCTTATATTGATTGCGGTTGCAAGGAAGTCAAGTTGGGAACTGGTCATGAGATGACTTTCACGGGCTTGAAAGGGTCGAGCAAGACTTTGATGTCCGCTCTTCAGGTGGTGAAGGCGGTTCGTGCTGGTGCAGAGCTGTTCTTTACGCTAGTGGAGGTTGCAAAGCCTAAGCCTACGTTGGACAGTATTTCAGTGGTGTCCGAGTACCCTGATGTGTTCCCTGGCGATCTTCCTGGAGCCCCACCTCAACGGGAGATAGACTTCACTATCGAGCTAGTGTCAGGTGCGAAACCTGTGTCACGTTCTCCGTATCGGCTGCGCCTAAGGAAATGGCGGAGCTGAAGGTTCAACTTCAAGAGTTGTTGGAGCAGGGGTATGTGCGTCCAAGTTCGTCGCCTTGGAGTGCACCGGTCCTTTTTGTTAAGAAAAAGGATGGAAACTTGAGACTTTGTATTGATTACCGAGAACTGAACTAGCTAACGGAGAAGAACATGTACCCAATCCCAAGGATTGATGATCTATTTGATCAGTTAGTCGGGTCAACGGTGTACTCAAAATTGGATCTTAAGTCCGGATATTATCAGCTAAGGATAAGGGAGAGTGATATCCCTAAGACAGCTTTTAGTACGAGATACAAGCATTACGAGTTTACGGTCATGCCGTTTGGGCTGACGAATGCGCTGTCGGTGTTTATGGATTTGATGAACAGGACTTTCAGGGAGTACCTAGACCACTTTGTGATCGTCTTCATCGACGACATTTTGGTGTACTCGCAGAGTGAGGAGGATTACTTTAAGCATCTGCATTTGGTGCTGGAGACGCTGAGGAGGAATCAATTGCACACCAAGTTCTCCAAATACGAGTTTTGGTTATCCTCAGTAGCGTTCCTTGGTCACATAGTTAGTGGAGAGGGAATTGCGGTGGATCCAGCGAAGATTGTTGTGATACGAGAGTGGCCTGTACTGTCTACGGTAGTGGAAGTCCGGAGTTTTCTGAGGCTTGCCGGCTATTACAGGCTCTTCGTGGAGAACTTCTCGCGGATAGCGTTACCCCTCACGACTTTGACGAGGAAAGAACAGAAGTTCGTTTGGACGCCGGAGTGCGCACGAGCTTTTGAGTAGTTAAAGTGTCGGTTGACCACGACGTCGGTTCTTAGTTCGCCGAGTGGGACCGAAGGCTTTGAAATCTACAACGATGCTTCTAGCAGTGGCTTGGGTTGTGTACTACTGCAGCATGGAAGTGTGATAGCGTATGGCTCGAGATAGCTAAAAGTGCACGAGAGGAATTATCCGGTCCATGACTTGGAGTTAGCGGCCGTGATTTTTGCCTTGAAGCTGTGGAGGCACTACTTGTATAGGGTGAAGGTCGATATCTATACCGATCACAAGAGCCTGAAATATTTGTTGGATCAGAAAGATCTAAACATGCGATAACTGAGATGGATGGAGTTCCTGGGGGACTACACATTCAAGATTCACTATATGTCGGGGAAAGACAATGCGGTTGAGGACGCGTTGAGCCGCAGGGCCCTGACTCAAGCTAATTGGCTGTCGGTCCATGACGAGCGGTTGCTTCGGGAGTTGGAGGCATTGGAGATCTCTTACGTAGACAAGCAATCAAGTGCAGAAGCGCTATTGAACTGGACGGAAGTTCAGTGTGACCTGGCTGATCGGATTCGGTAGGCTTTGGATTTGGATGGTCGCATGAAGCAACTCATGATAGAGGCTTTGGATGGGTCAAATTCCTAATTTGTTGTTGAGGATGGATTGCTTTGGAAAGACGATCGTCTATGCGTCCCAAGCGTGGACAATTTGCGGGTGGAACTGTTGTACAAGGCGCATCATACCAAGTACTCGATTCACCCGGGGAGCACGAAGATGTACCGCGATGTGAAGAAATTGTTCTGGTGGCCAGGACTTAAGAAGGATGTGGCATTGTCCGTGGCGAAGTGTCAAACATGCGCCTTAGTGAAGGCGGAGTGTCAAAAGCTGGGAGGATTCTTGAAGTCCTTGCCTATTCCGGAGTGGAAGTTCAACGACATTACTATGGACTTTGTGCATGGTCTGCCAAGATCGCAAAAGGGAAACGACGCTCTCTGGGTGGTCGTGGATCGTTTTACGAAGGTGTCGCACTTCATTCCGCATAGGAAGGACGATTCTGTGGAGACATTGACAAAGTTATTTGTGGATAACATAGTACGGCTTCACGGTGTGCCACGCAGCATCGTGAGTGACCGAGATGTGTGGTTCACGTCCAATGATTGGAGGCTGGTGCAGCAGATGTGGGAATAAAACTGAGTTTCAGCACAGTATTTCATCCGCAGACGGATGGGCAGACCTAGAGGGTCAATAGGACAATGGAAGACATGCTTCGCATAGGCGTCCTGGACTTTGGGAAGCAGTGGGAAGACTACCTATACTTGGTGGAATTTGCGTACAACAATAACTACCAGACGAGCATACAAATGGTGCCCTTTGAGCCCCTTTATGGTAGAAGATGTCGCACGTCGTTGTCTTGGTTGGAAACGGGTGATTCAAAGTTGTACAAGCGCCAAGAGGTGGAAGATGCAACGTCGTTGGTTCGAACGATTCGAGAGAGATTGCTAATCTCCCAGTACCGACAGACTAAGTACTATAACGCCAAGCATAGGAACGTGGAGTTCACTATCGGCGACTGGATATACTTGAAGATCAAGCTGTTCAAGGGTGTCTCGCAGGTGCGGTGCTTGAAGAAGCTAAGCCTGAGGTACCTTTGACCGTTTGAGGTTCTGGAGCGGATTGGCGAAGCAGCTTATCGATTGAGGCTATCAGTGGAGCTAAGTGGTCTACACGATGTATTCCATATATCAGTGCTGCGGAAGGCGGTGCAAGAGCCTTCGCAAGTGATTGCGGTCGACCAAGTGCCGGTCGATAATGGGTTGACGATGAAGGTCAAGCCTATACACATTGAGGACTCGGAAGTCAAGCGGCTACGCAACAAAGTGATCAGGATGGTTAAGGTCCTTTGGGACAATTGCAGTCGGGAAGAACTCTCTTGGGAGCGAGAGAAGACCATGCTTGAGGAGTACCCGGAGTTATTCCACTCAAGTACCGTTTAAGATTTGTTTTTATCTTTCCTTTATAATTTCGGGACGAAATTCTTTTAAGAGGGAGAGAGTTGTAATGCCCCGAAACTCAAAAGAGCGACGAGAGGCATTTTGAGCCAAGTTTGGAACTTGGTAGGGGGCACACGGCCTGGGACACGGGCGTGTACCAGGGGCGTGTCGTGCTCGGGTCGATGATCTGGCCGAGAGGTTGACGAATTTGGAGTCGACGATCGTCGAGCAGCGAACACGGCCTGAGACACAGGCGTGTCCCATGCCATGTCCTTCTCGGGTGGTTGGCCAAGTTGTGTTGGGGGAGAAACATAGCCTGGAGACCAGGCGTGTTCGGGTTTGACACGGGCGTGTCAAATTGGACACGGGCGTGTCCAATACCCGTGTCCTTCATGGGTTGGTGTCGGTAATGTGTCGATGGAGTAACACGACACACTACACGACCGTGTACTGTATGACACGGGCATGTCAAGTTTGACACGGGCGTGTCGGGTGCCCATGTCCTTTTCGGGACGCGTCGATTTTGACGGCGAATGAGAAACACGACCCTAGACATGAGCGTATCACAAGCCGTGTTCGGCCCAGATTTTGGATTTCAAGTCCGGATCGTGGCCGTCCGTTTCCTTATTTTGGGATCCGACGGCTGGGGGTTGTTCCTACTGGGTTATACCCGGGAATAGGGTTTCAAAGTTCTCATTTTCTCTTACTCAATCTCTTTCTAAAGTTCTAGAGAGAGGGGGAGAGCAAGGAAGAAGGAGGCTAGATCCGGTCACCGGCGGAGCTTCGGAGCTCCAAATCGCAAGCCGACTTCGGATCTATGGAGGCAAGGACAACACTGTGCTTTTCATCCGCATAGATTTCCATGGCGCCAAGGAAAAATGCTAGGGTAACGATTCTCATCCTAGGGCATGTGAAGTACTCTTTTCTTTTTCATAGGAAGCCCGCTCTCGCGAGTTTGCGGTGAGTTTGAGGCTTTCCTTCGGGTAGACATGAATAGTCCCCGTTGTGTACATGTAGAGTCCGTAATCGAGAATCGGACATAGGCATGATGTGTGAAGCCTACCCGAACAAGTTGGTCTGGATCGGTGATGTTGCATTGCATGAATGGCCGAAGAATACTTCGCACCGATGGTTGTTTTTCAGGTTTTTATACGCGGTAGATTGCAACAGGGAGCCTTGGGGATTAACTCCAAGGTGCACCCGGAAAACTGGGCAGATGCGTGATTCTGCCAACATGGTGGCCTGGGAGCCAACTTGAACATAACTGGGTTATGTGATGTGTGTAAACGATTTGGGACTCGGGGAGCTAACCCGCGCATATGGCTTAAATTGACGTTGCGGTGTGAGCAACGGGTTAAGCGGAACCGTGCCCGGTCTATGTCGTTCGGTACAAGCGACCTAAAGCTACGTGGGACTTGTCGTTGGCATAGATAGTAGGTCTCAGGTTGTCTATGGCTTAAATTGACGTGACATCGGCCGGAAGGACCTAAATGCTTGCAAGATTGGCCGTCCTAGTGGCGGTGGTGAGACCGAGATGTCTATGACTTAAATTGACGTGACGTTGACCGGTTCACCAAAAATGTGCCCTGAGAGCACGGGGTGTGTGGTCGTGCATGCCCACGCCTGTGATGAAGTGTTTATCTATACTGCTTGGTTATGCTAACAAAGTGCAGAGAAATGAGCATCGCCGCCCCGAGTTTGGGGGCGGGATCGTTATAATTTGGTCAGCATAGTTGATCGTTGCTTTTGTTTGCCACTGTGCGGTGGATTGTTTTTTGCAGGTGCTGCGGAGCCAAGTGTTAAATAGCGGGCAAAAGCCCATGTTGCTGTGCCGGCCCTTGAAGGCCTAATTATTGAGTGTTTACTTGCTTTGTTCATGTGTGATCGGCCTGCATGCCGAGGTTTGGAAAAACACTATAATTTGAGTAAACAATTGTAAGGCCTTAAGCCTATAGTACTTGTGTATTATACCTTCATTCCTGCTGGTTTGAGTAGTGGACATTTATGCTTATACTAGGTTCTTTGTTTTGCAACCTTTAAATTGCTTCTGCTAGAATGTACTCTATGTAGGACGTTGATTCTTAGTTGGATGGTTTTCATTGAGTAACCGCCCGATCTGTCTGTGGTATATGGCGTCGGGCCCCGACCGGACCTACTGCTATATGCTATGCGACGGATAGGGGGTGTTACAATAACACATAATGTCTGTAAACAAATAAAGTACAATAACAAAGTGGTACAACTGAAAGAAACTGACGACTGTGAAGGCTGCGTCGCCCATCCTAAGCGGATCCCCTGACCTGAGTCTCCTGTAAAAAAATTTCAACTGGGTCACGTCCACTGGAGAGTAAGACTACTCCCAATAACACAAAAATATAATATTTTTCTTATATACAAAATATGTAATATTGAATACTATTAATCTTACAGTTTGTACACTTGCTATGTTCATGCAATCGATTTATTATGAGTTCTGTCTCATTGCTTGAATTCTACCCGTTAATGATTTCTGAAGTTATTGAATTGTGTTTGTTGTAAGTTCTAATAGATTTCATGATTGACTTATTAAATCGTATATTTAATAGCGACTGCGCACAATCTAAAAACTGAAGTCTGGGTGGCAAAACTGATGGTGTCGTGAACTGAGGTAGATTTCATGATTTGTCTTATTAAACCTTATTTTTAATGGCGATCGCACAAACTGAAAACTGTAGTCAGAGTGACAAACCTGTTGGTTCCCTGAACTAAACGTCCATCAAGTGGAACACAAACTCCTATCTGAGAAGTTTCATATCTGTAACAAGGGTCATCGACCCTAAGCCCGAAATTCATGTGGTGGCCTACTAGCCCTAAGAACACAGTGGTGTGCCTCCACCAAAAACACGAGGGTGAACCTCTCTCACCATTTTTTTGAATTAATCTAGACTAGTATTCAATGAGACAATCACAGGGTATCGTTTTAGTTAAATACAGTGGGTTTAGAATTTTCATGAGAGCAATAAAAGGATTTTTTATTGGAAAGGTTTGAAGGCGGATGTATACTTCTACATACAACAATGCACGACGTGCCAACAATGCAAGACCGATAATCAGCATTCCGCGGGGCTACTCCAACCACTCCCTATTCCGGAGAGGATTTGGCAGGACGTGAGCATGGATTTCATCGACAGACTACCTATGAGCCACGACAAATCGACTATTTTGGTGGTCGTCGACCGATTGAGCAAACAAACACATTTTATCGGCCTCAAACACCCTTACACCGCTGAGACCATAGCCCGAGTTTTTTTGGACTCAGTGGTTCAGTTGCATGGCCCACCTTCCTCAATTGTTAGTGACAGAGATGCGGTTTTCATTAGTGACTTTTGGCAAGAGCTCTTCCGAATTCTACAGATACAACTCCACACGTCAACAACCTATCACCCGCAATCGGACGGTCAAACGGAGGTAGTTAACCGATGCGTGGAAGGGTACCTCCGTTGTATGTGCTTTGAAAAACCGCGAGAATGGGCCGAGTGGTTGCAGTTAGCCAAATGGTGGTACAATACCTCCTACCATAGTGCCATCCAAATGACACTGTATGAGGTGGTGTACGGTCAAGAACCAACCGTGATTCCTCCTTATGTTGATGGGGCGACCAAGATTGAGGCAGTGGATCGGTCCTTAGTCACCCGAGATAGAGTAATGACAATCCTTAAAACCAATCTTGCTCAGGCTCAAGAACGCATGAAGGTGCTTGCGGACAAGAAAAGAAGAGAACACGTTTTGGAGGTCGGCGACGTCGCATGGGTCAACTTACAACTATATCGACAGGTCAGCTTGCGGGATCATCGTCAACAAAAGCTGTCACTGCGCTTCTTTGGACCGTTCCCGGTGCTTGAACGGGTGGGTACCGTCGCATATAAGTTGGAGCTTCCAAGTGGCACTTGGATTCATCCTACATTTCATATCTCGCAGCTACGGAAGTACAAGGGACCTCCTACCGGTGTCATTCAGCAGCTGCCCACATCTGTCAATGCCGCCGGCAATATCCTCGTCGAACCGTTGGCAATTCTGGACCGACGCATTATCAACTGTGATGGGCACGTGGTGACACAACCACTTGTGCAGTGGATCAACGGCTCAAGGGCGGCAGCAATGTGGGAGGATCTATGGGAGCTCCGTCAGAGGTGGTCGGAGATGGTTCCTTGAGGCCAAGGAACGTTTGAAGGGAAAGACTTTGTTACGTCCCGTCGGACGTGAGTTTTTATTAATTATGTTTTATGTTATTTTCTTTATGGGAGAGGGGTACTTTAGTCTTTTGGGTGTTGTTAGAGCTTCTTATGTCCTGTGGAAGGGTTCCTCCTTCCTTATGCTAAAAATATTATGTTTTGTTTCTGTTTGGTGAACGACAGCTTCATGAGAGTTTTCCCTGCATTGTCCAAGGGTCCGTTCAGGCTTGCCTTAGGATTCCAAGTATCTTTTGCAATATAAGTTCGTGTTCCTTGCTTGTTGTTATCTACTATGAAGTGATTGATAGTTGCATCTAGGTGTTGTATCGCCGAAGTCTGTTCTGCGAGCTGCTGTCCTAAGCTGTTGCAACAGTTAGGCCATCTACGCCAGAGTGTCGCTGCGTCTTCACAACAAACATCACGCCGAGGTTCATGAAATATGGGGGAGGCGGCGGATTCATACAACCCTCGCCTTCTCCAAATCATAGGAATTATATATGTCCGGTACACGGGCGTTTGAGACGAAGGTCCAGTGGCATAGTGTGCCAAAGCAGAGGCCAGAGCATTCCAGTTCGCTGAAGAGAGTTCCGGTCTGGCGGTGGATCAATGAGAGCTAGCTTTGGCTATCTATAGTAAGATTTGGCTGTACATAACGAGATTGGGTTGCACATAGTTGTTGGTTGTTATCGCCATTTATGGTGTCCATAACATCGCTCCTTAATAAGCATTGTAAGATTAAGTACCATGAAGAGAATTATAAAGTGTTTTGTGCAAACAATTTATCACTTCTCTTTGGTACACCATATCACAAAAATGATGAAAAAAATAAAATAAAATTATGTGATCCCCCAAACACTATTTTGTTTCATGATAAGTCTTAATAGGCATTGTGTGTGAAGCAGCATGGTAGTTTTACTTTCTTTTGTGTGCATTGAAATTTGTGAAAGTAATTCTTTTTATGTGTCTTTGATAATGTTGTGTTCGTTCTTTACATGTTTTCATATGTTTTGATTAATGCATTTGTATACTTTATCAAAATATTATTTGTATACTCATGAGAATTGCATCCTAACGCACAAATACACTTTTTTCTACAACCTTAAGCAAATGCACAATTAACAAAGCATTACCACGACAATGTTTCTTTTTTACTTGAAGATATTCATTTAACTCATATTGAAAACCAGTACAAACAATTTTCATTAACATAAAGAAAAGTACATGATTTAATTTCAATGAGAAATGATTACTGATGTCATCCAGCGGGCAAGTGCACCAATGTCGTCAAATAACAAATAAACGAGGAGTTACTCTCAAGTATCGATCTTACAAGAAACACAAAAGGTAGATTTTACGATCAAAAGAAGACTTGAGATTGAAGTTTTCTTCTCGTCGGGATTACGGGGGATTGTTTGTTTGTTATCACTAACACACAAAAATTACCGCGGGGGTCATGAGCCTCACTTCGCACTTCCGCGGGATGCTAGCCTACGCTTCACACAAATGTAGGTCGCAAGCCTCCACTTCGCTCATTCACGGGTCGTAAACCTCCGCTTCGCTCTACAGTGGGTTACCTTCCTCTGCCTCGTTTGCCACCTCATGTTTATCTCAGCGACAACACAACCACGACTCTCACGCACTAAATACAACACAAGCAAATGGAAAAACGCATACAAGTGGCTACACCTCCTAGGAAACTCTGAAGGAAATGGACAAATAAGCTTACTATTTCATAAATAACATTCAAAAGTCACTATACTAAATTCGCTCATCAAATATCCCTAGGCTTGAATTATTGCTTGTCCCGAGCAAACCATCTACCTATGGGGAGTGAGATAGGCTAATTACAAATCAAAAATCGAAAGAAGAAAGTGGACCGAAAAGACTCATGCCCAAGAGAAACAACAATCGATTAGAGAAAATTTCTAACAATATTATCTAATTACACTGCATTTAACCAAATTATCGTACGACAATATCCACTCCCAATAGGACACCCAATTAGGACAATATCGTACGACAATATCCACTCCAATCGATCAGATACGATGGCTCAAGATATCCAAGGGATGGCCTAAATCATGTCCATAAAGTAAATTACTATTTAGTTCATATGTTTTGAAGGTTGCTGGGGGCGAGTTCTAGATATCGAGAAAGGACACCCCTCATTGTGAGCCTATAATACACCACTAGCGACACTACACACAGCTCTACATTAGCAAGTAAAAAATATTTAATATATGCAGAAAAATTAACTTTTGTTGCGGACCAACTCGACGTCCCGGTCGGGTCGGAATCTTGGACTGTCTTAGCTCTCGGGATGGTCGAGCGCGCGCACAGCCAAATGAGTAGCTTGATTGTACACAAATAGTTTTTAACGTGAAAAAACCCCACAACTCGGTAAAAAATCACGTGACCGGATCTGTGCCGGTCAAAATTCACTATTTCCTGGTAGTTACAGCTAGTTTGTGGAATCGGGGGTGACAGACCACCTCTCGTTATAATTATGAGGTGAGAGAGCACTTTGCGCGCGGCGGACGACAGACCGTCACGCCGGGAGTTGTTACAGATTGCGCTTTGCGTCGGTGGTCTTCGGATAGCGACTTGCTGATTCTGGGTGAGAGGCAGCACACTTGGTCTTACAGTTGCTGTGGCCGCTTGGAACTTGGGTGATTCGACTTCGCCGGGTGGTTGCGACTTGACCCGCTTGTGGCTCGGGTGTGGCTCGAAGGTAGATCGAAGGTGGCTCGTAGGAGGAAACTGGCAAAGCTTCGACCTGAGGAAGAAGAAGACTTTAAAGAGAAAGATCAGAAGAAAAAGATGAGAAATGAGGAGGCCTGAGCTCCTTTTATAGGCTTTGGGAGGTGGTTACGGTGGTTACGCGGCTATCCGCACACTGTAACCACCTTCATAAATGTTTATACTATAGTTTTTTATACGTGTATCCCGCTATTTGGAGACCGTCATGAATAAATAATAAAATATTAATTAAATTCCTCACACTAACCTGGTGGTTAGTGGGTGGTTACGCGTGAATCGAACGCCTGAGTACGCTCCCCCTTGATTGGACGGTGAGAGCGGGCCTCCACGGGCGTCCACAAACTTGCCGCCAAGTTCGCCAGCGAGGGAGGGCCGCCGACGACGGCCGGGGAGAGGTGTCCGCTCGCTTTGGCCGCGCGCAGGAGATCGAGGGAAGGGGTGGCTGGCCGCCCCTTTGGCCACCGCCAGCCAAGGCGGGGGGCGGCCCAGTTGGCCGCCCCTCTCGGCCGTACGGGTGGCTGGGCGAGGGGGGCGGTCGTGGAGGCCACCCCATTGGCCGCCGACGACCAAGGCAGGGGGGGGGGCAGCACGGTTGGCCGCCCCTCTCGGCCGCACGGGCGGCCGGGCGAGGGGGCGGCCGGGGCGGCCGCCCCCCTTGGCCGCACCGGTGGCCAAGGAGGGGAGCGGCCCGGTCGGCCGCCCCCTTGGCCGCACCGGCAGCCGCCACCTTGGCAATTCGAGCGGCCGAGGAGGGAGCGGCCTAAGCGGCCGCCACTCTTGGCCGTATGAACGGGGCGGGCGGCCGGAGTCCGGGGAGGAGGCCGCCCTCCCGCCGCCGGCGAGGCGCGTCGGTAACACCCTAAAACTCGTATATGTATTGGGTAGTGTTTCTGAGAGCTTTGGAGCCATTATGGTTTCACACGGCCGTGACACGGGTGTGTCCAGAGCCGTGTCCTTTTCTAGAGTTGGCTGAATTTTTTGAGTGTTGAACACAGCCTGGGACACGGACGTGTCCAGGTCGGACACGGGCGTGCCCATTGCGGACATGGGCGTATCTAAAGCCGTGTCCTACTTTGTGTTGTCGGGCTGTGTCGAGTGAGCAAACACACCCTTGGACACATGCGTGTCCAGGTCGGACATGGACGTGTCCAGCGCGGACACGGGCGTGTTCAAAGCCATGCCCTGTTCGTGCGTGATGATTTATGTGTCGTTTGAGGAACACGGCCTGCGACACGGGCGTGTCCAGGCTTGACACGGGCGTGTCCAAGGTTGACACGGGTGTGTCAGAGACCGTGTCCTAGTGTAAGACCCCGTTTTTTTTGAACATCCACCAGGGTCTTAGGACCAGAACCGCCGTTTTTGCAGTGACACCATCCACCGGGATGGTCAACACCATAAAACGCCGATCCTGCCGGCCATCTCAATCACAATCGACAGAATGTATAACGAATGAAAGTGTAAGCATCCAAGTCCACAATAGTATAAAGGAGGAAACCATGCGATAAATCAAGTCAACACCAGAAAAAAGTCTAAGTACCAACGCCAGAAAGTAAATACGGGCTTAAGCCCGGTACATGATAACCTCGCTACAACCCACTCATAGAAGTAAAACTACTAATACTCGGCTCCACTCACGGATCCGGATGTCTGTCCACCCGGGCTACACTGGCCCATCTCCATCTGCATCGTACCCTGCTGGTGCTGCATCTCCTGCAGCTGTTCCCTGTCTCCCATCCCGAGCACCTAAAATATGGTGGTCAAACGACCGTCAGTCAAACTAGACTCAGTCAACAAACCCCCACCCCTCTACCCATGGCTCCTAGGCATCGGGCGGAAAGGAGTGAAAAGGAGGACCAAAAGCAGGGCGTAATCAAGCAGGTGACATCTACCCTAAGGAATAAAATAATAAGGTATGACAAGGATATCACAATAATTAAACATGAGTAAACAAGTGTGTAACAAAAGTAAACAGTAAGCAGTAGCATGTAAGTAAAAGCAGTAAAAAGAGTAAGTAAGAGCAACAAGAAATATAACCGTTGATTATAGGAATTATCCCTATAGACCAAGGGGTCGTTTTGCAGGGCCTATCGTATAAAACATCCCATACCATTTTATACGATAGGTGTCAGAGGTTAAATGCAATGGTTATGCTATGACGTGCAAGTATGTTATGGTATGCACATGCAAGTGTAACTCACACGCACGACTCTATGCGCACAGACCTTTAGTTCCCCTTTTTGGAGTTAGCTAAACTCAGGAGCCTTCGCCGTAGCAAAACGGAGATAGTGGGTTGGGCCTCTCCACTCCTAAACTGATAAACACACTACTCAGTCTAGCCCCTCTCGTACGTTCCCGTACTATTCCTAGCAAACCAGCTAGTCTCCTCGAGTCAACGTACCGACGACGGTGTGTTCGATCGTCCAATACCGAGGACCCACCACTGTTATGCACATGCAACCATGATAGTTTGTATCTAATTATAGTACCGAGCCTCCAGCTCTCTAGACTACCGAGCCTACTAGTTTGCCACGTTCCCGAGCCCACGGCTCCCTAGACTAAACCAGTCTCCATTTCCATGTCCTCGAGCATCCAGCTCCCCGGACTTCCAAATTAATGCCGAGTCCATTTAACTCTACCAATAAGCCCTTAGGCCGCGGGCCTACGCTATCCTTTCACTACCAATTTGTCTCACCACATGTACAAGTGTGAGTGCAAGGTGGAGGTATTATTGAGGTTACTCTTGTCCATATTATCCCTAAAGTTTACGTTAGCCCAGGACTGCACAAGGTATTCCTCATGAAGGGCTCTCAAAGGCACTAGGAACTACGATGGGATTACGCCTAAAGTTTCCTTTCGCAAGACACTTAATATTATTGATTCTTACCCTTGACCAAACCTCTTTTGTTTCAGTGTGGCTCCCCTAAGTATGTTTGAGCTCTCTGAGTTAACCTATTTTTGACTTATCCACTATATGCAAACATGTTAAGCTACATGGTGCTCCCATTAGGGGGTACCCTAATTACTCTCACAATAGATCCCTAACAATTACTGGGAGTCTACCATGACCTATTAAGACTAAATCCATAGTATCATAATTTTCCTAACTATGTGGACATTTAATTTAATTAACTCTAGACTCCAAATGACCTACTTTGAACATGAAGTACTCTCTAAGTTAAAAAAACAAATCACCACAAAAATTATGATAAATACTAAGTGAAATTTAAACAGTAAATCCTAGGTTTGAGAATTTTCAGAGGTGATTAGACCTACCTTTCATAATTTAGAACTTAAGGTTAATAATACCATCTAATGATGAAAAGACCAGTTATATTATTCTAAAAATTATAATAAAATTCCAATAGGAATATCATGGCCTAAAAACACCCTAGGAGTAGTCTCATAATTTTTACAGTGAATAGTAGCCCCTAATTTAATTTATAACCATTAATTCCATAACCATTAGTTAATGAAGCAAGTACTGTAAAACTCATCTAATAATTATACGAAAATTCTAAAAGTCTGATAATGATCTAAAATAAACAGTAACCAAGTTTTACAATTTTTCTCACACATGAAGGGCTCTAAATCTAATTAAATGTAAACTTCCAAATTTATAGATTTGTGAAGTAAGTACAGGTTTTATCCATCTAAAAATCATGGAAAAATTACAGGATAATAATAATGGTCAGAAACACTCTCTGACCTAATTTCTTAATTTTTTTGACAATATTGGGGCTCTGTTCCTATTTTTGATCAGAAACCAGAAATCATAATTTTATGAAGCAAGTACTTGAAACATTCATCTAAAAATTTAAACAAAAAAACAGAGGGCTCTGTCATAATATAAAATGTCCTATTCCAAGGTTTCACAATTTTGCAATAAACAGAAACTTCACAATCAACATAGTAATCTTTAAGGGCACATCTAGGGTTGAAAAGGAAGTACTGATTTTATTAGCCCATAAATTCCACCAAAATTAATTTAGGAATATTTCTACCAGAGAACTACCCTGCCCAAATTTCAATTGATTTTAAAGTGATTTGATAGCCTATTACTCCAAATTAGGTTTGGTGCCCTAAACTAGGGTTAGGGTTTTGAGGGGGGTTTAAGGCTTTCGAATTCCCTAAAATTTTAAGCAGAGGACTCTACTAACTCTATGGTCCTCTCCACCAATTTGCAAGTCAGTCCAAGGTCATTTGGCCTCATGACCTTCAAACCCTAAGAATCCTCATTAAGGGACCTACCCTAGGGTTTAGGGCTACCCTACTCTCTAAGACCACCCAGCCAAATTTTGGGGGATTTTGAGGTGTTTATGACACCTAATTAATTTATACTTGGTTTATTAAATTTTTCTAAACACTATAGGAAAATATCTTCCAAAAATTCTGATTTTTGGATATATTCTAGATATAGTTAATAATAGCCCCTACCCCAAATTTCAGATTATTTGGATGTCTGGTTTGGAGTGGGCACTTAAATTAAGCTCTGGACAGCCCTATGGATAGACTCCACAAAAATGAGTGTTGAGGTCCAACCAGGGCTCCAAATGACTTGAAATAAATTTTAAAATAGAGTAGAGACCTAGAACTACAACTTTGATGTTGAGCATATTTCCAGCAGAAGCCCCTAAGTATTTTAAAAATTTAAACAAAATACTGCTAATTCCTTCTCAGAAAATACCTAATAATAACCTAAATAAAGATTTAGCACAGATCTTAAAGCAGGATCTGTGGTTTAGGGATCGTCTTCTACCTTGAGCCAACGACTCAAATTAGCCGCGCCTGGAGCATTTTCCAGGCCGAAATCCCGGCCATCCGGCCACCTCCCTGGCCGGCCACCGCCACCACCACCTTCGTTGAGGTGGTGGCTATCGCCGGGCGGCGGCACGGCCGCCGGAGGGGCGGTTTCCGGCGAGCTCACCACATCCATTTTCCATGGAATTTCGGGAATTGTTTTTTCTCTGATCCGGCTCATTTGAGCCCGACTTCTCAAGCTAAACAGGTCTAGATCTAGCACGCATAGAGAGGAGAAGGATTGGACCTCATTTGGGGCATTCCTTGCTCTAATCGCCAGCCGCCATTTCCCCTCCTACAAGCTTTGGGTGTCATCCGATTTATTGCAAGGAGACCTCCAAACTCTCGGGAAATGGGGGGGGGGGGGTGGGTTTCACTGCTCTGAGGCTTGTGAAGGTGATAGGGGGGGGGGTTAATTGGGGGTGGTAGTGTTTTAACCCCATATGTCATTAATGGCCTCTTCACCTCCCCTCCCATGGCCGACCCTATACATCCACCCTGCCCTAATTGCCCCTAGAAACGGCTGGAATCTTCTCAAATTCATCAGAGAAGATGAATGAGAGTGTAAGGGAGGGATGCCAAGGGGTGTGTCACCTTAATGGTCATGAATTGCCACTTTCTCTCTCCTCAAATTTGGGGAAAACCTCCATTTCTCTCTCCTAATCACCATGGCCAAATTTCCACTCCCTCCCATGTTTAATATCAGCCTACTAGGCTGGTTGACCACCCAAATTTGGCCTAGCCCAAAGGGATTGGGCTAGGTCAAAGTAATATGACCTAATTTGGCATAGTTTTACTTTTGGTCAAACTGGGCCCTAGGGTTGACCAAACCAAGAAATTTTTGTGCCATTGGATCCCCTATGAGGTTATGACCCTAGGGGTGTGATCAATCTGAAGTTGTGGTGGTCAATAGGGGTGTTTAATGGAAAATCACCATTTTGACCTAATAGGGGGTATTTTGGTCATTTTGCCTTGTGGTGACCCTAGGATGGGGATTTTTGGTCTACTAGGTCTCTTATGATGTTTTAGACCTAGAAGTGAAGTCAATTTCATATGGTGATGGTCAGTTAGGTCAATTGATGGGGGATTGACCATTTTGCCCTAATTAGGGTTAGGGTTGACTTTGGTCGACTTGGCCTGTTTGACTGACCCCAATGGGTCCTGAATGTCCCCCTGGGCTCCTAGATGGCCTAGGGGTGTTGTGGTGGGGTTACTGAGCCAAGTTAAAGTCCTTAAGTCAAACCCTAGGCTGAATATTTGGAAATTACTATTTGCAGACCAAGGTGCTGCAATCCCTACTTTTGGTCTGTGTCAAGGAGGTTCCTAAGCTACCAAGGCCTTGTCATGACCTAGTCATGACAAATTCACCTGGGGGTCTAGTTGTCTGGGGGATGTTACACCTGGTTCGGAGATCGATGAATTCTTGTACGAAAGTGAGACACGGCCTGTGACACGGCATGTCACAAGCCGTGTCGGCCCCAGGTAGATGATTTTAAAGGTCAATATAGGCCGTTCATTTCATTTTAGAGGGATCCGACAGCCCAGAATCCCTCCTGTTGATATATAGCCGGGAAATGAGGGTTTAGGCCTCATTCCATTTGGTCATTTCTCTTTCTAAGAGTTAGAGAGAAGGGAGAGCAAAGGGAGAAGAATAAGGAGGATTCCGGCCATTGTGGTGCTTCGGAGCTCCGAATCGCGAGCCGAGTCCAAATCCGCGGAGGTGAGTCCGTTGTGGTGTTTTTCATCCGGCTAGTTTTCCATGGCGCCAAAGCGAACCTCTAGGATAACGATTCTCTACTTGGACATGTGAAGTCCTCTTTCTTTTTGCATAGGAAATTCTCTCCCGCGAGTGGGCGATGAGTGTGAGGTATTCCTTCAGGTAGATATGGTTTATACCCGTAGTTTTGCATATAGAGTCCGGAATCGAAGTACAAGCATGGGAATGGTGTGTGAAGCCTATCCAGACATGTTGGTCTAGATCGGTGAGTTTTTCATTATGCATGTATTGCCGGAGAAGACTCCGTGCCGTTCGTTTTTCGGGTTTTCTACGTGGTAGATTGCAACAGGGAGCCTTGTGGACTAACTTCAAGGTGCACCCGAAAAACTGGGCAGAAACATATTTCTTCCAGGTACCGCGCGGCTGTAGCTCTGTTATTGCGAGCCCTATCTCTTTGAGATATGGGGCCATTGTTGTGAGGTTGTGTGCTCTGAGAGCCCAGTTGGTTTGGCATATGAGCCAACCTTGTGCATAACCGGGTTATGTACTATTGTATGATCGATACTCAGGATTCGGGGAAGCTTGACCCGCGCCTATGACTTAAATTGACGTGGCGGTGTGAGCAACGGGTTGAGTGGAACCGTACTCGCTCTATGTGATTCGGTTAAAGAGACCTAATGTACGTGACACTTACCGATGGCATGGAGGGCGACTCTTAGGCTTCGACCGTAAAGACTAAAATGCTCACGATGTTTGCCGTTTTGGGAGCGGTGGTGAAGCCTCCGAATGGTCCGGATTCACCGAGAATGTGCCCTGAGTGCACGGGGTGTGTGGTCGTGCGTGCCTACGCCTGTGGTGAAGTGTGCCTAAATTGTACTTTCACTATCTTGTTTGATTATACTAATGTAATGCAGGGAAGGAGCACCGCCGTCCCGATTAATTAGGGGCGGGGTCGTTATAATTTGGTCAGCTTTAGCTGACCGTTGCCTTGTTTGTCACCGTGCGGTGGATTGTTCTTATGCAGGAACAGGTGAGCCTAGTGACAAATAGCGGGCTAAAGCCCTTGGTGTTGTGCTGGCCCTCGAAGGCCAAAGCGGAGTGTTTTATTTTGTATACTGTCATGTATGGCCGGCCTGCGAGCCGAAGTATGTAAGACACTTTATTTGATCAAACTAATGTAAGGCCATAATGCCAAAGTTGTGGTGTATGTTATTTCATTCCTAAAGTGGTTGTAGTGGACATTCATGATTTGTATGAGTTCTTACAATAGTTTTAAAAGATTCCGCTAGAATGCCCTGAGTTAGGAAGCGTATTCCTATGCTATTAAATTGATATTAATACGTAACTCCGCTGACTGTTCGTGGCATATGGTGTGTGGCCCCGGCCAGACTTTCTGTTATATTCCATGTGACGGATGGGGGTGTTACAATTTGATATCAGACTAAGGCATCGGTCTTGCTTATTTGAATTCGTGGACAAATTCTTTTAAGTGGTGGTGAGCACATATATGTGCATCATCGTTATAACATGAAAAGAACCCAAGAATGTCCACTTAGGAATGAAAATACACATGTTTGAGTAACATGCGTGTTCCTATAACTGCTTTTGCAATTTTGTTTGGTCGTTTAATGGTGTGTTGTACGACTATAGGTGACTAGGAGCGGTGCGCGATAGTCGCAACAATAACTTTTCACGGAGAGTAGTGCACCTAACGACGTGCATGCGACCCCTCCTTCTGCAGAAACAAGTCGGATGGTGGTTGAAGTGGTGTTCGCTATGTTCAAAGCCCAACATGGTGGCTGCAGTACCGATTGGCGCGCTGGAGCAAAGGGCATGTGGTAGAACTTCAGAGCAGCAGTTGAATATGCTTTTGACTCAGGGAATGCACTCAGTGGATGAGTATCTGCATGTGTTTGTCTTGATAAGGAGATACTCCGGGTTTGAGATGGAGAACGAACAGGCCATAGTTAATAGATTTTACAATGATTTGCGTGATGATTTACGACTGTTGTTGGTAGGACCAAAGCTACTTAGATTCCGAGCGTTGGTGGAGTCGGCTAGATGTTTGGAAGAAGATTTGGCAAAAGTCAACCAGACGTCAGAGTTCAGGGTACCAAACTCTGCAGGTTCAGCAAAGTTGGAATACCGCAGGAAGAGGAATCAAAGATCTAAAACATCTACTAGTCGAGCTCCATATACTTGTTATACTTGTGGCAAGTTAGGACACTTAGCCCGAGATTGTCGTGGCGATGCCCCAAAGACAAAGAAAGCTAAGTCGGGAGCCGTTGCAGGGCGACTTACGCTTACTTGCTATACATGTGGCAAGATAGGTCATATGGCTTGAGACTGTTGGAGCGGCCAATCAGAGCGGAAGTCGGGGAAACTTATGCTAATAAGGGAAAGGTCGTAGATTCAATCGCATCCCATCGGGCTCCAGCTCAACCGAGGACCTATAACCATGGTCAGTAGGAGGCCATCAAGCAAGGAGGCATGGTGTCAGGTATGCGCTAGAGTTTAGCGTTCGTGTTTTCCATACCTTACGTCTTATGCTTTGGTTGTATGATTGCTATGTTTTACGGTTCGTTATGATTTTGGACGTTCCGGCGAGAGCACTGTTCGATATGGGAGCTTCACATTTCTTTTTGTCTGAAGACTTTGTATCGCGCATCGGAGTACCTCCTTCGATGGCAAGGGACAAATTGGATGTGTTCGATGTACGCGAAAAGAGTTTGTTGCTTGAGAGTGTGAATAGGAAGTCAAGCCTTCGACGTGGAAGCATCTATTCTGTCTAGTGGAGTTTGACGTAATCCGTGGCATGGACTAACTCTCGGTGTAGCGTGCCTATATTGTTTTACAACTCAAAGGAGTCGCACTAGGACTGAACACCTAGCGCTAGACTAAGTTAAAAGTACATTAGTATGTGGTGCCAGGTGCCAAACCAAGGTCGCGGTCTCCTTACCGATTAGCACCGAGGGAAACGGAAGTGTTGAACGCATAACTTCAGGAATTGATAGAGCAGGGGTTATGTGCGTCCAAGTTCGTCGCCTTGGAGCGCGCCGGTTCTCTTTGTTAAGAATAAATACGGAAGCTTACAACTATGCATTGATTACCGGGAGTTGAATAAACTAACGAAAAAGAATAGGTATCTGATCCCAAGGATTGATGATCTGTTCGACCAGCTGGTGGGGTCGACTGTGTACTCAAAATTAGATCTGAAATCCGGATATTATCAGCTGCGGATAAGGGAAAGTGACATTCCCAAGACAGCTTTCAGCACACGTTATGGGCATTATGAGTTCACTCTCATGCCATTTGGGCTGACAAATGCGCCATCCGTGTTTATGGATTCGATGAATAGAACGTCCAGAGAATACTTGGACCAGTTCGTGATAGTCTTTATCGACGACATACTAGTGTACTCGCAGTATGAGGAGGATCATTTCAAGCACCTACATATATTGTTGGA
This sequence comes from Platanthera guangdongensis, assembly GCA_039583875.1. Taxonomy (NCBI): domain Eukaryota; kingdom Viridiplantae; phylum Streptophyta; class Magnoliopsida; order Asparagales; family Orchidaceae; genus Platanthera; species Platanthera guangdongensis. The sequence continues at coordinate 157,877,501 of CM077156.1, forward strand.
GACATTGAGGAGGAACCAACTGTATGCCAAGTTCTCCAAATGTGAGTTTTGGTTGTCCTCGGTAGAGTTTCTTGGTCACGTGGTTAGTGGTGAAGGTATTGTGGTAGATTCGACAAAGATAGTTGCTATACAGGAGTGTCCTGTGTTGTCTTCAGTGGCGGAAGTCCGGAGTTTTCTGGGGCTTGCCGGCTACTATAGGCTCTTCGTGGAGAACTTCTCACAGATAGCATTTCTCCTCACTATCTGATAAGGAAGGATCAGAAGTTTGTTTGGTCGCCTGAATGCGAACAAGCTTTCGAAGAACTAAAGTGTCATTTGACCGCGGCACCTGTGCCATGATCACCTTATGGATATGAAGGCTTTGAGGTTTACACTGACGCCTCTGGTAGTGGGTTTCGTTGTGTTCTGCTTCAGCACGGGTCGGTGATAGCCTATGGATCACGTTAGTTAAAAGTGCATGAGAGGAATTACCTGGTCCATGACTTGGAGTTGGCGGCCATGGTATTCGCTCTCAAATTTTGGAGGCCTTGGAGATCTAGTGTGTTGACAAGGGATCTAGTGCTAATGCATGTTTGAGTTGGGCAGAGGTTCAATACGACCTCGCAGACAGGATTCGACATGCCTTGGAGTTGGACGTAAGCTTGAAACGTCACTTGGCAGAGTCCGTGGATTGGTCAAATGACCAGTTTTATGTTGACGACGGCCTTGTATGGAAAGGTGGTTGGTTGTGCGTCTCTAATGTTGGGAAATTATGAGAAGAATTTGTTGGGTACATTGGAAAATATGTACCTGATTTGAAGAAGCCTCATCCCACTCAATGATATACATCAAGATGTATTTGATGTATTTTGAGTTACCTTGTGCAGGTTAAGTAATTGCAGGGAAAACTTAAAAGTTTCTAAGTCCATGTGTTGACACCTAGAAGAAAAGTGTCGACACTTAAGAAGGCTTGTGTCGACACCCGGAGAAGCAGTGTCGACACTTGGAGTGATTGTGTCGACACCAGGGATGCAGAGTCGACACCAGAAGGAAAGTGTTGACACATACAGGTTGTGTCGACACACAATGAAGAAATGTCCAGAAAAGCAGTGTCTACACCCAGAGGAACTTTGTCGACATCAAAAGTGTCGACACTTGGAGGCTGTGTCGACACTCAGCAAAAGTTCAACAAAGCTCAAGTACAAGTGTCGACACTAGGAGGCTGTGCCGACACTCAGCAAACTTCAACAGAGATTAAGTACAATGGTCGACATATTGAAGAATGTGTCGACACACAGCAAAAGTCTCAACACATGAAGAAAGTGTCGACACTAGGCGGCTGTGTCGACACTCAGCAAATTTCAATGAAGTCTAAGTACAAGTGTCGACACAAAGGAGATGTGTCGACACTCAGCAAAAGTTCAACACAGAAGGCATGTGTCGACACAAGAAGATGTGTCGACACTTAACAAGTTCAACACAAGAAGATGTGTCGACACAAAAGAGTTGTGTCGACACTTACAAGAATTCAACTAAGTACTAAAGAACAAGGAGTTATGTCGACACACAATATCAGTGTCAACACATGTTGAAGAAGCAGTGTCGAGAAGCAGATTCTACAACACAAGGAATTGTGTCGACACTATGAAGGCTTGTGTCGACACTTAGTCAACTTGTGTCGACACTTAGTCTATCAGTGTCGACACTTAAAGACTGACTGTCTCGACACTTTCAGACAGTTACAGAAAATTCAAGAAGTGACTGGATGACTTGGCAGCTGTCATTCCAGCCAGTCTACTGCAACTGTCAGAGCTGTCAGAAAGTCATTAGAAACCGGATCAGCCGGTCACCATGAAGAAAGCCTATATAAAGGCTTATTTTGTCAGCAATCAGAGATTGATCAAGCAATTCATTGAAGAATCAATTCAAGTGAAGATCTAAGAAGTTGGAGAGAGAGAGCTCCTTCTAAGAAGACAGCTGTTGAACCAGGTTGTGAAGAAAGTTTCAGATTGAGATCTGATTCTTAAGTCAGCAGTGATTGAAGATCAGCTGCATAGAGACTCAACCCTACTATGTTCTAAATTAAAGAAGCTTTGAAGGAAGCCAAGGGAGGTTGATCTCAGCAAAGTTCTTTCAAGAACTCTTCAAGAAACCAGACAACTCTTCTCTCTCAATCTGAGTTGTGGTAATATACAATGTAATTTCAATTTCTTGTAGGATCCTTAGGGATCTGAGTTGTAAGCCTGAAATTATAAAGGCTGAGTGGTAGGGTCTGTGTGCCTGAGTGTAGGAGATACTTTTCTCTGAGTGTAGGCCTTGTTGAAGGCTGAGTGTAGGTCTTTGTGAAGACTGAGTGGTAGGGCTGTGTGCCTGAGTTGTAGGAGTGAGATCACTCTGAGCTGTAGGAACCTATTTGGGGTTCTGAGTGTAAGATCTGAGGATCTGAGGAATAGTGGAGAAGTTGGGCCGAATCTAGTACACTACTAGATAAGCGAAGGGGGAAAGTAGATGTACCCAGACCTTGGGGAACCACTATAAAATTTGTGTGTTCTCTGTGTGTGCTTTTTTGTGTGATTGCTATGTTGTATTGCTGTGAAGAATTGTTCATAATTCTATGATTCTGCCTATAAAATTTAAGAAGATTAAGGTCACCTATTCACCCCCCCTCTAGGTGATTAGGTACAATTTCTTTCAAGTGGTATCAGAGCCAGGTTACTCAAAAAGAACATAACAGTCTGAGTAAAGATCCTGTTGGCAGAATCAGTGGTAATCAAGAAAATCAAGAAAATGGGTTCAACAGAGAATCCCAAAGAACTAGGATCCATGAAGTTGCCAATCTGCAGAAAGGAGATTTTTGAAATTTAGAAAGAAAGGGTTAGACTATTTATGGAAGCCTCTGACCCTAGAATCTATATCACAGTCAAAGAAGGGTCATATGTGCCTATGAAAGTATCAGTCCTGGATGCAAATCAGAGAACTCCTAAGGACTTTTCAGAGATGACTAAAGATGAGATTATTCTGGCCACCATGGACAAGAGGGCTCAGAATATAATTGTAAGTGCAATAGATGATGCCACATTCCAGAATTTAATTCACTGTAAAACATCAAAGAAAATGTGGGACACACTGATAGTGTACATGGAGGGCTCTGAAGAAGTTAACAGGACAGAAAGTCTTTATTAAATCAAGAGTATGAAAGCTTCAGACAAGGCAGGTCTGATAGCATAACTGAGTGCTACAAGAAATTCTATAGGATAGTTAATGAGTTAATGTCCTATGGAAGAGAATTCAGCAATTATGAGCTGAATGATAAGTTCTTGAGATCACTAACTAAAGACTGAGATACTAAGATTTGTGCCATAAGAGTAATGGCCAAATTAGCAGATATTCCTCCTCCAACATTGTTTGGAAAACTGTTATCATATGATATGCAGTTAATGGTAAGGAAGGAGGATGAGAAGACTACCAGAGTTGAGCATAAAGAAAGAGCTGTGGCTTTCAAGACAGAAGCCACTAGGAAATATAAAAGTAAGTCTTCATCTCCACCTCCAAAAGTTGCTGAGACTGAGACAGATGAGTCAGAAAGCAAGAATTCTGAAAACAGTGAGAGTGATGAGGACTTTGCAGCTTTCACAAGACATTTTCAGAAGTTTCTAAAGAAGAAACAGTGGAGGTCTAAGCCATCCACTTCACAGAAGTCATCAAAGAATGACAGGAGAAAGCCCAAGTCAAGTAGAACTACATCTTCAAAGATAGTTTGTTATTGTTGTAATAGACAAGGACATGTTGTTGCTGACTGTCCAGAGAAAAGGAAAGAGTCAACTGATAAGAAGAAAACTCAGATCAAGGGCAAAAATGAAAGGTCCTTTGTTGCTAAGAAGGACAAAAGTCTGTCTGATATGTCATCTTCAGAAACTGATTCAGAAGCTGAAGCTTATATTGGACTGTTTGCTGAAGAAGAGGAAGAGGAGTTCATCCAGTTAATGAACTCTATATATGAGCATGAGGACAATTAGTGCCATGGACTGATGGCCTTATCAGAAGGAGACAAAATCCAGGATCAGCCTGGACCAAGTCAGGTACAAAATTGTTCTGCTAGTTCAATTTTTAGTACTGAGTCAGATTCAGATACATCAGCATCAAGTGATGTTAGTGGATCTGAATCTGAAGGAGACATTCATCAATTAATTGATGAATATAGAGTAGTGTTGCAAGCTTTGAAGAAAAGCAAATCCTTGGCCAAGAGTCAGGCTAAGGAGATTGCTAATCTTAAAGTTGCTGCAATAGATTTTGACAAGTTGATTGATCAGAAATTAAATGAAATAGCTAGACTGAAGAACATTACTGTTATTCAGATGGGGACTATCACATTCAAGAATGATCAAATCAAAAATCTGGAGATTAGTCTTCAGAAGGAGAGAGAGATATAGTAGCAAGGTTTTCTAAACCAAAGTCTGTTCTACCTTTGATAGATGAGTTCATTTCTCAAAAGGGTAAAACTGGATTGGAGTTTACTAAACCTGCCAGGACTGTTCAGTCCAAGTCTAAGGGCAAAGCCCCAGTACTCTACAAGAAGCCTGTTGTAGATAATACAGCCAAGGTTGTACCTAAACAAAGGTACAACAGATTTGAATGATGGTGTTGTGACAAGGTAGGCCACTTTGTCATAGACTGTTGGCACAATTCTTGTGTCAAAGTGAGTAGCAATCTGCCTGCTAGAAAAGCTACAGGTAGTTTTGTTAAGAGACAAACTAACCAGCACCAAGGACCCAAGAATTCTTTGGGTTCTAAGGTTAACTAATCTGTTTTGCAGGTGAGTCCAAGTGGTCATGCCCCAATATGGTACTTGGACAGTGGATGTTCTAGGCACATGACTGGAAATAGGGGATTGCTAAAGGACTATACACCAATCAAGGATGGTCCTAAAGTCACTTTTGGTGATTCTGAAAAAGGAATCATCAAAGGTTTTGGTAACATTTCTAGCAACCTTATTACAATTACTCAAGTGGCTTATGTTAAAGGTTTGAAACACAACCTCATTAGTATAAGTCAGCTGAGTGATTTAGGATATGACATCTCATTTGTCAAAGATGGTTGTCATATCAGGAGATCAAATGATCAAGAGATCATTCTGACTGGTTATAGGAAGAGAAATGTCTATTGTCTAGACATTATGTGTGAGAACAATGTTTCTCCTGTGTATCTTGTACCTGATGAGAAAGTCTCTCATTGTGTCAAATGGGACAAGAGGCTAGCTCATCTTAACTACAAGACAATTGGCCAACTCTATAGAAAAGAGTTAGTGAGGAATGATCCTCAGGATAAGTGTATTAAAGATGGGATATGCTCAGCTTGTCAAAAGGGCAAGCAGACTAGATCCACCTTTAATAGCATTGAAAACAAAGATGCTGTGAGGTGCTTATACCTCTTGCATATGGATCTATTTGGTCCTATGCCAGTTCACAGCCTAGGTAGGAAGGTCTAAACTTTTGTGGTTGTAGATGACTACTCAAGGTTTTCTTGGGTGTTCTTCCTTAGACAAAAATTTGAAACACCTAGTATCTTCTTTAGTTTTGTCAAACAAATTCAGAATGAATTGGATAGTACAGTGGTCAAAATAAGAAGTGACCATGGTACTGAATTCCAGTCTGACAGTATGACAAAGCTATGTGAAGAATTTGGGATTTTTCAGGAATTTTCTTCACCAAGAACACCTCAGCAAAATGGCATTGCTGAAAGGAAAAATAGAACCTTGATTGAGGCTGGTAAAACCCTATTAAGTGACACATCTCTCCCAGAATATTTCTGGGCTGAGGCAGTAAACACTGCATGCCATATAATTAATAGGGCTACTATCACCAAGAGCCACAATAAGACCCCCTATGAGATTGTGAAAGGCAGAAAACAAAATCTATCCTATTTCAGGATCTTTGATTGTAAATATTATATACTTAACAATGGAAAGTCTTACTTATCCAAGTTTGCTGCCAAATCCCAAGAGGGGATCTTTGTTGGGTACAGCAACAACAGTAAGGCTTATAGGGTCTATAACTTGACTACTCAAGTTGTAGAAGAGTCAGTACATGTAGTGTTTGATGAAGCTAGACTCATTAACAATGAATTGTCTAGAAGTATTTGCAGCTCCACAGGTGTGACTGAGAAGATGGACAAACTCACTATTGAAGAATGTTCTACTGCAAGACAGCAAGTAGATGATAGTGGCTGTTGTCTAGGGGGAGTACTAGATACACCTGATGCAGAAGAAGACCAAGGAGTGCAACAAGTTGAAGAAGCTGAAGGAGTACAACCTGAAGACAGGCTACCTCCTGTAACACCCCAGTTTTGCAAGAGGTTCTGTCTGCAGTTCTGGAAATTTTTTGGGTTTCTGGCAGGATGCACACGGCCTGCGACACGGGCGTGTCGCAGGGCGTGTCGAGGCCGTGTCGACACTCGGCCCAAGTGTCGACACTTTCGCTCGACAAAGTGTCGAGAGTGGGGCACACGGCCTGCGACACGGGCGTGTCGCAGGGCGTGTCGAGGCCGTGTCGACACTCGGCCCAAGTGTCGACACTTTCGCTCGACAAAGTGTCGAGAGTGGGGCACACGGCCTGCGACACGGGCGTGTCGCAGGGCGTGTCGAGGCCGTGTCGACACTCGGCCCAAGTGTCGACACTTTCGCTCGACAAAGTGTCGAGAGTGGGGCACACGGCCTGCGACACAGGCGTGTCGCAGGGCGTGTCCCGCTTGGTCGACGATCTTCGCTCGACGTTTTTCCGCGGTGTCGACACAAAGCCTGTCGACGGGTGTCGAGACCTGGCACACGGCTTGGGACACGGGCGTGTCCCAGGCCGTGTCAGCTCTCGGGTTGGTTTTGGGGCCGTGTTGTTGGAGGCACACGGCCGGCCACACGGCCGTGTCACTGGGGACACGGGCGTGTCGGGTTGAACACGGGCGTGTCGGATGCCCGTGTGCGATTCCAGGCGCGTCGATTTGAGACGGAGAATGAGGCACACGGCCCTGGACACGGGCGTGTGCCAGGCCGTGTTCGGCCCAGATCTTCTATTTTCTAGGCGAATCGCGGCCATTCTTTTTCTAGTTTTGGGATCTAACGGTTCAGTCCATCTCTTGGGAAGTTAAGTCCGATTTTAGGGTTGGAAACCATCATTGTTTTTCAAGTCTTCTCTTTCTAAGTTCTTGAGAAAAGCTAGAGCAAGGAGGAAGAAGAAGAAGGTCTTGGGCTGTAGGAAGGGTTTCAGAGCTCCAAATCGCGAACCGAGTCCGGATCCGTGAAGCTTAGATCGTTGCGAAGATTTCCATCCGGCTATTTTGCCATGGCAAGGAAGAGGAGTCGGAAGGTAACGACATCTCTCCTCTCGGTCCTTAGGATGCATGTACTAGCATCATTTATTTTCTCTCTCTAATTTTTGGGCACCAAACTCTCAAATGAGAGGGATTTTGGTTTGCCAAGGTTCAAGAGGAACCTCCGGGTTGATTGAGTCCGTCCCCGGCATATTTTTGCATTCGAGATCCGCTTCGCTAGTGGATTAGGCATGGTGGGTGAAGCCGTGGTCGCGACCGTTAGTCCGACTCGGTGATGTTGCATACGAACTTAGGGATTCGTAGAAATTTCCGTTGCGGCAAGATGTCGTTTGTGTTGTGGTGGTGATTGTCCCGTTTGCTTGAAAAGGTACGTGTAGTCGAACCCGGACAAGGTTAGCTCCTCGTGGCGGTAGATGGTTTCCTTGAGGGACAAGGTTAGCTCCGTATGAGTTGGAGATGGTTTCCTTGGTGGATAAGGTTAGCTCCGCACGAGTTGGAGATGGTTTCCTTGGTGCGCGGGAACGCTGCAGTACAAAGAGGGATTACGATGTACTTAGTCTTGGTTTGTGATGTGCCAAGGAGTGGCTATGTCTCCGTGGTCGGCTGGCTATCCCGTGACATGTGCGTCATGTGTGGAGAGTGTCCCGGCGAGACTAGTCCCCTTCTGTGAGACTGACGAGAATGCCAAGCTTGGGGCAAGCCCGGGCAAAGAGGCCATGAGCGGGTGGGGTCCAGCAAGGCTTCTTAGAATCGGTCGGTCTGTGTTTGTTGGAATCCTGACATGAGACGTCAGAGCTTGTAGGCGAGCCCGGGGCTAAGCCCACGAGCGGGTGGGGCCTTGGCAAGATTTCCTTGTGGCGGCATGTGCGCCGTTTGAGGGAGAGGTGTCTCCCTTAGTGTTTGCGGCTTTATGCCAATGGGGAAATGTGAGTACCCAAATGATGTGATGTTGTGCTAGATGCATACGCAGTAGGGTACCTTGGGTGAAGCCCGGGTGTTGCATTCATGTTGCATAGTAGGCTCTTTCTTTATATGCTCAACCAATAGAGAACATGTTTGATGATTGAGACATCCAAGCCTGTTTTAAATGTTCTTCTGTTTATAGCTATTTTTATTGCATATGAAGTGCTGACTTGCAGGTTGGAGGGTTCCCCGGGGTCCGTTAGGGGCGGCCGGGAGGAGATGTGTCGTTACACAGTTTGAGGTCAGCCTTTGCTGACCCACGTTACTAATAATTTTTACAGGGCAAGGATCGCATGCAGGAGCTAGCACGCCGGCCAAAAAGGCCTAAGCCCATGAAGTGTTTTTCCCTCTTTTGTAGCACTACATTTATGATGATGTTGTTTGAGACTCTTTTGTCCGGCTTGCATGCCGAGGTAGACTAGGAGTGCTGAGCACATTCATGATTGATGTATTATGTCTCTTTTGGACACTTGATGTTAGGCCTAAAGGCCATTTGTTTTACTCTTTAGTGCTGGATAACTTCTAGTCCTGTTTGTTTCCGCTGTGTTGTGCAAGTGTTTTGAGTTTGGGTAGTTATATCAACTTATAATACTAAAGCTGTGGCGTTCGTATGCTGTGGGGCCCCGGTCCGACCCATATTATACGTCCACTACAGGGGAGGTGTTACAATTTGGTATCAGAGCGAGGTTAGATTCAAGGTCAGTGCGCAGAGAAGTTATCCACATAAGAGTTATGCGGGACCGTGAGTGTCCTTATGTTTTAGTCTTGAGATTGGAGACTAATCCCTTATTTCTTGTTTTCCTGAAGAGTGCAAGCAACGAGGCGGGCACCTCAAGAGTAAGGGATGATCTCTCGGCGAGCAGTGCTACTGCTCCAGGTCTTCTGGGCACGGGTGTAAACCCGGCTGACTTCTGCCGTATGCTTGCAGAAGCGATGGTGGCAGCGCAAGCGGCGGCTGCAGCCCAGGTAGCAACCCCTGCTACACCAGACACGGCGACGGTCGTGCCAGGCGGAGAAGCCATGCGAGTGGAGCCTTTGGCAGAAAGGGTGGTGGTAGGACATGGAGACCGACACATGAAGTACTTCCTGAGTTTCCATCCCCCGTCTTTCAAGGGTGTTGGAACGCCAACGGATGCGGAGGATTGGTGGGTTCGTATTCAAGAACTGTTAAGGGCGGCAGAGACGCCAGAGGAAAAGAAAGCTGAGTATGCGGCGTTCATGTTGGAAGGAGACGCCAAATTGTGGTGGGTGAGCCACAGCGGCCGCCAGTTCCCGGGACGCACCCCGTCAGTGGAAGAGTTTGGGGACGCTTTTCTTAAGAGGTATATTCCAGTTTCAACACGGTTGGCCCTGCAGAGGCAGTTTCTGCATCTAATGCAGCGAGACAAAACGGTGGACGAATACGTGCAAGAGTTCACCCGTTTGGGTCGTTATGCGGGAACGACAATGGCGGATGATGTAGAGAGGGATAACCTCTTCTACCAAGGGTTGAGGGAGAATCTGAGACAGCCCCTCATCTCCATGAAGAGGGCGGGATTTAATGAGCTAGTTGAAGCCGCCAGGAGTTTGGAGAATGATCTGGAGCGAACCCAGCGTCGAAAGGGTTTTACTCCCAAGCATGGGGAAGGGAAGCCCTCCCAATCTCATGTAAAGTCTGATGGGAGCAGGTGGAGGAGGAAGCCTCACACTTCCAGATCGGGTGAGAGGAGCACTTGGACGCCTGGGGGTTCTCACTCTAGGGGACCGCCGACGTGTTACAACTGCGGGAAGGTTGGGCACATAGCCCGTGCTTGTCAGCAAGGGGGAGCGGGGCAAGAGTCAAAGCAGGAGCAGTCTGTGCGCTCGGGCCCCAGTGCTGCAGAGAAAGGAAAGATGGCGGAGTCGAGCGCTTCTCGGTTCAAACCGGTGCAACCAATGGCTTACAACCTTGGACAGCAGGAAGCGATCCGTCAAACCGATGTGGTGACAGGTATGAAGAAAATTTAAGTTTGCATTTGTGCTTCATACTTTTAGACCCCCTTTTTGTGAGATGTCTTGTTGTAGGCTTCGTGTTAGTTTCCGGATACCCAGCTAGGGTATTGTTCGATACGGGAGCATCTCACTCCTTTCTTGCGGAGAGCTTCGTCCGAAAAATAGGAGTTGGGTCTTTCTCGTCGGGAGCAGAGCTGAAAGTGCGCATGCCCAATGGGTCATCTATGACCACCGGGGTTAAAGGGCGCATTTGTTGGGAGCTAGACGGAGTTGCCTTTGTTTTGGAAGCAGCAGTGTTACCATTAGTAGAGTTCGATGTCATTTTGGGCATGGACTGGCTTGCAGAGCAGCGCGCCAGCATTGACTGTTTATCCAAGGTAGTGACCCTAAAGAGTAAGGGGCAATCGGAAGTCAAATTTGTGGGCCTTTGTGGAGTAGCCCATTCCCTAATTACGGCCATGCAAATGATGCGGGCGGTTAACCAGGGAGGTGTGGCGCTGGTAGCGTTGTTGGAGGTTCGTCTCTCCCAGCTATCTATTGAGGAAGTGCCAGTGGTGGCAGAGTTCAAGGATGTGTTTCCGGATGAACTTCCTGGGGCGCCTCCTCGGCGGGAGATCGACTTCTCGATCGAGTTAGTGTCGGAGGCTAGACCGGTGTCGCGTCCCCCTTTTAGGATGGCACCAAAGGAGTTGGCGGAACTAAAGGTACAGTTACAGGAACTGTTGGAGCAAGGATATATTAGACCCAGTTCTTCACCGTGGAGCGCACCGGTGTTGTTTGTTAAGAAGAAAGACGGTAGCATGCGCCTATGCATAGACTACCGAGAGCTGAATAAATTGACCGTCAAGAATAAGTATCCGATTCCTCGGATAGACGATTTGTTTGACCAATTGGTGGGGTCAATGGTATATTCGAAGTTGGACTTGAAGTCAGGCTACTATCAGCTGCGAATTCGAGATGAGGACATACCCAAAACTGCCTTTGGTACAAGGTATGGACACTTTGAGTTTACGGTGATGTCGTTCGGGTTGACGAACGCACCATCGGTGTTCATGGATCTGATGAATCGAGTGTTTCGGGATTACTTGGATTCGTTTGTGGTTGTCTTCATTGATGACATCTTGGTGTACTCCAAGTCTGAAGTGGAGCATGAGACCCACTTGAGAGTGGTCCTGCAAGTGTTGAGGGAGAACCAATTGTTTGCAAAGTTCTCAAAGTGCGAGTTCTGGTTAGCCAAGGTGGCGTTTTTGGGCCACGTGATTAGTGGTGATGGGGTGGCAGTGGATCCAGCGAAAGTGGAGGCCATCAGAGATTGGCCGGTGTTGAGGACCGTGGCGGAAGTCCGAAGTTTTCTTGGACTAGCCGGGTACTATAGGAGATTCGTGGAGAATTTCTCGAAGATAGCTCTACCCCTCACCTCACTCACTCGCAAAGACCATAAGTTTGTGTGGACCCAAGAGTGTGGCCAAGCATTTGAGGCCCTGAAGGAGAGGCTTATGATGGCTCCAATTCTGAGTTTACCGCAAGGGACCGATGGATTTCAGATTTTCAGTGACGCATCGAGATGCGGTTTGGGTTGCGTGTTAGTGCAGCATGGCAAGGTGATAGCTTTTGGGTCTAGACAGCTGAAACCTCATGAGAGGAATTACCCCGTCCATGACTTGGAATTGGCGGCGGTGATCTTCGCGTTGAAAATATGGCGACACTATGTGTATGGCACAAGGGTGGAGATCTTCACGGACCATAAAAGCCTGAAGTATCTCTTGGATCAGAAGGACTTGAACATGCGGCAACGCAGATGGGTTGAGTTTCTTGGAGACTACGAAGTGGCGATTCAGTATACGCCGGGTAAAGCCAATGTGGTGGCGGACGCGTTGAGTAGAAAGTACTCGGGGCAAGGAAATTGGATCGAAGCTCATGATGAGCGGTTGGTACGGGAATGGGAGTCCCTTGGATTGGAATGTGTTGCGAGAGGCGAGTCTAGCGTGGCTCGGTTGAACTGGATTGAAGTGCAAAACGACTTGTCCGATCGTATTCGGGAAGCGACTCGATTGGATGTGGAGTTTCAACCTTTTGTGTTGGAGGCTCAAAGGGCGAGAGCAGCGCCTGGGAGATGATTGGGGGAATCTTGAGAAAGGATGGAAGGGTTTGTGTACCGCAGTTTGGCAATCTCCGTGAGGAGTTGATGTTTGAGGCTCACTTCTCAAAGTACTCCATCCACCCGGGCAGTACAAAGATGTACTTGGATATGAAGAAATCCTTTTGGTGGCCGGGGTTGAAGCGAGATGTAGCTTTGTATGTGAGTCGTTGTCAAACATGTGCCTTGGTGAAGGCCGAATGTCAGAAACCGGGCGGGTTCCTGAAGCCCCTTCCAATTCCTGAGTGGAAATTTGAGGACATCTCCATGGACTTTGTGCATGATTTGCCTAGATCGCAGCATGGTAATGATGTTATTTGGGTGATCGTGGATCGCCTAACCAAGGTAGCTCACTTCATCCCAAATCGGAAAGAGGACAGCGTGGAGAAGCTGGTGGAGTTGTATGTTCGCAACATTGTGCGACTGCACGGAGTTCCTAAGAGCATAGTCAGTGATCGAGATGGACGGTTTACGTCTAAGGACTGGAGATTGGTTCAGAAGAGCTTGGGCACGAAGCTAAAGTTCAGTACGGCGTTCCATCCTCAAACTGATGGGCAAATGGAGAGAACGAACCGTACTATGGAAGATATGTTGAGAATGTGCGTTCTTGATTTCGGCAAGAGGTGGGAGGATCACCTCTTCATGGTAGAATTTGCGTACAACAATAGTTTTCAAGCAAGCATAAAAATGGCGCCATACGAAGCTTTGTATGGGAGGCGGTGTCGAACGCCAATGTCTTGGCAGAGGCGGGAGACACCAAACTGTTGGGAAAGGACGGGGTGGTTGACGCGTGTGAGTTGGTACGGACCATCCAAGAGCGTATGAAGGTGGCGCAAGACAGACAAGCAAAATATTTTAATGCTCGTCACCGGAAGTTGGAATTTGTAGTTGGTGATTGGGTTTATCTGAAGGTCAAGCCGTTCAAAGGCGTCTCACGGATTCGCCGACTCAAGAAGCTGAGTCCAAGGTTTTTGGGGCCTTTTGAAGTTGTTGAGAGGGTAGGAGAAGCAGCTTATCGGTTGGCGCTGTCCGCAGATTTGAGTGGATTACATGACGTCTTCCACGTCTCCGTTTTGAGGAAAGCCTTGGTGGAGGCTAGCGTGGTGATTGAGCCGGCATCGGTGCCGATTGAGGAAGATTTGAGGATGCGAGTTCTTCCAATTGCTATAGAGGATTCGGAGACTCGGCAGTTGCGGAATAAAGAAGTCAAACTCGTGAAAGTTCGATGGGACAACTGCGGTCGTGAGGAGTTCTCTTGGGAACGAGAACAGGCCATGCTAGAAGATTATCCAGAACTCTTCATGTCAGGTACAATTTAAGTTTTGTACCCTTTTGTTTTGAAATTTCGGGACGAAATTCTGTTAAGTGGGGGAGAGTTGTAACACCCCAGTTTTGCAAGAGGTTCTGTCTGCAGTTCTGGAAATTTTTTGGGTTTCTGGCAGGATGCACACGGCCTGCGACACGGGCGTGTCGCAGGGCGTGTCGAGGCCGTGTCGACACTCGGCCCAAGTGTCGACACTTTCGCTCGACAAAGTGTCGAGAGTGGGGCACACGGCCTGCGACACGGGCGTGTCGCAGGGCGTGTCGAGGCCGTGTCGACACTCGGCCCAAGTGTCGACACTTTCGCTCGACAAAGTGTCGAGAGTGGGGCACACGGCCTGCGACACGGGCGTGTCGCAGGGCGTGTCGAGGCCGTGTCGACACTCGGCCCAAGTGTCGACACTTTCGCTCGACAAAGTGTCGAGAGTGGGGCACACGGCCTGCGACACGGGCGTGTCGCAGGGCGTGTCCCGCTTGGTCGACGATCTTCGCTCGACGTTTTTCCGCGGTGTCGACACAAAGCCTGTCGACGGGTGTCGAGACCTGGCACACGGCTTGGGACACGGGCGTGTTCCCAGGCCGTGTCAGCTCTCGGGTTGGTTTCGGGGCCGTGTTGTTGGAGGCACACGGCCGGCCACACGGCCGTGTCACTGGGGACACGGGCGTGTCGGGTTGAACACGGGCGTGTCGGATGCCCGTGTGCGATTCCAGGCGCGTAGATTTGAGATGGAGAATGAGGCACACGGCCCTGGACACGGGCGTGTGCCAGGCCGTGTTCGGCCCAGATCTTCTATTTTCCAGGCGAATCGCGGCCATTCTTTTTCTGGTTTTGGGATCTAACGGTTCAGGCCATCTCTTGGGAAGTTAAGTCCGATTTTAGGGTTGGAAACCCTCATTGTTTTCCAAGTCTTCTCTTTCTAAGTTCTTGAGAAAAGCTAGAGCAAGGAGGAAGAAGAAAAAGGTCTTGGGCTGTAGGAAGGGTTTCGGAGCTCCAAATCGCGAACCGAGTCCGGATCCGTGAAGCTTAGATCGTTGCGAAGATTTCCATCCGGCTATTTTGCCATGGCAAGGAAGAGGAGTCGGAAGGTAACGACATCTCTCCTCTCGGTCCTTAGGATGCATGTACTAGCATCATTTATTTTCTCTCTCTAATTTTTGGGCACCAAACTCTCAAATGAGAGGGGTTTTGGTTTGCCAAGGTTCAAGAGGAACCTCCGGGTTGATTGAGTCCATCCCCGGCATATTTTTGCATTAGAGATCCGCTTCGCTAGTGGATTAGGCATGGTGGGTGAAGCCGTGGTCGCGACCGTTAGTCCGACTCGGTGATGTTGCATACGAACTTAGGGATTCGTAGAAATTTCCGTTGCGGCAAGATGTCGTTTGTGTTGTGGTGGTGATTGTCCCGTTTGCTTGAAAAGGTACGTGTAGTCGAACCCGGACAAGGTTAGCTCCTCGTGGCGGTAGATGGTTTCCTTGAGGGACAAGGTTAGCTCTGTATGAGTTGGAGATGGTTTCCTTGGTGGATAAGGTTAGCTCCGCACGAGTTGGAGATGGTTTCCTTGGTGCGCGGGAACGCTGCAGTACAAAGAGGGATTACGATGTACTTAGTCTTGGTTTGTGATGTGCCAAGGAGTGGCTATGTCTCCGTGGTCGGCTAGCTATCCCGTGACATGTGTGTCATGTGTGGAGAGTGTCCCGGCGAGACTAGTCCCCTTCTGTGAGACTGACGAGAATGCCAAGCTTGGGGCAAGCCCGGGCAAAGAGGCCATGAGCGGGTGGGGTCCAGCAAGGCTTCTTAGAATCGGTCGGTATGTGTTTGTTGGAATCCTGACATGAGACGTCAGAGCTTGTAGGCGAGCCCGGGGATAAGCCCACGAGCGAGTGGGGCCTTGGCAAGATTTCCTTGTGGCGGCCTGTGCGCCGTTTGAGGGAGAGGTGTCTCCCTTAGTGTTTGCAGCTTTATGCCAATGGGGAAATGTGAGTACCCAAATGATGTGATGTTGTGCTAGATGCATACGCAGTAGGGTACCTTGGGTGAAGCCCGGGTGTTGCATTCATGTTGCATAGTAGGCCCTTTCTTTATATGCTCAACCAATAGAGAACATGTTTGATGATTGAGACATCCAAGCCTGTTTTAAATGTTCTTTTGTTTATAGCTATTTTTATTGCATATGAAGTGCTGACTTGCAGGTTGGAGGGTTCCCCGGGGTCCGTTAGGGGCGGCCGGGAGGAGATGTGTCGTTACACAGTTTGAGGTCAGCCTTTGCTGACCCACGTTACTAATAATTTTTACAGGGCAAGGATCGCATGCAGGAGCTAGCACGCCGGCCAAAAAGGCCTAAGCCCATGAAGTGTTTTTCCCTCTTTTGTAGCACTACATTTATGATGATGTTGTTTGAGACTCTTTTGTCCGGCTTGCATGCCGAGGTAGACTAGGAGTGCTGAGCACATTCATGATTGATGTATTATGTCTCTTTTGGACACTTGATGTTAGGCCTAAAGGCCATTTGTTTTACTCTTTAGTGCTGGAATAACTTCTAGTCCTGTTTGTTTCCGCTGTGTTGTGCAAGTGTTTTGAGTTTGGGTAGTTATATCAACTTATAATACTAAAGCTGTGGCGTTCGTATGCTGTGGGGCCCCGGCCGGACCCATATTATACGTCCACTACATGGGAGGTGTTACAATTTGGTATCAGAGCGAGGTTAGATTCAAGGTCAGTGCGCAGAGAAGTTATCCACATAAGAGTTATGTGGGACCGTAAGTGTCCTTATGTTTTAGTCTTGAGATTGGAGACTAATCCCTTATTTATTGTTTTCCTGAAGAGTGCAAGCAACGAGGCGGGCACCTTAAGAGTAAGGGATGATCTCTCGGCGAGCAGTGCTACTGCTCCAGGTCTTCTGGGCACGGGTGTAAACACTCCTTCCCAGTTTCACAATAATCAGTCATCCGGCCGGGTCAGCGATAAAACAGAACTAGGAAACAGTATTAAAACTAGTACATAGCAGGTATAAAGTAAGAGCTACTAAAAATTTATAACTAACAACGGAAGCTAAGAAAGTAAACTAAGGGTAACCACATACCTGAAATCTGGAATCACAGAGCCACTACAGATAAATATAATTGAATTAACTGAAAATCTGAACTATCATAATAAGTCTGATACAAGATATATAAAACATTAATAAGTTACACTGTCCATAACTACAAGTATATGCTGAAGGTAAAGGAAAACTGAAAGGGAACAAAACACTACAAACTGACGCCACCAACGCTCATCCTAGGCGTAGTTTCCCGCATGGGTCACCTGTAAAAACATTGTCCACGAGGGGTCAGAGTAAAAAAAATAACTTTTCTAGTGACACTAAAAGCTTTTTCTTGAATGATGAATGCATGCCTTTTGAAAATAGTTTTGTGCATGAAAACATTTATGTTATATGTTATGCATGGCTTCAGATCACTACCTGGTCAGACGACTACATGTTCTATGTTTGCGACTTTCAGTTCACTAACCCAAGTCCCGGCGTTCACTAACTGGTGTATTGTCTCACGTCAGGTCTATACTTGAGTTCTAGGTTACTTCTAGCTTGCACCTCTACTAGGAAAGGCTCTATGCAGAGTAGCTCCTAACGCGCAACTGAAACTGACGACCCGAGACCATCTGACGAACTCAAATGTTCTAGTGCCACGCGGACACAGTCTCGAATCTACTAATTGTCTCAAAGGGAGTCAACTCTCAAGACTCTGCTACTCATAGGATATCAGATGTCTTATGAGGAAGGTAGTGCGTCTCTACCAAGCACGAAAGACTGAAGTGTGTTTACTGACCTTTTTGGTCAAATGCTACTCTGCTTGGGATATCTCTTTTGGTGTACTACTGAGCGACCATTGACTATCTCATAGTTGACTAAAAGGGACATTCACGCCCTTGGTTGGACAAGTTCCAAGCTTACGTACACGGGTATAGGTTTCGTACCTAACATTACTATTCGTGATCTGACTACTAGGTCTTGGAGAATGGTGTCTACACGTTTTCCGTGACCGTTTTTCTATCACCACACCTTTCTATGCATGATCATGATATTTGTACAAAGCCTAAACATGTGTATATAAAATATATTTCTTGCTATGTCTAATTAAGAGAAATTAGGTTTCCTTACATAGGTGCTGCGACGCTTATACACGCGGCGCGGCGATATTTCTTCTTCCGAAGGAAATCCTACTGTTGGGGATCTTCAGAAAGCTGCCCCGACCACACAAGAGTCCTGCAATTTCAGAGCAGCCCAAATTTCATAATTTTCCCTTTACGATATTCCGTGGAAAATTTCTATACAACTAGGATTACAAAAATTCAAGCGTTAAACTTTAGATATTACCTTTACGTTGAGTGAATGAAGCTCTCAAAACGTCCAACCCAAATTCCGCGGAGGATCACAAACTCAAAAACCTAATTAGGGCACAAGGATGAAAACCTAGGTTAGACTAACTCCAAAATCGAAGGATTTCCCCGAAGAAATGGAGAAAATGAAGAAATAAACTCACCGGAAAACGAACAATTCCAAGTTCCACCGGTTAGGGTTGAATCCGGCACTTCCACGTCCAAGGAAGGAAAAGAAATGTCCACCGGCACTCGTAGAGGAAGAAGGAGGAGTCAGAAATGGTTTCCGGAGAGGGATCGGCCGGTGGAATGCCTCGCAAGAGGCGTCGGCTTCGTCCAGCGACGCTGCGTGCGGGAGACGGAAGTGCTCGTGCGCCAGCTTGCGGAACGAAAACAGAAATCGGCTGCGGTTTCCCTTTTCACCCGTGGAAAAGAGGCGTGCGGCTTTTTAAGATCCACTGCTTTACGGTTTTGATAACCACATGAGAGGGGGAGAAATTGCTATTGGCACCCCTAAATTCCATTCCTTTGAACATTAACCCATTTACACCGCGCGCGTCAATATAATAAAAATGCGTCACGCACTATTATTAACGCATTTAACGAACTAACGGTCGATATCATAAGGAAAAGTAACATTATACCTTGACGACGCGCTGCCTCGTTCAAAATTCGTCGCGACTTGACCCTGCAAATTATAAAATTTTTTGTGTCAGATTTCGGATGTTACATATCGTGGGTTTCCATCCTCTGCCTCATTTGCCGGCTCGTGTCTATCTCAACGAAAACTTAACGTCTCTCACACACCAACAACACAACCAAATGGAAAAACACATACAAGAGGCTAGGCTTCCTAGGCTACTCTGAAGGAAATGAAAATAATAAACTTACTATTTAATAAATAACATTCAAAAAACATATTCATTCCAACCATCATCAAAAAAAAAAGAAGAGTAAGCTATCTCTGCCTAGTGTGCAGAAAAAGAAAGGAGAAATACAAACAACACTCGAGACTCTTCCATGGAGATGAAGGTGCTCCGAAGTGCGACACCGTGATGGATTCACTCTTTAACTATCGTCCGGGGTAGAGCAACCACTATCATTAATCCCTACTGGACCCGTCTTCTTGAGGGTTTTGTGTCATCCACGTTTACTCTTCAAATACCTTGCTTGTGGAGAGGGGAATGCTTCTTCCTCACTTTTGAGCTCTTGGATGATAGGGAGAGCCTACGGGATGATCCCTAGCCTTTGGAGGGATAAAAAACAGAACAGGGCAAACTGGGCAGAAAAGATCGGAACTCGGTTGAAATCAAGAGCCTGCATAATTATAGACATAGAAGAAAATTGACCGGCGCACAAATATGCGCACAGCTAGTGGTTATGCGTGAAGGAAAGTCCCCTACTCGTGCGAGAAGAAACCTGAGCTGGAGGAAAAATTTTGGGATTTGGAGGGAAAATATTGAACGTGCACGACTAGTGGTCGTGCGTGAAAGAAGTCCAGTCCTCGTGTGGCAACCTGTACGAAATTAAAGGGGTGCTCGTGAAAATTTTATCAAATGGCCGCTCACGACAAGTGGTCATGCGTAGAGGGGGCAACTGCTTGCGCATGAAGAAAAACACACGAGTAGTGGCTTCCTCGATGAAAAAGGTATGAGACACCCGGGAGAAGCTACAATAGCTTTATACCTGCGAGGAAAACATCCAACATTTCTAGAAATTCACATCCACATAACTACACACATAAATTCTAAGTATATAAATGAAATACGAGGGAGAAGAGGCCAATTCCATGCATGAAATGGCTCAATTGTGCTCTATCTAGCTCAAATGTGCTCACAAGATATACAATTGGAATATCACAGGTTTTATGATTAAATCAATTAAGAGATGAGTGATATTTATGAAAAAATGAACTAGAATAGAGCCTAAATCACTATACTAAATTCTCTCATCAATTACAAAAACGTTGATCTCTTTGATGCTAGAAATTGAGGCAATATGTAGAAAATAACTTTTGGTTTTCTATATCTACTCTCCCCAAGAGCTAGTTGGCCTTATCCTATCTCTCCCTAGATAGGTTTCAAGCCGCCTCCTAGACCTACTTCCTAAATCTAATCTCCTAACTCTCAGGGAGAATTCTTCCCTAAGTTGCAAACAAACCTAGTCACCACCACATGAAAGAATCTCTATATCATCACAAAAAGAGTCGCCAAAAGAAAATAGATTACAAGAAGAGAGTGAAATAATATTTTTGTAGCATAAACTCCCCATTGGAAATCTTAAGGCTATGGCGAAGGCACAAGAGATCATCGTTACAGTCACATTTGTGCTTCATATAGATTGAGCCATGATGTATTCTGCCTTAGAGTTTTTATTTTGATCTTTAAGAGTGCTATAGGGAATGCTCTGGACGTCTGGGATGAGGCTCCAAAAAAGTATGTTCAGAGTTCCACGCGAGAGAAAGAGAGAATTGCACTAAATAAAGTCTAATTGCTACATCCAGCGGTAGCTCCTACCACCCCTCAGTATCCTTTATGATATTAATTTCCCGCTCCCGCCAGCCTAAAATGGAAGCCATATTTTCATGTATTAGGTAATAATCTATAGCGCCGCAATAAGGTTATCGCTCTGCATTAGACAAACCCGCAAGACTCTGATTTTTTTTGGCTTCATTTGGCTCCTCAACCACCCAATGATTGTCGGTGTTGGCTTTCTATTACCGTTGCGCGATAGCATTACCGCATCGTGGTATACTTTATAAAAATGGTTTTTTGTTCCCACCAATGTCTTCGTTTAACTGCCTCTTGTCGGTCATTCCATAGTATTGACTGCTGCCACCAATGCTAGAGGCTACCACACGTGGTAGTACTCATTTCGGAGTATGACACCCAAGGGCGGACCCACCTTCGGACACACCCGAGCACGTGCCTGAGTGTGAATTTTCGCGGATTTTGCCGGGCGAGACAACCTTATTATAGCGCATCGCTGCTGCTTCGCCATTTCCGCGCTCTGATTCTGCCCTAGCCCGCCGATTGTTGCTGCTCCGCACTCCGCAATCCGCGCTCTGATCTTGCCCAAGCTTGTCGATCGCTGCGCAGGCCTGCACTCTGATTTTGCACTCCGCGCTGTGAAGAATCGTTGCAGTCCAGGTTCTTCTTCTTCTTCTTCTTCTGATTTCTGTCTCGTTCTGATTTCTGTCTCGCTCTGAGTTTGCTCGCTGTTGTCCAGGCTGCTGGCCAGGTTCCCAAAATTGGTTCTGATTTTGCTCCTCCTCCTCCTTCTGTCCAGGTTCTGATTTCTGTCTAGGTTCTGATTTTTGTCCAGGTTCTGATTTTGCAGGTTTTGATTTTGCTCGATGTTGTCCAGGCTGCTGTCCAGGTTCCAAAAATTGGTTCTAATTTTGCTCGCAAAATTGGTTCTGATTTTGCTCGCAGCTGTCCAGATTCCCAAAATTGGTTTTGATTTTGCTCGCTGCTGTCCAAGTTCTGATTTTACTTCAGCATTACGTCAACATTTTCTTCAGCATTAGTTAACCAATTTTGTGAACCAATTTTGGGTTTCTTCTGAACTATCTGAACTTCAGCATTATTAGTTAACCAATTTTGGATTTCTTCTGAACTTCAGCATTATTAGTTAACCAATTTTGAATTTTTTCCGAACTTCAGCATTATTAGTTAACCAATTATGTTTATCAGTTATACCAATTCTGGTACCAAATTTCTGTTATAAAAATTTGTGTTATACCAGTTATTTGTGCCTACTTAGGTGTTCGATGAATAAGTTTTTTCAAAAGTGATCTCAAATTAAGTTTCTCAAACATCAGATTCATGTGGTAAAAGGACTAGATCTGAATTTACCTTAGATGAGTTAACTGCTGATCCAGGATTGAGACAACCTATTAGCTCATATGATGTAAACATACAAGACATGATAAGAAGAAAATACTTTCAAAATGGTCATTGTCAACCAGTTTTAGCAAATTTTTCACAAACTCAAATTGGAAATAAATCTCGTCGTTTCAACAAGATTTGGTTTAACGAGTTTAAAGATTGGTTGAAATACAGTATAGATAAAGATGTTGCATATTGTCTTTATTGTTATATTTTTCCACAGAGAGTTTGAGATCCTACATTTGTATGTCGAGGTTTCAGATATTGGAAAGATAGCACTATCTTAGAGAAACATGTCGAAAATTACACAAGTGCACATAATAACTCTAAGAAGATGTGCATAGTTTTAATGAATCAGAAGCAATGTACTCAAGTCGCATTTTGTAGGCAGGAAGAGATACAACATACTCAATATCGTGTTCGTTTGTGTGCGTCAATAGATTGTATACAGAGAAAGATGTTGCTGACACTATTACTAATGATACTATTATTACAAAATTTCAAAATATGTGTCCACGAAAGGTGGTCTGTTGAACGGTATGTCATGTGTTTTTTGGTTAATAACTTTTATTGATTGCAGTATTAGTTTAATTTTATTTAAGCATTGCATTTAATTATTTATTTTAAAATTGTGCCTGGGTTAAGAAAAATTCCTAGTTTCGCCCCTGATGACACCTGCATTTTTATCTCATTTGATTATTCTCGTACAATATGATATTGTACACTATAAATATAAAAAATCTTGGTCATATACATAATGAGATTTGTTATTTTCAAACCTAAAGATATGAAATGCATGTCCAACAAACTCGCCTTTTGATAATATCAAATCCTCCAATGAGAAATCAGTCATTTAAGATTAGAGTTGTGTTTAAAGATTATTGTGGTAAGTGATAATCGTGAAAATAGGTTTTAGAATGAAATACCCAAGTACATAACTATGGTGATTTTTTTAAATGTTTACTTCTCTTGTATGTTTTCTCCCTCTACACATTGTAGTGTTATAATTTTAACTCCCTATGAGATTTCTATTTTACTAGATTTCTCAATTTATTTTCCCTCTTTTGGTATTATCAGAAGAGGGATGAGATAAGTTTAGTCATGACATTAATTCTCCTCCATTATTTATTAAATGAACGACACACTTGTGTTAAAATAATCTTGATCGAGCGTAATAGTAATTAGTAGGAAAAGTCATGAAAATAATGCATAATGTATAAAAGAAAGATACGCATGCAAGTGTATGATTTCCCACTTTTTGAGAAAGATAATCTAGTTGAATTGTAGAAATAACCAGGATTGATGAGGAGAGTGATCTACTAATGTAAAGGTTGCGAAGAGACAACATATGTAAGTAGTCATGTAAACCACAGGAGCACAAAAAAACAGGAGGGATAAGCTAAAAAATAAGGTTTATTATTCGAAAATTTTTGTTTGAAAATCTTGATCAAAATTAGAGATATAAACCAAATGATTGTTGATGCAAAAATTATACCTCCACAATTTCATGCTAAGGGACACCAGAAGGGCGGAGAGACTGCGAGTTGTCGATTACTCTTGGTTGAAGATGTCACAGAAAGAGAGGTGCCCACTGAGAGCCAAGACTAAATTTACCCGGTGCAGCGAATACCACTTCCGATGGGAAATTTATTGATTGAGATGAATGCGGTTGAAAGGAGAAGAGAAAAGAGATCCATCGGGAAAACAAGAGACCGCTAAGGAACTAGATTGAAGATCACTTCCATAGGTGGCAAGCTTGAGGATTCAAATACACGTATCATAAGGGTAATGTTCTCCCTATTTATAGGATTGAGGGCTTGCCTATACAAGCAGGTCTAAATTTACGGGTTGCTCAAGGTATAGAAGAATCGAGCAAAGGTGAGGGGTTACATGGTGTGCAAATAAGAGAAAAGAACCTGACCACGTTGTCTGACGGTTAGCTGGAGGCTGGCTCTGCTCTTTATGGAGATCTCTATTGCTAAACTATCCTGGGTGGTCTGTATGGTCAACAAAATTCTGACCGCCCTAACTGCCTTTGGAGAAAATCTGGTCGCAAGATTTCAAGTGAACATGATCCCCACATATTGACATTTTTTTTGGAAATGTTCGCTTTACCTGCAGAGACTGGGACCGCCTTAAATACCAGGAAATATATAAATATGCCTAGAGGGTCTATAGATTTCCAAAAAAATATTCTTTGCAATAGGATGTTATTCACCCATTACGGTTAAAATTTTCCAGACCGCAATGCCTGGAGCAAGCAAGATGTCTCTAATGACCAACTCTAGTTGCGTTGATGTTGCATCGCGGTCTTCCACTCGCAGGAAGAAGAAGATAGTTGTAAAGAAGTATTGCATCCCTCGTGAGACCGACGAGAGCTCAAAGAAAACTAAAAAGGCGATGGTGATCGCGTCGAAACCGGTTGAGGACAACCCGTGTTCTCTGATGATGTTGACATCACTATCATGTCTTTAGAGTACATCATCTAAAATATTCTAGGGTCAGCATTAGCTTTGACCCTGTGAAGCCTATGTCCTCATTAAACTGGAGAGAAGTGATCAGGGGATATCCTTAACCTCGATGTTAGAACAGGGGTAGTGTACAAAGGAATGACAAAAGTGGCTTTTACCACCGCTAAAAAGTTGA
Source organism: Platanthera guangdongensis (assembly GCA_039583875.1). NCBI lineage: Eukaryota > Viridiplantae > Streptophyta > Magnoliopsida > Asparagales > Orchidaceae > Platanthera > Platanthera guangdongensis. Next base: position 157,902,102 of record CM077156.1, read on the forward strand.
GACAGAATCAGGAGGCAGTGTTTGACAATGAAACGAGTGAGGAAAAGCAAAATATAGCTTCAGTATCAACTTACATGGAAATAATATTAAAGAAAAGCAAGAAGAAGAAAAAAAGGACTTAGCCGGAAAGTTGGTCGTGGCTAATCTTACTTCCTCAATGAGGGAGGAGGGAGAGATCTTGCAATCTCCGCTTGAGAAGACTCCTGACGCCGGTTAGGGTGGTTAAGCTGATGTTCCCTCTAATCACCCCTTCTTCTGGAGAGTACGTGAAGGAGCTTGACGAACACTTGGGTGAAGTTTCTTAGAGAGAAGGTGGCGAGGGAAACCCATTGGTTAACTCTGACAACGCGGTAAAGGAAAACAAGGAGGAAGAGAGACAGAGGAGGATCGCGGAGGGGAAGGACACGCTGTCCAATAAGGGGAACCGAACAGTTCAAGAACTAGGCAGTCTGCTATGGAAAAGGCTGCGACAGAAAAAGTGCAGGAGGCCGACGCCATCCGGTCAAGGAAGGCCATTGCGGTCTCCAGGTCGATAGAATTCCTCGAATTCACAAACCCAGGTTGCCTAGTGTGAGATTTTGACACATCATTGCCCCCTTCCCCGGACCGTTAGGATTGCGTCATGTCACATATCCGTGGGAGGAGCTTTATTCCTAACCTAAGCTAATCTCCTCTTTAGGAAATGTGTTAGTATGGGGGCCTATTTTTGGGAAGCTTTTAGGGAGTCCAGCTGGCCTCCTCTTGAGGTTATGGCTTGCACAGACATGGCCGGCTGGTTTTTTCCAGCTTTGGCCGGCGCCATCAATGGGATGACGCTCTTCTTCCTTGTTAGGGGAGGGGTGGTGTTCTCCTGTATATATTTTGGGGGGAGGGGGGCTGCTACAACATCATAACAACAATCGGATTACTACCATCATCCACAGAGAGAGAATCTAGTGTGAGAAAAAAAAACAGGGGAGGTTTCTTCTCCTCAGGCGGCGGCGACAACAGCGCAACGGTGGAGGGTTTCTCCTCCTCAGGCGGCGGCGACAACAGCGCGACGATGGAGGGCTTCTCCTCCTCAGGCGGCGGCGACAGCAGGCGGTTCAGCGGAGGCGACATCAAGCTTCGATCCAGCAAGATCGGGAGTTTCTTTTTGAGCCGAGCCTCTACAGCGACGGTATTCGCCGGAGCTACACCGGCCGGGCTTCTTCCCGGCGGCCGACGACAGCAGGCGATTCAGCACAGGCGGCAGCGACAGCAGGCGGTCGATCCAGGAGGGATCGGTCTCAGGATTGCAGACGCGGCGCAACAGAACAGGGAAGACGATCGAGCGTTGTCGCCGGCGACAGCTCAGATTACTTATTTTTCTGTTTTTTTCTCTTGTACGACCATTCCGGTCTCGGTGATTTTTTGTACCTCTCGTGATTATAGTGGATTTATCGGCGCGCTCTCCCCATGGATGTAGAGCCCATCTCCGAACCACGCAATTTTTTTTGTCGTCTGGCTGTGCTTGTTTTGGATTCATTTTTTGCTTGTCATATTATTGCTCACATTATCTTCCGTTGCATTGATCCACGGCGAACCACAGTAGTCGCGGATCCGGTTCCAATTTCATAACAATTGGTATCAGAGCCAGGTTCGATCCTTCGGACCCCGGTGAGCAATAATGACAACAAAATTTGAAGTCCCCAAGTACGACGACAAAATTGACTTTGGCCTGTGGCAGAAATGGGCCAAAGCAGTACTCGTCCAACAAGGTCTCCATAAGGCTCTCCCGGGCCAGGAGAAATCTAGGAAAAAGGACGAGGAATGGGATGAGCTGGATTTAAATGCAATCAGCATCATTCAGCTGTGTCGGGCCGATGATGTCATGCATAATGTAGTCGATGCTGAGACTACAGCGGATTTGTGGAAGAAGCTGGAAGAGCTCTACATGTCCAAATCCCTCACAAATAAGTTGTACGTAAAGAAACAACTTTACAGCTTAAGGATGTCGGAGAGCTCTCAGCTACTTGACCACATGAATGTGTTTAACAAGCTGATTTCCCAACTAAGCAGCATGGACGTAAAGGTAGAAGAAGAAGATCAAGCTCTACTTTTGTTGTCCTCTCTGCCAAGGGCCTTTGACCATCTGGTCACCACTATTCTTTATGGGAAAGATATCCTAAAGATGGAAGAGGTGATGACGACATTGCTTTCAAACGAAGCAAGAAGCAAGTCTGGGTCAAAGTCCGGTGAGGGTTTATTCGTCAAGAGTAGTAAACCAGCCTGAGGCAGATCGAGGGATAGGGGCAAGAAAGAGAACCGATTTAGGTCCAAATCCAGGGGCAAGGATAACAAATGTCACTACTGCAAAGAGGAGAGACATTGGGAGATCAACTGCCCGAAGAGGAAGCTGAAGGGGAAAGACAAAGAGCCACAGCACGCGGCCGTAGCTTCAGACTCAGATAGCGATGCTGACATCCTACATGTCTCACCCAGCCTCGACACTACTGGCGTGTGGATCATGGACACCAGATGCTCATATCACATGTGTCCTCGCAAGGAATGGTTCACCACATTCAGGGAATGCGACGACGGTCGAGTATTGATGGGAAACGACTCGGAGTGTAGAACGCAGGGGATTGGGAGCGTTAGAATTAAGATGTTCGACGGGACGATCAGGACTCTCACTGACGTTAAATACGTGTCTGATCTTAGGAAGAGCCTAATATCCCTAGGAACTTTGGAGGCGACCGGATGCTCCTACACCGGTGAAGGCGGATATTTGAAGGTGAAGAGAGGAGCTCTTGTAGTTATGAAGGGAGAGCGATCTGGAACTCTCTACAGATTAATCGGCACCACTATTGCCGGTGATGCAGCAGTTGCTGCAACATCTGACGAGGACTCATCTCTACTGTGGCATGCCAGACTTGGTCACATGAGCGAGAGGGGCCTTCTTGAGCTACACAAGAAAGGCCTACTAAAAGGAGTCAAGACATGCAAGCTAGACTTCTGCGAGACCTGCGTCCTCGGGAAGCAGCACAGGGTGAAGTTTGTAACTTAGAGCAAGCGCAGCAAGCATGTGTTAGAATACATTCTCTCAGACGTGTGGGGACCAGCCCCAGAGTCCTCAGTCGGAGGTGGCAAATATTTTGTGACATTCATCGATGATTTCTCAAGAAAGGTCTGGATCTATTTTCTGAAGAATAAGTCAGACATCTTCGAGAAATTCAAGATCTGGAAGACCAAGGTGGAGAAGCAGACTGTCAAGAAGGTAAAGTATCTAAGATCGGATAACGACGACGATTATACCTCAACAGAGTTTCAGGCATACTGTGATCAGGAGGGCATCACTCGCCACCTCACTATTCTTGGCACACCGCAGCAGAACGACGTCGCTGAAAGAATGAATAGGACGTTGTTAGAGAGAGCTCGATGCATGCGATTGTTCGCTGGACTCCCAAAGTCCTTCTGGGCCGAGGCCGTCAATACGACATGTTTCCTAGTGAATCGATCCCCATCGATGTCACTAAATCTGAAGTCGCCACAGGAGGTTTGGCTAGGCAAACTGGTCGACTATTCTGATATCCACATCTTCGGTTTCCCCGTGTACACTCTAGTACAAGATTCAGAGAGGACGAAGCTCGATATTAAGTCCAAGAGGTGCATCTATCTGGGCCGAAAGGCCGGCACCAAGGGGTTCAAGCTGTGGAACTCCGACTCGAAGAAGGTGGAGATCAGACGCGATATGATCTTCGATGAGGCTTCTATGCTGAAGAAGCCTCAGCCTCAGTCTATTGAGGTGGAGAAGACTCCAGCTACACCACTGGAGGTGGAGCTTGAAGGGAGTGACCAGGCTGATGATCATGGTGATTCCTCTGACTTGGAGGAAGCTGATCTCAAGCAACCTATTGGAGTGGAGTCGTACTCCATTGCCAGAGAGAGGGCAAGGAGAGAGGTTAGACTACCTCTCAGGCTACAGGACACTGTAACATACACTTTTCAGGTTATATCCTCTGACACTAGGTCTTATAGGGAAGCTATCGAGAGCAAGGAAAGCTCTCAGTGGATAGATGCTATGGAGGAAGAGATCGAGTCCCTTCACAAGAACAAGACTTGGGAGCTGGCGTATCTACCTAAGGGAGCTAAGGCCATAAGCTCCAAATGGGTATTTAGGAAGGAGTCCACTTCTGGAAAGGACCCTTGGAGGTACAAGGTTAGATTCATTGCAAAGGGCTTCGCGCAGAAGAAAGGCGTCGATTACAATGAAATATTCTCGCCTGTTGTGAAGCATTGCTCCATTCGATTACTACTCGTCTTAGTAGTACTGCATGATATGGAGTTGGAGCAGTTGGATGTGAAGACAACGTTTCTTTACGGCATCCTGGATGAGGTGATAAACATCTTACAGCCGGAAGGATTTGTTAAACCCGGCAACGAGAAGAAGGTATGCAAGCTCAGGGCATCCCTCTATGGTTTGAAGCAGTCCCCGAGAATGTGGAATAGAAGGTTTGACACATTCATGGCTTCATTAGGGTTTATCAGGAGTCAGTACGATACTTGTGTCTACTTTAGGTCTCTAGCGAACGGGGACATCATGATCTTGATGTATACGTCGACGATATGTTGATTGCGTGCAAATCAGCTCTGAAGATCTCTCTATTGAAGGAGAAGTTGCATGCGGAGTTCGAGATGACTGATCTCGGTCACGCGCAAAAGATCCTTGGGATGGAGATCCGTCGGGACAGAAAGCGCGGTATGCTTTGGCTGTCCCAGACTGGGTACATCAAGAAGGTGTTGGAGAAGTTCAGTATGACAGACTCCAAGGCTGTCTTAACCCCGTTGGGACAGCAGTTCAGGTTGTCGTCCCTTCAGTGTCCTACCACTGAGAAGGATCGACAGAAGATGCTTAGTGTGTCGTATGCGAGTGCGGTAGGATGTCTAATGTATGCGATGATCTGTACTAGACCAGACATCGCTCAGGCGGTGAGCGTCGTGAGTAGATATATGGCAAATCCAGGACGGCAGCACTGGGAAGCCGTCAAATGGATTCTGCGATATCTGAGCGGATCACTGAACGTCGGTTTGCTCTTCAGAAAGAGCGACGTTGCGGGGGCGTTAAAGGGCTACGTGGATTCAGATTACGCAGGCGACCTCGACAGAAGAAGATCCACGACTGGATACATCTTTCTTCTAGGTGGAGGTCCCATCAGTTGGAAAGCTACCCTCCAGGACATCGTGGCCTTATCCACAACGGAGGCAGAGTATATCGCTGCAGTGGAAGCTGCCAAGGAAGCCATCTGGCTCAAACACCTCGCCAAAGAGCTCAGGATTTCTCAAGATGCGGTGAAGCTGCACTGTGATAGTCAAAGTGCGATTTGTCTGGCCAAAGACCCGGTCTATCATGCCAGGACAAAGCGCATTGACGTGCACTACCACAAGTTGAGAGAGTTCGTTGCAGGCGGGGACATTCAGTTACTGAAGGTGCCCACGGAGGAAAATATCGCAGACATGTTGACCAAACAAGTGACAGGAGACAAGTTCAAGCACTGCCTTGACTTGGCTCATATTGGTGCATGTTGATCAGGGCGACCCCAGGGAGAGGGGGTTCATAGTCGCTGATAGGGTTGATCCTAGCTACAGGTGGTGTTACGTTCGTGGCATGAGGCGTCAAGGTGGAGATTGTGAGATTTTGATACCTCATCGCCCCCTTCCCAGGACCGTTAGGATTGCGCCATGTCACATATCCGTGGGAGGATGTTTATTCCTAATCTAAGCTAATCTCCTCTTTAGGAAATGTGTTAGTATGGGGGTCTATTTTTGGGAAGCTTTTAGGGAGTCCAGCTGGCCTCCTCTTGAGGTTATGGCTTGCACAGCCATGGCCGGCTGGTTTTTTCCAGCTTTGGTCGGCGTCATCAATGGGAGCCAGTGATGGCGCTCTTCTTACTTGTTAGGGGAGGGGTGGTGTTCTCCTATATATATTTTTTTTTTGGGGGGGGGGGGGGGGAGCTGCTACAACATCATAACAACAATCAGATTACTACCATCATCCACAGAGAGAGAATCTAGTGAGAGAAAGAAAAACAGGGGAGGTTTCTTCTCCTCCTCAGGCGGCGGCGACAGCAGCGCAACAGTGGAGGGTTTCTCCTCCTCAGGCTGCGGCGACAGCAGCGCGACGGTGGAGGGCTTATCCTCCTCAGGCGGCGGCGACAGCAGGCGGTTCAGCGGAGGCGGCATCAAGCTTCGATCCAGCGAGATCAGGAGTTTCTTTTTGGGCCGAGCCTCTACAACGGCGGTATTCGTCGGAGCTACACCGACAGGGCTTCTTCCCGGCAGCCGACGACAGCAGGCGATTCAGCACAGGCGGCAGCGACAGCAGGCGGTCGATCCAGGCAGGATCGATCTCAGGATTGCAGACGCGGCGCGACAGAACAGGGAAGACGATCGAGCGCTGTCGCCCGGCGACAGCTCAGATTACTTATTTTTCTGTTTTTTTCTCTTGTACGACCATTCCGGTCTCGGTGATTTTTTGTACCTCTCGTGATTATTGTGGATTTATCGGCGCGCTCTCCCTGTGGATGTAGGAGCCCATCTCCGAATCACGTAATTTTTTTTGTCGTCTGGCTGTGCTTGTTTTGGATTCATTTTTTGCTTGTCATATTATTGCTCACATTATCTTCCGTTGCATTGATCCACGGCGAACGACAGTACTTACGGATCCGGTCCCAATTTCATAACAGCCTAGCAAGTGGCCAGAGGTTGTAATCATCCCTTTGGATGGGATTGTCCTGACACATGAGGAATTGAAGCAGAGGAGAAGAAGGTTTGTGGTCATTGAAGGAGATGCTGAAGTTGATGAATACATGTCGACTAAGGCTTCATTTGTTTCGGCGGTGGCGGGTGGATCCGGCGGGTGGAAACGGAGTGTTCGAAACGGAGGGGGGAGGTGACTGCTCCAAACGGAGCTTTTTGGGGCGTTTCTCAAGGCGGGCGGGTGGAAACGGAGCAAACGCCGCCGGAGGTTCATTTGTTTACCCGCCTTCCGGCGGCATTTGCCCAAAACGGAGCACCGAAACGCTCAAACAAATAGAGCCTAAGGCAACCTATTCGAGCTTTTCCACCCGCACTTCCCACCACTATCCAAGAAGTGGAGACCTTGCATATTTACGATCTCTCTTATTTTGAACGTACTTGTTATTCCTACAAATTATTTTATACTGAACATGAAATTTTTTCTTATCATGCTACCTTGTCTCTTACCACATTTGACACTATGTCTGCTCCTCTGCCATTGGTCGTTATTGCGGACACTGTGACCGCGGAGGACCTGACTGTGCGGTTAGTGCGAGCCAAGGCTTTTGAGGAGAAGGTGAAAGCCTTGGAGAGGGAGATGCAAGAGAGATAAAAGGCCTTCCACGATAAAATCAAAGTCCAAGCCGCCGCCTTTGAGAAAGAGAAGCAAATCCAGGCTGACCGCATGCACGGATTAGAGAAGGATGTTAGATATTATAGAAATAATGCCTCGAATCTTTCTGCTGACAACAAAAACTTGAGGCAGATAGGTCCTGCAGCTTAAGAGGGCACATCTACTAATGATTCTGAGGGCCGGCATGATGAGTGGGCAACTCTATTGGAGACCTTGATGCCTCTCAAAAGAGTGGACAAGGATGTCTCGCGAATACATTGAGCGGCCGTTACAGCTAATCACAATTTGTCACTAGTGTTATCTGCCATCAATGAGATGCAGGAGGACGTGACACATATAGGGAGAGATCGCCCAGCTCACCATCCCGAACCACACTAATCATTCTTGTTCTCTTGTGGACTTATGTTGTAACATTTGTTTTAAACTTTCTGCGGCCAAGTATAGATGATATTTTAAGTATATGTTCGTAATATATACTTTTTACCTCTGAAATGCCCATGGATGTCTAGTTTGAGTTAGTGAGGTTAGAACTCTACTTTAACTTGTGAATGTTGTTTGTTGTCATGAATATTTTAGTGGCAGGTGCGCCTAAACTATCTGTATTGTCTGATTTTGCCATGCATTTAACCTTTTCTTGATAGGTTTAGGTTGAGATTGCTCGGTCTGTCAAACAGTTTTGCGGTTTGATTTGCTAAGCATAGACCATGAAAAACTACAAATTTGATTGAATTCTTGAATAGGAAACTTATGTATGTCGTCGAAGCAAAAGTCTGGGTGTTCTCCAATCATGGTGTCCGTGTGAATAGACGTTGCTGAAGCTTTTTTACCGCAGAACAAAAGATGTCCAAGATTTATCCTTCAGAGTGCAGGGCATTTACGAAGAAGCATATGGAGAATTCTGCAGTGGTCACGTAGTTTCTGCATCCCAAATAAGGAATCAATACTGTTGTAGACAATTTGATCGCAATCCCCATATATCATTTTGATTACGAGTTCAAGTTCCCAGTGCTCTGGGAAGTTGTCCAGATCTTTGATCGCTATGCAGTGATGCATGGCCAGCTGCCACCCAACTCTATAGCCGTCATCTTCTTTTTCATTATCTATCTGCGGATAGAGGGAGTCTGGTTCATGATGGACATATTTCGGAATATGTTCATCCTGCGATTCTTGAATGAGGGAAAGAAGAAGAAAGACTTCAATTGTCATCTATATTTTGGCTGCAGCAGCATGAAGGGTGTGAACCTATCAAACAAAGTCCACAATTGAACAGAAAGGTTCCTGATCTTCAAGGGAGACTTCGGCAGTATGCCTGTCTGACCATAAGGTTGCGAAGACAGCTTGTTCAAGTCGTCAAAGATTGCAGGGACCTAGTTGAGGATTTTTTTTCTCCCTTGAGGAAGGGTGGCTAAATATCTACTATTATCTACCACTGGTTCCCACTGTTGAGGACATACCTCTTGAAAATAGTATGTTAAATCCTGCAACAAAATAAACTTGACCACATTAGCTGCATAGTGTATTAATCAAGTTTATTTTTAATTTTTCAGCCACTTTGAAGGTTCCACTCAGTAATCTGCAAAAGCTGGAGAGGGAGATCCTTGCCAAGATGGAAACAAGAAGAAGAGAAGAGAAAAGAAGAGCAAGATGCAACTATGTTATAGAAGAGTCTTCTGAAAACATGTTTCCCCTTCTTGGAGCCAACGGTCAACTGAAGGACCTCCGCGGCAAACCACTGATGTGTGGCTTTCCCCTAAACACATGCCAAGGGGAAACAGGTACAAGATTCTTTTTGTCTTCGCTCCAGTTTTAAACCTCTTCATCTTCCCTTATTTTCTTTGTCCTCGAACCATTTTTGCAGGCACTTTCATTGGATCCCAAGATTCACAGTAGTTTTGGTGTAGATGTGGAATCCTTCTATACTGGTGATCAAAAATTTTGAGACATCTTGCAGTTATTTTCTGATCAAGTTAATTTCTACTCTCTCGATTACTGGTTTCAAAACTTTCTGCTTTCCACTCCTCGGTTATGGTTTCTACTAAAAAGATAGCTGAGACTTTTTAACTTCATTGAGGTGCTGATAATGAAAGTTTGATTGAAGTTGAAATTGCTGATGTATTTAATATTATGCAATTTTTAGAGCGCAAGGTGTCCAACCTTAAGAAATTTGAAGTATCGGATGAGTATAGATTCTTAGCAAACTTAGTTGGAATGGTCTTGATATGTAAGACATCTTCTCATGATGCCATCCCAAGGACTCAGCTGCAAATCATGGGATTCTAATTCTAAGGATGAATATTATTGATTGGGGGACTTTTATGCTAAAGCTGATGAAACACAAGTTGGAAGGAGAAATCTCTCGTGGAGGATCTAGAGTTTAGTGTTCTTCCATTCTTTCCCATCTTTGTGCACTTCTGAGGGTGTACATCCTCTAGGAAGGAGGCTTTTCATTAAGCTCTTTGCTAATTGTACTAAGCATATATTCTAAAATATAAAGCTTCTTCCTCCTCTCAAGCTTTAAGTTCCCTTTCTTCCTTGGCTGTTCACAGAGTAAGGAAGCTGGTGAGGGAAGTTTTACTCCCGTATGACCTAGGAGACTTTCGAGCCAGGTAAGCTCGGATACAACAGATGTCATCGAACAGTATTCAGCTTCAGCTGAAGATCGAACAACCACAGCTTGTTTCTTACTACGCCAGGTAACAAGATGACCTCCCAAGTAGGTACAAAAATCATTGGTAGAGTGTCGATCATCCAGAGATCCAGCATAATCTGCATCTGCATACACAACCATAGTTGGAGTAGAAGTAGAGGAAGAGGTTTTGTATACCAGCTCTTGACCAGAGGCTGTTTTTAGATATCTCAGGATGCATTTGATGGCCTGTAGATGAGACATCCGGGGGGGAGTGCATAAACCGGCTGACAACCCCGACAGGAAATGATATGTCAGGTTTTGTGATCGTTAGGTAAATCAGTTTTCCAACAAGGTGTCGATAGTATTCTAGATTTGAAAGAAGTGGATCTGTAACTGCGCCTTATCTCCATGGAAGTTTTAGTCGGCTTGCATCCAGAGTAACCGACATCCTGAAAGAGGTCGAGACAACAAATGTCCTCGAACGGTATTCAGCTTCAGCTGAAGATCGAGCAACCACGGCTTGTTTCTTACTACGCCAGGTAACGAGACGACCTCCCAAGTAGGTACAAAAACCACTGGTAGAGTGCCGATCATACAAAGATCCAACATAATCTGCATCTGCATACGCAACCAGAGTTGGAGTATAAGTAGAGAAAGAGGTTTTGTATATCAGCCCTTGACCAGAGGCTGTTTTTAGATATCTCAGGATGCGTTCAACGACCTGTAGATGAGACATCCAAGGGGAGTGCATAAACCGGTTGACAACCCCAACAAGAAATGATATGTCAGGTCTTGTGACCGTTAGGTAAATCAGTTTTTCAACAAGGTGTCGATAGTATTCTGGATTTGAAAGAAGTGGATCTGTAACTGCGCTTTCAACACAAAGCTTATGATTGGCATCCATGAGAGTTTTGGTCGGCTTGCATCCAGAGTAACCTACATCTTGAAGGAGGTCGAGACAGTACTTCCGTTGAGATAAAACTAGGTCATCCAGACGTCTTGCAATCTCAAGGCCGAGGAAGTATCATAGGTTCCCCAGATCTTTAGTTTGAAAAGCAGAGCTCATGTGTTGTTTGATCATTTGTATTCCCATCGAGTCATCCCCTGTGATTAGGATGACATCGACAAATACTAAAAGGAAAACAGTGTCTGTTGTGTGATGTCGAGTAAACAGAGAGAAGTTTGCCGAGCTCAGAGTAAAACCGACCTCCCGCACAGCCTTACCGAATTTGTCGAATCATGAGCAGGGGGATTGTTTGAGGCCATAAATCGATTTTTTGAGGTGACAAACCTGAGACTCCCTCGTGGTCTCAAACCCCGAAGGTTGTTTCATGTACACTGTTTCTTGCAGATCACCATTAAGAAAGACATTCTTAATATCAAGTTGATGTGAGGGTCATTGATGATGCATAACCACAAAAAGGAGGACTCAAACTGTATTGAGCTTGGCCACTGCAGAGAATGTTTCTTCACAGTCGAGACCTTGTTGAGTAAACCCACGAGCCACCAGTCTAGCTTTAAGACGGTCAATCGTCCAATCAGGAGAATGCTTGATAACAAAGACCCATTTACAACCAATAGTAGTCTGGCCTGGAGGAAGATGAACTAGTTCCCATGTTCGGTTAGCCCAGAGGACTGTCATTTCTTCGTCCATGGCTGCCTTCCAGCCTGGATGTTGAAGAGTCTCCAACACAGAGTTAGGGATAGAAATAGAGGATAATGAAGTAGCAAAGGTGTGAAGCATCGGGGACAGCCGATGTAAAGACATATAATTCGTCATGGGATGGGCGATGGAGGTCGGTGTCGAATCAACAGGTTGCAGAGTGTCAGAGGTCGAAGCCGACTACATTGGGGTGGCAGAGCGAGGAGGGCGACGAGTATAGACACGAAGAAGAGGGGTTTTGGAAGAACGGGAGCCGGGGCAGGTAAGAGTGGTGGTGGAGGAGATGTAACAGGGATGAGAGGTCTTAATAAAGAAGGTGATGGGTGGGTTTGGAGCGGTGAAGTATGGTTGATCTTCCCGAAAAGTAACATCAGCAGAAACGGTCACCTTGCAGGTAGTAGGGGAATAACACACATATCCTTTCTGGGTACGAGAATAGCCGACAAACATGTGTTTAGCTGCCCGGGGAGCCAACTTGTCCGAGGACGGACCAAAAACGTGAACATAGCAAGTGCAACCAAAGATGCGAGGCCTGAGAGAGAACAACGGAAAAGACGGGAAGAGGAGACTAAATGGAGTAGCATTTTGGAGGACGGGGGAAAGGAGACGGTTAATGAGATAACATGTGTCGAAAGAGCAAAGTTCCAATATACCTTTTAGACCTGCATTTGAAGCATGAGGGAGCGAACAACATCAAGAATGTGTCTAGTTTTACGTTTGACGACACCGTTTTGTTGCGGTGTATAAGCATACAAAGTCTGGTGAATAATTCCAAATTCATAGTAGATGTTAGCAAACTCATGGCTAGTATATTCGACAGCATTATCAGTTCGGAGTGTTTTAATATGGATAGAAAACTGTGTGCGAGTTTTAAGAACGAAAGCCCGGAACATACGAGGAAGCTCGGAGTGATCACGAAACAAGTATAACCATGTTGTCCGAGAGTTATCTCAATAAAGGTGATAAAGCAATGATAACCAGATAGACTAAGTATTTTGTACGGACCCCAAACATCAAAATGCACTAGAATAAAAGGAGCAGAACTCCGAGTACAATGAGGAGGAAAAGATGAACGAGGTTGTTTTCCCAAAATACATGAATCACAAGAAAAAGTGGAAAGTGAAATATCAGGAAGAGCCTTCTGTAGAACTGGTAGAGGAGCATGCCCAAAACTCCGATGTCAATCAATGGAGGAGTCTAGGAGACTGATGAGATGATGGTAGGAGAAATATCAAGAAGATAGAGTCTGTTTTGCTATCGTCCTCTAACAATGATACTATGCGTCTATCGATCCTGCATCATAAAAGAAGTGGAGGTGAATGAGACAAAACAATTCAAATCGGCAGTGAGACAACTAACAGAAAGCAAATTAAATGGGGAGCCCGGGACATGAAGAGCCGAGCAAAGAGATATATATAAATTGAGAGGAATATATATCAACAGAGCCTGAGAAAGGAACGATAGCGTCATTGGTCACAGTGATACACTTAGGATATGAAGAATCCAAGTGGTGATGTGGCTTCAGCGAGGTGATATGGTGAGTGACACCAGAATCCACTATCCAGCGCGGACTTATGGAGAGACAAGCGATACCTTCATGAGAGACAAAGGCAAGTGGGTGACTGAGCATCCCTTGGAGTTGTTGTAGCTGGAGGCGGACTTCGTCAAGATCAACACGAGTGGCAAAAGGACTGTGATCAGCAACAGAAGCAGCCAGACAAGGAGGAAGACCATGTTTGCGATAGCAGGTCGCCTCAAGGTGTCAATCCTTGCCGCAGAAAGAGCACTTAGGCAGCGGCCGGCCACCACGACCCCTTCCCCGAGAGCCTGAACGTCCGCCACGAGTATGAGGAGGGAGAGGGAGTAATGTCGCAGAGGAGTGCTGGAGAAGGGCCAGGGAGGGAGGTCCAGTTGTATCAAGAGGCGGTGAAACCTTTAGCAGCATGAAGCACACATCAGAGAACGAGGGAGTTACAGCAGACGAGAGTATCTGAGCCCGAACACTCTGAAGATGAGGCGGGACACGAGCCATCTTCATGGCAATACCGACTACTTCCTTTTGAGCGCGCTGAGCAGCAAGATCCGTAGTCCGGGGCTGATGTTGAATCCAGGCTTCAACCAGAGTCTTGGACCGAGCTACAAATGAGGTTAGATTGGTAGCATCGCCGGTGTCAAGAGTCTGAAGATCAGTAATGATATCAAAAAGGTGTTGGAGACTATCCTTACCTGAGTAAAGGGAATGAAGTTCATCCCGCATCACCTTGGTCGTCTCATGATACATAGTCATGCGGTAAGGTTCTCCATCAAGAGAGTTCAGAAGTCATGTCTGAACTCGCCCAGCGTTACAAAGCCAATCATCAGTAGGGGCAGCTGGAACATCCTGTGTTAAGTGATGCAGAAATCCCTTTGACTGAAGAACCCGGCGAACAGAATACACCCACTCAACAAAGTTTTTCTTCCTTGTGAGAGAGATAATAGTGATGCGTAACTCGTCACGGAGTTCAGGAGTAGGAACAGCGGCCATAGCAGGAGAGGAAGTAGCAGTAGACGAATACAAGAGCAGACGGGTAACCGACTAGAGCAGCGGTAAAGCAAGCGACTAGATCAGCGACTAGAAGATTCGGCTAGATCAAGTTGCAAGATCAAGCGGCTATAGCAGTGGCTAGAAGAAGCGGCCAGAGCAGCGGCTAGATCAGCGGCTATAGCAGGAGATCGTAAGCGGCTAGATCAGCGGCTAGAGCAGGAGACCGCAAGCAGCTAAATCAGCGGGCCGATCGACTAGAGCAGCGGCTAGAAGAATTCGTCATAGCAGGAGACTTCAGCGAGAAGAGAAGAAAAGACTGCGTACAAAGAAATACCTTGCAGCAAAGAGACAGACCGCGCGGCAACCCGCACAATAATTTTCACTCAGGAGAGATGATTGAAAGCGCGACAAGAAGGTTGTGGCTAGATAAGAAGAGAAGATGTCACAACGGCTTAGAGGAAACCACACAAGATAAGGTTGCGATTAGGCAAGCGGAGATCGCAGCGGCGAGAAGATCCGCGACGGAGAGATCGGCACCGAGAAGAGCAGCGGCTAGAGGAGAGAAGAGACACGCGGTCGAAGCATAGCGGTTAGATAGAGATCCGCGGCTAGGAGGGGAAGACCGCGCGAGGAGTGGTTCCACAGGAAAGAGAAAAGTCATAGAAGCAGAGCGGGAGAAGGAAAGGAGGGTGGTTCTACGGAAGGAGTGGAGATGCTAGGTAGAAAGAAAGAAGACCGTGGGGAAGAGGCGGTTAGAGAAGAGAGAACAGGCATGCAGTTAACCGCAGAAGCTGGGCGGGTAGAAAGGAACTATCCGCCCGAAATATGAGGTAGGACCGGATCCCTCTGATACCATGTAGAGAAGTACACGGATAATGCAGAAAATCCAGTCAACCTTGTATATCCTTCTTGTGTATGTAAAGACAATGTATGAGTACATATATATAGGGGGAAGAAAGAGCGAGAAGTCCCATATACAAGGTGTGGGACTAATATAACAAGAGAAAAAGAAACAAAATGGACCATTAGTTGGGCCTTTACAATGTCTTTTCTAACACATACCAATGATGACTATATTCCTAAAAGTACAAGGTTCAAGATTGACAGTGACAGATTAATTATAGCTCTGCTAAACTTTGATTAAAAAGTGGTACCCATTCTATCCCTCTTGTTCCCGAGGTCTTTTTAAAATTCCTATGAAATTAGTTCCTCAAATTGAAAAGGGCAATCTAAAGCTTGTAAAAGGAAAATACAATATGGACACTAATTTGGAGGTATCATTAATTGAAAGAATGCTACCTAAGCTTCAAAGAAGAGGTTACAGTTTATCAGACACTTATGCTTCTTCTTTTGAAGATTGGAAAGGGATGCTATCCATTCTAAATTCATTGAAGAATATAATTCTCAAAATGAACCAAAAAAGTTCTCTAGATACTGTGAAAAATTGAAAGATAAATTACTCGTCAATATCTATGATTTCTTTGACAAGATAATTTCTAAGAAGTCGAATCTTTGAAGTATTGTCAAATGTTGTATTTATTTATTTTTTATTGTAAATATTAAAGATGACATATTATGTAAAGGAATAAATAGGAGTTTTGAATAGATGTTTGTTAACTTCTATTTGTGTTTGTTCCTGTGACCATCTATAATATCATTTTTTTTTCAAAATGACTTAACCTCTTGTAAAATCTGCTATATCAAATAGCAGGAGATTATTGAGAAAAATCCTCTTTGATTTGATATATCATATTTAATAAGTGATCTAGGAAATTTTCTATGTATAGTAAAGAAATGTCTATATTTGTATGATGTGTAATGAGATTTAGGTTGTCAAAGACCATCATTGATCTCAAGAAGCTAAATTGACAAAGTCACACTTCCTTGCATCGAGAAGTATTCTACGTATGTCGAGAAGTTGATTTTTGTCGGAAAAATTACCCACAATATTCTTGATTTGAAGTTCTCACAATGAAGATGAACACACCATGAATTTGATGGATGTGGTTGGTTGTGATTGATTTCAGATATTAAATAGCGCAAGCCTAGCATAGGGCTAGACTTAGTGTCACCAGACATAATTTTGTCAATATAATCCCTCATTTTGCAGAATATCATGTCGACATAAGATCTAGACTATGCTAAACTTATCACTCACAAACATCCGAGTATAAAGTCTAGATGGTTGGTTAGAGCAAAGGAATGAAATTAAAAAAAATCAAGATATATTTAAG
This sequence comes from Platanthera guangdongensis, assembly GCA_039583875.1. Classification (NCBI taxonomy): domain Eukaryota; kingdom Viridiplantae; phylum Streptophyta; class Magnoliopsida; order Asparagales; family Orchidaceae; genus Platanthera; species Platanthera guangdongensis. The sequence goes on from CM077156.1 coordinate 157,918,542, forward strand.
TAAAATGTCGGTTAGGCATCTAGCCGATCGACTAGGCATCAAGCCGATCATGTAGAAGGATCAAAACAATTTGGCTAGATGTCTTCAAAAAGTAAAAAGCTAAGTAAAGAATTCCCTAGATAGTTAGGCGATTATGGAGAAGCATCAAGACGATTCCATTGGATGTTTCTTGAATATCAAGACACGAAGTAAGGAATTGCCTAGACATCTAGCTGATCGTGGAAAAATATCAAGATGATTTGCCTAGATATCCTTTGAAGCTTTAGTTGACTAGAAGCAACGTCAAAAGAGAAAAGTTTGTCTATATCAAGAAGCATTCAGAACATCTAAACAATCGACTAGACTCAGTCTACTAAGAAGAACAGTTGAAGGAGAATAAAGTTGAAGCATATATGGCTAAAAATATCTTAAGTATTGTATTGTGTAGAAAAGCTTAAAAATGCTTGAATCGTGCATATATCAACTATGTTGTGTAGAGAGAAGTTGTATCGTGCAGACAACAGTTATATAGTGCAGACAAAAACTGTGTCCTGCAGAGAAGATTTATATCGTGCAGACAACAACTGAATTATGCAGAGAAGATCCATATCGTGCAGACAATAGCTGAATCATATAGAGAAGGCTATATTGTGCAACCCATAGTTATATCATGCAGACAAAGCTGAATCATGTATTGAAGTGCTATATCGTGCAAACGACTTCTATATCGTACAGATGGATTGCATATCGCCCAGACACGCAGTTTAAGTTTTGAATTTTGTGTTTAGTAAAATTAACGCCATGTTAAATGCTAGCATCTATAGTTGTATTTGACACGTGTCTGCCTTCAAAAATTGTGCTTTAATGGATGGTCCATCCCAATGCGGCTCAACTTGCCTTACCTAATTAATATAATCACGCTCAAAACCTCTAGAAATGAGATGAAACTTGACCATATCATGCATAAGAAATCTCAAGCTTCTACAATCGCAACATGGACATCAAATTTTTTAACGGCCCATAATATTTTGGATATTGTTGACATAATTCTATGAATCCTTCAACCCTCATTTGATACTCATCTGTAATACCATATTCACCTGGGCAACTACGATTATTGATCCAACTTCTATCTAGATGCATAATTGTTGTTCTGTAAATACAACATATCAAATGATTACTTATTACACAAAACAACAATGTCATTTTTTGGTAAATACAATAAGTATGATATTGTATCAAATTAGACATTAACTTCAAATAACAAACATTTTGTTCTATGGTTACCAAAGAAGTGCATTATGACTTTTTGACAGTTGTGCTTAATAATAAAAGTAGAAATGGTAAAAAAAGTTATCTTTTTTGTAAAGAATGTTGCAGATTAGAGATCGGGCGGTCTGGCGGTCTGACTCTGGCGGGTTGCAGTCCGGGCGGTCTATCGGTTTCTCTCCTGCGGTTTGGTTGCTGACCTGTTGTTGTTGGTGCTCTGGCGGTTTGTCAACCAGTCCCTGGCGACTTGGAGATCGGGCGACCTGACGGTCTAGTGTGGAGGCTTGGTATCTTTCTCTTGTGGTTGTCGGGCGGTTTGCCCATTCATCAAACCGCACGGCTTGGCGACTTGTATTTATGTTAAACCGCTTGTACATGATATTTTTTAGTCTCACATTGTTTATTTGTAATTTCTCTCATCTCCTCCATTCTATAAAAGGGAGGCTATACCATGTAATTGATACTTTTTTTGGAATAAAAAAATTTTGTTTGTCCAATTTTCGTACTTACTTTTTCTGTTCGCACATGGTATCAGAGCCCGCGATCTTGTCCGCCTGATTCAGTGCCTTCCTCTGCCTGCGCGACTTGATCTCCTTCTTGCCTCTTGTTCGTGCGGTCTCTCCTCCTTTATCGCTGCTCTTTGTTTGCGGCCTTCTTCTTCTTCTTTCTTCTTCTTCTCCGCGGACTGTTTCGCGGCTTCTCGGTCTTCTGTTCGCGCGGCCTGCTCTCTTCCCGCGCGACTTCTTCCTTTTCTCTGTTGCGGATTCTTCTTCTGTCCGCTGCGGTCTTCTCTCTCTCGCGCGACCTTTTATCCGCCCCGACCTCTTTCTTTCCGCGCGGCCTTTCTCTCTTCCCTCTACCCGTGCGACTTCTTCCATGGCCATTTCCAGCTCCTCTACCACCAACGCTACTCCTGTGACAACTCCACCTCCCCCTCCCATTCCTTTCGGGAATCTTGGCACCGTCTCCAAGCTTGTTGGTTCCAACTATCCGGATTGGAGCGTCTCCTTCACCTTTCTCCTCCGCTCACAACGCAAATGCCACCACCTTACCGATGACCCTCCTGCCACCACTTCTGCTGAATTTGACGACTGGGATGCTAGCGATGTGCTTGTCCGCACTTGGCTCGCTAACAGTCTTTCCGATGAATGTCTTCATGTTATCTGTCATGATGAGACGGTCAAGAAGGCATGGCTTCATCTTGCTGCTCTGTACTCAAAGGGGCTCATACGTCCCGCATTTACACTTTGTATGCAGACTCTTTTCCGTCCGTCTATGTCTCCTGCTGCCGCCTATCAACAAGTTCAAGCTCTTGTGGCTGAGATCCTTCAACATCGCTCCTTCTCTGCGGATCTTGCCGAACAACACAAGCACTTTCAAGAACTGCTTGTTGTGTGCTACCTCCTCCGGCTTCCTGATTCCTACGACATGATCCGCCAACAAATCTTGGGTGAAGGGGACTCTTCCAACTTGGATACAACGGCTGCACACATTGCAGCGGTTACATCTTTTCTTCAGCGTCCACTTCTGTCTTCTCCTCCTCCAGAACAATATGCTCACCAGACTCAACGAAGAGGCTCTGGTAGTCGCAGCCATCATTCCGATGGTCGGAGTTCTTCCCTCTTCCTCTGCTCTCACTGTAGCCGTACCGGACATCTTGTGCATCGATGTTGGCTGAAACATCCACATCTTCGCCCTTCTGGTGACGCTTCCACCTCCTATTCCAAGCCGTCCACTTCGGTGGTCACTTCCTCAGATAGTGCTCACGTGGTTACTCAAGGTAAATGGCTCATCGACTCTGGTGCAACTAATCACATGACGGGCAATCCGCAATGTTTTTCTCTCCTTGAAACACATGATCGGTTGCCTCCGGTCCTTGATGCAGACGGCTCTCCCTCCCCGGTTCATGGGACGGGAGTGGTTCATGTCACTCCGTCTCTTCGCTTGGCCGACACTCTTTATGTGCCCAAGTTTCCCTGCAATTTGTTGTCAATTACATCTTTGTGCAAGCAACTTCAATGCTCCGTCACATTTACTCTCACTTCTTGCTCTTTTTCAGGATCCGAGTTCCCAACGGACGATTGCTACTGGGACTGAGAGTGGCAGCCTCAACTTCCTCGACAATATTTCTGCTCTCTCGGTCTTCTCCTCCTATTCTACAGATCTCCTACAATGACATCTCCGCCTTGGGCATCCTCCTCCACAGCTTCTTCATCAGCTGCTACCTCACCTCCCTCCGCACAGTTCTCCTCTCAACTGCGATGCCTGTCAACTTGGCAAGCATCACCGTTCCTCCTTCCCGCCAAAGCAAGGTCGTGGTTCTACCCCTCCATTTGATCTTGTTCACTCCGACATTTGGGGCCCTGCTCCTACCTTCACTGTTGGTCTGGTTATCTCTTATTTTGTTACTTTCATTGATGATTTCTCACGATGTACTTGGGTGTATCTCTTACGAGAACGCTCTGAACTTTTTGATGTATGACAATCTTTTTATCAGTTAATTAACCATTAGTTTGATGTTTCTATTAAAGTATTACGCTCTAATAATGCCAATGAGTACGTTAGTCAAGCTTTTTCCTCATTTTGTATGCAACATGAAATTATTCATCAAACAAGTTGCGTTTAAACCTCCCAACAAAATGGGGTGGCAGAACGCAAAAACCGTCACCTCATTGATGTTGCTCGCACCTTACTTACGCAAATGCATGTCACTCGCTCCTACTGGGGCTATGCTGTTCTCATTTCTTGCTACCTCATCAATCGCATTCCCTTCACTGTTCTCCACGGTCAAACGCCTTTCTCCATTCTCTATCTAGGAAAGGATCTGTTTCCTCTTCCTCTACGTATCTTTGGCTGCACGGCCTTTGTGCATGCTCCCTCCGCCACCCGCGACAAACTCTCCCCTCGCTCCATCAAATGTGTCTTTCTGGGCTACTCTATCACTCAGAAAGACTACTGTTGTTTTGACCCGATACTTCGCAAGCAGTTCGTCTCCGCGGACGTTACCTTCTTCGAGAATGCTCCCTATTTCTCTAACGACTCCTCTCCTCTTCTGGTGGAATCCAGTCTTCCTCCTCTTCCCTCCAGCCCATCCCCGCCTATCGAGGTCTTTCCTCCTCCACCATCTCCATCCTCTCCTCCCTCTCCACCTCCGCAATCTCCCTCCTCTTCGCTGTCATCGCTCTCTCCTCTCGGGCCAGCTCTCTCCACCACGGATGCTCCGGATACTGAGTCATCTGCTGATCTGGACCTCCTCATTGCCCTTCGCAAAGGGGTTCAGGCTTGTAACAAGCATACGCTTGCTGCAGTTGTTTTCTATGATTGTCTGACGCCTGCTCGCAGGAACTTTGCGCTGGCTATCTCTTCAATTGCCACCCGCGACAAACTCTCCCCTCGCTCCATCAAATGTGTCTTTCTAGGCTACTCTATCACTCAGAAAGACTACTGTTGTTTTGACCTCATACTTCGCAAGCAGTTCGTCTCCACGGACGTTACCTTCTTCGAGAATGCTCCCTATTTCTCTAACGACTCCTCTCCTCTTCCGGTGGAATCCAGTCTTCCTCCTCTTCCCTCCAACCCATCCCCGCCTATCGAGGTCTTTCCTCCACCATCTCCATCCTCTCCTCCCTCTCCACCTCCGCAATCTCCCTCCTCTTCGCCGTCATAGCTCTCTCCTCTCGGGTCAGCTCTCTCCACCACGGAGGCTCCGGATACTGAGGCATCTGCTGACCTGGACCTCCTCATTGCCCTTCGCAAAGGGGTTCGGGCTTGTAACAAGCATACGCTTGCTGCAGTTGTTTTCTATGATCGTCTGACGCCTGCTCGCAGGAACTTTGCGCTGGCTATCTCTTCCATTTCCCCCCCCCCCCTGTTCCTATCAGGAGGACCTTGTCATTCCACATTGTAAGGCTGCCATGGATGAAGAGATTGCTACTCTTACTGAACGGGGTACCTGGACCCTGGTTCCTCCTCCTGTTGGCACAAATGTTGTTGGTTGTCGCTGAGTTTTTATGGTGAAATTCCTCCCCGATGGCAGTGTGGATCGTTACAAGGCTCGGCTTGTTGTCAAGGGCTTTACCCAGACTTATGACGTTGATTACTTTAACACCTTCTCTCTCGTTGCTCGTCTCAACACTATTCAGGTCCTTCTCTCTGTGGCTGTCAACAGGGAATGACTCATTTCACAAAGCGTACTCTGATTCAAGTTATGCCGATGACAAAGGAGACCGCAAGTCTACTTCAGGTTTTTGTACCTTTGTGTGTGGGGGGGGGGGACCTTGTGAGCTGGAAAAGCAAGAAACAGTCGGTAGTCTCCAGGTCAAGTGCAGAAGCAGAATACCGAAGTATGGCATCGACCACGTGTGAGCTGAAGTGGTTACGGGCTCTCATGCTTGACTTAGGAGAGATCTACAACCATCCTCTACCTATATTTTGTGACAACAAAACCGCCATATACATCTCTAAAAATTCGGTCTTCCATGAGAGTACCAAGCACATAGAAATTGACTGTCATTTCATTCGAGAGGAGATTCTGAAGGAATAAATTTATACTCCACTCGTCACCTCCGATAAAGAGTTGGCTGATATTTTCACCAAGCCAGTATCCGCCTCTTTTCATCACATTTGCGACAAACTGGGCATGATCGATATATAAGCTCCAGCTTGATGGGAGTGTTGCAGATTAGAGACCGGGCGGTCTGGCGGTCTGACTCTGGCGGGTTACAGTCCGGGCTGTCTGTCGGTTTCTCTCCGCGGTTTGGTTGCTGGCCTGTTGTTGTTGGTGCTCTGGCGGTTTGTCAACCAGTCTCTGGCAACTTGGAGACCGGGCGACCTGGCGGTCCTAGTGTGGCGGCTTGGTGTCTTTCTCTTGTGGTTGCCGGGCGGTTTGCTCATTCATCAAACCGCACGGCTTGGCGATTTGTATTTATGTTAAACCGCTTGTACATGATATTTTTTAGTCCCACATTGTTTATTTGTAATCTCTCTCATCTCCTCTATTATATAAAAGGGAGGCTATACCATGTAATTGATACCTTTTTTGGAATAAAAAATTTTCTGTTTGTCCAATTTTCGGACTTCCTTTTTCTGTTCGCACAAAGAACTTTAGAGCAAACATTTCTCAAAAAATTAACATGAACAACTTATTCAAATCATCAAAGATTTTCGAAGAGAAAAGAAAGAGCATGGGGATCCTAAGAAAAGGAATTGTAGCACATTAAGTGGATAGCATTTAATGCTCTCAAGCCAAACATTTTTCACTCATCAAATTTGTATTATATTGAGTTTACAAAATGCTTCAATTCAATCGGGCTATCAAAAATCAAGCTCACATTTATGACTAAAGTCTATTGTAAGTGCAATAAGATGAAAGTATTAAAAATGTAATTAACTCTTAAGACATGCAGGAATTAAGCTTCAATTAAACCGATGGTCACTCAACGACTACCACTTAACTGAAACGGAACTTCATTGAACTAATCTATCATGAAGATATATGCAAGTCACATCTATACCTAAAATTGGTTTTCAATTTTGGGATTAAATCAAGGCACTTCTCTTCATTTATAAATTTAACTTGTTTCTTAAAAAATGAATGTGGCGTATCTCATTGGTTTTCTTAAGTGGTGGAATATTGCAGTCACGATGTAGCAATGGGTTTGTTCAAGCTCCAAGAGGTTATTCAAAGAGATATAGTCTCTGCTACTTCTCATGCATTATAATTTTGCCAATTGATGCCACTCTAACTTAAAAGTTTATGTGATGTGAGGTATTTTCTGTGGGGTAAACTTGTCTTTAATTTTACCACAGAGTAGGGAAAGACTCCTAGAGATGCTCAAGACGTTGTTGTTCATGGACTAAGTAAGTTTTTGAATCAATTGAGTTCATAGAATTTATTTTTTACTATTGTGTGCTCTTGAATTTTTCTATTTTATCTAGCATTAAAGTTGCAGGGGAATGCTAAGCTGAAACTGTTTAATTTAATGATAAGGAGTTGAGTAGTTGCATGCACGTACTTATTCATATGAATGTGTGAGTTCCACGTACTACTTGTAAGTGAAGTGTGATGTTGTTAGTGGCCGGTCTCCCAGCTCTTCGGTACAGAACTCACTGACGAAGACTTTGTGAGTTAGACCATAAGGTAGGGATAAGGGTGACTGGTAGGTGAGCCAGGGTATCTCCCAAGTACACGATCGCAGTAGAGACTGCACTGGTTAGCTAAACTATAGTACGTTGCTAATAAACGGTCGTCACACGAAAAGAGTACAAGGTTTGTCACAACGATGAGACATGCAGTTCTAGTTGTCTGCTGATAAGAACTTGCAAGTGGAAGAGAGGTCTAGGGGAAGATTTAGAGAGAGAGCAAGGAGAGGAATTAGGGTTAGGGAGGGAGAGAGAGGAAATACCTTGAGAATGATCATGCATGCCAACGAACGGGAGCCCCGGGTTTATTAATACCTGGGGCTCAAGGGGCCGGCCGCCCCCCCCACTTGGGGACTGAACCGGGTCGGTTCAGTCCCCCCTTGGCGTCTTCATAGGTTTGGGGCTGAACCGGATGGTTCAGCCCCGTTGTTTGGCCTCCGTGCTTTCGGTCGCCGAGTGTACGTTTGCCCTTGAAATTGTAGCGGATGCGGCGGCATAACATTCCCTCCCCCTTCAAGCGGCAACTTGTCCTCAAGTGGGAAATCCGGAAACGCCTCGTGAAACTCCAAGAAGTCAACCCAAGAATTATGTTCGGCGGGCATGTGCGCCCACTTGACGAGGAGCTCGAGCCGGTACTCGGCACCCCGCCGCTTCCATTTGGTCAACAGAATCGCCTCCGGCGAAGGCCGCAATTCGTAGCTGCTAGTAGCCTCTGGAAGAGTAGGGCTGATGGTAGTGGAGGTCCCGAGCTTCTTCTTCAGCAAGGATACATGGAACGTTGGATGGATGCGAGAACCCTCCGGGAGAGCAAGAGTATAAGCCACGGGCCCCACCCGGCGGAGGATGCGGAACGGGCCATAGTATTTCGGTGCCAGCTTCTGGTTGGTCCGTCGAGAGACCGATAGTTGCCGATATGGTTGGAGCTTAAGGAAGACCTCATCGCCGACCGCAAACTCCCGCTCGGTACGATGTTTGTCTGCCTGAATCTTCATGCGATCTTGGGCGAGGCGTAAGTTCTCCCGGAGGAGCGATAAAGTCCGGTCGCGATCCAGTAACATCCGGTCGACTGCGGGCAGAGCGGTGCTGGCTGGCTCATAAGAACTCAAAGTAGGCGGGGGGCGGCCGTAGACCACCTCAAAAGGAGTGAGCTTGCTGGCCGTATGGAAAGAGGTATTGTAGCAGTATTCCGCCCAATGGAGCCACCGAGTCCAGGAGCGTGGCTCATCCATGACAAAACACCGCAAATAGGTTTCAACCCCACGGTTGAGGACCTCCGTCTGCCCGTCTGTCTGAGGGTGATGGGCCGTGCTCATGCGGAGGGAAGTCCCCTGAAGTCGAAACAGCTCCTGCCAGAAATTGCTCACAAAGACGGGGTCCCTGTCTGATATGACCGCGCTTGGAATGTCGTGAAGTCTCACAATCTCCTTGGCGAAAACATCAGCAACTGTTGCTCCAGTGTACGGATGGCTCATAGCGATGAAGTGTCCGTATTTGGATAACTTGTCAACCACGACCAAGATGACGGATTTGCCCTGAGACTTGGGCAGGCCGTCAATGAAATCCATAGAGACAGTGTCCCAAATCTGACGGGGGATCTCCAACGGTGTCAGCAGCCCGGCGGGAGAGGTAGTCTCGTACTTCTGTCGCTGGCAGATCTCACATTCCCGTATAAACCGCTGAACATCGCGTCGCAACCCTTTCCAAAAAACATTTGCCCGGACCCGTTGTAGTGTTCGCAAGATGCCGGCGTGTCCGCCGGTGGGTGAGGCGTGAAACTCTTGCATCATGACCGTCCGCCAGGCCGACGTGGCAGGGAGGACTAGCCGGCCCTGATGGTAAAGCCTGTCTCCCTGCAAGTGGTAGCCGGCTTCAGTAGGCTTCCCCTGTCGCAGTGCTGCAATGATGGCCTGTAGATCCGGATCCTGCTGAACTTCTGCCTGTATCTCTTCCAGTGACTCAATCACTGGTCCGGAGATATGGGACAAGGAACTCTCTGGTAGGCGGGAGAGTGCATCAGCCACCACATTTTCCTTCCCCTGCTTATACACAATCTCATAATCATATCCCAGCAATCTTGTCAGCCACTTCTGCTGCAATGGTGAGGCTAATCTCTGCTCCAGAAAGTGTTTCAGGCTCTGGTGATCGGTACGGATCTGGAAGTGTCGTCCCAAGAGATAAGGCCGCCACAAGGCGACCGCATGCAGGATGGCTAACATCTCCTTCTCGTACGTCGAAAGGCCTAGTGTCCGGGGTGCCAACGCCTTGCTGAAGTAGGCCAAGGGTCGGCCCTCCTGTATCAACACAGCTCCAATACCGACCCCCGATGCATCGGCCTCCACTACGAATGTCTTGGAGAAATCCGGAAGCGCCAGAACCGGGGTAGTAGTCATAGCCGCCTTCAGAGACTGAAAGGCGACCTCTGCCTCTGAACTCCAGTGAAAACCGTCTTTCTGCAACAGCTGAGTGAGGGGGCGGGCTATCTTGCCATAATCCTTCACGAACCGCCGATAGTACCCAGTCAGCCCGAGGAAACCCCTCAAAGCCCGGACCGTCGTAGGAGGTGGCCAATCGACCATGCTCGCGATCTTCTTTGGGTCAGCTTGTACCCCGTGTGCGGACACCAGGTGTCCCAAGTACTCAACCTCCGGCTGTCCAAATGAGCACTTGGACCGCTTGGCGTACAGCTTGTGATCTCGCAGTATGGTGAAGACGGTGCGGACGTGCTGCAAGTGATCCTCCCAATTCCTGCTGTAGATAAGTATATCGTCAAAGAAAACTAGCACATACCTTCGAAGAAGAGGGCGGAATATTTCATTCATGACTGCCTGGAAGGTCGAAGGTGCGTTTGCCAACCCAAATGGCATCACCAAGAACTCATAGTGACCATCGTGGGTACGGAAGGCCGTCTTGTGGATGTCGTCCTCCTTCATGCGAATCTGATGGTAACCGGACCGGAGATCCAATTTAGTGAACAGGTGCGCCCCGTGTAGCTCATCCAGCAACTCCTCAATCATGGGAATGAGAAATTTGTCCTTGATGGTGGAACTGTTAAGCCCCGATAATCCACGCAAAATCTCCACGAACCGTCCTTCTTCTTCACTAGTATGATCGGGGAAGAGAAAGCACTAGTACTGGGACGTATAATACCGGACGTCAGCATCTCGCGTACGCTACGCTCTATCTCGATCTTCTGAATATGGGGGTAGCGGTAAGGCCGGATGTTGGTGGGATCCGTCCCAACCTTCAACTGGATCTGATGGTCCCTGAAGCGGGACGGTGGAAGGGAGCGTGGCTCCTGGAAAACATCATTGTACTGTCCCAAAAGTGCTTGTATCTGCTCGGGCTCCGCGCTAGCCTCTGATCCCACGGGTGCCACCCCCAGAATCATGGCTATTGTCCCGCCTTGCTCCTCCAGTCTCTGCAAACCCCTGAATGAGATCTCCTTGAGTGGAGATGTCCTGATGCCTTGCAAACAGTGGTCCTTGCCCTGCTGAGTAAACTCCAACGTCATCCTGTCCCAATCTGTGGTCACCCGTCGTAACTGTCGGAGCCACTGCACGCCCAAGACCATATCCGAGCCTCGAATGGGGAGAAGGTAGACGTCGGTGTGGCAAATGTACCCGGCATCCGCAGCTCGGCCCCCTTCAGGACCCCTTCGCATCGCAACTTGCTCCCATCCGCAACCATGACCTGGAATGCGGCCTCCCGATCAATAGGAATCCCTGTCTTGAGAGCCACCCCGGGGTCAATGAAATTGTGAGTGCTCCCACTATCGACTAGTATAGTAACCCGCTCCTGGCCAATCTCCCCTGCGATCCGTAAAGTGAGGGGGGCTGTGCACCCTGCCATCGCCTGAAGAGATATTCCAAACTCCGTAAGATCCAAATCATCCTCAACTGAGTCACCCGTAGTGTCTTCTTCGCCGTCCTCGTTCCGCAGCATGAAGACTTGGACCTTCTGACACCGATGCCCCGGAACGAATTTCTCATCACACTTGAAGCACAACCCCTTGTCCTTTCTGGCCTGCAGCTCCTGCCACGTCAACTTCGTCACAGTGGGACGGCCCCCGGCCGGTGGTTCCTTCCTGATTACCTCTGTCACTGTAGGTGCCCGTCCTGTTGTTCGGGTCTTCTGCCGGTTGTACCGCTCCTCCTGTATCCTGGCTAGGCTGATGACATGACTCAGACTGCGTGGCATGTACGCGTGGACCTCGTCTCTCAAATGGTCCTTCAGTCCAGATACAAAACAACTCAGCATTGTCCTTTCTTCCCAATTGACCCGATTGGCCAACCGTTCGAATTCTGTCCGGTACTCTGTGACTGATCCCTTCTGTCGCAGCTTCTGTAACATAGCCTCCACATCTTCATACTCTAAGGGCCCGAAACGAGCCGAGAAGGACTCCACAAACTCCTCCCACGGTGCGTAATTGCGTCCCCTCAGAAACCACTTGGTCCACTGAAAGGCGTCCTCCTCCAGATGTAAAGACGCCAACTGGACCCACTGCCCCTCAGGAATCTCTTGGTACTTGAAGAAAAGCTCAGCCTTCTGGATCCACTCTAAGGCGTCGCCGCCCTTGAACTTAGGGAAGTTCATCCGTGTCAATTTGGGCTGCATGTGCTGGTTGGTAAGGTTGCGTCGGGGCCGCTGCGGGCCCGGGCCGCCCCCGGTCCATGCCGTAGCCTCCTTGTTGCCCTCCACCCCATGGGTTGCCATTTCCGTAGTCCGCCGGTCCTCCGTAGAGCGGAGGTGTCGGTAGGATGCCCGCCACTCCTCCGATTGGGACCGCATTCGCTCCAGTTGGTCGAAAAGGGGCCACTCCTTGCCCCGGACCCCGCCAAGAGGGGCCAGCTTGAGTCCCGGGTCCGTTCCAGGCGGGCTGGGCGCCGAACGGTCCGCACGGAGCCGCCAGGCCCTCCGGCGGTCTCCAGCCACCTGGGCGGCGGTAGCCGGCCTCCGTCGACCCCCGATGTGCCCCCCAGGGCCCCCGTATCCCTCCGGTGCCGATCCTGCCACGCGGTAGGCGTACGCGTCGATCCGCGTAGGATCGGCTTCCGCCGATCCCGCAGCGACGAAACCGCCCCCCATCGGCCCCGATCCGGTCCCCTGCTGCACTCCGCTTCCGATTCCAGTGTCGTTCTGCGCCATAGGATGGTAGGACGCCTCCGTTTCCGATCCTTCCACCGCAGGATTTTTTCCCTTCAGATTTTGTGCAAGGAGGGTTTTGATCTCCTCCATGCGCGCATCAAAGCGATCCTCTAGGGTTTTCTGGGAGGATTTCACTTGTTCTTTGAGCGCCGTCATCGTGTCCGACAACCCTACATAGTTCTCCTCGAGGGATGCAAGCCGCGCGGTTTCGGCTTCTGAGCGAGTCACCATTGTCGCAGGATGTTGCTCTGATACCAAATGATAAGAACTTGCAAGTGGAAGAGAGATCTAGGGGAAGATTTAGAGAGAGAGCAAGGAGAGGAATTAGGGTTAGGGAGGGAGAGAGAGGAAATACCTTGAGAATGATCATGCATGCCAACGAACGGGAGCCCGGGTTTATTAATACCTGGGGCTCAAGGGGGCCGGCCGGCCCCCCCACTTGGGGACTGAACCGGGTCGGTTCAGTCCCCCCTTGGCGTCTTCATAGGTTGGGGGCTGAACCGGATGGTTCAGCCCCGTTGTTTGGCCTCCGTGCTTTCGGTCGCCGAGTGTACGTTTGCCCTTGAAATTGTAGCGGATGCGGAGGCATAACATCTGCTTAACAAGTTGTTGATGTCTATGTCTATGTCGACATAGAACTGTGTTTGGGTTTTGCTTGATACACAACATTACATGACATAGCATTGCATTGGATTGGAATGAACAAATCCTTAAGTTATAATTTTGTATGAGCACTCTTATAAGTAAAGTTACTTTACGACACCCGGTCTAACATATAAATTTGTGTGAACACTTTTAAAAAGTTAATAATCATTGTGAATGCGTCTAATGACTCAAATTATAGAGTTATAAAATGATTAAAACTTTGACATGTAGAACCGAATTGAACCAGACTGAATCATTAGTGGTCGATTTGGTTTTGGTTCTTATTGAACTAGAATTGGAATTGTTGACATGACGGTTCCAAAAATTATGCTTGAATCTGAATCGGTCAAACCAAATAAAATTTTGGTTCTACTTTGAAGAACCGTTGCTTTAGCGATTTGGTTCACATCTTAGTAGAACCGGAACCATGACATCTCTAATCTTGACTTACGTGCACTAACTTTTTAACACAATATATTGCATAACTCTCTAAAAGTTGTCTAGTACATGTGTAGCAAATTTGAAATGATTGATCTCTAGTCCCTCGTATAAGCAACTTAATAAAACTAATTGTAACACATTATTAGCTTCAATATCTATTTGTCCTTTAAAAATAATTTGAATTGTGGTCGCAGTTGCACCGAGTGTCGTCAAGTCCCCCTACTTCAATTATTACTTCCCTCTTACTTTTTCCCATTTTTACCTGTTCCATCTAAAGTTACATAATGAGAAACATAATAAAGGAACAAATTAATTATATAAAGAGATCAAAAATTGTATTCTACAATAAGATTCAAAACCCATACAATATGCTAACTAATTCATAAATAGCAAATTATTCTAATGCTAAAGAAATTAGAAAAAGAGAAGTAGGGGAAGAAAAAAATTAGGCTCTAAACTTAGGAGAATTTAGGAGCAGAAGAAGAAGTTAGGATAAAAATTTACAAGGAGATAAAGAAGAGGAAGAAAATAGGATCAGAAATTATGAGAAAAGAAGAAGAAATTAGGAAAAGGAAGAGAAGGATAAGAATAAGAATAAGAAGATTAGGATCAAAAACGAGGAGAACAAAGAAAAGGAGGAGAAGAAGAGAGGAAGAAATTAGGATGAGAATAGGACTCAGAAATTAAGAGGAGAAGAAGAAGAAAGGGGGCGGAAGTGAGAAGAAGAGGAATAAAAAGAAGAAGAAGAAGAGGGGGGAGAGGAGGTGGCAACTACCGGAGGGGATAGAGATCGAGGAGGAAGCGCTAGCGAGGAGGATTGGTGTTGGGTATAATTAAAAACTCATGAAGTTGGATTCAATTCCAATTTCAAGCCAATTCCGTCCAATAAAACACCATGAATTGAATTATTAACTCCCAATTTCAATTCTGGAATACCAATTCCACCCAGCAGACCATGACAGTTATCAAATGAAAATGTTGCAAAGCAGAGAGCATTATCCGGACAAGAGCACCAACTTGCTATCGAAATTCTAAAAATAAGAAAATGTTAGGTACATGTATTTTTTTTGAGAAAAGATGTTATCTTTCATTCACTAGGCTGTTCATAGGTGGAGATATAAATGTTTTTTTTTGAGAAAAGATGATATCTTTCATTTACTAAACAGTCAGGTGGAGATATAAATGTTATAAAAAGGAGAACTTACCTGGAGGTGAAGTCCAGGGAGGAGCATTGGGTGTAGGGAGATGTCGCTGAGGATGAAAGCTAGAAGTAGCAGAATTAGTATTTAATTTTGCGAAGGAGCTTTGAGTGTTGGAAGAAGCAGCCGAGAACTGAGTGCGTCAACGGGGAACTGAGCTGACACCGTGGGGTCGACGGAGCTTGCGAGCTCCAAAATTCTAGTTAGAGGCACCTTCTGGAATTCAGATCACGCGAAGGGGAAGAGGATTATCAGCAACGAGATTCAGAAGAATGAAAACAGAGAAAAATCACTATGGATAAGGCAAAATCGGAAGTTACCTGTGCGGCCGACTCGAAACAACACATGTTTAAGCAATACAGATTGGTTATGAGAAAAGAAATTCAGAACTTAAGTACCAGATTTTTTTAAAAAAAACTTCTACATTCTTATGAAAATGATGAAATATAAGAACGTTAGCATACATTGGATCAACAGAGCAAACATACAGTTCATTGAATTTTTTGGTATTCTACTACTAAGATTATATATATACTCACGCATTTTCGATTGAATATATGATCGTTTTCTGATATAAATCACTATGGATAAGGTAAAATCGGAAGTTACCTGCACGGCCAACTCGAAACAACACATGTTTAAGCAATACAGATTGGTTATGAGAAAAGAAATTCAGAACAAAAGTACCAGATTTTCTAAAAAAACTTCTACATTCTTATGAAAAAGATGAAATATAAGAACTTTAGCATACATTGGATCAACAGAGCCAACATACAACTCATTGATTTTTTTTGGTATTCTACTACAAAGATTATATATACTCACGCATTTTCGATTGAATATATGATCGTTTTCTGATCTAAATCATGGCTAAGATCGTAAAGAATATGTACCTTAAATTGGAAGTGCTTCATATTGAAAGAAACTTCAGGAGAATCACGGCATAAATCTTTTCTTGTCATGAATACACACACAAAAGACAAAAACTTTAATGATATATATGCTAATAGGCAACAAATTACTATTAATATAGATCGAAAACAAAATCCAGTAAATTACAGTAGTAAATTACAGTAGAGATACAATCAAACATCTCCTACTCCCCTCTGTCCACTTTCGGTACTTGATTAGAACAGTTATATACCAGAAAGTCAATCAAAGCCATGGAGTTCTTTGGCTCCATGAGGGGGGAAACAAAATTGACAATTAGGTTAGAATGGAAGGCAAACCATTAGCTAGTTTGCTACATGAAGCGCAGTGCACTAGCCCATTCTCATTGCATTCTCCACACTTGGTCATCTTCTTTTCCCCCTGAACTAAAACCTTGCAACTTCCATTACAGACCTTGCACATCACAAAGCTCATCCCTCCGCAGTCTTCACAACACCTGACCGCCTTTGGTATCCCCTCTAGTAACAGCCCCAATTTGCCTTCCTCCTCCAGTCGCATAACTTCTTCTGCGCCGCCAACCATTCTCCCTTTCGCAAACAAAATTGGTGGCCTCGCATCTTTGCTGCCTATCAGCATCCTCATTTCCTCCCTAAACCCCAAATCCATGGATATATCCCTTTCAATAACACAGACATCGTATGATCCAATCACTGACCGGACCATATTGCATTCGTCAAAGGTCTTCCTGATCCCTCTCAGAGTCGTCGTGTAGAGAACAGCCACTTTCTCCCCGCCACGCGGGCATTTTTTTTCAAACGAGCGAAGAAAATCTCTCACTTCTTCTTCTTTCAAATTTGTCGTTGTTGTGAGCAAAATCTGCTTGGTCTGCTCTGATTCTTCATGGAGCTCTCGCTCGAAGAAGGATACAAGCTCGGGATCAAACATGGGAGATAAGCTTCGCCGAGAGCTGGATTTATTCGACTTAGAACTTGATTTGGGAGTCTTCAGTTGCATCCTTTCTGAGAAAATGAGGGGCTTCAGCACCCGATTAGGGTCGGTGAAAGCGGTTGTGTAACGGGGACAGCTGTTTTCCTTTCCGAAAAACTTCCCTCGGAATTTGGGGGATGGGGTGAATAATGCCAGAGGACGAATTGAGGGTTTTTTCTTTGGGGAGCATGGGATTTTACCGGCGTCCTCGAAATCTTCTTCAAGAGTCCAGTTGATGATCTCCGGCGACCGATCGTTAAAAGACAAGTTTCTGGATCTAGGAATGATGATGGAGGGGGAGAATCTGCGGGATACCATCGTGGTTGAGGATAGCTGTTCCAGATTTTCTGGGGGGTCGAGGTTGAGAACGCCATAGGTGGAAGATGTTAGGGAAACGATGTGGTTAGGGAGATCGCCGTCGTCGAAGTCAGAGATGGATTTTGGGCTGCCGGAAAAGTAGTAACGGAGATCTCGCGAGCCGTGCAACTTGGAGGAGAAGCACCCCATTCTTCCTTGGCTGTGCGTATTCTTCCTTAGGACGAGAGGAGGTTTGGGATTTTGAAATCCAACGCTGGGGTTACAGTGATCTCTTTGGGCAACGGGAAAATAGGGCGTGGTGGTTTTGGGCAACGGTCGAAAAATACGAGATGGCTTGTTTACTCGTCAAACTTGTATCTGTGGAAAGGCTGTATGCTGTTTGAAGCGTGAGGCCGTGGCTGGGTTAAACGATCTGACACTAACACTAGTAGATTTGGTAAAAGACAATTGACAGGGTGCGGGTGATAATAATAAGTCGCAATATTATTCGGCGGGCGGCATCATTCGATAGTCGGAATCAGTTGGCGGGTGGCATTATTTGATGAGCGGCATCATTTGACACGCGGCATCATTCAACGGGCGACATTATTTGACGGGCGACATAATTCGGGAGCTTCTGCCACATCCAAGCTCAATTGCTATTAAAGAATAGGGAGGAATAATTATAGCGATTTACCCTCATCCTTCAATTTTCGCATCAAAAAGCTCAATTGTCATTATGTTTTAAAATAAATTGGTCAAATTGTAAATGTTTAGAAATCTTCTGCTTATGCTAAAATATGTTGCATATTAAAAAAAGATTGAAATCCGTGGAAAAGCTAAAGAATTAAAAAAAACAAATGAATGCAAGAATCTATATTTGGAGTGCAAGCAGATGAAAACATTTGTTACTGGCATTAGAAAGTGGAGAGGTGCCCACAAAGCATGGGTTGCAGTTTCTACTTGAAAAGTAACATCTGTGAAAATTAAGTCATGTTCTTAAAATGTTGAAGAGGAAGAAATATGAACAGACAAATTCTTATTTTGGGAAAGAGGTGAGAATCCTGATCCTCTAGTGTCGTCCTGCCGGAATTGATTAATAGAAGAGATGTAGATAGAAGCAACCAAGAAGTTTGAGACTATCTTATATAGATCGTAAGCTTCCATTGTCGTACGAGATTTGGTAGGAGGAGAATTTCTCTGATCCAGAATATGATGTGCAAGCATGACAATGATGGAGATGTGGATGGTGAGCACGACTACGGAGAGAACCAAAAGTTCTGATGGGGGAGCCCTCTAGGAAGTCGAGCAGAGTCATTCGGGGAAAAATAGGGAAAATGATATACGAAAGAGAAGGGTGATACATGGACTAGAAGCGTCAGAGTTGCTGGAAGAGCTCCCAAATGGAGAGCAATGACAAAAGCTACAAATATCCAATCTGGAGGCATCCACATAATGTCTACAGGTGGAGGAAAACAGAAATCAATTGAATGAGGAGAAAATTGGCAAAGTACCTTTGGGTGATGGTTGTCATAAGAAATCTAGAAGGGAGAGCAATGTGCAGATATCCAAACAGGAGGCTGCCCTAGCTCCCATGGTGCCTGCAGTTCAAGGAAAAGATGGAGTATTTGAATGTGGAGATCGTTGGGAGGAGGAAGCATTCACATGGACATAATGGCACCCGACAGCACAACATCGTGGAGGATGATCGTTGAGGGAAGGGATTGAGCTTATGTGGCGAGGTGTTTGGGAGCGAGAAGAGATCATGGAGAAGTGGGGGACGAAACGGGCACCGGAGCACCTTCTAAGTCCTAGCTCTGTACAAAAAAAGAAATTGAAGATCCATACAGCATGAATCAAATGACTGGACAGCTGAGAGGGTAGAACAGGCAGTCAAATTTATTTGGATGGTCCTTCGTTGTTACACAAGAAAAGCTTCAAAGTATTTCTTTGAATATATATCATAAATAAACGAAGATTGCATTACTAATGTTAAAAAACTTCTAGGAAAGCAGTAACTAATTACAAATTAATAATTCTTTAAATTTCTATTTAATTTTATTATTATTATAGTTAATAAGAAATAGAAAATTCAGAAGGAATTTTTGTAATATATAAAGAACAATAAATTTAGTGTCAATCTTATATTTGTTTGCTCTTTCATTTATTCTAATTTTTTTTTTTGAAAACATTTGTGAGCCATGATGTATCATGTTAATATAGTCAGGTTAATGTACCTCAGAATTTCATAATTATTTTACAAAGAAGTTCCCACAGGATCCATGTTTTTTATGAATCATTTATTTTATGTTGATTTTGTTTTATACATTTTTTGGGGGTCATTTTGATTGAAATTTGTCATTAATCTTGAAGGGTTTTTTAGTTTCACTGACATTGATATTGAAGTATTGACTTTCAATCCAATATCAATACACAAGGGAAATAACAATGAGTTTAAATCCAATTCTTTTGTTCGTATGTATGATGACTTTTTGTCATAAAAATTGACATTAAACATTTTTTATTGTTTGTTTGCAGAAAGACTTTGTCATAAGAGTTTACGTTGATCAATGTTGAGCTTCTAACCGTCTTCCTGCAAATAAACAAAAGCAATGTCGTGAATTTTTCTCCCGGGTGCGACTTTTTCACGCGAGCGTGTTTTTTTTACCTGGTTGTGACTTTTTCGCATGAACACGGTTTTTGTTCCCGGATGCGACTTTTTCGCATGGGGGCGATTTTTTCGCTCTGGCACATTTTTTCTCCCAAACGCATTTCTTCGCTCGTGCGCGATTTTTTCACCAGGACGGGATTTTTTCGCCCTGTGCGATATTTTCGCTCAAGCACGGTTTTTTCGCCCAGGCGCAGTTTTTTCGCCAGGGCCCGATTTTTAAGCCCGGGCGTGATTTTTTAACCATAGCACGATTTTTTTTTCAGGGCGCAATTTTTTCGTCCGGGCTCGTTTTTTCCCCGGCGCGATTTTTTAGCATGTGCGAGATTTTTTTGCCCGAGCGTGATTTTTTCGCCCAAGCGCGATTTTTCGCCCGGGCGCTGTTTTTTTTCTCGCGGGCGCATTTTCTCGCTCAGTTGAAAATGACTTTCATATTCTCAAAATCAATATTTCAATATCAATGTACGTAAAACGAACGGACCCTAAGCCTTGAATGCGTGACACATTGGTTGGATTTCATTCACATAGGGTCAAAACAACTTTATCTATTAATATTGTTGAAATTCATTGTTCTCCAAGCAATCAGATGTTCGAACCATTTCGAGGAGTGGACATCGAGTGTTGATCTCAAGGAGAAAGATGAGATTGATTATTGACATTTTTGGCGAGGTCAAGCCACCTGCGAGGAAGTATTTGTAACATTCTAATTTTTGTCCAATCATTTGAGCCATTGTGCACCCTATATGGGGGCACATAGACATGTACTGACTCAAGGTTGTTCCAATGGAGCAACCTGGCAAGGACTGAACCTACTGAGTTAAGAGTAGTGCCCCGGACCTAATTTGACACTTTAAATACATTAAGCTAGCCATTTTAGAATTTCATTAGGCGTGTCCAAAAGACCGGGCCTAGTGGGCTGGCCCGAGCCCAGCCGAAAAAAGCCTGACTAGGCCTGCCCGGGAAAAGCCTGACTCGGGCCTAATCCGGGCTCGTGGCCCTCATAGAGCCCCGATATGGAGCCATTGCCTGACCCGATACCTAGCCTGGGTCGGGCAAAGATCGAATTTTGTGTCGGCCTTAGCCCGGGCCCAAGCGAAGCCTGGCCCAGGCTAGCTCTTATAAGAGTTGTTGGTCAACAGCTGACAAAGATGCTGCTGACAGCAACAGCGGCCAGCCTTGGGCCTAGGCTGCACAGCGCAGGCCCTAAGCTATTTTAATAATTTTAATTTTTTAAAATAATAGTAATAATAAATTAAAAAAATTTATAAACCCCCCTCCCTCTCTCACTCTCTCACTCACCCTCTCTCACTCTCTCACTCTCTCTCACTCTCTCACTCTCTCACTCTCTCTCTCACTCTGTAACGGGAGGAAGCACACCATCAACGGCCCATATTTTAGATCTCCATCCAACGCTTCAGGAAAGCCCAACAAATGCAATCTGTGGCTACTTAAAGCAACCTATCAGGCGCCGCCACCTGTTCCCTTGTAACAGATATAATTGTAAACAGTCATAAAAGACATATGAGCCTATTTAAGGGCCTAATCTGTACTAATTTGAGTTAATAAATAAATATAGTTTCTTTCCTGTCATTAGCTTAGGCTCTGTAAACCTTGCCGATTTCCCTTCCGGGAAGGTTACATTGGCGCTCTCGTTGAGCCAGTCATCCCACATGTCTGGCACCAAACCACCTCCGGCGACCCGATTGAAAGATCTGGCTACCGGCCAGCAAGAGTTATGGAAGACGATGGATTCGCGGCAGGCGGAGCACCTCCAGAAGTTCACACGGCTAGAATCCGAGCTATTAAACATCCAGAAGACGATTCAACATTCTACCGACAAAACCACGCAGGAACTTACCTCTTTCTGGCAAGAAGTCCTTTCCCTGCTCAAAGATTTCCCAGCAGCCGCCCTTGACTAGGGTTCGATCGGTCCACCGCCTCAGCCAGGCCCTTCGGCAACTCCACTCGCATCATTGGCGGCGGGTTTCGCAACACATATCCAAGAGGGCGCCCACGGATCGCCTATTCGGCCAGTTCACCCTCTCGGATTCCTCTTGGATGGAAATCTTAGTGCCAATCCCTCTTCCCAGTCATTTTTACTGGGACAATCATCAGGATAGACAATTTCGCTACAGTCTTTCCCGGCAATTGCGCCACCAGCAATTCAGCAACACCAGCCAGCATTCTGGAGTCCGGGACAACCAAGATTTTCAAACCAGCATCCCGCGTACGCTCAGCATAACCAGAGAGAGTTATTGCTCCTCGGACCGTTGCATCACAGCACACATACACAGCCGCCTCAAGAATTTCTCGCCCCAGGAGCGATGACGAATACCTGGCAGCCACAGCACCATCCAGCAACTCAAACTCCAGGTTATAATGTAACAAATTCCCCCAATATTCATCAGGTAAAAGTGTTCTTCCCTTGTTTTGACAGTGGAGACCACATAGATTGGATAAAAAAAACAGAACATTACTTCACTTTTTTAAATATCAATTATGTCGACTATATGTCCATCGTCGCTATGCATCTTGACCCACCAGCCTCAAGATGGTATGAATCTTTAAATCCTGACGGGGCTTATTACAATTGGATGAAATTTAAATTTACAATTCTTAACTGATTTGGCCCCTCAGCATTTGAAGATCCAATGCTATGCGTAACACTATTACGACAATCAGCGTCAGTATTAGCGTAAAAAGACAAATTTGAAGAGTTAGCAACGAAAATTTATGGCATGCACCCTAATCATTTAAAATCTATATTCATTGCCGGATTAAAATCGCTCATTCAACGAAGTGTCATAACCCAGCAACCGTTAACCTTAGATGACGCGTTTAGTCTGGCCAAATTATTCGAAGAACAATGGCTAGACAACCACCGTACACATAAACCTACAGCCCACTCCCCCCAAGGGGGGACACCCAGCACCTCATTTAAAACCGAATTTCAAACGACTATCACCAGAAGAACTGCTCACAAAACGCGAGAAGGGGCTTTGTTACACTTGCGATGAACGATATTTGCCCGGCCACAAGTGTAAAAATAAAATCTCATATTTAGTATTCGAAGACGATATGTCATCGACCCTCGAAGAAGCGGACCCGACTAGTTCTAACGATGACTTCCATCAGGCCTGCATTCCTACACTAGACACCAAGATCAGCTTCCAGGTCCTCATGGGAGCTTTTACCAGTCAGTCCATCTGTTTTACGGGGACCCTATTATCCTACCTAGTACAAATTATGGTCGACTGTGGAAGCTCGACTAATTTTATTTCCACCCCGGTTTTCAAAATTTTTAAACATCCTCATCACAGTTATAAAATCCTTCAATGTGCACGACGGCAATGGAGAAGTACTTCAATGCACGGGACTATACCTCAACGCACCGCTTATCATACAAAATTATAAATTTCCAACTAATCTCTTTATCCCGGACCTTTATGGTTCAGATATCATCCCAGGTACGTTATGGTTAGAATCACTTGGGGATGTAACTACCAATTTCCGGACTAAACAAATGCACTTTACACATCAAAACGTACATATTAGTTTATCTGGCCACAAAGATCAAGCCCCCCTTCCATTATCCATGAGCCAAGTTCACAAACTGATCACCCAGGATTCTATTTCGAAATCCCTGCTCTGTTTTTATTCCCTCAAAACAGTCGAAACACGACCCACAAACACACCACCACCACCACCACCAGACTGTTAGAAAGCAGTAAAAAGAGAGAACAAGCAGAATAACTTTTGAATAATTGAAATTTTATTATCCAAAAAAATGATATCTATTACAAAGGTATGCCCTCCCTTATATAGAATGGAGGAGAGAAGAGAGAATACAAATAAGAGATGTGAGACTAAAAAATACAAGTTAAGCGGACTGTACAAGGAAAAACCGCACAAGCCGCGCGGTTAGACAGAAGGGCTAACCGCACGGCTTACCATAAGAGAAGCAGATAGGTCGCCGATGAAGATCGCTAGACCGCCCGGTTAACAAGCCGAAGAGTCAAGCCGCCAGACCGCGCGGTCTCCAACCCGCCAAGACAGACCGCCCGGTCTCCAATTTTAACACTCCCCCTCAAGCTGGAGCATATATATCAACCATGCCCAGCTTGTCGCAAACATGCAGAAACGAGGCGGAAACTGGCTTGGTGAAGATGTCAGCCAGCTCTTTATCAGATGTGACAAAAGGAGTGCAAATCTGTTCTTTTAAAATCTCTTCACGAATGAAATGGCAGTCGACCTCAATGTGCTTGGTTCTTTCATGGAATACCGGATTTTTGGAGATGTATATGGCGGCCTTGTTATCACAGAACATAGGTAGAGGATGGTTGTACACCTCTCCTAAGTCTAGCATGAGAGCCCGCAGCCATTTTAATTCACAAGTGGTTGACGCCATACTGCGATACTCAGCTTCTGCACTGGACCTGGAGACAACAGACTGCTTCTTGCTCTTCCAGCTCACCAGATTTCCCCCAACAAATGTGCAAAATCCTGAGGTTGACTTGCGATCCCCTTTGTCATCAGCATAACTTGCATCTGAGTAGGCTTCAATCCTCAGATGACCATTCTTCTGAAAAAGTAGGCCTTTCCCAGGCGCTGCTTTGACATACTCCAAGATCCGCAAGGCGGACTGTAGATGACACTCCCTAGGCGCTTGCATGAACTGACTCACCTTTCCTACAGCATAGGAAATGTCGGGTCTGGTCACTGTGAGGTATATGAGCTTACCAACCAGACGCCTGTACCGCGAACTATCTGAAAGAGGAGGCGAATCATCTGTCCAGGTTTTGTCCTCCCCAGTAGCCATGGGGCATCGGGCAGGTTTTGCTCCAGTCAATCCTGCCTCTTTTAGAAGATCAAGGGCATACTTACGCTGAGAGAGAACTAAGGAGTCGGGCTTCCGAGAGATTTCGATCCCCAGGAAGTACTTTGGAGAGCCCATATCTTTAGTGATGAGATGTTGGCGAAGATGTCGCTTTGTCAGGGCTACCCCTTCCTGGTCATCGCCGGTGAGAAGAATATCATCGACATACACAGCCAGAACAACCAGCCCAGAAGGAGTTTTACGAATAAAGAGAGAGTGATCAGCAGAGCTTCGCACAAAACCAACAGCCGCCACAATGCCGCTGAACTTGTCAAACCAAGCTCGAGGACTCTGCTTGAGGCCATAAATTGCCTTCTGCAACCGGCATACCCGTGTCTCCCCCTGAGCAACATACCCAGGAGGTTGCTCCATGTAAACGGCCTCGTGAAGGTCACCATAAAGGAAGGCATTCTTGACGTCCAGCTGAGAGATCGGCCAATCTCGATTGACGGCCACAGAGAGAAGGACCCGGATAGTGCTGAGACGAGCCACGGGGGAGAAGGTGTCAAAGTAATCAACCCCATAAGTCTGAGTAAAGCCCTTAGCAACCAGGCGAGCCTTATAGCGATCCACAGTGCCGTCGGGGCCAAATTTGACCACAAAGACCCAGCGACAGCCAACAACATCAGTACCAAAGGGAGGGGGAACAAGAGTCCATGTACCCCGCTCCGTGAGGGTCGTCATTTCCTCATCCATGGCCAGCTTCCAATGGGGAATCGCAAGGGCTTCCTGATAGGAACGAGGCGTGGCAGTAGCAGAGATAGCCAGCGCAAAGGCCCTGCGAGAAGGTGTAAGACGATCATAGGAAACAACAGCAGCCAGGGGGTGAAGGGTACATGTCCGCACCCCTTTTCGAAGCGCCACAGGGAGATCCAGGTCGGCAGCCCCCTCGGGATCCGGAGCGTCCGTGGCAGAGAGAGCTGGCCCGGGAGAAGAGAGCGACGGCGGCGTAGAGAGAGGAGATGGAGGTGGAGAAGGGGGGGAGAGAGGAGGAGTGAGAGGAGGAGACGGAGAGGGAGGAGGAGGGGGTATCTCGGTAGGAGATAAGGGAACGAAGGGAATAGTAGGAGAGTCAGAAGGTGGGGAAGGAGAGGAGGAGGGAGCCGAGAAGTAGGAGGCATTTTCGAAGAAGGTAACGTCAGCAGAGACGAACTGCTGACGAAGAACAGGGTTAAAGCAACAATAGCCTTTCTGAGTGGTGGAGTACCCCAGAAAGACACATTTGGTGGAGCGGGGGGAAAGCTTGTCACGGGTGGCAGATGGCGTATGGACAAAGGCAGTGCAGCCAAAGATGCGGAGAGGGAGAGGAAAGGGCTCCTTGTCCGGATAGAGAATGAAGAAGGGTGTTTTCCCGCGGAGAAGGGTGGATGGAAGACGATTGATGAGGTAGCAGGCAAGGAGAACGGCATAGCCCCAATACGAGCGAGGGACATGCATCTGGGTCATTAAAGTGCGGGCCACATCGAGGAGGTGACGGTTTTTGCGTTCCGCCACCCCATTTTGTTGGGAGGTGTAAACACAGCTAGTCTGATGAATAATGCCATTTTGCACACAAAAAGAAGTAAAAACATGACTTAGATATTCCTTAGCATTATCAGAACGAAGAGTTTTAATACAAAGATTGAACTGATTTTTAATCAACTGATAAAAGGAGATCCATACATCTAAAAGTTCAGAGCGATCTCGGAGAAGATACACCCAAGTACAACGAGAAAAATCATCTATAAAGGTTACAAAATAAGAACTACCCCGACCAATGGTGAGGGTAGGAGCAGGTCCCCAGATATCAGAGTGGACAAGTTCAAAAGGACGAGTAGAGCCCCGTCCGAGCTTCGGCGGGAAGGAGGAACGGTGATGCTTGCCGAGTTGACAGGCGTCGCATTGGAGAGGAGCACTGGATGGAAGGAGGTGCGGCAGAAGCTGATGTAGTATACGGGGAGGAGGATGACCGAGACGGAGATGCCACTGCAGAAGATCCGTACAGGAAGAGGAGAAGGCAGATAAGGCGGAAACATTGTCGAGGAAGTAGAGGCCGCCGCTCTCAGTCCCAGTAGCAATCGTCCGGTGGGAGCTCGGATCCTGAAAAGAACAAGAAGTTGGTGTAAAGGTCACAGAACACTGAAGCTGTTTACATAAAGAGGTAACAGACAACAGATTGCACGGAAACTTGGGCACATAGAGAGTGTCCGCTAGGCTTAGTGAGGGAGTAACATGAACCACACCCGTCCCATGAACCGGGGAGGGAGAACCATCCGCAACTAGGACCGGGGGCAACCGATCATGATGTTCGAGCAAGGAGAAGCACTGAGGGTTGCCCGTCATGTGATTAGTGGCACCAGAGTCGATAAACCATTTACCTTGAGTCACCACGTGGGCACTACCTGAAGAAGTCACAACAGAGGCAGATGGCTTGGAAGAGTCACCGGAGGGGCGAAGATGAGGATGCTTTATCCAGCAGCGTTCGACAGTATGGCCGGTGCGGCCACAATGAGAACAGATGTAGCGGGAAGAAGTACGGCCGCCGGTCTGATGAACGCGACTACCAGAGCCACTGCGCTGAGCGTGATGAGAATAGTGGTCCGGTGGGGGAGAAGGAGCGGGCAATAGCGGGCGCTGAAGGAGAGAGGTAACAGCAGCGATGCGAGCAGCGGTGGCATCTAAAGTGGGAGAGTCAGCCTCACCCAGAATTTGCTGGCGGATCATGTCATAAGTATCGGGAAGCCGGAGCAGATAACACACGACCAGAAGCTCCTGGAAGTGCTTGTGTTGTTGAGCCAAATCCGCAGAAAAGGGACGATTCTGAAGAATCTCAGCCCCAAGAGCCTGGACCTGTTGGTAGGCAGCAGCAGGAGACAAGGTGGGACGAGCAAAGAGGTCCGCATACAACGTATAGATGCGGGAAGTCTGAGCCCCTTTGGAGTACAAAGCGGCAAGATGAAGCCAAGCGGCCTTGACCGTCTCATCATGACGTATGACGGGAAGGCACTCATCAGAAAGACTGTTCGCAAGCCAAGTACGCACAAGCGCGTCACTGGCATCCCAGTCATCAAAGAGAGGTGAAGTGATAGGAGGTGGGTCATCAACGAGGTGGTGGCGTTTGCGTTGTGAGCGAAGAAGAAAGGTGAAAGAGACGCTCCAATCCGGGTAGTTGGAGCCAACAAGTTTGGAAACGGTCCCAAGGTTCCCGGAAGGAGTAGGGGGAAGAGGAGGAGCCGGATTGGCAACAGGGGTGGTGGCAGTAGAGGCATCAGAAAGAGCCATAGCAGCTGGAAACAAGGGAAGCCGGGCGGTTAGGATACAACCCGCACGGATAGGAAGAAAAGCTGCAGCGGTCTCGAGGGTAGAAACCAGCGGCCAGAAAAGCCACGACCAAACCGCAGACGCAAGCAGAGGGGAAGAAGGCGAGCGGCTAGAGGACAAGCCGCACGAACAGGAGCAGGGACAAAAAACAGGTCGCTGCGATAGGAGGCGGCGGGTAGGTAACAATCCGCGCAAAGAAAGAAGGGCGGCAGCGGTCTCAAGGGACTAAATCCAGCGGCCAGAAAGGCCACGACCTAGCTGCAGACACAAGCAGAGGGGAAGAGGGCGAACGGCTAGAGGACAGGCCGTGCGAACAGAAGAGGGCGACCGGCTAGAGAACAGGCCGGGCGAGCAGAAGAAGGTGACCGGCTAGAGAACAGGCCGGGCGAGCAGAAGAAGGCGAACGGCTAGAGAATAGGCCGCGCGAATAGAAAGCAAACCGGCACAACAAGCCGGGCAGACAGCAAGACACAGAATCAGGAGGAGTAGATCGAGTCCTCTGATACCATGTTAGAAAGCAGTAAAAAGAGAGAACAAGCAGAATAACTTTTGAATAATTGAAATTTTATTATCCAAAAAAAAATGATATCTATTACAAAGGTATGCCCTCCCTTATATAGAATGGAGGAGAGAAGAGAGAATACAAATAAGAGATGTGGGACTAAAAAATACAAGTTAAGCGGACTGTACAAGGAAAAACCGCACAAGCCGCGCGGTTAGACAGAAGGGCTAACCGCACGGCTTACCATAAGAGAAGCAGATAGGTCGCCGATGAAGATCGCTAGACCGCCCGGTTAACAAGCCGAAGAGTCAAGCCGCCAGACCGCGCGGTCTCCAACCCGCCAAGACAGACCGCCCGGTCTCCAATTTTAACACAGACATTGCACACCTACTTCACAAATTTTCAAAACTTTTTCAGCCACCGACAGATCTACCGCCGTAGAGACAGTGTGACCATAAAATACTCATCGAACCCCTAGAAGCCGTCGTTAGAGTCAAACCATACCACTATCCTCATTTTCATAAAGCAGAGATAGTGCGTTTAGTAAAGGAAATGTTAGACCAGGACATTATACAACCCAGTACATCTTCGTTTAGTTCGCCGGTCCTACTTATAAAAAAAGATGATTGTTGGTGTTTTTGCGTCGATTACCGGGCACTAAACGCGATTACAATCCGAGACGCATTTCCTATGCCCACGGTCGACGAATTACTAGACGAACTACATGATTCTACCGTTTTCTCTAAACTCGACCTCCAATCAGGATACCATCAGGTGCGCATGCACCCGATGGACATCCACAAGACCGCGTTTAGAACCCACCAGGGCTTATATGAATTTAGAGTAATGCCCTTTGGACTTACTAACGCCCCAACGACTTTTCAGTCCTTGATGAACACCCTCTTTCAACCCTATTTATGGAAATTTGTAGTAATTTTTTTGATGATATTTTAATTTATAGCACGGATTACCCCAGTCACATAACACACCTCACTTCTATCCTACAGTCCTTACAAGAGAATTCTTTACACATCAAATTTTCAAAGTGCACCTTTGCTACCAGTGAAATTGAATTTCTTGGCCACCTCATCTCCCCTAGGGGTGTCCATCCCCATCCCGACAAGATTTTATCTATTTTACATGGCCAGTTCCCACAACATTACGGCAATTACGTTCATTTTTAGGCTTATCCGGCTATTATAGACGATTTATAAAAAATTACGCAACCATTGTGGAACCATTAACAGACTTGTTTATCAAAGATGTCTTTCACTGGATAGATCCGGCCACCACAGCATTTACCCAATTGAAACATCATCTCACAAGAGCCTCGGTTTTAGCGCTGCCAGATTTTTCCAAACCATTTACCGTGGAAACAGATGCCTCCAGATGTGGCATAGGCCCGGTACTCTCCTAAGATAAACACCCCATCACATTCTTTAGTAAAAAGTTAACAAGTAAAGACCAGTCTAAATCGACATATGAATGCAAACTCTTGGCGGTAGCTACGGCGATAGATAAATGGCGTCAATATTTGATAGGCACGACATTTATCATCAAAACTGATCACCAAACCACACACCACCTTGCCACACAGGTATTAACTAATCCGGTTCAACAATGTTTATTAACAAAAATATTGGGATTTAACTTCAAAATTGAATATAAACACGAGTACCAAAATTTAGCCGCAAATGCATTATCACGAGTCCCGGCCTACTCCCCAAGTGTTACCCTCCAGACTTTACTATGCTCTTACCCTACATGTTTAGATTTCGCTTCACTTCCATCATTCTATAAAACTGACACCTTGGCCAATAGCATTATGGACATTTTACGAGACAAACCAGGATCGCAGCCCGATTGGTCATTACATAATGAAAACTTTTTTTATCAAAATAAGTTATATGTTCTGGACTTCCCTTTGCGACAAAATATTCTACACGCTGCCCATGCGTCCCGACTCAGTGGGCACTCGGGAATTACACTGACACTTCATCGTTTAAAAATTATGTATTACTGGCCAATGATGTTAAAAGATGTTACTCACTTTGTGCGCACATGTGATTTACGCCAAAAGAGGAAACCCGTTAACCATCACCCATTTGGATTGTTACACCCTTTAGAGATTCCCACCCAGATATAGACTGACTTAAGTATGAACTTTATGACTCACCTTCCCCAGTCAGAACATTATACGAATATCTTAGTGGTGGTTGATAGGTTGTCAAAAGGGGCTTATTTTGCTCCATTAACTTCCCTCACCACGCCTGTAGTGGCCCGCACTTTCTGGGATCACGTCGGAAAACTGCATGGTATTCCTGCAACAATCATTTCAGATCGCGACCCAGTATTTGTGAGCAAATTTTGGCGTGAACTCTGTAAACAGCAAGGCACCAAACTCAGCTACAGCTCCGCTTACCATCCTCAAATAGATGGTCAAACGGAGCACGTCAACAGATGCTTGAACCAATACCTGAGAATATTCACCCATCAAAACCCCAAGAATTGGTCCAAACTTCTGAGTTGGGTCGAATATCACTACAATGCCACATTTCATTCATCTGCCGCATGACACCGTTCGTGGCCATGTTTGGCCGCCGCCCATCTGCTGTTGTTCGTTACTATATTGGATCAAGTAAAATACAGGCAATACATGATGAATTACAAGATCGAAATAAGTTGCTAGAGCAGCTCCGTCAGAATCTCCAAAAGGCGCAAGTGAAGATGAAGACATCAGCAGACCAGCGAAGAACGCCTCTTCAGTTATCTGTAGGGGATAAAGTACTATTAAAACTACACCCATATAAACAAGTGTCACTGAAGAATCAAAAATTAGCTCGATTCAATCTCAAATACTACAGACCCTTCAAAATATTGGACCAAATCAACGAAGTCACATTTAAACTCGATTTACCATCGTACTCGAAAATTCATCCAATCTTCCATATATCGCTTTTAAAACCTTATCATGCCGCTATAGACGAACAAATTCACCAATTACCACAGATGGACGCGTAAAATAATCCGATACATCCAGTTCTATCCATATTAGATGAACGGCTCATTTGGCGTCACGGTGAACACATCCCCCAGGCTCTCGTCCAGTGGGAAGGTTTAGCCCCAGAAGATAGTTCATGGGAAGACGTCTGCTCCCTTCCTAGGGAGGTAAGACAAAAATTAATATCTCATACTTTCCCTAATACAGTTCTTTTGCATGCAAAATATAATGATAACAATAGAGAAAAAAGCCCAAGGGAACCATCAGACACACATGAAGGACATCAGGACTTATGACACAGCAGGTCGGGGAACTACAAACTCCACCAGCGCTTTAGACTCAGACGAACACCACCACCGCCGCACCCGTCGCTCTACGCCGATCCCAGCGTATCCACCTCCGCCGGCGCACTTTATCCTGGATGGTGCCTCACCGCCGCCGCTCCTGCCGACAAAGAATCCAGAGCATCAACGAGTGGCCTATCGTGCAGCGCGATATTAAAGCCAACAATGCGGACATTGTTGTTGAGGGAAGGGACTGATGTAACGGGAGGAAGCACACCATCAATGGCCCATATTTTAGATCTCTATCCAATGCTTCAGAAAAGCCCAGCAAATGCAATTTGTGGCTACTTAAAGCAACCTATCAGACGTCACCACCTGTTCCCCTCTAACGAATATAATTGTAAACAGTCATAAAAGACATACGAGCCTATTTAAGGGCCTAATCTGTACTAATTTTGAGTTAATGAATAAATAAATATAGTTTCTTTTCTGTCAGTAGCTTAGGCTCTGTAAACCTTGCCGGAGTTCCCTTCCGGGAAGGTTACACACTCTCTCTTATGTTTTTTTCAAAATTTCACGCATGACATCGTCCTCCTCAACGCGGGCGTCGTCAACTCAAAGCACGATCGAAGTGGTGAAGCATCATCATACGATGCCAGTTTGAGAGCATTTTGAGAAGGTTAAAGTCGGCGTCGTCAAATTCAAGGCGCGGTGCAAATTATGCTCAAAATTGCTAACCCTTACCGGCAACTCTGACACTAGCATGACACCTTAAGTCTTGCGTTGAGAAAAAAACTCTCGAGTCCAGTCAAGGTCAAATTTCAGCATCAAGCCAAATTTGGATTTACGATCAACTTAAACAACAAGAGCTGCAGGTGAAAGACGTAATCAGACGTAGGTTGGCGTTTAGCCACTACGACAACGAGAAGGTGATGAAATACATACACGAAGGGCTTCTGCCCAAATATCAACGGGTAAATAGATCCCTTATTAGGCGCAACACACTTAAATTATATTTTGTGGCGAAACAATCCCCAATAATGTTTTTGAAAATTTCGAAGGACCTATGAGTTTAACGAGTGACATTTGGAAAAGTAGCATAAAAGTAGGATTATCATATATTTTTATCATATGTCATTAGATCGATTTCGTTTCATGGAAGGTAAATAAGCGTGTAATATGTTTTGAAGATTTTGAATTTACTAACACGGGTAAAGCTATATATCAAGTAATTATTAAATGTGTGCGATAATTTAAAATTAAAGATAAAATAATGAGTATTTCTTTTGATAACACTAGTAATAATAATGTCGCAACAGAGTGGTTAAAACATGATTTAAAACCAATGCTAAACAGTGCGTTTTTCACACTCGATGTGTTTGTCATGTTTTAAATTTAGTGGTACAAGATAGTTTAGGTATCATGGAACCTTATATTAGTAAAATTCGGAATATGCTAAAAGTCATTTATTGTACTAAGCAACGAAGTCAAGATTTTAGAAAATTTATACACGCACAAGATCAAAAATATTTGAAACCTCAATTTAATGTACCTGCGAGATGGAACTCAACCTATAAATTGTTAAAAATAATGTTTCAACAAAAAATATTTCTTATAAAATATTATACTTTGCTAAATCCTCATAATTTGACTAATGTCGATGGGATATACTATCAAATTTTATGAATTTATTAAAATATTTTTATCGGACGACTGTTTGTTTATCTAGTGTGTATTATCCAACTAGTTCACTAGTAATTTAAAACTTTGTAAATATCTCACAAAAATTTAATTATTATAAGCAATATAACGGATGGCTTCCTTTAATTGAAATAATGGAAGAATTTTTTTTGAATATTATAAAGAAATGTCTGTCATGTTTTCATGCGTCGCCGCTTTAAATACATTATTCGGTGTAGACGACATATAATATTTGATAGACGAAATAAATACAAATTTAGACTTAAATTTAAGTTTTGAAGATAATGACAACGTTAGTATTTTAAAATTTAATTTACTTTTTACCGAATGTTATAATTATTACGAAACTTATACGGCTCGAGACCATGAGAAGAAATATCTATACCAAGAACAAAAGATTCCTTTAAAAATAAATTTTTAGAATTAGCTTGCAGAAAAAAAACACGCACATCTAGTAATTTGAATGAATTAAGATTGTATACAAAAACACAATTCCGCGATTTTATGAGTACAGAAGGGATCAAAAACTTCGATATCTTAAAATGGTGGAAAAGTAAAGCTAATACCAATCTTATTTTGTCATATATGGTCCGTGATTTACTAACAATCCAAGCTAGTACGGTAGTTTCAGAGTCCGTCTTTTCTCTTAGTGGCAGGATTTTGAATGACCGAAGGAGCCGGCTAAAAGAAGAATCACTAGAACTCGCATCTGCTACAAGGAATATTTGGATGCTACGAGGAGGAACCAACACATTTTAGCGTTAGAGGCGAGCTTACAGGTGATAAAAGACGAGATGAACACAATGAATATAAGAGCTAATTAAGCGCATCACACCGATAAAATATGCAATTTGTTAAATTAAAAAAATTGTAATCTTTTATATTTAAAATTTAAAAAAATAAATTTTTTTTTTTTCAATTAATATAAATTATAAAAGTGTAATCTTTTTTGTTTAATATTAATACATTTTTTATAATTTTATTACAAATTTTATTTTATAATTTTATTAAGTAATATGTTTTTTATTAAATTTTTTTAAAAAAATCGGGCCCGGCCTGACCCGGCCCTGGGGGCGGATCAGGCCCCTTCCCAAGGCTACTATCCGAGCCGGCTCGATCCCGATATTAAGAAAGCCCGGGCTTGGCCCAGTCGATTAAAGCCTGGGCCCAACACCCGGTACCAGGCCGACCTGGTTGTCTAAAGCCCAAGTCCAACGCCCGGTACCGGGCCGACGCGAGCGGGCTAAATGGACGGCTAATATTCATGCAATAATGCAACCAAGGTCAACCCGTGCAAGTCATTTTGACTGGTGAGTTTTTCAATCAATCTTGATAGCAAAAGTGACTAGATCATATGGTCCTTAATACCTTGATCCTCCTCATGACCTATTTAACCCATGTTCATTGGTTATTGAGAATAGAACGAAGTTCATTGCATTAGTTTTCTAACCGGTTGCCATTGACTGGCTAAGGATTTAATTGATAGAAAATATCAAACCAACTCCAACAATTAAAAAAGCTTGATATGTGTATAACCCCATATCCGACGAGTAGTAGTCGACCGGAGTCAGATCGGTCGGTCCAGCAATCCGGGTCCAAGGCGAGTCGGTGGGAGGCGAGATCCCTGGAAGCCCCTTCAGCTCGCCCCAGTGGTGTGGATCGCGTGAGCGGCAAGTGGAGCAGGTTGGCTCGCACTCGCCCCAGGGGCTCAACGAGCAGCAGACGAGTGGGGTAGGCCGGGCCCGCATTCTTCCATGGCTAGGAAGAGGCGGTGAGTGCCAGCTCCATCGAGCACTCGCCGCCCCCGGTGAGTGGAGGTTCCAACGTATCACTCGCCCAGTCTCTTATGATGCATCTTTACTATTTTACCCCTGTAGGCCTGCCTATAGCTTTGTGGAAGAGCAAAGTTACGTTGTTAGGAGACCCAGTTGGGCCGCACATAACTATTCAAAATAGCGAAGGTTGGCTATTTGCAGGCCATTTTCAGAAATCTATAAATAGAACCAAGGGGGTACCTTAGAAGGCATGCTTATTTGCACCCCAGTTTTCTTGCGTTTTCTTAGATACCCTCAGCTCGACATTTAGCTGGGGGGGAAGCGCTCTAAGATCTTCTGGGTGTGTGGTGAGACCTCCATGTCGAGCCCTTGGGTCTATCCCCTGTTCATTTTCCTTAGTCATTTGGTTCGCGAGAGAGAAGTAAGTGTGCGATTACCCCTTCCCCAAGGGTGAACTCCACAGAGACTGAGTTTTCGGTTTAAACATTTTTGATGTGGTGAGCGTGGAGCGTGGTCAACACAAAAAATCTTCAGCAGGCTCGAGGATTGGAGGAGAAGGGCAAGGTTCAGACAGGGATGACTCACCACCCCCTCCCCCTATCGCAGGAGGTGCTTGACCTCGTCAAGTTCACACTCGGAGTGCATGCCGAGTGCTCGACACCAGCAATTCCAGTCATCTCCGCCCTAGCTCTAGGCGAGGATGCCCTGTCTCGACGAGCTGGGAAGGAGGTTGCAGAGAAGGAGAGTAAGCGCGATCTCCTCGGGTGTGTGCTCTTTCCCGGGTCTGCGAGTCGAGACCGGTTCGACGAGATGGGGGTGCGAGATCCTCCGATTCGCACAGTAGGGGGAGGTAGTCCCTTTAGCGAGTTGGTTTCTTCTGCCCCTGTTCCGGAGGGGTTTAGGGAGCCGGAGATGTCCTACTACACCGGGAAGGACGACCCGCTTCAGCACATCCAGTGGTTCGAGGATGTGATTTCAATAAGGCAGATGTTGGATTCCTTCAAATGCATACTCTTTGCCATCACCCTCAAGGAGAAGGCGAGGGAGTGGTTCAACTAGCTACCGGCCAACTAAATCTACTTCTTAGAAGACCTACGCCGGGGGTTCATGTAGAGGTTCACCACCTCCAAGAAAATGAAGAAGGAGTTGGAGTCCCTGTTCTACATCAAGCAGGGGGTGAACGAGACCTTGGGAAGCTACGTTGACCGGTTCTAGGAGGAGATCACCCCGGTCCAGGAGATGACAGGGCACACCATGATGATGGCCTTCACCTTGGGACTGCAACAAGGTTTCTTCAGGATGGAACTGAAGAGGGTGCCATCTTTCTCCTATGAGAAGCTGATGGAAAGGGCGGTGAGGGAAGTCGACGGGGAGGCGTCAAACCCCGAGTTCGCAAAGAAGTTGGCCCGGTGGGCCACGAACGATGAGAAAGGGCCAGGAGTTGGCCGAGGTCAGGAGGTGAGGAGAGCCGAACCCCGACAGAGGGATCAGTAGCAGCAACAACAACTCATGTGGGGGCGTCAGGAGCCGAACAACCAGATCAGATGGAGGTAGCCGGAGTGGCAAGACCAAGGCCGACGGAGAGGTTTCCACAGAGGATACAATCGCCAGGGGGGGGGGGCAGGGTCAGTTCCACCCTCCAGGATGGAGGTAGGGTCAGAGGCCTCCTCTCCCCGATCAGCATCAGGCTATGCCAAAAGCCATGCAGAGGCGGAGAGGTCAGCAGAGGAGGAGAAGGGAAGTCAGGGTGGACTTACCCTATTGTGACTTCCACCAGGAAGAGGGGCACGCTACAGCCACATGCCCATAGTTCCTCGAGTTGAGAGGAAATAGGGAGCAACAGAAGCGGGACTGCCAGGAGGTGCGGATCGAGGAAGTCTTTCATCGGGCAGAGGAGGATAGGTGTGAGGACCGGACTGATGTCGGAGCCCGAGGCGGGATCAGAGTGATCAACGGAGGGGTGGGAGTTGAGGGTTCTTGGAAGACAAGCCTCCACACTATGTACTGAAGGAGCGTTGGCTCCACATCCCAGACCCCATCCTCGGGGGAGAAGTTCACCTTCTCAAGTAAGGACATACCAGATCATGAGGATCCCTTCTGTGACGCGTTGGTCATTCAGACTGCGGTCGAGAATTTCACCGTCTCTCAGATCCTCATGGACAACGGGAGGTTAGTCAACATCATTTTCAAGAAGGCATTTGATGCAATGAAGGTGGAGGGGCTAAGAGGGTGCTGGCCTCATATGCGCCTTTGTTTGGATTCTTGGGAGAAAGGAAGGAGGTGGAAGGAGGAGTGGGACTCCACGTCAGTCTGGGGGGGGGGGGGGGGGCAATCCCGAAATTGCAGGTTCATCATCGTGGATGCCCCCAGTAGCTACAATGCCATATTCAGACGGGCTCTCATCAGCGCCTTCTATTGCGTCCCCTAGTCCTTCCACCAGTGCGCAAAGTTCAATGCTGAGTGGATTCAGGTCTGGGGCAACCCTAAAGTAGAAAGGGAGTGTTACGTCACCACTATGAACTCCATCTCCTGTCAGGAGGGAGCCGAGGATGTGATGCGGAGGATGGAAGAGGCAGAGCAGGAAGTGGGTGTAGTGGAGATGGAGGTGAAGGAGAGTCGCACCCAGGTGGAGGTGACGGAGGGAGTTCAGGAAGAGTCGACTAAGGTGATGGAATTGGAGGAAGCTGATGAGGTCCTTGTCCCAGGGGAGGGGTACGTTGGAGAATGGGGAGAGCAGTCTTGTTTGGAGGCTATGAAGGAAGTGGTGGAGATGGAAGTTCTCACCCTTGGAGGCAGGGTGGAGAAGGTGTGCATCAGCGGGGGCTGACCCCGGTGGACCAGGAGAGGATGTTGGCATGCATCCAAAAGAACGTGTACATCTTCTCTTAGAGTACAATAGAGAGGCCGGGGATCGATGCGGACGTTGCCTGCCACCGCTTCAACCTAGATCTAGAAGCTCGCCCCATCCAGCAGAAGAAGAGGTTCATCGTGTACAAGCTAGCCGAGCCCATCAGGGATGAGGTGGCCAAGCTCCTAAAGGCCGGCTTTGTATCTAAAATTCAATATCTCGGCTGGGTCTCCAACATTGTAATGGTAAAAGAAGGAGATGACCGATGAAGAATGTTTGTTGATTTTTCTTTGCTTAATAAATCATGTCCAAAGGATTGTTACCGCTTGTCTCGAATCGACGCGCTGGTTGACTCAGCCGTCGGTTTTCCTGTAATGAGTTTTTAAGATGCATTATCGGGTTATCATCAGATCAGAATGCACCCCCACACCCCACCCCCCACCCCCCGATGTAAAACATGTCTCTTTCATTACTGGGGATGGATGCTACTGCTACAAGATAATGTCCTTTGGGTTGAAAAATACAAGGGCGACATAACAAAAGATGATGGATCGGGTCTTCAAGGAGTAAAAGGGGAGGAACCTTGAGGTGTATGTGGATGACCTGATGATCAAGAGCTGGAAGGTGGAATCCCACATCCAGGATCTGGAGGATACCTTTGGCACCCTCCAGAGATACAAGATGAGGTTGAATCCCTTGAAGTGTGTCTTCGGGGCCAGCATGGGCAAGTTCTTGGCCATCTTCTCACCCCCGCAGGGGTGGAACCTAATCTCGATATGGTCAAGGCAATTATGGAGTTAGAGTCGCCTCAAAATGCTAAGGAGGTGCAATGGCTAACAGGGAAGTTGGCAGGGCTTAACAGGTTTCTCTCTCGGGCAGGGGAGAAGTGCTCTCCATTCTTCAAATCATTGATGGGGGGGGGGGGGG
The DNA here is from genome assembly GCA_039583875.1 of Platanthera guangdongensis. Classification (NCBI taxonomy): domain Eukaryota; kingdom Viridiplantae; phylum Streptophyta; class Magnoliopsida; order Asparagales; family Orchidaceae; genus Platanthera; species Platanthera guangdongensis. Next base: position 157,957,418 of record CM077156.1, read on the forward strand.
GCAAAAGTTTGAATGGACTAAGGAATGTGATGAGGCGTTCCAAGCCTTAAAGAGGCAATTAACTCAGGCCCCCCTGCTCCAAGGAACGAAGGAGGGGGAAGACCTGTACCTGTATCTTGGGGTCGGGGGCGAGGTAGTGAGATCCGTCTTAGTTCGTGAAGAAGGGAAGAAGCAGTTGCCCATATACTATGTGAGCAGGGTATTAAGGAAGGCAGAGCTCTGATATCCAATCCTAGAGAAGCTGGCCTTTACTCTAGTCATCTCGGCTCGGAGGCTCTGACCCTATTTCCAGGCACACTCCATCTGAGTGGTGACTGACTATCCCCTCTACAACATCTTCGAGGGGGTGGAGAACTCAAGAAGGTTGGGAAAGTGGTCGGTGGAGCTGAGTGAGTTAGATATTTATTTCATCCCATGCCTCTCGATCAAGGCTCAAGCAATGGCTGACTTTCTGGCTTATTATATGGTCGAGGTGGCGAAGACAGAACTCACTCGCCCGATTCCCTATAAAGTGATGTTGGAATACGCATCGGGAAGACATTCCTTGGGAGTGGGGGTGATATTGGAGAGGCCCCAGGAAACGAGGATAGAGCAAACAGTGGTGGTGCACTTTCCCATCACTAACAACCAGACCGAGTATGAGTCCGTGATAGTAGGATTGCACCTAGTCAGAGAGCTGGGGGTGCATGATGTGGAGGTCCTCACTAACTCCATGGTGGTGGCCTCCCAGATCAATGAGGATTTTGAAGCAAGGGAACCTACTCTCCAATTATACTTGGCAAAGGTGAAGGGGTCATCAGTCCAGACCTTCTCCATCCGACATGTGCCGCGGGAGGAGAATGATTAGGTTGATCAGCTAGCCAAGCATGGTCCCCGGGTGGGGGGGGGGGGGGTACCATCACTGGCATGTTCCGTCCATCCATCCAAGAGGGGGAGCTGATGGAGGTGGACCAACACTCCTCGTGGATGGATCCATTTACAACATTCCTATCCACAGGAGAATTACCTCATGCGCGACAGGCAGTTGTATAGGAAGACTCTCTCGAGGATGTTGGCACATTGTGTGGCCGAGAGGGAGATCCAGAGGATTCTAGATGAGGTACATTCCGGGGAGTGCGGAAGCCACTCTGGAACTAGAACCTTGGAAGGGAGAATAGTTTGAAAGGGGTACTTCTGGCCGACCCTTAGTCAGGATACTTCGGAGTTCATAAGGAAATTGCACAAGAGCTGACTGTTTACCCCCTCCAACTTCAACCAGCTCAATGACTCAGTAGTATCATGGCCTCCTGGACCTTCTCCATTTGGGGAATGGATTTGGTAGGACCATTGCCCCATGCCAGTAGACAGAGGAGGTTCCTGCTGGTGACGATTGACTATTTTTCTAAGTGGTTGGAGGTGAAGGCACTAGCTGAGGTGACCTCCCAGGTAATCAGGAACTTCTTATGGGTGGGAGATCATCTGCCGACACAGCCTGCCCCAGGCCATTGTCACAGACAATGGGCCTTAGTTTGGCAGCTCCGAGTTCATCAATTTCTGCGGACATCTCAGGATCGATCTCAGGTTCACGTCGGTCCACTATCCCAAGAGCAACGGGCGGGTGAAGGCGGCGAACAAAATCATCGTCAACCTCCTCAAGAAGAAAGTTGAGAATTTGAAGGGTAATTGGGTGGAGCAGCTTCCTTCAGTTCTCTATTCCCTGAGAACCACTCCCAACACAGCTACGGGGGAGACCCCCTTCATGCTCTCCCATGGATGCAAAGTAGTGCTTCCAATAGAGTTCAAGGTCCGAACGCCTCAGGTGGTCGAGGCAGAGGCATGCAGGGAAGAATGACAAGCTGAAAATGAGGAGGAACTACGAATCTCCCTTGACATGGTGGTGGAGCTGCGTGATCTCTCTGCCATCCGACAGGAAGAGGTAAAGCGAAGAATGGCTAAGTACTTTAATAAGCACATCAAGGTCAAACACTTCGCGGAAGGGGACTTGGTCCTGAAGAAGGTGGATGCGGCAGGGAGATCAACGACAGTGGGGAAGCTCAACCCTAACTGTGAGGGTCCGTACATTGTCCAGGAAGTCGTAAGGTCGGGGGTATATTGTCTCTGAAATGTGGAGGACTATACCTTAAGTCACACTTGCAGTGGTGATGACTTGAAGCATTTCTATCTGTGAAAATATATACGTACTCTCCTTTAATGAATATGAAATTTTTTGCTTTCATATCTTTTGGCAATGATATGCATGACAGGCCGAAGTTTCCTTAAGTCCCGTACTTTCTCCCGCTGTCAGGCTCTCGCCTAGCTAGCAGGGTAGGGGTCCATGATGGAAAGTTTTCTCGCTCTGGGGCTAGGTCCCGAGACGCTCCTGCTGACAGGCTTCCACCTAGCTGGTAGGGCCGAGATCCTCGAGTTACGTCGTTAAGACCCTAGAGGGCTGAGTTCGGTTGATGCTCAATACCTGCCATCAGGCTATCACCTAGCAGATTGGTCCTGTGGTAGCACCCAGAGGTTAACTGATGGAAAGTTTTCTCGCTCTGGGGTTAGGTCCCGAGACACTGCCGCTGCTAGGCTTCCACCTAGTTGGAAGGGTCGAGATACTCGAGTGACGTCATTATGACCCTGGAGGGCTGAGTCTATTTGATGCTCAACACTCGCCGTCAGGCTCTCACCTAGCTGATTGGGTCGGTGGTAGCGCCCAGAGGTTAAATGATGGAAAATTTTCTCGCTCTGGGGTTAAGTCCCGAGACGCTCCCGCAGCCAGGCTTCAACCTAGCTAGTAGGGCCGGGATCCTCGAGTGACATCGTTATGACCATGGAGGGCTGAGTCTAATTATGCTCAACACCCTCCAACAGGCTCTCACCTAGCTGATTGGTTGTTACAGAATAGAGACCGGGCGGTTTGGCGGTTTGGTTTTGGCAGATTGCAGTCCGGGCGGTCTGCCAATCTCTCCCTAGCGACTTGGTGTCCGGGCGGTCTTGCGGTCTCTGTGGCGACTTGGTGTCATTCTTTGATGGTTGTCGGGCGGTTTGTCCATGCACCAAACCGCGCAGCTTGTCGGCTTGTAGTTATATTAAACTGCTTGTACATATAATTTTTTAGTCCCACATTGTTAAATTGTAATCTCTCTCATCTCCTCCATTCTATAAAAGGGAGGCAATACCATGTATACACACCGTTTTCGGATAATAAAGATTTCAACTATTCAAATTTCCGGACTCTCTGTTTCGGTTCTAACATGGTATCAGAGCGCTCGATCCTTTCCTCCTAATTTTTCGAGGGCTTGATCTTCTCCGCGCGACCTGTTATTGCGGCTTCATCCTCTTCTCGCGACCTGTTCTCACGAGCTCCTTCTTCTCTTGTCGCGCCCTGATCGCACGGTTTCTTCTTTTTGAGTTCTCACTCTTGTCCGCGCGACCTGTTCTTGCGGCTTCTTCCTATTCTCGCGACCTGTTCTCGCGACCTGTTCTCGCGCTTTCCTTCTTCTCTTGTCATGCCCTGTTTATGAGGTTTCGTCTTCCCTTGTTTGGGCGACCTCTCTGCCCCTTATTTCCACTCTATAGTCGCTTGCTAGTCGCCGCGGCCTCATCGTTAGCCGTACGACTTGGTCTTCTCCTTTGTTCGCATGCCTTTTCGCAAGTCATGTGACTTCTTTCCCTCTGCTTTGCTCCGCTTCTTGGTCGTGGCCTTCCTTGCCGCTGGTGTGTTATCACCGTGACCGTTGCAAAATCTGTTCTCTGTCCGTTGCGGCCTTCCTAGCCGCCGACCTGCTTATTGTTCGCCCGGCTTGGTGACTCTCTTCTCTTCTTAACTTAGTTGTGTGACCTCTTTCTTGTGCCCATCCCGCTTCGACCTCGCAGCAACTTGTTGCTTGCCGCTGCAGCTTCCTGTTCTCGCACTTTCTCTCTTCAATGGCTTCCACCACCTCCACGCTGTCCGCCTCGGTGGCCACCTCTTCCGGTAGTGTCCACATTGTTACTCGCGATAGATGGCTAATCGACTATGGTGCTACAAATCATATGACAGGCAATTCTCAGTGTTTCTCTCTTCTCGAAACACACGATCGGTTGCCCTCGATCATTGTTGCGGATGGCTCTCCCTCCCCGGTCAATGGGACGGGTATGGTTCAAGTCACTCCATCTCTCTGCCTGGCAGATACCCTCTATGTGCCCAAGTTTCCGTGCAATTTATTATCGGTTACTTCTTTATGCAAGCAATTACGGTGCTTCGTCACATTCACTCTTACCTCTTATTATTTTCAGGATCCGGACTCCCAACGGACGATTGCTACTGGGACTGAGAGCGATGACATCTACTTCCTCGACAATGCTTCTCCTCTATCCGCCTTCTCCTACTCCTTTACAGATCTTCTCCAATGGCATCTTCGCTTTGATCATGCTCCTCCCCGGCTTCTTCGCCAGCTTCTGCCCCACCTCCATACCCATCATCCTCCTCTTAACTGTGACGCCTGTTAACTTGGCAAGCATCATCGCTCCTCCTTCCCGCCAAAGCAAGATCGTGGTTCTACCCGACCGTTTGATCTTGTTCACTCCGACATCTGGGGTCCTGCTCCTACCCTTACCATTGGTCGGGGTAGCTCTTATTTTGTTACTTTCATTGATGACTCTTCTCGATGTACTTAGGTGTATCTCTTACGCGACCGCTCTGAACTTTTTGATGTATGGACATCTTTTTATCATTCCATTCAAACTCAATTTGATGTTTCCATTAAAATTTTACGCTCTGATAATGCAAAAGAGTATATTAGTCAAGCCTTTTCCTCTTTTTGTACGCAATATGGGATTGTTCATCGAACCAGTTGCGTTTACACCTCCCAACAAAATGCCGTGGCGGAATGCAAAAACCGTCACCTCCTTGATGTCGCTCGCACTCTGCTCACACACATGCATTTCCCTCGCTCCTACTAGGGCTATGCTATTCTCCTCGCTTGCTATCTAATCAATCGTATTCCCTCTACCATTCTCCGTGGTAAAACTCCTTTCTCTATTCTCTATCGAAGCAAGGAACCCTTTCCTCTCCCTCTTCGTATCTTTGGCTGCACAGCCTTTGTGCATGCTCCCTCCGCCACCCACGATAAACTCTTACCACGGGCCACTAAATGTGTCTTTCTGGGGTACTCTACCACTCAGAAAGGTTATTGTTGCTTTGACCCCATTACACGCAAGCAGTTTGTCTCTGCGGATGTCACCTTCTTTAAAAATGCCTCTTACTTCTCCCCTGATTCCTCCTCTCCTTCTACAGCTCCTACTTCCCATACTAGCCCATCCCTTCCCTCTGCTCCTACTGATGTTCCGCCATCTCCACCATCTCCACCACCTCCACCATCTACACCAACACCTCCACCATCTACACCAACACCTCCACCATCTCCACCATATCCCCTCTCTCTGCAGCCATCTCTCTACTCCTGGGCCAGCTTTCTCCACCACGGATGCTCCGGATACTGAGGAACCAACTGACCTAGATCTCCCCATTGCTCTTTGCAAAGGAGTTCGGGCATGTACCCAACACCCGCTTGTTGCAGTTGTTTCTTATGCTCGTCTTACCCCTTCTCGCCGATCTTTTGCACTGGCTATCTCGGTCATTGCCACACCCCGTTCCTACCAGGAGGCCCTTACTATTCCTCATTGGAAAGATGTCATGGATGAGGAAATTGCTACTCTCACTAAACGAGGTACCTGGACCATGGTTCCTCCTCCTTTTGGCATAGATGTTGTTGGCTGTCGCTGGGTCTTTGTGGTAAAATTCCTCCCCGATGGCAGTGTGGATCGTTACAAGGCTCGGCTTGTTGCCAAGGGCTTTACCCAGACTTATGGGGTTGACTATTTTGACACCTTCTCTCCCGTTGCTTGTCTCAGCACTATTCGGGTCCTTCTATCTGTGTCTGTCAATCGGAATTGGCCCATTTTTCAGCTGGATGTCAAGAATGTCTTTCTTTATGGGGATCTTCAGGAGGATGTTTATATGGACCAACCTCCAGGGTATGTTGCTCAGGGGGAGACACAGGTTTGCCGACTTAAGAAGGCTATCTATGGCCTAAAACAAGGTCCTCGTACTTGGTTTGACAAGTTTAGCGGGATTGTGGCGGCCGTAGGTTTTAAGAGAAGTTCTGTTGATCACTCCTTATTTAATCGTAAAACATCTCTGGGTCTAGTGGTGCTTGCGGTATATGTTGATGATATTCTTCTCACTGGTGATGACCCAGCTGGAATAATCTTGACAAAGAAGCACCTTTGACAACACCTGGTTACAAAGGATATGGGCTCTCCAAAATACTTCTTGGGGATAGAAATTTCTCGGAAGCTCGATTCTTTTGTCCTCTCCCAACAGAAGTATGCTCTTGACTTGTTAAAAGAGGCAGGGTTGACTGGGGCTAAACCTGCCCAATTTCCCATGGTGATTGGAGAAGATAAAACGTGGACGGATGACTCTCCTCTTCTTTCTGATGTTACGAGATACAAACGTCTGGTTGGTAAACTTATATATCTTACAGTAACCAGACCCGACATTACCTATGTTGTAGGTAAGGTTAGCCAATTCATGCAAGCTACTCGGGAGTGTCATCTACAATCTGCCATGAGAATATTAGAGTGTATCAAATCTGCCCCTGGGAAAGGACTTCTTTTTTAGAAGAATGGACATTTGAGGGTTGAAGCTTACTCCGATTCAAGCTATGCCGATGACAAAGGAGACCGCAAGTCAACGTCAGGTTTTTGCACCTTTGTGTGGGGGGAATCTTGTAAGCTGGAAAAGCAAGAAACAGTCGGTCGTCTCTATGTCCAGTGCTGAGGCAGAATATAGAAGTATGACATCGACCACGTGTGAGTTGAAGTGGTTACGGGCACTCATGCTTGACTTAGGAGAGGTCTACAACTATTTTCTACCTATGTTTTGTGACAACAAGGCCGCCATATATATCTCTAAAAATTCGGTCTTCCATGAAAGAACTAAGCACATCGAAGTTGACTGCTATTTTATTCGGGAAGAGATTCTGAAGGCATAAATTTGTACTTCGTTCGTCACCTCTGACAAAGAGTTGGCTGATATTTTCACCAAGCCGGTATCCACATCTTTTCATCATATTTGCGACAAGCTGGGCATGATCGACATATATGCTCCAGCTTGAGGGGGAGTGTTGCAGAATAGAGACCGGGCGGTCTGGCGGTTTGGTTCTGGAGGATTACATTTCGGGCGGTCTACCAATCTCTCCCTGGCGACTTGGTGTTCGGGCGGTCTGGCGGTCTCTGTAGCGGCTTGGTGTCATTTTCTGATGGTTGCCGGGCAGTTTGTCCATGCACCAAACCGCATGGCTTGTCAGCTTGTAGTTAGATTAAACCGCTTGTACATATAATTTTTTTAGTCCCATATTGTTAAATTGTAATCTCTCTCATCTCCTCCATTCTAAAAAAGGGAGGCAATACCATGTAATACACACCTTTTTCGCATAATAAAGATTTCAATTATTAAAATTTCCGGACTCTCTGTTTCGGTTCTAACATTGGTCCAGTGGCAGTGCCTAGAGGTTAATTGATGGAAAGTTTTCTCGCTCTAGGATTAGGTCCCGAGACGCTCCCGCTGCCAGGCTTCCACCTAGCTAGCAGGGATAGGATCCCCGAGTGACGTCGTTATGACCCTGGAGGGTTGAGTTCGGTTGATGCTCAACACCCGTTGTTAGGCTCTCACCTAGCTGATTGGGCCGGTGGTAGCGCCCGAAGGTTAAGTGATGGAAAGTTTTCTCGCTCTAGGGTTAGGTCATGAGACGCTCCCACTATCAGGCTTCCACCTAGCTGGCAGGATCGGGATACTCGAGTGACGTCGTTATGACTGAAAATGTTAAATTTGACTACCTAAATCACCTATATGGGGTGAATATGTGAGTTCTGCATCTTTTTGTGGAATAAAAATTTGTAAGAGCGATGCAAAGAAACTAAACAAGCATACACAGACGACATCAAGAGTTATAGCGGTTTCCCTACCTTGGGTACATCCACTTTCCACTTCACTGATCTAGCAGCGCACTAGACATGACTACTCAACTATTCTCTCAGATTGAAAACAATCCTACAACTTGGAACAAGGTTCCTACAACTCGATCCCCCAAAACAGGATATACAAATGGAAGAGAAACTTCCTACAAAAATCTTGGAGAACAAAGCTCCTACAACTCGGAGAAGAATCTCCTACAAGAACAAAATGATTTACAGAGAAAAATACAAACAACAATATCTAAGATCTGAATCTTCAGCCCTTCTTCCTTCTTAAACTTTGAAGCTCTGTCAGAAATAGATCAAAGAAGACAAAGGATAAATCTCAGGATCTGAAAACTTTGGACTCAGGATGATCAAGAAAAAGATCTATCGATGTAGAAAATCTTGATCTGTTGAATCTCTTGTTCTGAATCTCGTGGATCAAAAGCAGATCAGTGATGAAGACAATGAACAGCAGCGGCTTCCCGATTTAGAATGAAAATAACGATTTAGAATACTTAGGTTTTTCTTCTTAGGGTTGGTCGATTATGGTAAGACCTTTTATAGGACTTGCCTAGCAGTCATAATCACATTAAATGCATGTCATGTGAACCAATCAAGTGCTAATCATATTTGAAATTACTTCTGTCGGGACTTAAAAAAAATTCAAAAATCTGTACTGCATTTCTCGAGAGATTCAATTGTACTCGAGAAGATGTTTTTTGTTTCTCTAGAAGAATTATGAAGTTCTCGAGAAACGTACAGTAGAGGTTGAACTAGGATTGTCCATGGAACTATCTCTTCAATTTGTACAGTAGAGGTAGAAATTTGTTTCCTTCTAGTAGTGTGTTAGGGAACACGACGCAACCAACTCTCCCAAAAGCCCGGACTGTTAGGAATGGCGCTACCGCTCCTTTATAGAGCTGTACAGCAGGATCCACGGGACGGCCAGTTAGGCCCAGGGGACACACCCTTCTGTTCGACTAGTGTGGGCCATAACGCCTCGTGTCGTACCTCCCAACACCGGGGGCGTTGCTGGACCTCAACAATCCCCCCCCAAAACAAAATGACCCCGGGGTTTCAAACCCGTGACCTCCTCTGATACCACTGTTAGGGAACACGGCGCAACCAACTCTCCTAAAAGCCCGGACTGTTAGGAATGGCGCTACCGCTCCTTTATAGAGCTGTATAGCAGGATCCATGAGACGGCCAGTTAGTCCCAGGGGACACAACCTTCTGTTCAACTAGTGTGGGCCATAGCGCCTCGCGCCGTACCTCCCAACATCGTGGGTGTTACTGGACCTCAACAATCTAATTGAAAGTGATGTGTTAGATCTGAAATACTCGAGAGGGGGGTGGGTGAATAGAGTATTTCTTAAATCCTTAAAATCTTTTGCAGTTTTTGCTGTAATTGAGAAAGTGCATAAACAACTTAATAAAATATAAACACAATAATCCTAGAAAACACAAACACAGCAAGAACAAAAAGAAGGGGCAACCAGACAACACAAGAAATTTATAGTGGTTCCCCAACCTGGGTACATCCACTCTTCTAGCACCCTGGTAGGAATCTACTCAGATTTTTGATCAGGTATCTGACACCAATGAGCTTTTGATCAGCTGCTCAAAAACCAAACCTCAAGTCTTTTGGTCAGGTGACTTGCAACCAAGAATAACTTTTGAAGGGAGTTATAACCCTTTATACAGTGGGGGGGGGGATGAGAGATGATATTGTCTTCTCTTTCTCAATTTACAACTGAGAAGACTTGTGGATATGATTTTAGCAAATGGCTCCCCCCTGTGATGTAGAATGGTTCAAGGAAATCTGGAGCTTTGCTTCAAGGTGATAGGCCTTCAATTTTTAAGCCTTGACCAGAAAGATCTTCAGGAACTTCTTGATAGATGGAATAGTTGTTGTCCTTTGAAGTATCCTGGAGAGTTGAAGAATGAAGACTCTTGATTTTGATTGATTGTTCTTATTCTTCAGGTAGCAGATGTTCTTCTGGTCTAGGGCTTCTTGAGTTGCTGTATCAGAGTTCTAAGAGAGATAGAGTAGAGAGTTTCTTGTTGCAGGCTGATTGTAATTTTTTGTCTGTGTGTCTATGTTCTATTCTGCTCTCCAGGAAAAGAGAGAAAATCTCTTTTTTATTTCCTGTCAAAATTGTCTTTCGAAATTTGAATTCCTCTGCAATCAATGCTGACGGCCTTGAGAATAAACTGCATTGATTTATTTCCCCAACTATCACATGGAAAAATAGCAAGCAATAATCATGGAGAAGACCATAATTAATATTTTGTCTAACAGTTATATTCAGAGAATATTGAAGCATTAATTACTCAGGAATTATTGCATTAGGAAAGGGACAGAAGACTGGAAATGATTAAATCTGGATTCGTCGAATAGATAACAGAAATCATCGAGCTGAGTACACAGTTCGTCGAGCTGAGAAGTTGTGTTCATCGACCAGATGGCTTCTGCTCGTCGACCAGATGGATTCTGTTTGTCGAGCTGAGTTCCAAGATCGTCGAGCAGAGAGTAGAACTGTATTGATTAGAAACTTTGACAATTCTTTGTATGGAGTTCATCGAGCTGATAACTTGTTGAGAGAACTTCTGGGGAATATGTCGACACAAGTCCTGGGTGTTGACATAATTACTTCTTGTCTCGACATGGCTATTTTGTTGATAGAAATCTGGAGTGTGTTGACATAAGTCCTGTGTGTCGACACAATTGCTGTTGGTGTCGACACAAGTCTTGCTTCTGGTATCGACACAAACTTCTGGTGTGAAGTGTTGAAGCATCCAGAAATCGTCGACCTGAGAATCTGTTTCGTCGAGCTGAGAACTACTAACTGCTGCTTCATAACTTTTGCCGAAGTGGTCAAAGTTTGTCGAGCTGAGAATCTTGAATTCGTCGACTGAAGATTATTCTGGACTTAGAAAAATGAGAAACTTCTGGAATAATAAGTTGAAGTAGAGAACCCAGAAATCGTTGACCAGAGAACTAAGTTCATCGACTAGAGTCTAGAGAATAAAGTCTGGACTTAGAATATTGAAGGTAGAGTCCAAAGATCGGCGACCTGAGAATCAAGTTCATCGAGCTCAGCTCAGAGAATTTTCTCTGAGATTGTCGAGCTGAGCACGACTATCATCGACCTGAGTTCGATGAATGTCGAACTCATTTTACTGAGTCTTTGGAAAATCTCTATGTCTTGAGTCTCTGACAGTCTGATGATGGCTGGTCCATGCAGTGTTGATCCTAAGGACTTAGCCTAGACTTTAGGACACAACTATGACCCAGGCTATACATGATGGGTCACAAGATCTTAACTTAGTGAACCTAGCCCAAATCAAACTAGGGATCCAACAATCTCCCCATATTTGGGTGAGATCACTAATTATAGACTCAGACTAAACTGAAAATAAACAAAGCAGGAAAAATATATATCAGTCAGAGAAAAATTAACACATGTAGCAGATATATATATACAAATAAGCTTTGTTCAGAAATAAGAAAACAGTTTAAAAGCATAACAGAAATTAAATAACTCAGAACTCATTTCTTTTGCTTCTTCTCTTTTGGCTTTTCTTCTTTGCTCTTGTCTCCAGTCTTGGTAAAAATAATCTCTCTATTTGGATCAGAAGCTTGCACTTTGGTCATGGTCATATCAGCAGCCCCTATAATCTTTAAAGATGTGGCTCTGGGGACTACTGCTTCTGGGTGCAATTTCATATAATCATCAACATTAAAAAACTTGTTAGCTTTCTCAAACCTCTTAAGCTCTTCTTTCCTGTACTTTGACATTGTTGTATATTCTGAGGGATCATTTCCTTCAGCTCTGGCTTTGTTGATCATTGAAAGTCCAACAAGTTCTTGGAACCTGGCCGTCCTAGCAGAAGTACCTATTTCTAGATCTTTAAAGGGTACAGGAGGAGAAGGAGGTCTGTTGGAGCTTTCAGCTTGTTGATGTTGCTACTTTTGTTGAGGATGTTGCTGCTGTTGTTGAGGCTGGTGCTGCTTGCCAAAAGGATATTGTCTTTGTTGGCTGCTTTCTGAAAATGAGGACCAACCCTGATGTCTTTGATAAGTTTTAAATTGGGTAGTCCTTTGAGAAGTTGAACCTGAAGTACCAGTAGTTAGAGGAGGAGGAGGAGGGTCCCTTCTGTATTTCTGAGTTGGAGGAGGGGAGTATCTTCTGCTTCTCTTCCTCTCTTTCTGTTCATTTTTAGATAACCACATCCAAGCTGGCATCCCTTTATATGGAGTTATCTTCTGAAGGATATAGTAGGGAGTGTCATTGGTTGGATTTAGTTTAGGAGCAGTAGGAGGAGGAGCTTTCCTTTTCTTAGATACTTGCCTCTTCTTGGGTTCATCATCATAATCCCCATCCTCATTATCATCATCATCATCATCATCATCATCAGATCCCTGAGGATTATCATATATATCATTTAAAGCCTTCAGGGCCTCAACAGAAATGATAGGCTTCTCAGGTTTAGATGGAGCTGGAGGAGAAACTTCAACAGGAATTAGAGAACTAACTCTGACAGTGCTTTCAGTAGCTGTCTTATTCTCTTCTTCAATGTCAGCCAAGATGAAAGCATCAAGATCTGGCATTGGAGAGTCATCCATAACAAAACTGGGGGCAGAAATAATTTCTGGAGGGGATGGGATGACTACAGGTTTTGGAATAACAAAACTGTTTCTTAGTTGTTTGGCAACTTTATGACTGATAGGGGAAGAATATGGAACAATAGCCAAAAATGGCTTAGTATAATCTGCTGGAGGGAAGCTCAAAAATGCAGTATCAAAAATTTTCAACAAATATTCTAAATCTACTGTGGGATTAATGATGAAATCACCAACAGTAATTATCTCTTCTAGATCTGACTCTTCTATATCCATGTCAATCTCAATAAAATTAATAAAATCAATAAACTCTGTATCATCTGATGTTGCTGCCTCTGCATCTGCTGGAGCTGCAGCTACTGAAACTGAAGCTGCTGCTACTGCTGGAGCTACTGCAGCTTCTTCATCAAGTATATCCCCCTGTCTGTTTTCAGTAATAACTGGAGCCATGCCCCTAAATGAAGAGGGAGCAGCAGAAAGGGCAGAGATCTGGGAAGAGAGAGGAAATGGAAGTAGCAAGAGGTGTAATGCCCTCTGCTATGAGAGCTTTGAGGAGGGGTATGATGAGAGCAATAACAGAAGAGATGGTGGAGGGGTCCAGTGTTGGAGTGGCAGAAGGTATTACAAAAGGTAGTGAGGTGGAAATAGTTGGAGGGATGGTAGTTGTTGGTGAGGATGGTGGGATGACATCTTGCATTTGGTCATCCTGGATGGATTCAGTTGGACGAGGAGGAGTATTGGGAGGAGATTACAGTAGATTGAAAGATGGGATGGAGGACAAGTTTTGTTGGAGTTACCATGGTGATCTAGAAGTGGTCAAACATGTAATCTCACTGCCAACGCGATATGAGCCTGCAGGGTCGCACATAAGAGATGTGGAGAAGTTGGATGATTGACTGTGTTGGTAAAGGTTACCAATCACCGACCTGAATGGGGTTATGGACAAAGTGTTGCCTTAAAGGATCGTTGGGTTGGGCAAATGTTGCCTTGAAGGATTGGTAAGAATAGTTGACCGAGGGTCGACGATAGTCGACCGAAGATCGACGAGTATCGTCAACCCACGTTTGACGTGAATCGTCGAGTATTGTACTCTGATTCTCGTCGACTGATTCTCGCCAATCCTAGGTGATTCTCGCCAATCCTAGGTGATTCTCGCTGATTGATTCTCACCGAATCTGCTAGTCGCCGACTGATTCTCGCCGATCCTAGGTGATTCTCGCCGATTGATTCTCACTGAATCTACTAGGTGATTCTCGCCGATTATGGAACCCTAAATTTCTGGGTGGTCTGCGGATAGCGATATTCCTAAGTCTGTTTATGCCTTTGGTATAAATTGATACTTAGGGTTTTCGGGATCGTATCTCTGATCAAAGAGCTGATCGAATTTGTCGGCCCTTTGACCGAGACGAAACACGGAAGTGTTCCGCCGTTCGTCGGCCCGTTCCGTCGATCCCAAAAGCCGACGGAAGTGAAAGTGTTCCATCGATCCCGAATCCGACGAAGCCCTTTGATCGAGACGAAGCCGACAGAAGTGTTCCGCCGTTCTTCGTTCGTTCCGCCGATCCCGAATCCCGCCGACGGAAGTGTTCCGCCGCCATGCTCGCTCCGTCGACCTCCTCCTCTCCGGCGATTGTCGCTGGTGTTGCTATTCCTGGCGCGGACCTAGCAGTCCGTGGAAAAGCAAGGTGTGGTCATTCTCCTTCCCGATTATCCTTGCGACGGAAAGGTCGGTGTTCTCCCGCTCGTGTGGATTTCTGCAGAGACGTGGATATCATTCCACATAGAACTCGCCACCAGCAAGAACACGAAGCTTGGAGCATCTCCGTTGAGTTGTGACTCAACGACACCGAGGTAATTTTTGCCTAGTTGTATGTTAACTTCTTGATTCAACTACCATGGCCCGATCCCATCTCTTTTGGGTTTTCTTGATGTTTCATTCTTCCGCTGCGTGCACAAGTGTTGTGCCATCCTTATAGAGAAACCCAACAGTGGTATCAGAGCCAGGTTTCGGCCATGATTGTTGTATTGGAAGTTTTGTTATTCCAGTGTGTGTAAACCTAGGGATTTAGAAGTGTTCTAAATGTCTAGATTTAGTCTTGCTACCCCGCCAAAAACGTCTGGGATTTCGTGGAAATTTCTAATTGTTAGAAATTATAGTCTCCTTAGCAGTAACCATCCATCGAGTTTGTTTTGGATTTTGAATCCAACATAGAGAGATGAGCTTGTCTACTGCTTTAAGTTGAGTTGTCTTTGCTTTTGTCTAATGCATGTAAATCTGAGGATTTGGAAGTTTCCAGATGTTCAGATTTAGCCCTTCCTTCTATCAAATGTTGATGGTGTCAGGTTGTGCACATAAGGGATGCATGTGGTTTTAGAAAAATTGTTTTTCTTTGGATGTGCACATTGATCAAATGTTGATCATGGTTAACTGTTAACCTATAATCAAAATCCCTTCATCAAATATTAAGTGTTCGGATGTCTTCCGATGGATGACACTTTTCCTGCCTCGATCGATGAAGTATGCGCTTGCCAAAGCAAGGTGCATTAATCTATCTTGGTAAGGGTGCGAGCGGATAATTGTGATATCCCACTGTCGACATCGGGTCCAGCTTAACTAGGTGACCTCAAAGGTTGAGTGCCTAGAGGCATAGGGTTGGCATGCACCATATGATGGATGCGAGTAAGGAGTTATTCACCAACCATACAAGAATTGCATGAGGATGCAATTGGTAAGCGTTGCCTACCTAAATAACCGCATCGTGAGAGGAAAGCCAAAGCTGACTCATTGTGTTAGTGAAATACGGATCTTGTCTACTAAGAGAGTAGCTCGCATGAACTCTCCGAATTGTTAGTGAGGGCTATCATTTCGAATAAAATAGTGGGAGTGTTTTAATTGAAGTCCAAATTAAAATAAATTGTATTTGAAATTTTGGTACTGATTTTATTCTGCATAAATTCTTGTAGAATTCCATGGCAAGTGTTTCACACTCCACATTGTCTCTGAGAGCCATACTTGAGAAAGATAAGCTCAGTGGGACTAATTACATGGACTGGTACAGGAACCTGAGAATTGTTCTCAGGCAAGAGCGAAAGCTCTATGTCTTGGAAGAAGAAGCCCCCGAGATGCCGACCGGGAACTCTTCCCGTGCTGAGAAGGATGCTTATAAGAAGTATACTGATGATGATTTAGATGTCGAATGCCTTATGCTTGCCACTATGAACTCTGAGCTTCAGAAGCAACATGAGAACATGGGGTGCAAGGAGATTGACGAGCATCTCAAGAAAATGTTTCAAGGGCAGGCTCGTCAAGAGAGGTTCGACGTCACAAAAGCGTTGTTTCAGTGCAAGATGGGAGTTCGAGACTCAGTAGGGACTCACGTACTCAAGATGATTGGGTATATAAAGAACCTTGAAAGGCTGGGTTTTCCTCTTGGTCAAGAGTTGGCCACAGATCTGATCCTGCAATCGTTGCCGGACAGTTATGAGCAGTTCGTCTTGAACTAAAACATGAATGAAATAGACAAGACACTGCCTGAACTCCTAGGCATGTTGAGAACTGCCGAAATCAATATGAAGAAGGCCAAGCCTGCCAGCCTTATACTGATGGTGCATAAGGGCAAGGGCAAGGCCAAGGGCTCTAAGAAGACGAAGGTGGGACCTAAGTCATATCTTGAGCCCAAGTCTTCTGCACTGATGAAAAAGAAAAGCACGGTGAAGGAAGGGAAATGCCACCACTGTGGCAAGGCTGGTCATTGGAGGAGGAACTGTCCTTCGTACATTGAAGGTCTGCAGAAAATGAAGGGAGGTATGACTTCCGCTTCAAATGTTCACGTTATAGAGATAAACCTTTCTGCTCCTTCATCTTGGGTATTGGATACCGGATGTGGTTCTCACATTTGTACAAATGTGCAGGAACTGGGAAGGAGAAGATTGCTGAGTAAAGGGGAGGTGGACCTCCGCGTCGGAAATGGAGCAAGAGTTGTTGCTATAGCCGTAGGGGTTTACCGTCTTTCTTTGCCCAGTGGGCTTGTAATAGAACTAGATAATTGTTATTTTGTTCCGGCCATAACTAGAAACATTATATCTATTTCATGTTTCGACATGATTGGATTTTCTTTTATAATTAAGAACAACTGTTGTTCTATATTTAAGAATGATGTTTGTTATGATGTAGCCCAATTGTTTAATGGTCTTTATGTTTTGAACTTGGACCATCTGATCTGTAATGTAGAAAATAATAAAAGACTAAGAACAAATGACTCGAACCCTACATTTCTCTGGCATTGTCGTTTGGGCCATATCAACAAGAAGCGCATATCCAAGCTCCATAGAGATGGACTTTTGGACTCATTTGATTATGAATCATTTGAGCGATGCGAATCTTATTTGTTAGGCAAGATGACTAAAGCTCCTTTCACTGGTTATACTGAGAGGGCTGAGGATCTTTTGGCTGTTGTACATAGTGATGTATGCGGACCCATGAGTTCCATGGCTAGAGGTGGGTATTTCTACTTTGTTACATTTACTGATGATTTCAGTAGATACGGATATGTGTATCTTATGAAGTGCAAATCCGACACCTTTGAAAAGTTCAAAGAGTTCAAGAATGAAGTAGAAAACCAGTTGGGTAAAAGGGTTAAAGCACTCCGATCTGATCGAGGTGGCGAATACCTGAGTCATGAGTTCCGTGATCATCTGAAAGAGTGTGGTATTGTATCACAGCTCACTACACCTAGAACACCACAACATAATGGTGTGTCTGAGAGGAGAAATCGTACTCTGTTAGACATGGTATGTTCGATGATGAGTCATGCAGACTTGCCTGTTTCCTTTTGGGGTTTTGCTTTAGAGACTGCTTCAATGACATTGAATCGCGCTCCAACGAAAACGGTTCTGAAGACACCATATGAGATATGGACTGGGAAGCGTCCTAGTATGTCGTTCATTAAAATTTGGGGTTGTGAGGCATACATGAGACGTCAAATGCCTAACAAGCTGGAACCCAAATCGGATAAATGTTATCTGGTGGGATATCCTAAGGAAACAAAAGGGTATTACTTTTACCTACCGTCTGAGGGCAAAGTGTTTGTCGCAAAGACTGGTGTCTTCTTGGAGAAAGAGTTCTTATCAAGAAAGACTGAAAAGGTAGAGCTTGAAGAAGTTCAAGAACCACATGTAGTGAATGAACCGGAATTGGATTCTGAGACAGGACTACAAGATGTTGTAGCTAGAGAACCTGCTCAAGGAACACAAGTCCAACGTAGATCTGGTAGACCGAGGTTTGAGCCTGAGAGATATGGATTTCTCGTGTCTCAAATAGGTAATGTGTTGCTTATGGATCATGATGATGAACCAGCAACCTACCAAGAGGCTATGAATGGACCGGACTCCGACAAATGGCTTGAGGCTATGAAATCCGAAATGGACTCCATGTATGCAAACCAAGTTTGGAACTTGGTGGAACCACCTGAAGGGGTACGACCCATAGGGTGCAAGTGGGTCTTCAAGAAGAAGACCGACATGGATGAGAATGTACAGACATTCAAAGGGCGACTGGTGGCTAAGGGTTTCAAGCAAATTCATGGTATTGACTATGATGAGACCTTTTCCCCTGTTGCCATGGTAAAGTCCATAAGGATATTGCTTGCTATTGCTGCATATTATGACTACGAGATCTGGCAGATGGATGTCAAAACGGCTTTCCTTAATGGAAACCTCCTTGAGGAAGTGTATATGACACAACCCGAGGGTTTTGTATCCCCAGATGAAGCCACTAAAATATGCAAGCTGAATAAGTCCATCTATGGACTGAAACAGGCCTCTCGAAGTTGGAATCTTCGTTTTGATGAGAAAATCAAAGAGTTTGGTTTCATCAAGAATGAAGATGAGCCTTGTGTTTACAAGCGAATTAGTGGGAGCATTGTTGTCTTCCTGATATTGTATGTAGATGACATACTGTTGATTGGGAATGACATTCCTACCCTGAAAGTTGTTAAGAACAACCTAGGGAACTGCTTTTCAATGAAGGATTTGGGTGAAGCGACTTATATACTCGGTATTAAGATCTATAGAGATAGATCGAAGAAGTTGCTGGGTTTGACCCAGAGTACGTACATCGAAAAGGTGTTGAAGCAGTTCAACATGCTTGAGTCCAAGAAAGGATTTTTGCCCATGTCTCATGGTGTGAATCTCTCTAAGGACCAGTGTCCAAAGTCTTGTGAAGATAAGGACCACATGAAGTTGATTCCATATGCTTCGGCAATTGGATCAATCATGTATGCGATGTTATGTACTCGACCCGACGTCTCCTTTGCTTTGAGCATGACTAGCAGGTATCAGTCAGACCCCAATGAGTGTCACTGGATTGCAGTCAAGAATGTCCTGAAGTACTTGAGAAGGACTAAGGATGTGTTCTTGGTGTATGGTGGAGAGGAAGAGCTCGTTATAAGTGGTTACACGGATGCTAGCTTCCAAACTGATAGAGACGACTCCAAGTCTCAGTCAGGTTTTGTGTTTTGCCTGAATGGAGGAGCTGTGAGCTGGAAGAGTTCCAAGCAAGAGACAGTTGCTGATTCTACAACAGAGGCCGAGTATATCGCCGCAGCTAATGCGGCGAAAGAGGCTGTATGGATTAGGAAATTCATCGGCGAGCTTGATGTAGTTCCTAACATTGTTGGTCCCGTAGTTCTCTACTGTGATAACAATGGTGCAATTGCACAATCTAAGGAACCTAGATCCCATCAGTGCTCCAAGCACATACTTCGGCGGTTTCATCTTATTTGTGAGATTGTCGAACGAGGATATGTGAACATTTGCAGAGTGCCGACTAAGGAGAATATTACGGATCCACTGACAAAGCCTCTCGCGCAGATAAAACATGATGGTCATACTAGATCGATGGGTATACGATACCTAAATGATCAACTCTAGTGAGAATCTTGTGGATAGCATGTAAATATGTATTTTGTTGGCCATTTGTTCATATGATGAACAATGTACCTAGTTTTTCTCTTACAATTAATGACAAGTTCTTTTATTATGAGTTTTTCTTTCTATATGATAGTTAAATGTTAACATAATAGATACCCTTAGAATGTTCGCTTCAATGGGACATCAAGTACGTGACTTGAATGTGAGAGCCTATGATTTATTTGAAGCTTCATTCTTAAAAGGTCCCTGGTCGAGTATCATCATAGAAGCTAAGGGTGATGATGGTACATGAAGGCTAGCACGTGCGTTGACTGATGACCGGTTCTCATAGTTCATGATACTGTGATATCAAGTCATCACATGGGTACTTGTTAGTGAATAAGTTGTACTAGACAGACCCAACCTGAGACTACTCTGTGGATTGTCATCCAATCGTGTCACGAGTAGGTCTCAATTGACAATGGTGTTGTGGTCCTTTGACCTGAAGTCACAACATTCATCAAGTGAGGAAGAGCGTGCTTTGATGCCATCTAGAGTCTTCCTTGAGAAAGGTTGATGATAAGGGTGGTTGTTGGGCATGTTACGAATCATTTGGGTGTTTGTGTGTGAGCATATATGAGATTTGTCCTCCTGTATGACAGGAGTTGCATCCATGGGCCCCTTGATGGAACTGGACTGAGAAATGCATGGACATGCTTGGTTGAGTCAATATGTGATATTGGACTCACCATTCTCTGGAAGTGCGTCCTGGATTAAGAAACTTGGATTGAGCTATTACGAGGGTGACACGGTCCATGCCTCTAGTTCTTTCCGGATGTAAGGGACAAAGGGACAAAGACAACGCTGATACATTGGTCATAAAGGCTTACGAGTTATAAACTCTTATTGCTTGGGGAGCAATGATGCATTGCTAGATGCCGCTCATTGTTTGTGAGGTTTTTGGTTTGATACTTTCAAGATCAAGTGGGAGACTGTTGGAGTTACCATGGTAATCTAGAAGTGGTCAAACATGTAATCTCACTGCCAACGCGATATGAGCCTGCAGGGTCGCACATAAGAGATGTGGAGAAGTTGGATGATTGACTGTGTTGGTAAAGGTTACCAATCACCGACCTGAATGGGGTTATGGTCAAAGTGTTGCCTTAAAGGATTGTCGGGTTGGGCAAATGTTGCCTTGAAGGATTGGTAAGAATAGTCGACCGAGGGTCGACGATAGTCGACCGAAGATCGACGAGTATCGTCAACCCACGTTCGACGTGAATCGTCGAGTATTGTACTCTGATTCTCGCCGACTGATTCTCGCCGATCCTAGGTGATTCTCGCCGATTGATTCTCACCGAATCTGCTAGTCGCCGACTGATTCTCGCTGATCCTAGGTGATTCTCGCCGATTTATTCTCACCGAATCTGCTAGGTGATTCTCGCCGATTCTGGAACCCTAAATTTCTGGGTGGTCTGCGGATAGCGATATTCCTAAGTCTGTTTATGCCTTTGGTATAAATTGATACTTAGGGTTTTCGGGATCGTATCTCTGATCAAAGAGCTGATCGAATTTGTCGGCCCTTTGACCGAGACGAAACACGGAAGTGTTCCGCCGTTCGTCGGCCCGTTCCGTCGATCCCAAAAGCCGACGAAAGTGAAAGTGTTCCGTCGATCCCGAATCCGACGAAGCCCTTTGACCGAGACGAAGCCGACAGAAGTGTTCCGCCGTTCTTCGTTCATTCCGTCGATCCTGAATCCCGCCGACGGAAGTGTTCCGCCGCGGTGCTCGCTCCGTCGACCTCCTCCTCTCCGACGATTGTCGCTGGTGTTGCTATTCCTGGCGCGGACCTAGCAGTCCGTGGAAAAGCAAGGTGTGGTCATTCTTCTTCCCGATTATCCGTGCGACGGAAAGGTCGGTGTTCTCCCGCTCGTGTGGATTTATGCAGAGACGTGGATATCATTCCACGTATAACTCGCCACCAGCAAGAACACGAAGCTTGGAGCATCTCCGTTGAGTTGTGACTCAACGCCACCGAGGTAATTTTTGCCTAGTTGTATGTTAACTTCTTGATTCAACTACCATGGCCCGATCCCATCTCTTTTGGATTTTCTTGATGTTTCATTCTTCCGCTGCGTGCACAAGTGTTGTGCCATCCTTATAGAGAAACCCAACAAGTTTGGTGGAAGAGGAGATGAAGGTGGTGTTGGAGAAAGGGAGGGTTGATGATATTCCTGAATAGGGGAAGAAGGGATGTCTGTGAGATCTACTGGTGAAGAGGTGGCAGGATATGTAATAGGAACATATGGTTGTGGTAGTGGTTGGGGTTGTGGAGTAGAGGATATGGTGGAGGAGGGTTGTTGTAGAGTCTGATGTTGAGGTGGGAGGACTGTGGTGTGGGGTGTAGAGGGTAGTTGAGTGTGGAGTGCTGTAAGAGATGGGGATGAGGGTGGAATGATCTCTTTAGCAGGGTGGGGAGTGGCTCTAACAGCCCATGTGCTCTCAGAAGCTTTGGTGGAAGAGGTTGAAGCCTTAGAGGGATTGGAGATTGTCCTCTCCCACCTGCCAAACAAGGCAAGGTTAGCCTTTTGCTAGCATTTATGAATATGGTCGGGGAGACTAGTGATTCAGTAACCTTTTCCTTTAAGAAGATCCCTAGGATCCTTCCAAAATAAACTTCCTTCTCATTGTTCTTTTTCCTGATTAGATCAAAGATGATCTGAGCCCAAGCCACTTGCTTCTTATTAACCACTGCACACATAACCAGAAACTGATGCCTGATTATATAATCATGTGCAGTGTGCTTTCTGTTGAAATTTGTGAAGTGGAAGTGGTTGACAGGACAGGTCGGGCGGCCTGGGCGGACATCATTGGCGGACTAGGCGGACTGAGCAGACTGCTATATGCGGCCTGGTGGAAGGTCTAGTGGAAGCCGACTGTTCTTCTGAGCAGATTGTACGGGTGAAGTCCGCGGACTATGCTGTCTGTTATCTGCGGATAGGACGTTGGCTTTGGTTTAGCGAAGGAGCGGCCTGAGCGAATAGAGGCTTGCGGACTGGTGCATTGCTCAGTGGCCGTGGTGCAAGCTTATGCTGATTGGCGGTTTGGCTCATGTCCGCAGGAAGCTTGCGGACTAGTGTGTCAGCCGTATTGGCTGTTGCGGACTGGGCTTAGAGCTTGGCTGAGGCCTTGTCGAGCTCTGGTGTTACAGCAGGTGCTTTGCTGTGGAGGTCGATTGGCGGACTGGTGTGTTGAAGTCCGGAAGATGACTGCTGCGTTGGGCAAGTGTGCGAGGAGCCTGCGGACTGCTGGCGGTCTGTGCATGGGTGTTTGGTGGACGGGAGTTTATGTCCGCCATGCTCGCATTGGCCTTTGATGGTTTTGGACTTGGTCACACTCTATGCCAAGACCATGATGTATACAGTATCCGCTAAGTCCGCTGTTGATCGGGCGGACTGATGCTGTCTGCCTTTGGTCGTCGACTTATGGCGGATTGAGGTTGAGTATTACGGACTGCCTCGGGGTTGTGAGGACAGCCATTGAAGGGGGTTGCTGTCCTGTAGTGGTTGTTGGCTTTGCGGGCTGATGCCTTGTCCGCATAGCTTAGGCGGACTGACGTGGGTTCGCCAATGTTGCCTTGCTCCTGGCGGTTTTCCTTAGTATCCGGCTAAGTCCTTGCGGACTTGGCGGACGGTGTTTTGCTATCGCGCGGGCTGGGGCAGTGTCTCTATCTCTAGGGCGGTGACCACACTCCTCACCCCGCCTATAAATAGGACCCCACGGCAGGTCTATAGTAACTTGAGTGAATAGTAAGTTGGGTTCGGCGAGGTGTTGCGGTCTCAGTTCTTCTGTCCGCGCGGATTGATTCATGGCTGACGGTTTGCTGTGTGCAGGTCGCGCGGGTAGGTTCAAGGAGCCAGGAGTTTGGCTTTGACTTCGGTCAAGTGCTTGGAAGTGTGCGGACTTTACAGATTCAGCAGGAGGTCGCTCTGCGGTTTGTCAGCTCTCTTTCATCTTTGCCAGCTTCAATAACCTGTCTGCCGGTCTCAGGCGGGTAGGCGGTTTGTTCCTCAGTTCATCAGCAGGAGGCGAATAACGGTGTGTCCGCGCGGCCTCACGGCTTCGGCGGACTCCGTGGCTATTCGGCGAATTGCAGCTTAAGTTCGGGTGATCTCAGCGGACTAGGCGACCTCGACGACCTCGACGGTCTCGGCGGATTCCGGTGCTGTCCGTCGGCTTGGTTTTTGGTGCTTTCTGTTTACAGCTGTTTATACTAGCGAAATCATGTCTCGCTATGTATGCCTAGTGTTGTAAAGAAGTGAATGTATAAAAGATTTGCTTGTGCTTCCATTGTTTGTTGGGATTAGCCTTGTTCCTTGGTTTTCCGCTGGTTCAGAGTGTGAACTGGGTAGTGCCGAAGATATTAATTTGGTGTTTGGGCTACCTTGCTGACCACTTTGAGAAAATTTAACATGGTATCAGAGCGAGGTTCAGTTGCGTGAGCGGAAGTCAACCAGTGTTGTTACTCAGTGAGTGAGTGGTGTTCAACCTGTGTTGTTGCTCGGAGCTTCTGAAAGGTTGCCAACAGGTGTTGCAATGGAAGGGAGCTTTGCAAGGGGTCTTGGCATTGAACTCTTAACGCCGACTAACTTTAAGAAGTGGAAGTCGTGCATGAAGAGTTATCTTCTTGGCGAGGAGCTGTGGGAAGTCGTCGGTGGTGACGATAGGCAGGAAGTCACGGCTACTTTCGGTACTGCTGAGCAGGTTAGGCTCTGGAGAAGAACAAATGCTAAGGTGGAGTTCATTCTGAAGAGGGCCGTGTCGCCAGAACTGTTTGATCACATCATTGGATGTGAGTCGGCTGCTGATATTTGGACAATCATTGATGAGTTGTTCAATAGGAAGAATGTGGCGTGACTGCTGTTTCTGGAGAATGAGTTGGCTAGAACAACTCAGGGAGACCTTTCCATCTCGAAGTACTTCTTAAAGATGAAGAGCTTGTGTGCTGAGTTGTCGGCACTTGATCCTGATGAGCCTATCTCTGAGGCTAATATGAAAAGACACATTATCTGCGGCTTGCGAAAGGAGTATGTGGACTTTGTGACATCTGTTCAAGGGTGGGCTACTCAGCCATCTTTGCTGGAGCTGGAGAGTCTGCTTGCATCGCATGAGAGCTTGGCAAGGCAGATGGCTGGAGTTAATCTTAATCAGGAAGGCAGCGAAGCTCTCTTCTCAGGAAAGAAGAAAGGATGGGAAGGGAAGAAGAAGAAGAAGGTGCAGGTCGCTGGTGAGAAGGAGACTTCAACTTCATATCAGCCGGAGAGGAGCAATGCTCCTAAGGACTGAAAGAAGAACTTGAAGTGCTACCAGTGTCATCAGTAAGGGCACTTCAAGCGGGACTGCAAGGTCAAACTGCAGCCTGGGCATGCTGCAGGAAAGGAGGAAGCTTGCTTGAGAAGTGAAGAAGAAGAATGGGGTGGAGATTTCATGACGGGCACTTGTGTCCGGGCCTTGTCTGCTGAGGACTTCAACAGCGAGTGGATCGTGGACTCCGGGTATGGTCATCACCTGATTGGAGACAAGTCAAAGTTCACCTCCATGCAAGCTTACTCAGGTAATGAAGCTATTATCACTACTGATAATACTGTTTATGCAGTTGAGAAAGAGGGGGTAGTGTCCTTGGGTAGTGATCAGGTGTAACATCCCAATTTCAACTAGACCCCCCTAAGGGTGATTTTGGGCAAGGCTAGGTCAGGACCAACCCTAGGAAGACCTTGGGGACCAAGTGGGCCTAGGTAGGAGGATGAAAGCTACCATGGTCTACAAATAGTAAAATTCAAAACAATAAGTTAGAAGGACATTAGGGCTTCACCATGACTCCATGACCCCATCACAACATTATTAACCTAGCAAAGGGGGAAACTGACCCAAGTCAACTCTAGCTTAGAGTTGGTCAACTTAATCCAAGGGGGGGGGGGGGGGGGTCAACCCAAGCTCAACCCCTTTTTCCTTTTAAGTTAACCACAATATAATGAAATATTATGGGTGGAAAGGGCTGCCAATAGGCTGGGGAGTCAGCATGGTCAGCTTTGGTGACTAGGAAAGAGAGAGAAAGCTTCATTCCATACTAATGGAGGAGAGAGAAAAGGGGAAAGAGAGTTGAAGGAGGAGATTGGCCAAGGAAAGGCCAATGGTCCCCATTGATGGCAGCATTCATCTCCTCCAGTGAAGGGGAGGAGTTTCCAGCCGTTTTCCTGGCTGTCAAGGGGCTGTTACAGCCTCCACCATCATGGCCGAAACAAGCCTTTAATGGCCATGATGGCCATGGCAGTTTCTTCCATTCTTCTCCCCCTCTGATGTTTTAAACATCATCAGTGAGCTTGGAGAAGAATTTCCCAATCCTTAACTGAAGAAATCAGGCGAGTTTACTGGGAGATTGCAGAATTCCGATCGGCGGCGCCACCACCATGTCAACCCGCAGATCCGCTCGTCTCCAGGCCGCCAACAAGGTCCTCCTCCTCCTCTTTTCTCATGGGTAGATCTTAGGTTTCATTAGGGCCAAGGTTCGGGCACAATTGAGCCCGATCCAATTCGCAAAATTCATGGCTTTCGGCCGAAAATTTTATTGGTTGGATCGCCGGAATCCGCCCCTCCGGCGGCTGTGCCGCCGTCTGGCGATAGCCACCACCTCAACGGAGGTGATGGTGGCGGTGGCCGGCCGGGGAAGGGACTGGGTGGCCGGCGGCAGACGCTTGAAGTCGGCACAGGAAGAAGCAATCCTGGCCGTTGGCTCATCGGGGACGATAACCCAGCGCCGTCGATCTGCGCCAAGATTCGCGCGGCATCAAATCAGATACCTTAGGATTTAAATAAATATCATTTCATTTCTGTCACATTAGATGTATTTAATGTATTTAATTTTTAAAAATACTTAGGGACCCTGAATGGAAATCTGCCCAACATGAAAATTGTAGCTTAGGGTGTCTAGTTTGTAGCAAACATTGCTTGGCCCCTTTTGGGCCACTGGTTAGACCAGGGTACCCTTTTTGGTAGGACCTATACCTAGGCCTAAACAGGAATTATGTTTGGTGCCCACACTTCATTCCTTGTCCAAACAAGTTGAAAGTTGGGCAGTGAGAAAGTCTTAGTCATATCTAGAACCTGTCCAAAATTTAGAATTTTTGGAGAATATTTTTCTATAGTTTTTAGAAAAATTTAATAAATCATGATTAATTTAATTATGTGACCTAATTAATTTAAAACTCCCCCAAATTTTGGTGGGTGGTCTTAGATGTCATGATAGGTATAGGGTTAAAACTTTAGCTCATTTGGAGATGTTTAGGATAGGTAATTTACCCACCCTATATATGACCTTATAAGGGTATTTTGGTCAAAAGCCACTATTTGATGGTTGAGTGGCCAAATTCCCTCATCAGAGGCTGAAATTTTGGCCACTGATATAATTTGACTTTTTACACTCACTTATGAAGTTTGGAGTGGTTTGGACTAGGGTAGCCCTAGAATTTTAGGGTAGGCCCTTTAGGGTAAATTTCTAGGGTTTGAAGAATTTGGGGTCAAAGGACCTTGGATGGACTTGAAACTTGGGAATGATGTCCATAGGGTTACTATGGTCCTGTGGTTAAAAGTTTAGGGCATTTGGAAGAATTTAAACCCCTTAAATCTATAACCCTAGTTTAGGGCACTAGCTTTGAAATCATAAGCTCTAATACCAAAACTTCCTGAAAAGGGCTGAGTTTTTGAATGGGTAGTTGTTTAGGGTATATATATCTCTGGAAATTTTATAATAAATTTTGGATGAATATTTTTGGTACTTTATTCACAAAGTCATGTTTTACAATTTTCACTTAGGAATTTTTGGAGAAAAATATACTTGATTAAATCTGATGAAACTTAGCAAAGGGGCTTGTAATCATGGTACCCATCTCTGTAAAGTTTTATGAAATTTTTGAAGAATGATATTTAGTAGTTGCTTCTTTAATTATTTAATTCTATGGAACTTTGGTAAATTTAATAATGACATTTAAATTGTCTAAAAAATTTTAATTTCTTCCTCATGATATTTCTAGTTCCTTATGAAGCCCTAGTAATTTTTACATAATTATTGGAGACATATTTGTGGCACTTCCTTCATTATATTTGATCTTAGGAATTATTTTTTAATAAATCCTTTAGAGGTCAAGAACTATCTGGAAAATTATGAACATTGGCAACCAATAATATCTCTCTGTTATTTAGTGAATAAAAATTTTAGGAGGCCATTACCTGAGAAAATCTTATGGTTCATGTTCAAATTGACTATGGCCTAGTTTTGAGGAAAATTCAATAAATAGTAGATTAATTGGGAAAAATATGATTTTCTGAATTTAGACTATATTTATCATAATAGACCTCTGGTAAAATTTGTAGAGTTATTGGAGGAGAATTTAGAGTATCACCTATTGAGTACATCATATTAGCTTAGGGAGGTCTGCAATTAGTAAAAACAGCAGAAATCAAATTAAAGTGCACGATGAGTTTAGGAAGTTGGAATAATGGGGCATTAGTCTGGTAGGTGAATTAGGTTTGTCATCAGAAGTGTAGATGAGTAGTGGAGGTTGGTTAGAGTTGTGTGGGGTTCGGGATCGACAAAGTATCACTCATCCTCGTTGAAAAGAAGGAGTCATATACACTTGGGTTAGAATTCAATTATAACCCTAAGGGATTGAGAGATTTGTGTAGTAACCAATAATAATAAGTGCCTTGCGAAAGGGAGCTTTGGGCGTAATCCCATCGTAGTTCCTAGTGCCTTCGAGAGCCCTTCACGGGGAATACCTTGGGCAGTCCTGGGCTAACGCAACTCATAGGAATAATGAAACTTCAAGAGTAACTAGAATAATTAGGGTTTCACTCTCACACACCCCGAGGTTACGGGAAGTAGTTTTGGCTAGATGATCAAGCAGTAGGCTCGGTCGTTGTGGTAAGAGGGCAGGATGGCCCGGTGAGCTTCGGCTCGGTGTTGGTACGTAAATTTGCATGTGCATAAAAGGAATGAAATTAAGGTGGTGGGTCTTCGGTATTGGAGGATCTTAGCACAGACACCAATACGTTGACTCGGCAAGTGTTGTGATAGCACTTCGCCAACAGAAGTCCGGTGCGCCAGCCGGCAAGAGTACGCAGGAGTCCGCTTAGTGCACCAGCGTTGAGGCGTACGATAGGTCTGACCAGTAGTGCTATACTGGTTTAGAGGTGGGCGAGGCCCAACCCACCGCTTCCGTCTGCCACTACGGAGGTATCCTGGGAGGTGAGGCTCCAGAAAGGGGGAACTAAAGGTCTGTGTGCACAGAGTCGGGTGTGTGTGTTGCACTTGCTTGATCCGTCATACCCACTTGCATGTCATAGCATACGCGATTCATTTATCCTTTGACACCTAAAATATAAGTGGTATGGGACACTTATACATTAGGCCCTGCAAAACGACCCCTTGGTCTATAAGCTTGTGTGGGCAAGTTTATAAATTAAGGTTAATTTTCTTTACATATATATATTGCTGTTAATAACCGACACCCCAACGTATAAATTGGTATGAGACTCTTTATACGATGGGAGCCTTGCAAAAGACCCCTTGCTTATATGTACCCATATAAGTTAAGGTTACTTTACTTTACTTGTTTACAAATATGTTTAGTTACTATATAAATTGCTAGTTTTAGGTCCACCGTCACCTGCATTTGATATACTCTCCACTTTCAAGTCCTCCCTTTCTTCCTCTCCGCTCGGTGCCTAGGAGCCATGGGGGAAGGGGTGGGGGATGATAGGACTTAGTCTTTTAGACTAACGGTTTTCGAACCACATCATTTAGGGGATCGCGGAGCCCAGATTGGAGGAGCAGCCCCAGAGGTCGACACGCTTGGAGATAGGGCAGTCTAGCACAGGAGTTCAGACAGCTGGGACCGTGAGGCCCTTACTCTAGTAGTGTTTATTTTATTTCCACATGAGAGATCTTGTGGTGAGGAATTGTTGTATCGGGCATAAGCCCTTATTTACAGTGCTTGGTTTTGTGGACTCTCCCATCGTGGAGATATTTTACTTGATGTGATATTTCTGTGGACTTTTACTTAGAGTTTTGCTTCGCATGTTATTACTCTAATTTTGTTACTATGCTGCGATCGAATTGGCCGGCAGAAACGGCGTTTTGTGGTGATGACGCTTCCGGGCGAGAAGGTGTCACCGCAAAGCGGCGGTTCTGGGCATAAGACCCTGTGTTTTTATTAAAAAAATGGGGTCTTACAAATGGTATCAGAGGGAAACCCCGATCGAAAAGTAACAGTCCACAACCCCTGGTCCACCCCCGCGCGAGCTTAGTTTGCGGACAAACTAGCAGCAGAAGCAGTGGTGAGACCCTAAGGAGGAATCACTTGTAAAATAGTCCACTTTGCATGTATTTGAGCTGATTACCCACTAATATAGTTTGTTTCGCAGCCTCTAGCTCAGCCCACACCGCAAGGCGGGGCCCAGCGGACTCCGGACGTTGCACCACCTCCCCCGGTCCCTACTCCTTTCCTACAGTCGGAGGTGGGACAGACGTTGACAGCCATTTTGGATGCTTTCAGGGCTCAACAGGTTCTGGCTCCGCAGCCAAACCCGGGGGCCAACTGGCTGGGTATCTTTCGAGGACTCGCTCCCCCATCCTACTGTGGGACTGAGTCTGCCGTCCGGACAGAGGAGTGGCTAGATATCATGCACGAGATGTTGACTGGGATCAAGTGCCCTTGGGAGGAAAGGGTGCCCTTGGTCGTGTCTTGCTTGGAATCTCATGCTAAGAGGTGGTGGAAGACTTCCCTGGATACGATTTTTGCTGACAGGACGGCTGCGGAGATAGCTTGGGAGGAATTCAAGGGCGCGCTATTGGAGCACTTTGTTCCGCAATCAGCCAGAGATGAGCTGGAGGACAGGTTTTTGCAGTTGAGGCAAGGGAGCAAGACGGTGGTGGAGTACCACCGGGAGTTTGATCATTTAGCCCGGTTTGCAGACTCATATCAGTTGGACGAAGATGGGTATACGAAAAGGTTCTACAAGGGCCTGCGGGAGGAGCTGAGGGAGACCTTACTATTTGTATCTGACGGGCCCATCTCCCGGATTTTGGAGATGGCGAAAAGAATCGAGGCGGATTGGCTTACTACTCGGGGCCGGAAGCGGCCAAATGAAGACCAGAGCCGGGGAGCCCGAAATGATCAGCGGCGGGGCCGCATCACAGATGGAAGAAGGGTAGAAGACCAGCCTCATCAGGAGGCGAGACAGGAGATAGGAAGACCAGTGTTGATGGCTCCACCACCAGTTCAGAGGCGGGACGAATAGAGACCCGGGGGAATGGCGTATCAACCGCCAGTGTGCTTCGATTGTCACCAGGTGGGGCACATTAGGAGGAACTGTCCCATGGGGAGGGCACCCCCACCAGCACCACAGGCTGCCCCACCAGCGCCATACTTCGGAGGCCGGGGTCGTGGCCGAGGACGTGGATACCCAGGTGGCGATCGTAGACCGGAAAGGGAGCAGGTGTATGCCTTGGATCTGGCACAGCCTCGAAACCCGGAGCAAGTCATAACAGGTATGACAAGAGTTTTTAAATTATTTAAATAAAAATTCCATTATCTCTGCTGTCAATTTTTTTTTAGGAACTTCTCAAAAAAAAAATGATTAAATAGGAAGAAACTAGTTACAGAATCCTAAGACATTTAACCGATCCAGGTATAGTCTTCATCAGCGGCAAACCCGCCTACACTTTGTTCGACACGGGTGCTTCGCACTCGTTCGTATCAGAGGCTTTCGTGGAAGGGCTAGAAGGCGTAGAACGGTTCACAGGCCTGACAAGGAGGGTGCGTTTACCTGATGGATCAGAGCTATTCACCTCTGCCCACTACAACATGGAGGCGGAGATTGGCGGGAAGCCATTCGAAGTGGCGGCAATGATTCTTAGAATGCCAGTCTTCGAGTTGATCCTGGGCATGACATGGTTGCACTGGAACCATGCCCAGATTGATCGCCAAGCGAAGAAGATCACAGTGAGGCATGGAGACTCGTTTATTGTCATCGAAGGTATAAGATCCGCCTCTTGTGTGCTTTTATCTTCAGTACAGGCCGCTAAGGCCCATCTACAGGGGGAAGAGGTCTACCAGATTCTGTTTGAGATAGAGGAGGCCAAGGGGGCCATGACAGACATCCCAGTGGTGCGGGACTTCGCCGACGTCTTCCCAGAGAAATTGCCAGGACTACCTCCGTGTCGAGAGCAGGATTTTCAGATAGAGTTAGTGCCCGGAGCCAGGCCGGCATCTAGGGCCCCTTACCGGATGGCCCCGAAGGAGTTGGCAGAGTTCCGGAGTCAGCTGCAGGAACTTGTAGAGGCAGGGTTCGTCCGGCCAAGTTCTTCACCGTGGGGAGCCCCGGTGCTGTTTGTCAAGAAGAAGGACGGAAGTCTCCGCCTGTGCATAGACTATCGAGCGCTGAATAGACTCACGGTTCGGAATACCTACCCACTCCCACGAATCGATGAGTTGTTCGACCAGCTGGAGGGAGCATATTTCTTCTCGAAACTTGACTTAAGGTCAGGTTATTATCAGCTGCGGATCCGAGAAGAGGACATTCCGAAGACCGCTTTCAGTAGCCGATACAGACTGTTCGAGTTCACAGTGATGCCGTTCGGGCTCACGAATGCACCATCAGCATTTACGAGCCTTATGAACAGGGTGTTCAAGGAATATTTGGATGTATTCGTCATCATCTTTATTGACGACATCCTTGTCTACTCAAAGATGGAAGGGGAGCCCGCACGACACCTGGCCTTGACATTGGAAAGGTTACGGGAGCATCAGCTGTACGCAAAATTCATCAAATGCCAGTTTTGGCTAAAGGAGGTGGCCTTCTTGGGCCATATCGTCAGTGGGGCTGGGTTGGCGGTAGACCCGGCCAAGATTCGGGCCGTTCAGGATTGGCCACCATTGAAGACGGCGACAGATGTACGGAGCTTCTTGGGACTTGCCGGGTACTACCGGAAGTTTGTAGAGGGATTCTCCCGGATCGCGCTCCCTCTTACGACTCTGACGAAGAAGGAATCACCTTTTATTTGGACACCACAATGCGAGGCAGCCTTCGTGGAGCTGAAGAGTCGGCTCACTTCAGCTCCCATCCTCGCTATTCCGTCAGGAAGGGAGGGATTCCAGGTGTATACCGACGCCTCCTACCAAGGGATGGGTGCCGTTCTGATGCAGAACGGGCATGTGATAGCTTATGCCTCTCGACAGTTGAAGATTCACGAAAAAAATTACCCGGTCCACGATCTGGAGATGGGCGCGGTAATCTTCGCCTTGAAGATTTGGCGGCACTATCTGTACGGGGTTCATTGCGACATCTTCTCCGACCACCAGAACCTGAGATACGTGGACACGCAAAAAGACCTCAACATCAGACAAAGGCGTTGGGTGGAGTTCCTGACAGATTATGAGTATACTATGCACTACCACCCCGGGAAGGCGAACGTGGTGGCGGATGCGTTAAGCCGGAGAGGAGATGCTGCAGGGAAGGGACCTCAGCTTATGTCTATGGAGCTGGTCCGGACTTTCGGGGACATGCAGATATCCCTAGTATCCGAGGACGATCCAGAATTATACATGGAGTATCTGGCGTCGATGATCGCTATTGATGATATCCGGGACCGCATCAGGGTAGGGCAGAAGACAGACCCTCGGGCGGAACCGATATTTCGAACCTTGGAGGAGGGTTCGACGGGGGATTATTCCTTGAAGGATGGGCTATTGTACTTCAGAGGAAGGATTTATATACCCGCAGGAGGTCAGATCCGGGAGGATATCATGGCGGAAGCGCATTGCAGTAGGTATTCGATACACCCGGGAATCACCAAGATGATGGCCGATCTGAAGAGGATGATGTTCTGGCCAGGAATGAAGAGGGATATTACACACTTCGTGACCCATTGCGAAGCCTGCCAGTTGGTGAAGGCGGAATGCAGAAACCCCGCGGGATTGTTGCAACCTCTTCCAGTGCCAGAGTGGAAGTTTGAGGATATTGCGATGGATTTTATTCATGGTCTCCCCCGATCACGAACGGGAAATGATTCGATTTGGGTCATCGTAGATCGATTGACGAAGGTGGCTAGATTTATACCAGTCAGGAAGGACGATTCAGTGGGGGTTCTGGTTCGGAAGTTTGTGGAGCAGTACATTCGCTATCATGGAGTACCCAGGACGATCGTGTCAGATTGGGACGGTCGGTTTACATCCAGGGAATGGCGGTCGGTTCAGGCATACTTGGGCACTCGACTGACCTTTAGCACCGCCTTCCACCCTCAGACGGACGGGCAGACAGAGCGCACAAATCGGACACTGGAAGACCTGCTACGTCTATGCATCCTAGACCGAGGAGAGCCTTGGTAAAAGATGTTACCGATGGTGGAATTCTCGTACAACAACAGTCATCAGGCCAGCATAGGCATGGCCCCCTACGAGGCTCTATATGGACGGAAATGCAGAACCCCACTCTCTTGGATTCAGGACGAGGACCCGAAGGCTTTGGGATCGGATTTTGTTGAAGACACCGAGGCTCAGGTGAGGTTGATCAGGGACAGGATGTTAGAGGCACAGAGCAGGCAGGCCAAGTATTATGACGCCCGCCATCGTCAGGTGGAATTTCAGGTCGGGGACCGAGTGTTTTTGAAGATCCGGCCTATGCATGGAGTTTCTCGGATGCGTGGCCGAAGGAAGAAGCTCAGCCCCAGATATATGGGCCCTTACAGGATCCTGGAGCGGATAGGGGTCCTGGCTTACAGGCTGGAGTTGCCACCAGAGCTGGCAGCTCTGCATGATGTTTTCCACATATCCTCGCTGAGAAGGGCTCTACTACGCCCGGAGCAGCGGATTACGACCACCGAAGGGCCGGTAGCTTCGGACCGATCTGTTCACTTGGAGCCGGTGCGGGTCGATGATAAAGGAGTACGGATCCTGCTACGCAAAAAGATTCCCTTAGTCAAGGTTCTGTGGAGGAACCACGACCAAGAGGAGCATACTTGGGAGCCGCAGGATCTGATGCAACAGAAATATCCAGAGCTGTTTGGTCAGGTATACCTCTCAACCACTCAAGAAGTTTAAATTAATTACTTGACTTTAACAGGTAAGACTACTTTAGTAGGAGTAGGGGATTAATCTTCCTATTTAATAACAACTATAAGTTCATTTTCTTCGGTAAGAAGATTACCGTAGGCGAGATCGTGATTTCGAGGACGAAATCCTTTTTTGACTTGTTGGATTTGTAACATCCCAATTTCAACTAGACCCCCCTAAGGGTGATTTTGGGCAAGGCTAGGTCAGGACCAACCCTAGGAAGACCTTGGGGACCAAGTGGGCCTAGGTAGGAGGATGAAAGCTACCATGGTCTGCAAATAGTAAAATTCAAAACAATAAGTTAGAAGGACATTAGGGCTTCACCATGACTCCATGACCCCATCACAACATTATTAACCTAGCAAAGGGGGAAACTGACCCAAGTCAACTCTAGCTTAGAGTTGGTCGACTTAATCCAGGGGGGGGGGGGGGGGGGGTCAACCCAAGCTCAACCCCTTTTTCCTTTTAAGTTAACCACAATATAATGAAATATTATGGGTGGAAAGGGCTGCCAATAGGCTGGGGAGTCAGCATGGTCAGCTTTGGTGACTAGGAAAGAGAGAGAAAGCTTCATTCCATACTAATGGAGGAGAGAGAAAAGGGGAAAGAGAGTTGAAGGAGGAGATTGGCCAAGGAAAGGCCAATGGTCCCCATTGATGGCAGCATTCATCTCCTCCAGTGAAGGGGAGGAGTTTCCAGCCATTTTCCTGGCTGTCAAGGGGCTGTTACAGCCTCCACCATCATGGCCGAAACAAGCCTTTAATGGCCATGATGGCCATGGCAGTTTCTTCCATTCTTCTCCCCCTCTGATGTTTTAAACATCATCAGTGAGCTTGGAGAAGAATTTCCCAATCCTTAATTGAAGAAATCCGGCGAGTTTACTGGGAGATTGCAGAATTCCGATCGGCGGCGCCACCACCATGTCAACCCGCAGATCCGCTCGTCTCCAGGCCGCCAACAAGGTCCTCCTCCTCCTCTTTTCTCATGGGTAGATCTTAGGTTTCATTAGGGCCAAGGTTCGGGCACAATTGAGCCCGATCCAATTCGCAAAATTCATGGCTTTCGGCCGAAAATTTTATTGGTTGGATCGCCGGAATCCGCCCCTCCGGTGGCTGTGCCGCCGTCTGGCGATAGCCACCACCTCAACGGAGGTGATGGTGGCGGTGGCCGGCCGGGGAAGGGACTGGGTGGCCGGCGGCAGACGATTGAAGTCGGCACAGGAAGAAGCAATCCTGGCCGTTG
Organism: Platanthera guangdongensis; assembly: GCA_039583875.1. Taxonomy (NCBI): domain Eukaryota; kingdom Viridiplantae; phylum Streptophyta; class Magnoliopsida; order Asparagales; family Orchidaceae; genus Platanthera; species Platanthera guangdongensis. The sequence goes on from CM077156.1 coordinate 157,993,346, forward strand.
GCTCATCGGGGACGATAACCCAGCGCCGTCGATCTGCGCCAAGATTCGCGCGGCATCAAATCAGATACCTTAGGATTTAAATAAATATCATTTCATTTCTGTCACATTAGATGTATTTAATGTATTTAATTTTTAAAAATACTTAGGGACCCTGAATGGAAATCTGCCCAACATGAAAATTGTAGCTTAGGGTATCTAGTTTGTAGCAAAAATTGCTTGGCCCCTTTTTGGCCACTGGTTAGACCAGGGTACCCTTTTTGGTAGGACCTATACCTAGGCCTAAACAGGAATTATGTTTGGTGCCCACACTTCATTCCTTGTCCAAACAAGTTGAAATTTGGGCAGTGAGAAAGTCTTAGTCATATCTAGAACCTGTCCAAAATTTAGAATTTTTGGAGAATATTTTTCTATAGTTTTTAGAAAAATTTAATAAATCATGATTAATTTAATTATGTGACCTAATTAATTTAAAACTCCCCCAAATTTTGGTGGGTGGTCTTAGATGTCATGATAGGTATAGGGTTAAAACTTTAGCTCATTTGGAGATGTTTAGGATAGGTAATTTACCCACCCTATATATGACCTTATAAGGGTATTTTGGTCAAAAGCCACTATTTGATGGTTGAGTGGCCAAATTCCCTCATCAGAGGCTAAAATTTTGGCCACTGATATAATTTGACTTTTTACACTCACTTATGAAGTTTGGAGTGGTTTGGACTAGGGTAGCCCTAGAATTTTAGGGTAGGCCCTTTAGGGTAAATTTCTAGGGTTTGAAGAATTTGGGGTCAAAGGACCTTGGATGGACTTGAAACTTGGGAATGATGTCCATAGGGTTACTATGGTCCTGTGGTTAAAAGTTTAGGGCATTTGGAAGAATTTAAACCCCTTAAATCTATAACCCTAGTTTAGGGCACTAGCTTTGAAATCATAAGCTCTAATACCAAAACTTCCTGAAAAGGGCTGAGTTTTTGAATGGGTAGTTGTTTAGGGTATATATATCTCTGGAAATTTTATAATAAATTTTGGATGAATATTTTTGGTACTTTATTCACAAAGTCATGTTTTACAATTTTCACTTAGGAATTTTTGGAGAAAAATATACTTCATTAAATCTGATGAAACTTAGCAAAAAGGCTTGTAATCATGGTACCCATCTCTGTAAAGTTTTATGAAATTTTTGAAGAATGATATTTAGTAGTTGCTTCTTTAATTATTTAATTCTATGGAACTTTGGTAAATTTAATAATGACATTTAAATTGTCTAAAAAATTTTAATTTCTTCATCATGATGTTTCTAGTTCCTTATGAAGCCCTAGTAAGTTTTACATAATTATTGGAGACATATTTGTGGCACTTCCTTCATTATATTTGATCTTAGGAATTATTTTTTAATAAATCCTTTAGAGGTCAAGAACTATCTGGAAAATTATGAACATTGGCAACCAATAATATTTCTCTGTTATTTAGTGAATAAAAATTTTAGGAGGCCATTACCTGAGAAAATCTTATGGTTCATGTTCAAATTGACTATGGCCTAGTTTTGAGGAAAATTCAATAAATAGTAGATTAATTGGGAAAAATATGATTTTCTGAATTTAGACTATATTTATCATAATAGACCTCTGGTAAAATTTGTAGAGTTATTGGAGGAGAATTTAGAGTATCACCTATTGAGTACATCATATTAGCTTAGGGAGGTCTGCAATTAGTAAAAACAGCAGAAATCAAATTAAAGTGCACGATGAGTTTAGGAAGTTGGAATAATGGGGCATTAGTCTGGTAGGTGAATTAGGTTTGTCATCAGAAGTGTAGATGAGTAGTGGAGGTTGGTTAGAGTTGTGTGGGGTTCGGGATCGACAAAGTATCACTCATCCTCGTTGAAAAGAAGGAGTCATATACACTTGGGTTAGAATTCAATTATAACCCTAAGGGATTAAGAGATTTGTGTAGTAACCAATAATAATAAGTGCCTTGCGAAAGGGAGCTTTGGGCGTAATCCCATCGTATTTCCTAGTGCCTTCGAGAGCCCTTCACGGGGAATACCTTGGGCAGTCCTGGGCTAACGCAACTCATAGGAATAATGAAACTTCAAGAGTAACTAGAATAATTAGGGTTTCACTCTCACACACCCCGAGGTTACGGGAAGTAGTTTTGGCTAGATGATCAAGCAGTAGGCTCGGTCGTTGTGGTAAGAGGGCAGGATGGCCCGGTGAGCTTCGGCTCGGTGTTGGTACGTAAATTTGCATGTGCATAAAAGGAATGAAATTAAGGTGGTGGGTCTTCGGTATTGGAGGATCTTAGCACAGACACCAATACGTTGACTCGGCAAGTGTTGTGATAGCACTTCGCCAACAGAAGTCCGGTGCGCCAGCCGGCAAGAGTACGCAGGAGTCCGCTTAGTGCACCAGCGTTGAGGCGTACGATAGGTCTGACCAGTAGTGCTATACTGGTTTAGAGGTGGGCGAGGCCCAACCCACCGCTTCCGTCTGCCACTACGGAGGTATCCTGGGAGGTGAGGCTCCAGAAAGGGGGAACTAAAGGTCTGTGTGCACAGAGTCGGGTGTGTGTGTTGCACTTGCTTGATCCGTCATACCCACTTGCATGTCATAGCATACGCGATTCATTTAACCTTTGACACCTAAAATATAAGTGGTATGGGACACTTATACATTAGGCCCTGCAAAACGACCCCTTGGTCTATAAGCTTGTGTGGGCAAGTTTATAAATTAAGGTTAATTTTCTTTACATATATATATATTGCTGTTAATAACCGACACCCCAACATATAAATTGGTATGAGACTCTTTATACGATGGGAGCCTTGCAAAAGACCCCTTGCTTATATGTACCCATATAAGTTAAGGTTACTTTACTTTACTTGTTTACAAATATGTTTAGTTACTATATAAATTGCTAGTTTTAGGTCCACCGTCACCTGCATTTGATATACTCTCCACTTTCAAGTCCTCCCTTTCTTCCTCTCCGCTCGGTGCCTAGGAGCCATGGGGGAAGGGGTGGGGGATGATAGGACTTAGTCTTTTAGACTAACGGTTTTCGAACCACATCATTTAGGGGATCGCGGAGCCCAGATTGGAGGAGCAGCCCCAGAGGTCGACACGCTTGGAGATAGGGCAGTCTAGCACAGGAGTTCAGACAGCTGGGACCGTGAGGCCCTTACTCTAGTAGTGTTTATTTTATTTCCACATGAGAGATCTTGTGGTGAGGAATTGTTGTATCGGGCATAAGCCCTTATTTACAGTGCTTGGTTTTGTGGACTCTCCCATCGTGGAGATATTTTACTTGATGTGATATTTCTGTGGACTTTTACTTAGAGTTTTGCTTCGCATGTTATTACTCTAATTTTGTTACTATGCTGCGATCGAATTGGCCGGCAGAAACGGCGTTTTGTGGTGATGACGCTTCCGGGCGAGAAGGTGTCACCACAAAGCGGCGGTTCTGGGCATAACACCCTGTGTTTTTATTAAAAAAAATGGGGTCTTACCATGGGACCCAACTGGAACCGCCGGCCTACCAGGGTCCAGACCCGGGCCCACCACTGGTAGTCAGCCTTTCACATTCAAGCCTGCAGGCCATGCACCCCAACCCCTCTCCGGCCTGTTTATTAGCACGGTAGGTTGTTGCCACTAGGTCTCAAACCCAGGACCTTGATAAGAGAGCTTTCCTCCACTCCCTCATCACCAATTGAGCTGCAGCTCAATTGGTGATGAGGGAGTGGAGGAAAGCTCTCTTATCAAGGTCCTGGGTTCGAGACCTAGTGGCAACAACCTACCGTGCTAATAAACAGGCCGGAGAGGGGTTGGGGTGCATGGCCTGCAGGCTTGAATGTGAAAGGCTGACTACCAGTGGTGGGCCCGGGTCTGGACCCTGGTAGGCCGGCGGTTCCAGCTGGGTCCCATGTTGATGGGCCTGGACCGTTATATCAGGGGCCACTCACGTTAAGGAGTGTGTATCACGTACCGGGCATGAAGAAAAACATCTTCTCGGTGACCAACGCGGTGGACGCTGGGTATCACGTTCTGTTTGGGCCAACAGACGTGAGGTTCCTTCGCAACGTATCAGCGGTTAAGGCTGATGTTGCTCATGTTGGAAGGAGGCTGAAGAACTTGTTTGTTCTTTCCACCAATGCTTATGTTGATAGAATGAGGGCCAAGGATAACACTGCTATCTAGCATGAGCGGCTGGGGCATGTTGGCATGGACAAGCTTAAGGCGATGGCTAGTAGAAGTTTGGTGAGGGGTCTGCCTAAGTTATCCTCCTTTGGTGACGAGCATGTTTGCGTGGGGTGTCAATACGGTAAGGCACATCGCCTTCCGTTTGATAAATCACAAACAAAGAGCTAGAAACCATTGGAGTGTATTCATGGCGACCTGATGGGACCAACAGTCACTGCCAGCCTTGGTGGAAGCAAATACATGCTGGTGTTGATTGATGACAACTCGAGGTATACTTGGGTGTACTTCTTGAAGGAGAAGGTAGAAGCTTTCCGATTGTTCGTGGAGTTTAAGGAGTTGGTGGAAGGCCTGCTTGGCTTGCAGATTAAGCAGTTTAGAACTGATAACGGGGGTGAGTTTGTTTCCTCCGAGTTTTCTAACTTCTGCAGGAAGCATGGGATCCAACGTGAGCTTACTTATGCTCACACTCCACAATAAAATGGAGTAGCGGAGCGGAAGATCTGTCATTTGACGGAGACCTACAAATGCTGGCTTCATACGAAAGATATCACAAGGTCCTTTTGGGCGGAGAGGATGTCTTGTGCTGCCTATGTCATCAATCGGATGCCGCTCAACCCTATCAACATGAAGACTCCTGTTGAGCTGTTGCTGAAGGAGAAGCCGAGTGTTGGACACCTTAGGGTGTTCGGTTCAACCTGCTATGTGCATGTCCCGGATGCTTCACAGACTAAGCTGGATGCAAAGGCAAGAAAGCTTGTCTTTGTTGGCTACGATGAGCGGAAGAAGGGATGGAAATGCATGGACCCAGCGACGAAGAAGTTTGTGGTATCAAGAGACGTTGTCTTTGACAAACTGACGTCGTATGGAGGTGGCTCGGTTGAGCTAACCGGAAGTAGCAGGGTTGATGAAGCACCGGTGGTGGCTGCTGAAGGCTTGGAAGAGGAGCTTTCTGTTTCACCAGCAGCTCCTGTTGCTTCTAACTCCGAGGCTGAGCTTTCTAGCTCAGGAAGCAGGGGTAGCACTGCTCAATGCTTGCCCCAGGTAGGAGTTGAGCCCGAAGAAGCAACGAAAGCAGTAAGCAAGGAGCCGACCCTTCGGAGATCGAAGAGGGTTGTGAAGCCACCGGCTCGGTACTGTGATGGGAATGCAGTGAGCTTTGTCTCCTGCTTCTTTGCAGGTCCTCTGGATGAGCGAGAGCCTGCAAACTTCAACGAGGCCACTGGAGTTAAGGAGTGGGAAGATGCCATGAAGGAAGAGATTGATGCTCTGAAGAAGAATGAAACCTGGGACCTTGTGCCCAAGGTTGATGACATTACTCCGGTTACTTGCAAGTGGGTGTATAAGTTGAAGAAGAAGGCTGATGGGAGCATTGAGAGGTTCAAGGCTCGCCTGGTCGCTAGAGGATTCTCACAGCAGTATGGAGAAGACTATGAGGAGACGTTTAGTTCGGTGGCGAAGATGACTTCAGTTAGAGTGGTGATCGCCTTGGCTGCTAGCAAGGGATGGAGGTTGTGGCAACTCGATGTAAAGAATGCCTTTCTTTACGGAGAGATTGACAAGGACATCTTCATGGATCAACCGCTTGGTTTTGTCTCTGAAAAGCATCCAGACTATGTCTGCAAACTCAGGAAAGCTCTCTATGGGTTGAAGCAAGCTCCTAGAGCTTGGTATGGGAAGATTGCAGAGTACTTGCAATTCTGTGGATACCTTGCTTACAACTCGGATTCAAGCTTGTTCGTTAAGAAGAAGGGGGAGCTACAAGTCTTGGTCCTGCTGTATGTGGATGACATGATCATCACAGGGAATTCAGAGAGGGAAGTAGCAAGGCTCAGGGCAGAGCTTGCTATACGCTTCGAGATGAAAGACTTGGGAGAGTTGCATCACTTTCTCGGTCTTGAAGTGGAGAGGAAGGAGTACGAGATTCTCATTTTCCAGAAAGGGTATGCAGATCGCATTGTGAAGCGGTTCGGCATGGGCGAAGGGAAGAAGTGCTCTACTCCATTGGAACCTGGGCTGAAGCTTCGACGAGATGAGGGAAGGGTTCTTCTTGATCCCTTGGTGTTCAGGGCTCTTGTTGGGAGCTTGATTTACTTGACGATTACAAGGCCAGACATTGCTTATGCTGTTGGCCGAGTAAGTCGGTTCACGGCTGAACCAAGGAAGACTCATCTAGTGGCAGCAAAGAGTATTCTGAAGTATGTCAAGTCAACTTCTGAGATAGGATTCCTCTATGGAAGGGACTCAGATTTTGCCTTGCTTGGGTACACGGATGCTGACTATGACGGTGATTCAGATGATCGAAGGTCTATTTCAGGTTATGTGTTCACTTGTGGTTCAGCTAGCATCTCGTGGTGTAGCAAGAAGCAGGACTCGGTGTCAGTCTCAACAATGAAGGCAGAGTATAAGGCTTCGGCCTTGGCAGCTCGGGAAGCCATCTGGTTGAGGAGGCTTATAGAGGATGTTCATGAAGAAGTGCAAGGGCCTACTTTACTCCGGGGTGACAATGAGAGTGCTCTTAAGCTAGTAAACAATCCAGTGTGTCACGCCAGGACCAAGCACATCGAGATCGATCGCCACTTCATCAGGGAGAAGGTGTTGGAGGGATCTCTGTTGGTCGGGCATGTTCGGAGTGAAGATAATCTTGCTGACATCTTCACGAAGCCACTGTCGAAGAGGCCCTTTGAGCGCTTGCGCAGCTTGTTGGGCTTGGTCACCACTTCTCACTTTAAGGGGGAGTGTTGAAATTTGTGAAGTGGAAGTGGTTGACGGGGCAGGCCGGGCGGCCTGGGCGGACAACATTGGCGGACTAGGCGGACTGGGCGGATTGTTGTATGCGGCCTGGTGGAAGGTCTAGTGGAAGCCGGCTGTTCTTCTGAGCGGATTGTACGGGTGAAGTCCGAGAACTATGCGGTCTGTTATCTGCGGATAGGACGTTGGCTTTGGTTTAGCCAAGGAGCGGCCTGAGCGGATAGAGGCTTGCGGACTGGTGCATTGCTCAGTGGTCGTGGTGCAAGCTTGTTCTGATTGGCGGTTTGGCTCATGTCCGCAGGAAGCTTGCGGACTAGTGTGTCCGCGGTATTGGCTATTGCGGACTGGGATTAGAGCTTGGCTGAGGCCTTGTCGAGCTCTGGTGTTACAGCAGGTGCTTTGCTGTGGAGGTCGATTGGCGGACTAGTGTGTTGAAGTCCGGAAGATGACTGCTGCGTTGGGCAGGTGTGCGAGGAGCCTGCGGACTGCTGGCAGTCTGTGCTTGGGTGTTTGGAGGACGAGAGTTTATGTCCGCCATGCTCGCATTGGCCTTTGATGGTTTTAGACTTGGTCACACTCTGTGCCAAGACCATGGTGTCCGCAGTATCCACCAAGTCCGCTATTGACCGGGCGGACTGATGTTGTCTGCCTTTGGTCGTGGACTTATGGCGGATTGAGGTTGAGTCTTGTGGACTGCCTCGTGGTTGTACAGACAGCCATTGAAGGGGGTTGCTGTCCTGCAGTGGTTGTTGGCTTTGCGGGCTGATGCCTTGTCCGCATAGCTTAGGCGGACTGACGTGGGTTCGCCAATGTTGCCTTGCTCTTGGCGGTTTTCCTTGGTATCTGGCTAAGTCCTTGCGGACTCGGCGGACGGTGTTTTGCTATCGCGCGGGCTGGGGCGGTGTCTCTATCTCTAAGGCGGTGACCACACTCCTCACCCCGCCTATAAATAGGACCCCCCGACAGGTCTACAGTAACTTGAGTGAACAGTAAGTTGGGTTCGACGAGGTGTTGCGGTCTCAGTTCTTCTGTCCGCGCGGATTGATTCAGGGCTGACGGTTTGCTGTGTGCAGGTCGCACGGGTAGCTTCAAGGAGCCAGGAGTTTGGCTTTGACTTCGGTCAAGTGCTTGGAAGTGTGCGGACTTTGCGGATTCAGCAGGAGGTATCTTTGCGGCTTGTCAGCTCTGTTTCATCTTTGCCAGCTTCAATAACCTGTCCGCCGGTCTCAGGCGGGTAGGCAGTTTGTTCCTCAGTTCCTCAGCAGGAGGCGAATAACGGTGTGTCCGTACGGCCTCGCTGCTTCGACGGACTCCATGGCTATTCGGCGTATTGCAGCTTAAGTTCGGGTGATCTCAGCGGACTCGGCGACCTCGGCGACCTCAGCGGTCTCGGCGGATTCCGGTGCTGTCCGCCGGCTTGGTTTTTGGTGCTTTCTGTTTACAGTTGTTTATACTAGCGAAATCATGTCTCGCTATGTATGCCTCGTGTTGTAAAGAAGTGAATGTATAAAAGATCTGCTTGTGCTTCCATTGTTTGTTGGGATTAGCCTTGTTCCTTGGTTTTCCGCTGGTTCATAGTGTGAACTTGGTAGTGCCGAAGATATTAATTTGGTGTTTGGGCTACCTTGCTGACCACTTTGAGAAAATTTAACACTTGCCTAGCAAGACTTTCCCAACAATATCTGTCAGAAACTTATATTCTATAGATAAGTACTTCTTCAATAATTTATTAGGGTTATCTCTAGCATAACCCATCATGCTTAACATCATATCATATTCCTCATTCTCAATTTCCAGTTTATCTTCTCCATTGCTCAATCCAAATATTGTAGTCAAAACGGCAGGAGATAGAGAAATGGCGTTACCCGCAATTGTTCCTATCATGGTATTCTCCTCTGTAGTTGAATATGTGTAGACCCATTCTCTAATTTCAGTTCCAGATATTTTAATCCTTGTTGTCATCAGATTCTTCAGTTGCTGCTCTGCCAGAAGTTCCAGAATATTCAGAAATATCGGGTCCGAATGCTGAAAAGAATCAAAGTCGACATCGAAGTCGGTGTCGAACTTTATCGCAGCCAATGTTCCCGCTGGAATCTCCATGAAATCACCTGCAAGAGAGAAAAACGACGATCAAGAGCAAAGGAACAGAAAGCGCGGGACGGAGGTCGAAGAAAACCTAGATATAAGGTTTTTCAGAATATGAATCAACAAACTCCGTTCCACAAAAATTAAACATTCTTCGATCTGGGTTTGACGAAATAATTTAGAGTTAAACAATTCATCGAGCACAGTCTGAAGATTTGAAGACATTTCGTTGAGCTCCGTTCGACAAAAGTTTTCTGAAGTGGATTCGTCGATCTCCATTCGACGAAAACAACTTCACTCACAGAGAGTTCGTCGACCTCCGTTCGACGAATATCTCCCGAACTATCCCTAGTTCGTCGAGCTCCGTTCGACGAATGCAGGAAAATTCGTCGAGTGCAGACAGAAACTAAACTAAGTCTTCTCCATTGATCATTCCAAGTTGATTTATAAAGAACAGATGGTTTCTTTCATCCAGAGGTTTGGTGAAAATGTCAGCTCTTTGTAAATCAGTGTAGATATAGACAAGTTTAATTTTTTTGTCTACACACTCTCTTATGAAATGATGTCTAATATCTATATGCTTGGTCTTACTGTGATGAACTGGATTCTGTGCTATGACAATAGCACTTGTGTTATCACAAAGTAGAGTTGAATTATTTAATTTGAGACCTTAGTCTAGTAATTGATTTTGAATCCACAGCATCTGGAAAAAACAGCTGCCAGCTGCAATATATTCTGCCTCAGCAGTTGAGGTTGACACAGATGACTGTTTCTTACGAAACCAGGATACTAATCTCATACCCAGGAACTGGCAGGTTTCTGAAGTACTTTTCCTGTCCACCCTACATCCAGCAAAATCAGCATCTGAGTATCCAGTTAACTCAAATTCTGATTCAATAGGATATCATAGGCCTAGACTTGGGCAACTCTTTATATATCTCAAAATTCTTTTTAAGAAAACTAGATGAGATTCTTTAAGGTTCACTTGGAACCTAGCACAAAAGCATGTGGAAAATATGATATCATGTCTGCTAGCTGTAAGATATAATAGGGACCCAACAATGCCCCTATATAATTTCTGGTCAACAGGTTTCCCATGTGGATCAGAGTCTTTTACAGTATTTGTAGCCATAGGTGTTTTCTTTGCTGAGGCATCAGCCATCCCAAACTTTTTGATAAGCTCTTTTGCATATTTAGCTTGGGAGATGAAGATTCCATCAGGGAGCTGCTTCACTTGGTGACCAAGGAAGTAGGAGAGCTCACCCATGCTACTCATTTCAAATTTAGAATGCATGAGGTCAGAGAACCTCTTGCATAATTTGGAATCAATATACCCAAATATGATGTCATCCACATATATTTGTACTAACAATGTTTGGTCCTTATGATGTGTAGTGAAAAGTGTCTTATCTACTATGCCTCTAATGAACTTATGCTCTATCAAAAAGCTAGCTAGGGTCTCATACTAAGCTCTTGGAGCTTGCTTTAGACCATAAAGAGCTTTATGTAATTTAAAAATATAAGATGGGTGAGTTGGAGAGACAAAACCTGAAGGTTGTTCAACATAAACCTCTTCTTTTAATACTCCATTCAGAAATGCACTCTTCACATCCATTTGATAGACCTTGAATTTCTTGAAGGCTGCATAGGCAAGGAATATTCTGATTGCCTTTAACCTTGCCACAGGTGCAAAGGTTTGGTCATAATCTATTCCTTCCTCTTGCCTATATCCTTGAGCAACAATCTTAGCCTTGTTTCTCACAATCACTCCTTGGGCATCCAGCTTGTTTCTGTAAACCCATTTGGTTCCAATTACTGGGTAGTTTTGGGGTCTTGGAATCAAATCTCAAACTCTACATCTCTCAAATTGGTTTAATTCCTCCTACATTGCAATGATCCAGTGGGGATCTTGCTCTACATCATGGATGGATAGAGGTTTAACCTGAGAGAGAAAATAGGCATGCATCAAATCTTGGTTGAGTCAATGCCTTGTCTGTACACCTACTGACATGTCTCCAATCACTTAAGATTTGGGGTGATCCCTTAGTGTGACAAGATCAGTTGGTGGAGTTGGTTCTACAACATCAGTAGGAACTAATTCCTCTTGTGGAATTATGTTTGCTGTTGGGGGAAGATCAATTCCTTCAGTGCCTTCATCTTCACTTTCTTCAATGACTTGTGGAGAAGGATGTGTTGGAACCTCTTGGGTGAGGTTAAGTCCATCCAAACTCTCACATAAGTGAGGTACCTGCAAAGTGCTTTTGGTAGAAATCTCTTTCTCCTTGCAAGACATGTTAGCTTCATCAAATGTAACATGAATAGATTCTTCAATTTTTAGTGATGATTTATTAAAAACCCTATAGGCTTTGCTTACTTAGGAATATCCTAGAAAGATTCCCTCTTCAGCCTTAGCCTCAAACTTTCTAATGTATCTTTTATTGTTATTGTGAATATAACATATACATCCAAATACTTTAAAATAGTTGATTTTAGGTTGCTTCCCTTTAAGTAATTCATAGGGAGTCCTGTTCTTTAGTTTATGTATCAGGCTTCTATTCAGAACATAATTTGCATTGTTTACAGCCTCTGCCCAAAAGGTTAGTGGCATGTAAGCATCTGCAAGTAATGTACCTACAGCTTCAATTAGTGTCCTATTTTTCCTTTCAGCTACCCCATTTTGTTGGGGAGTTCTAGGAGCTGAGAAGTAATGTCTGATACCTTCTTTCTCACAGAACTCATGCATAAGAAGAGACTCAAACTTTATGCCATGATCACTTCTGATCAATGCAACATGAGTAGAGAACTCAATCTGTATGGTCCTGAGAAAATCTGTAAGAACCTTAAAGGTATCTGACTTAGATCTCAGAAAGGACACTCAAGTGAACCTTGAGAAGTCATCTACTATAACTAAGGTGTAGGATTTCCCTCCTAGGCTTTGCACAGCAATGGGTCCAAGGAGATCCATGTGTAGCAAATACAAAATCCTAGGTGAATCACTTTTATTAACAGATTTAAAACTAGATTTAGTTTGCTTGCCTAGTTGACAAGCCCTGTAGAGACCTTCCTTCTTGTAGGGACCAGAAGGTAAACCTCTAACAAGGTTGTCTTTTGATAGCCTAGCAATGTTTTTTAAGTTTACATGACCTAGACTTTTATGCCATAAATCATTCTGATTACTAGTTATATTAAGTAAGCAGATATCATTATTGGCGGAAAGAAAATCAACTAAGTATATGTTACCTTGTCTATTCCCAATTAAAACAGTTTGTTTTTCCTTATTAGCAATAGTATAAGAAGATGAGTTAAAGTGTACCCGATAACCTTCATCACATAACTGACTTATGGAGATGAGGTTATGCTTGAGTCCTCTGACATATGTCACTTTCTTGAAAGTGACTGCTCCAATCTTCACTTCTCCAAAACCTTCAGACTGGCCACATTTTGAATCACCAAATATAACCTTTGGTCCTAGCTTAGACTTATAGTTGGTTAAGATGTCCTTGCTGCCAGTCATATGTTTGAAGCATCCACTGTCCAGGTACCATGTTTGATTATTTACTAGACAGCTCTTCGCCTACAATGAAAAACAATTGATTGTTCTTGAACCAGGTTACCTTGGGTCCTTTGTATTGTTGATATGAAAAACTAGAAATAACAAGGAATTCTGGTTGAGATTTATATCCTAGAGGGTGGTATCTTCTAGGTGGTATTACCCAATCAGCTACAGGGTTAAATGATTTTCTAGAATTATTAGAGTTGCTGTTATAATTAACATTCCTGTTAAGTCTTTCTGGGATCGACAAATTTCTGTAAGTTCGACGAATTGGGTTGAGATCGTCGATATCTGCCCAGAGAATGGACATATTTATTTTTTGTGACCCACGTTCGTCGATCTCTGCTCGACGAACTATACAGAGTTTGTCGATCGCATTTAGATGAATAATTATAGCTATAGTTTGCGTTCAGCATTCGTCGAGTGGGGTTCGACGAACTGACAACATTTCGTCGATCTGAGTTCGACGAATTCTGCTGAACCTTATTTTTACTTGTGGTTTTCTAATTTTTATTGTTTTGACCTATTGATTTTGGAAGATGTTCTTTGGTTTGTTTATATTTATTATTTCTTTCCCTTTTGTAGAAACAAATTTAATTGGGGTAGTCATAATATTTTTCTTGAGGATGGGGGGCAAACTTGATGAAGCACCCAAGCCCAGCTTGTCATTAAGCCTGGCATTTACAGTGCTTGTGATGTCCATCAACTTGAGGCTTCTCCCATTGAGAGTTTCCTCAAGTTGTTTAGCCTCGCATAACTCAGTTTTTAATAATATGATTTGTTCATTAGCTAGGGTTAATTCATCCTTTAACTTATTGTTTTCAGAATTAACATTTTCTATGTTTCCTAATTTTTCCCCAAAAGTCTTGATTTCTTTTTCTGAGTTAATTAAATCTATGCACATGGTTTTGAATTCAGATTTAAATGAATCAGAACTGTAATCAAAAGAAGATAATACCTGGTCAGCTTCAGATTCTAAAGCTTCTTCATTGTCTGAATCTTCTTCTTCTGAATGGCTTCTGGAGGCATCAATGGCCATTAGGCAGACTTCTTTGGCCCTTGCCTCTTCTTCATCTTCACTGGAACTGGAAAATGTTGATTCATCCTCAGTCTCACTCCAGGATTCAGCCATAAAGCCTTTCTCCTTCTTCTTGTATTTGCTGGAGGAAGGCCTGCTGTTGCGCTGTCTTCTTGTGTCCTTCTCTCTTCTCTTCTCCGTCTTCTGATTCTCTGGACACTCAGAGATGAAGTGTCCAGGTTTCCTGCAACTAAAACACACCACTTCTTTAGTTGGTGTTTTGTCATACCTTGGTTTGTCATCCTTCCTTGATGAATTTCTCCTAAAGTCTTCTCTTGCCATTTTGTAGAATCTTTTGGAAAAAAGACTCATCAGCTCTTCATTTGTGGTTGAAGTCTCTGTCTCCTCAGCAGCCTTGAATGCAATGCTTTATTCTTTTCTTGCTGGAGGAGGCGTTCCTTGCTCAGCTGCCTCTCTGGATTTGATCAGCTGTTCATAGGACTTAAGCTTGCCTAAGAGAGATTCAGTGGAAATCTCATTTAAGCTTCTGGCCTCCTTGATGGGCCAGATCCTTGAATCCCAAGAGCTTGGGAAGCACATAAGGATCTTATCATTCACCTCAGTGAGGGTGATGTCCTTGTCCAAGGTTTTTAGCTCATTGATGATTAAGCTTAACCTATTGTACATTTCAGCCACTGACTCAGCTTTTCTTTCTTGAAATTCTCATACAGGGATATGAGATTGGATCTCCTGTCCTTTCTTTCATCTGCTGATCCAGCCACCATTTGATATAGGGAGTCCCAAATGGCTTTGGCTGAGGTGCATTCAGCCACTTTTTGAAAGATATCATCTGACATTGTTTGTGCCAGTATATTCATTGCCTTGGCATCATCAATCTTTGCCTTCTTCTGTGCTTCAGTCCACTCAGGTGGTGGAACTGTAGTTGGGCTTGAAGATGTTGTAGAAGTAGATGCTTGAGGGGGACCTATCAAAATGGATTTGTAGATATCTTCATTAATAGAGTTCATGTACAAATTAATTCTTGCCTTCCAGATGGCAAACTTATTCAGATTGCATACTGGAGGTCTGGTGCTTACATAGTCCTTATTCTGTGTCATGCTGTGTGAGAATAAATCTAATAGGAATGTAAAGACATATCTAACTCAGGATCACAACTAAGGGAATCCTGCTCTGATACCAATTGAAAGTGATGTGTTAGATCTGAAATACTCTACCGGAGGGGGGGGGGGGGGGTGAATAGAGTATTTCTTAAATCCTTAAAATCTTTTACAACTTTTGCTATAATTGAGAAAGTGCATAAACAACTTAATAAAATATAAACACAACAATCCTAAAAAGCACAAACACAACAAAAACAAAAAGAAGGGGCAACCAGACAACACAAGAAATTTATAGTGGTTCCCCAACCTGGGTACATCCACTCTTCTACCACCCTGGTAGGAATCCACTCAGATTTTTGATCAGGTGTCTGACACCAATGAGCTTTTGATCAGGTGCTCAAAAACCAAATCTTAAGTCTTTTGGTCAGGTGACTTACAACCAAGAATAACTTTTGAAGGGAGTTATAACCCTTTATACAGTGGGGGGGGGGTGAGAGTTGATATTGTCTTCTCTTTCTCAATATACAACTGAGAAGACTTGTGGATATAATTTTAGCAAATGGCTCCCCCTATGATATAGAATGGTTCAGGGAAATCTAGAGCTTTGCTTCAGGGTGATAGACCTTCAATTTTTAAGCCTAGACTAGAAAGATCTTCAGGAACTTCTTGACAGATGGAATAGTTGTTGTCCTTTGAAGTGTCCTGGAGAGTTGAAGAATGAAGACTCTTGATTTTGATTGATTGTTCTTATTCTTTAGGTAGCAAATGTTCTTCTGGTCTAGGGCTTCTTGAGTTACTGTATCAGAGTTCTAAGAGAGAGAGAGTAGAGAGTTTCTTGTTGCAGACTGATTGTAATTTTTTGTCTATGTGTCTATGTTCTATTCTGCTCTCCAGGAAAAGAGAGAAATTATCTTTTATATTTCCTGTCAAAATTGTCTTTCGAAATTTGAATTCCTCTGCAATCAATGCTGACGGTCTTGAGAATAAACTACATTGATTTATTTCCCCAACAATCCCATGGAAAAATGGCAAGCAATAATCCTGGAGAAGACCATAATTAATGCTTTGTCTAACGGTTATATTCAGAGAATATTGAAGCATTAATTACTCAGGAATTATTGTATTAGGAAAGGGACAGAAGACTAGAAATGATTAAGTCTGGATTCGTCGAACAGATAATAGAAATCATCGAGCTGAGTCCACAGTTCGTCAAGCTGAGAAGCTGTGTTCGTCGACCATATAGATTCTGTTCGTCGAGCTGAGTTCCAAGATCGTCGAGCAGAGAGTAGAACTGCATTGATTAGAAACTTTGACAATTTTGTGTATGGAGTTTGTCGAGCTGATAACTTGTTAACAGAACTTCTGGGGAATGTGTCGACACAAGTCCTGGGTGTCGACATAATTACTTCTTGTCTCTACATGGTTGTTGTGTTGACAGAAATCTGGAGTGTGTTGACAAAAGTCCTGTGTGTCGACACAATTGCTGTTGGTGTCGACACAAGTCTTGCTTTTGGTGTCGACACAAACTTCTGGTGTGATGTGTTGAAGTATCCAGAAATCGTCGACCTGAGAATTTGTTTCGTCGAGCTGAGAACTACTAACTGCTGCTTCATAACTTTTGCCAAAGTGGTCAAAGTTCATTGAGCTGAGAATCTTGAATTCGTCGACTGAAGATGACTCTGGATTTAGAAAAATGAGAAACTTCTGGAATAATAAGTTGAAGTAAAGAACCCAGAAATCATCGACCAGAGAACTAAGTTCGTCGACTGGAGTCTAGAGAATAAAGTTTGGACTTAGAATGCTGAAGGTAGAGTCCAAATATCGTCGACCTGAGAATCAAGTTCGTCGAGCTCAGCTCAGAGAATTTTCTCTGAGATCGTCAAGCTGAGGACGACTATTGTCGACCTGAGTTCGACGAACTTCGAACTCATTTTACTTAGTATTTGGAAAATCTCTAAGTCTTGAGTCTCTGGAAGTTTGATGATGGCTGGTCCATGCAGTGTTGATCCTAAGGACTTAGCCTAGACTCTAGGACACAACTATGAACCTGACTATACATGATGGGTCGCAAGATCCTAACTTAGTGAACCTAGCCCAAATCAAACTAGGGATCCAACATAGTAGTTAAATCATCTTCAGTCTCACCACCCAGGATGGTGGGAATGTTGAAATGGAGATTGGGAAGAGGAGGGTCAGCATCTACAGCAGGTGTTTCTTCTTCAGTATCAGAAATTGAGTCAATCTCTTCATCATGTACATCTTCAAGTAGAGATTTTTTTGGTTCTGGTTCAGTAAAATGTTCTGGTTGAGGAGACTTTCCTTGAGGAGACTTTGTTGGTGGAGAAGGATGATCTTCAGGTAGATGGGATAGAGGCTTTTTAGAAGAGTGTTCCTCTATCATCTTGTTGATATCATCATCTGTAGACAAAATCTGTTCAGTTACCTGAGCATCAGTCACTGTTTTTGCATCAAGTAGATCTTCAGCAATGAAATCTGATTTTTCTGCTTGGATAGAGGTGGCATGGGCATCAACTGATGGAGCTGAACTATCTTCTAAAACTATATTTGTAGTAGCATGAGAGGAGGTAGAAGTAATTGACTGTACATCAGCAACAGGTGGAGTTACTTGGGCTGGAATTTCTATAGAAACTGGGGCAGGAGTTGGAGTTTGAGAGGGCTGAACTTGGACAGATGGAGCAGGCTCCCCCTCAATAACTGGATCGGTTATTTGATGAGAAGGAGGAGATGGAGTCCTGACTTCATCTTCATTCCTCTTTGGTGCTTGGTCAGATTTCGGAAGCTTAATCTCCCATTTGTGGATGGAGGAGATGGAGACTTTTTTCATGTGGTGAAGGACCATAACCTTATTCATAAGGAAGACATCTGGCTTCATCTGGTTTAGATAAAGAGATAGGATTCTACCATAGTTAGGGATCTTGATACTTACCCTAATCTTATCAAAAATCATCATGCCCCATTGAAATTTCTTTCTGCAGATAACAACAGTCATCATATCAAAGAAGTCTGGGGTGATGTAGCTGATAGAACTGGTCCTGCAGAGGAGGACTTTGCCAAGAATGTTTGCAAGCAATTTGCTTTCTGCATTCATATGTTGTCTGCGAACTGTGTGAGCTGACTTGGGAAGGCCACAGAAATTGTAAGCCCTTTCATAATCGGTCTCTACTAGGTATTCTTCTAAGTAGATAACTGGTAGCCGCAGGAATTGTGAAACCGAGTTAGAAGTCATCTTGATTTTGAAGTCCCGAACCCTGGATTTCAGCACTCTTCCATTACGCTTGATCTTGGCATGTTGGTAGAATTCCTCTACATCAGAAATTAAAACTCGGCAAGGGTGTTCCAGGATGAAGGATAATCCGGCGGTATCGAGCAAGATGAGAACATTTATGAAATCGTCAGAAATTTCGTTGATTCCTGTTGAGATGAGTTCACTGCTGATTCCTAACTTGGATGAAGATGTCGTTGATTTGAAGAAAGTAATGTTTGTTTGTCGGCGAATGGATAAGTGGGGTTGCTTGCGGCAGTTCGGTGGAGACGGAGAAGTTGAAGAGTTTTTCTTGAGAGGGATTTTGAAATAGGGAATAGAAAATTCTTGGACCTAAATCTATTTATATATTCATTTAATCTTGATGATAATTGATATAAATAATGCTAAAATACCTAGAGTATGGCGGTGGAGTGCCTGGGTGCCAATATGAAAACTTTAAACTTGAAGAAAATTTTGACATCAGATTTCTCGAGTGAGACATGAGTTCTCGAGAAGAAGATAATTATTACCCGAGTAGAAGCTTTCTTGTTCTCGAGTATAATTTTCCAAGTTCTCGAGTAGAGCTGTTGTTCTCGAGAAGTAAGTCCATTATTCTCCAGAAGGAAGTCCATTGTTCTCGAGTACAAATGATGTACTCGAGAAATGAACTCCACACTTTGAATTTTCTTGGATTTTGAAGTATAACCCGAACTTGAACTTGCTTGTGACCTTTTTCTTCATTCTTCCTTATTGAGTATGCCAAGTTCTGTTTTGAAGAACAAGAACTTGGCCTCGTCCAGCGGCTTTGTGAATATATCTGCAATCTGCTTGTCAGCTGAAACATACTGGAGATTGATGTCTCCATGCACCACATGCTCCCTGATGAAGTGGTACCGCAATTCTATGTGCCAAGATTTGGTGTACCTTTAAAATAGCTCAAAATATACTTTGCAGCAACGTAGTGAGATTCCTTAGAGTTCACTTGAAATCTAGCACATACAGATGTTGAAAATATTATGTTTGGTGTACTAGCAGTAAGATAAAGCAAGGATCCAATTATGCTTATATACTTGGTTTCATCAAAAGGTTTCTCTTTCTCATCATTGTCCAGAGACATAGCTGAACCCATTGGAGACCTCATAGAGGTTGCATTCTCCATTTTGAATTTCTTAATTAACTCCTTGGTGAATTTCGTCTGAGATATGAAAATTTCATCTTCAGATTGTTTCACCTAAAGTTCTAAGAAATACTTCAGCTCTCTCATACTGCTCATTTCAAACTTCCCTTGCATAAGTTTGAAAAATGTTTTACAAAGGTTGACGTCAGTAGAGCCAAATATGATGTCATCGACATAGATTTGCACTAGCAAAATCTTGCCTTTTATTTCCCTAAGAAATAATGTCTTATTTATCTTTCTTCTTGTGAACTTGTTATCAAGAAGAAAGTTAGACAGCGTCTCATACCAAGCTCGGGGAGCTTGTTTCAAACCATATAAAGCTTTAAACAAAAGATAAACATGCTCAGGAAAATTAGAATCAACGAAACATGGAAGTTGTTTCACATACACCTCTTCCTTTATGTCACCATTAAGAAAGGCCGACTTCACGTCCATCTGATAGACAGTGAAGCTCTTAAGTGCTGCATATGATAGGAATAACTTGATTGCCTCCAGCCTTACCACTAGTGCATACGTCTGATCGAAGTCGATTCCTTCTTCTTGTATTTATCCCTTGGCGACGAGTCTGGCCTTGTTCTTTATAATTGTCTCATCCTCGTCCATCTTGTTCTTGTAGACCCACTTTGTTCCGATAACGTTCTTACCTTTGGGTCTTGGGACAAGCTTCCAGTCTTGGCAATGCTTGAATTGATTCAGTTCTTCTTCGATTGCCATTATCCAAGATGCGTCTAAGTTTTCTTTCTCAAACTTCTTCGGTTCAGCCTGAGAGAGGAAACTTAAATATAGATTTTCATTAGTTGTACCTCTACGAGTTCTGACACCATCCCAGGGATCTCCTATGATTTGATCCATTGGGTGATCCTTCAAGTGTTTGAGCTCTAGAGTCCTTGCATCTGGAGCTTCTTGAACCAATAAAGTGACTTCATCAATTTGAATGATATCTTCATCATGGTCATCAACCACTCCAATTGGGGTTGGAGTGGTCATCTTGATGAACTTTTGATCTTTTTCTTCAGTCTGCTCATCCAAGTTTAATTTCTTTATCCTTGAACCTACATCTTCAATAAACACACTAGAAGAGCTGCCCCGTAGCAAACTCGCCTCATCAAATACAATGTGAATAGATTCTTCTACAACCAAGGTTTTCTTATTAAAAATAATATATGCCTTACTATGGCTACTATAACCTACGAAAATACCTTCAAAGCTTTTTTCACTAAATTAGATGAAGCATTTACTATCAAAGATTCTAAAATATGAAATAGTTAGTTTCTTGCCCTTTAGTAGTTTGTAAGGCGTCTTATTATGGTTCTTGTTTATGAGTGCTCGATTTTGCACGTGGCACGCAGTGTTGATGGCTTCAGCCCAGAAATATTCTGGTAGTGAGGCATCACTCAACATGGTTCTGCAGGCCTCTATGAGTGTTTTATTCCTTCTCTCCGCTACTCCATTCTGTTGACTGTTGAGAAGTATAAGGAGGGGAAAACTAATGAAAGATACCTAGGCTTTCACAGAATGATGTCATGGCCCCAGAATTGAACTCTATTCCATTATCACTTCTGATTTTGACAACAGAGCAGCTGTATTCATTCTGGACCTGCTTGATAAAATTAGTAAATATATCAAAAGTATCTGACTTCTGGTTTATAAAGAACACTCATGCAAAGCAAGAGTAATCATCAACAATAACCAATGTATAATCTTTACCTCACAAACTTCTAACTTACAGTGGACTGAACAAGTCTATATAAAGTAGGTGTAAACACCTATTAGAGTCTTTACCAATAACGCTTTCGAAGGTAGCCCTTATTTGCTTGCCTTTTACACATGCGTGACAAGGTCTATCTTTAACGCACTTGACATTTGGGGCATCACATACTAAATTAAGAGAAAATAATTTATTAATAGTTTTGAAATTTATATGTGTTAATCTCTTGTGTCATTGGTCACCAAGAGACGCACTATCTTTTGCCAAAAAACACACTAGCGTAGAAGAGTCTATGCAAATAAAATTTAAACAAAATATATTTCTATTATGAGTGTCTGATAGAATCGTTTCCAAGTTATCTATTGATTTTATCAAGCATTCGTCTGCATGAAATTCTACTATGTATCTTTTATCTCGAAGCTAGTTTATGCTTATAAGATTATGTTCTAATCCTTCAACATACGTCACATTTAAGAAGGATACACTACCATTAGTAATCATACTGTAGCCTTTAGTAATTCCTCTGTCAGAACCTCCAAAGATGACCTTTGACCCATTCATGACAGGAGAGTAATTCTGGAGTAGGCTTCTAGTCCTGGTCATATGCCGAGAGCATCCACTGTCCAAATACCAGATAGGATTTTTAGTGGCCTTTGGACATACCTGCATTCACAAATCAGTTTGCCTTAGGAACCCAAACTTGTTTGGGTCCTTGGTCTCTAGTTAGCATACTCCCCTACATGTGTTAACCTTGTGAGTGGTCCTTCTTACACTATTAACTTGAGTAGTTACAAAATATCTGGTGTTAAACCAACAATCTATAGCAAAGTGACCAACTTTGCCGCAATACCAACAGTCAAACCTGTTGTATCTTTACCTAAAGTTCTCCTGCTTGACCTTTTGAGAGTGTGGTCTAGTAGGGGCAGCAGACTTGGAGGTAGAAGCTTCATGGTGATGGCACTCACATGAATTCTTCTCCTTAAGAGACTTTTCCACAACGAGTTTAACTTTTGGGGCTTTCTTGATGTTATGACCATGACTATAAGGGCCATAGCTCTGAAGAGTGATCTCCTTATAAGGTATCTTGAAGACACTTTCACCAAAGTTTCGGGGACGGGTCCATACTTGGTACCGAGACTTGGGCTCTACATAAGTAGGCCTAGCAAATTGAACGTAAGATGAATCAAGATCAAACTCGTTAGTTGGAGAGATAACCTTTTTAAATGAAGTTTGCTCTTGAGGAGCTTTCCCTTTCTCCTTGGCTAGAGCTTTCTTGACAGCCTTATTTCTCTGTTGAGCTTTGTTTCTCCTAGAAGATTTACTAGGAACATCCACATGGCTTAGGACAACACTTTTGGCCTGAGCAGAGGATTCAACAATAAGCGGAAGGACTGTCTTGGGCTTGGAGAAACTTTCAACAAGTTTCTTTTCAGCTGCAAGTTGTTCTTCCAATTCCTTGATGTTTTTTTCGTTCAGATTTAGGTGCTCGAGAGCTTTATTATATTCTTCAATTGCAGTATTGAAATCCTCTATGAGTGAGTCCGTCTTAGCGACTTCCACTCTCAGAGTACTCTCCTCAGCCTTGAGAGATTTAATCTCCTTGGCTTGAGTTTTGACAACTCTTCGACATTTGTCGTAGGCCTTGATTAGCTCTTTGTATTGAGTCATGAGTTCATATTCATCATTAGATGAACAGTCCTCATGATCATGGTCAGAAGCATCTAATTCTGAGAGAGGAGTGTGAGATTTTACCTTCCCAGTGTACTGGGGCTCTTCGTCATCGTATGTTTGTGCCATTAGCCAAAAGTATGCTTCCTCTTCCTCACTTGACTCAGATGAGTCAGAGTCGCTGCGAGTCTTGGCCTTCTTGGCTACCAGGCTTCTTTCAGTTTTCTTCTTATAATAAGAAGATTTCTTCTCCTCTCTTCTTCCACACTCCTTCTTCTTGTGAGGGAAATCAGCTATGTCGTGTCCTGGCTTATTACAACAATAACAAACAATGTCAGAAGAAATATGTTTGTTCGGTTTAGAGTGATACCTGTCTTGGCTACTTGAGCCTTTCTTGTGACGATCACCATCATGACGTGATATTCTGGACGAGCATCTTTGTTTCTCCACTGTTTCTTCTTGTTCAAGAAATTCTTGAACTACCTTGAAAGAAGAGAAAACTCTCCTTCAGATAGCTCTGAGCCTGAGGTACTTGGCTCTGAAGCTTCTTCTTCACTCTCTTCCTGTGCGGGGGTAGGAGATGCAGCTTTTGACTTCCTTGAGATGTCTGCCTTCAGAGCGACAGACTTCTCCTTGGATGAAGACCGACTCTTCTCCTCTTCAGTTTTTCTTGAATTTATTTGGAGTTCATATGACATAAGCTTTCCAAAGAGATTCTAAGGGTCAGTCTTTGTCAGTTTCCCAAACTCCCGGATTGCATAGACTTTGTTATCCAATTCCTTAGTCAGAGTTCTCAGAAACTTGTCATTCAGTTCTCCATTAGTGAAGATCCAACCAAAGACTCTTAGGTCATTGACAATCTTGAAGAAGCTTTCAAAAGTATCAGCAATAAAATCCTTGGGACCTTGTCTGAATGCTTCATATTTCTGATTCTGGAGGGATCTTTTGTCATCCCTAACTTCTTCAGTACCTTCCATTAGGATGATGAGAGATTGCCACATTTCCTTGTCAGATTGACAGTGAATCAGGTTCTTCAACATAAAATCATCGACTACACTTGCGATGATATTTTTGGCTTTCTTATCTAATGAGACAAGTGCAATCTCATCCTTGTCAAGATCCATAAGCTTCTTTGGAACTTGCTTTGTTGGATCAATAGTGCAGACTATCATGGGATTATAGGGTCCTTTTTCCACAATCATAAAGATCCTTGGATCCACAACTTCCATAAAGAATTTTATTCTTTCTTTCCACATGGGAAAGATAGTCTCTGTGCATAGAGGAAGCTTAGCAAAATCCTTGGCTCTGTCCATGCTTGTATCCTCTTTAGACAACTAGGGGCAGATCTGTTCAAGGTGTTAAGCTTTTGATGAACAACCTACCTCTGATACCAATTGAAAATATTAAAGTTTTCTACCTAAATCACCTAGAGGGGGTGAATAGGTGAGTTCTGCATCTTTTTGTGGAATAAAAATTTGTAAGAGCAATGCACAGAAACTAAACAAGCATACACAGATGACACCAAGAATTATAGTGGTTCCCCAACCTTGGGTACATCTACTTTCCACCTCACCAATCTAGCAATGAACTAGACACGACTACTCCACTATTCTCTCGGATTGAAAACAATCATACAACTCGGATCAAGGTTCCTACAACTCGATCCCCCAAAACAGGATCTACACTCGGAAGAGAAACTTCCTACAAAAATCTCGGAGAACAAAGCTGCTACAACTCGGAGAAGAATCTCCTACAAGAACAAAATGGTTTACAGAGAAAAATACAAACACTAATATCTCAGATCTGAATCTTCGGCCCTTCTTCTTTCTTAAACTTTGAAGCTCTGTCAGAAATAGATCGAAGAAGACAAAGGCGAAATCTCTGGATCTGAAAACTTTGGACTCAGCACGATCAAGGAAAAGATTTATCGATGTAGAAACTCTTGATCTGTTGAATCTCTTATTCTGAATCTCTTGGATCGAAAGCAGATCGGCGATGAAGACAATGAACAGCGGCGACTTCCCAATTTAGAATGAAAATTGCGATTCAGAATACTTAGGTTTTTCTTTTTAGGGTTGGTCAACTATGATAAGTCCTTTTATAGGGCTCGCCTAACGGTCATAATCACATTAAATGCATGTCAAGTGGACCAATCAAATGGTAATCATATTTGAAATTGCTTCTGTTCGAACTTAAAAAAAATTCAGAAATCTGTACTGCATTTCTCGAGAGAGTCAGTTATACTCGAGAATATGTTTTTTTGTTTTTCGAGAAGAATTATGAAGTTCTCGAGAAAAGTACTTAGGAAAAATGTAGAGGTGGAATCCAGATATCTCGAGAATGAGAACAAGTACTCGAGAAGAATAAATTTTTGTTCTAGAGAACACGGATCCTGGTACTCGAGAACAAGGGAGTATCTCGAGAAAAGATTTCTGACTCTCGAGAAGAGTGTTCAAGGTCCCGAGAAAAGGTTTCTAGTTCTCAAGAACTATACATGGCCTTCTCGAGAAAAATACTTAGTAAAAATGTAAAGGTGGAATTTAGGTATCTCGAGAAAGAGAAGAAGTACTTGAGAAAAATGAACTTCTGTTCTCGAGAAAATTATTCTGTTACTTGAGAGGAATAATGCATCTCGAGAAAATAAACTTGTTACTCGAGAAGAGAATATGTTACTCAAGAAATAACTTCTGGTTCTCGAGAAGTAATACTGACCTTCTCGAGAAATAACATGTGGCTTCTCGAGAAAGACATAGAAAAAATTCGACTAGAAATGAGGTAACTCGAGAAGGAGAGTCATGGACTACTCGAGTACACATGGCTTTCTCGAGAACAACACTAAGCTTTCTTGAGAACAGCTTCTGCAACTCGAATACATGACTGATCTCACTCAAGTATAATCTTCAGTTCTACTCGAGTACAAAAGGTCCTACTCGAGAAAAAGACTTAGAGAAATTTTCTGTAAGTTTGAAAACTTATTTTCTTCATGAAATTCAGCAACCAGCTTCTCTCTCATGGTTTTGGTGCTTGAAAAAGACGCGTGTCCCAATAGAGAGGCTACACATGAATCAACATCATGGATCACACAATGAGGGATTACATTGTATGATCCTATGTTAGGTGACTCATTGTAGACTGATATTGGTCTACACTTGGTAACTATATCCTGCAAACACTCAACTAGAAAGGACATCAAATACAAACTTAAATCATCTTAGTTCAAGAGTGACTTCATACAAATCTGGGTTATTGTGGATGTAATACCCAACAATGACCCAGGAGGGCTGAGTCCGGTTGATGCTCAACACCCGCCGTCAGGCTCTCACCTAGCTGATTGGGTCGGTGGTAGCGCCTGGATGTTAACTGATGGAAATTTTTCTCACTCTGGGGTTTGGTCCTGAGACGCTCCCGCTGTTAGGCTTCCACCTAGCTGGCAGTGTCGGGATCCTCGAGTGACGTCGTTATGACCCTGGCGGGTTGAGTCCAGTTGATGCTCAACACCCGCATCAGGATCTTGCCTAGCTGATTGGGTTGGGGTTTTTGGTGGACGTGGAGATATCTAAATCTAGGATCCAGACATTTGAACTTTAGGCAAAGATTACATGGATAACAAGGAGTTGTGTCCGCCAATCCCCAGTCGAGCCAGAAAGGGCGAGGCGAAACCTTGGCAGGTCAGCGATCTGATGCAGGTACTCGCGGGCCCCGCTCGACAACGATTCGGCCCAACTATCATGGGGTGAATATCTAAAGACAGGTTAAAGGGGATGGCGAGCTGAGGTCTCGACATCTATCGTGGAAGGAGAGAGGAGGTGTTCCTCGACGCTACATTTCCACCCTCTTAAAATTTTACTTGGAATTTTTTAACAACTTCAGCTTGACATGGGCGAGAAAGAAGAGAGCTCCCGGGTGAGCTGGTTAGTCGCGAGCCTAGTGGTGTGCGTAATCCGCCTCTTCACTGCTCGGGTTGGCGAGCTCCCAAGGCCTCTCAGTGGGTACGAATCCTAACTCAAGTACATTCTAGCGACCCGCAGGTGAGTACATCGCAGTAAGTAAGTTCAAAAGAAAAAAGATAGAAAAATTCGAGCAAAATCTTTTTTCTTCATTAGTAAATGTCATTTTACAAAATAGGGAACTCGCCTTGGCGAGGTTACAAAGAGGGAAGAAAGAATTACAACAAAAATAAGAGGGAAGTGCGAGTCAGCTCTCGCCCTCCCCTCCGGACGGGTGGTCCTCCTCGCCCTCCCCTCTAGATGTGTGGTCGTCCTTGTAACCCTCGACATCCTTGAAAAGCGACTCAAAACTTTACTCCTTCTCGCTGGTAGGGGTGGCCGGCGGGAACAGGTTCGACACAAGGTCCCTTGATGTGATCTCCTTATATACCTCCACCAGCACCTCCATATCTTTCATCATCTGTAGGGTATAGTAGG
Source organism: Platanthera guangdongensis (assembly GCA_039583875.1). Lineage (NCBI taxonomy): Eukaryota > Viridiplantae > Streptophyta > Magnoliopsida > Asparagales > Orchidaceae > Platanthera > Platanthera guangdongensis. The sequence goes on from CM077156.1 coordinate 158,020,306, forward strand.
CGGTGCTGATGGAGTTGATCTGCAGCCTCTCGGCAACCTCAGCCTCACTGAAGACTTTTGGCCATTTGGGATGAATGCTCAGCTTGCCGCCGGACTAGGGGAAGAAGTTGTTTGTCTGCCGAATCAGCTCACCCTGGAGACCTTTGTTCTCCTCCCATAGTTTGGCATTCTCCTTCTCCAGCTCAATGGCGCGAGCATCCAACTCGGCAGCGCGAGCTTGCAGCTCGCTTGTGTCTTTAGCATCCTGGGAAGAAGGGAAAGGTAAGATCAATATGCGTGAAAATCCTAAGTAAAAGAGAAAAGGTATAGCCACACTTACCATCCTGTCGGTAGCCTTTGTGAGGAGGTTCTCAGCGACTTTTAGTCACCTCGCCAGATCGGCGGCATTGTCCTTGGCGATGTCGCACTCCTGCTCGGTTTTCAGCAGTTGGTGGTTGAGGCTAAAGTTGCGGAGGACCTCCATACGATGTAGCTCCAGGGCCCACATCTGGGCTTGTAGACCTTCACGACCGAGCTATCGAAGAGTCAGACCCTTGTAGGCCTCAGCATCCTCGCGCCTATATATGCCGAAGCCCAGCGCATAAGCATGCCTAGAGGCGGGTTGACCCCCCGACCAGGAGGTATGGAGTGATGAGTTGTGGGTCTGCTCATCCCATCACACCATTGGCTCGCCTGCCGAGTCTTTTGATTTTCCCCCAAAGCCGAAAAGGGGTGGCTCTTCGGCAGGCCCGGCTCGCGGGCCACAATTTCCACTACAGTAGGGGGAGCAGAGGGCTCGCCACCCTCCAGGTCTTTTCTCGGCGAGTCCTTCAGCGAGCTCTCCGGTGACCCTTCGGGTGTGGTCTCCGTCGAGCTTATGTAGATTTGTTGCTGTTTCCTGGAAACCGCCAAAGCTTTCATATTTTTTGGCGGCGGAGGGAGGCTAGTTGGTTCCAGCATGGTCAAGTCGCCTCTTACTGGAGGAGGGTCCACCAGACCCCAGCTCGCCTCGGCAGGCCGCCGCGGCTGCTCGCTCGCGCACGAGCGGGTCCAGGTAGAGTGTCGAGTCCGCATGGGGTGAATGCTCGGGGATTGATCGCTCCACTGCAGGAAATGACTTGAGTTAGAAAAGAGAAAATAATTGGCGAGCCCACCAAAAATAGAGGGAAGATTTATACCTTCACCGGGGAGAACTGGGAGGAGCGAGTCGAGGCCCCTTCGAAGGAAGGAGACCCCAAAGTCCTTCTTAAGGAAGAACTTGTACAGCTCGGCATCAACACACGATACCATCAAGGGGTGACACCTCCTTTCTCTTCTGTTGGGGAAGAAGGGAATGTTGCACATGTCACCCTTGATGAATACGACCTTGGAAAACCATTTGTGATTTTTATTCACGGTCTCACAAACCTTGATGTGTGAGCCCATCAGAAAGGAGACCCCGTCGCTGGTCACACAGTAAGTAAAACGTTTACGGAAGACGGCGAGATTGTATTCAATCCGCACTTGGCAGAAGAAGCAGGCGAATGCGACCATCATAGTGATCACATTCAGGTTCAGCTGCGCAGGCACCGCGCCAAAATATTTGGGGATCTGGCAGATTTTCGGCCAGATGGGCAGGCACAACCCCACCTCAAAGTGCGAGATGGGGAAGGCGGGATCGTCCTGATAGAAGGTGTTAATGGCCTCTCCCTCTGCAGGTCAGCGCTCCTCATAGCCAGGTGGCACGTACTCAGGTTTGAAGTTGGTGAGCTCGCGCTTGGTGGTATTTCTGTCAAAGAAAAGGTACTCGTCAAACAGTCGGGCTCACTTGGACCGCTTGTCGGCATCAGGTCGCATCTTGCCCATATCCGCAGAAGGGTTGGGGTGTGAGAGCATGTAGCGAGAAGAGAAATAAGGAGGGTATGAATGCAATAAAGGCGATGCCCCAATGGGTTGGTGAGGGGGTCTATTTATAGTAAACCGAATTTATGTCCAACCCCACCTACGCAGCCCCACCTCACCGACTCTGACTCACTGACTTGGCGACCTGTCCTATCCTAGTGCGAGCTAAACCTGGTTGGCACAACGTATTATTTCAAGTAACATATTGAGTTCTAAAAATTATTCGCGTTATTACAGACAGGGACAATCGTAGCCCCGAGAAGGAAGAAGTTCATGACTAGAGAAGAAAGTTTTGTCAACACGCGCAAGCTAGGGGTGCTGGGGGGCGAGGGCCGGTATGCTCCGCTAGGGAGCTATTTCCATCTACCCTGGCCTCGCGCCCACATCCCCAGAGGCCGACGCGGGTCGAGGAACTCGCGGACCAGGTCCAAGTCCCGACTGAAGGTCTGCATGTTTTCATCAAGTCTCTCCATAACTGGGGTGGAGGACATCATATTGCTTACAGAGCCGTGTTTCACCTTATCCGCGAGCAGCATATAGTCCTAATCCAGCACCTGTAGTCTCTACTTGCGATATGCATTGTCCGCTCGAAGTTGGTGCAAGGCAGCGTCCTGCTTCTTGACCACTTATATTACTCGCCGCCTCAGCTCGATAGAATCCAGCGAGTCATCCAAGAAGCTTTCCATCACCCTGGTGTCCAGTGGTGGCGAGCGGCGAGACGGTACTAAAGATTCCTCGACTTCAGACGGATCAGGGAGCCCTGCAAAAAATAATCAACTCTGGTATAAAAAGGGTGCGAGTGCAATGAAGACGCCTAGGCAAAATATTCTAGCAAGTGGAACTTACGGGATGAGCTTGACAGTTCTTGGGGGTGTGCGGAGGAGGCAAGGCTAAATTCTTACCGCAACCCGGAGGATGGGTTCTTGGGGAGATAAGGTTGAAGCTAGGAACTGGGATGTCTCTGGCTGTTTCCCCCGCGAGTGCAGGAGTAGGTGCGAGTTGCTGAGAATGAGTGCGAGCTGGCGCCGTAGACTTCGGCGGGTCCAGCTCCGTGGTCCCAAAGGGAGGTGATTTGCCCTGCAGGTGAGTGTCGGGGGAAGTTTGAGGTCGCGAGTCGTTGTGTGGGGTGTGGACTCGCGACGTGGAGGTCTCGGTATTAATCTGATGGTTCTCGGGGTCGGCTGGAATGTCGACCACCATTTCCCCTTGGGGCCGGTAGCCGATTGAGAGGAGGCGAGCCCGGGAGTCAAGGTGGACTCCAGGTCACAGTACATGGATTCAGCATCTTTTGGTATGGACTTAGCCTTTTTGACATGATTGGATTTCGTCGGCTCGCGCGGTGTAGTGCTGGGAGACATGCAAACTAGCGCAGCAGCGCGAGTGGCGTTGAGCTCACGGGCAGGACTAAGTTTCTCCTGGAGCTCTTTGGAGAGAGGCATCTCGACAAGGCTCAAGTAAAGGGAATAACGGAGGCCACCCAGATACACAGACATACATTTATAGCCGCCGGTGGAGCCCACCAAAAGATTCTCTAGCCCCTGTCACACTCGCCACATATTACGGGGTTGAATGTTTATTTTTGAGCTTGGGCTAACCTCGTAAAGGGCGGGGATTGTATACAACCCCATATCCTGCGTGTAGTAGTCGACAGGAGCAAGATCGGTTGGTCCAACAATATGGGTCCCAAGCGAGCCAGAGTGAGGCGAGATCCTTAGAAGCTCCTTCAACTCTCCCTAGTGGTATGAATCGCGTGAGGGGCGAGTGGAGCTGGTCGGCTCGCACTCACCCCAGGGGCTCGACGAGCAGCGGGCGAGTGGGGCAGGCTGGGCCCGCACTTGCCCAGGGCTGGGAAGCGATGGCGAGTGACAGCTCCATCAAGCACTCGCCGCCCCTGGCGAGTGGAGGTTCCAAAGTGCCACTCGCCCAGTCTCTTGTGATGCATATTTACTATTTTACCGTTGTGGGCCTGTCTATAGCCTTGTGGAACAATGGAGTTACACTGTTGGCAGACCCAGTTGGGCTGCATATAGCTGTTCAAAATAGCAGAGGTTGGCTATTTGCAGGTCGTTTTCAGAAATCTATAAATAGACCCAAGGGGGGACCTCAGAAGGCATGCTTATTTACGCCCGGGTCTTCTTGCGCTTTCTGAGATACCCTCAACTCGGCATTTGGCTGCGAAGGGGAAGCGCTCAAAGATCTTTCGGGTGTATGGTGTGACCTTTACGTCGAGCCCTTTGGGTCTGTCCCCAACTCTTTTTTCCTTAGTTGTTTGGTTCGCGAGAGAGAACTAAGTGTGCGATCACACATTCCCCAAGGGTGAACTCCACAGAGACCGAGTTTTTGATTTCAACAATAGGTACTATAATTATGATGTTTAGAAAATTTAGGACCTCAAGGTTTTATGTGGGACCGCTACTTAAATTGTGCAAGCAAAACCTGATAATTTTAATTTTGGATAGATTTGAGTCAGATCACATTGTAATTAAGATTATCAGTGCAATTAGATTTATTAAACCTATGAGTGTATATAGAGAAAATTTTAGGGTTTTGCTGCAAACCATATGGGCTAATTTGGTCTATCCCTCCTTAATAGGCCAATTTTATCTTATATGGATGTGATAGGGGTGAATAGTTATACCTTCGAGTCTTCCTAAGATGGGGTGAATAGTTATACCTTCGAGTCTTCCTAAGATAGGGTTAATAGAGATTTAAAGATATTTATTCAAACTATAAACAAATTTAGATATTTCTCTAATTAACATTCACAACCATGCACAGTAACAATCAAGTTTGTATAGTAGAATATTGATGTGTTAAACGACAAGTGTATCGGTCGCATAAGTAATATTAAATGAGTGAATTTTTCCAAGTATCGATCTCTCAAAGAATGCAGATTGGGATGTGAGACTCTCTTGTTCAGAAATATAATTATAAAGATTGAAAAGTAAATCAGGGCTTTGGTTTGGTTCGCAAAATTAAATCCAAAACTAATCTAAACTACTGCGGGTCGCAAACACCATTTCACTTGGCGAATGGAACTACTGCAGAACGATATGCACTGCTTCAATTGGTGGATGGGTGAATAGGCTAGCAAAAGGAGGGATCACACACTGGTGGACTGAGGTTCGTAAGCACCTCATCACAACACACACCACTAGCAATTGCTTGTGCGACAACTCAACGTAATGGTGGGAAGGAGGATGGAATGGGAGTGTCAAATCACATAAAACACAAAAAATCCAAAGACCTGGAATTCAACATAAATATCAAATTAGGGTTTATGAAAATATCATCCAACAACAAAGAAATTAAAGTAAAATCACTGTAACAAAGAGAGGATAAGAGGTACAACCAAAGAACGAAGTCTCGCCACGAATTTCCGCCCAGAGTCGGAGGATTTTCAATCCTTGTCCGCGCTCGGTCTATGGTAGACATCCGGGGCAGAGGAGGGTTGTCAATTCCTCCCAATAGACCCGCCTTATTCACTAATCTCCTTCAGCCACAACATTTGCAAGAGCTCTCCTTAGAAACAACAAGAAATACCTAGAAATGAACCTTGAATGCTTGAGATGTGGAGGCGGCCATGGACGATGCCCTAGCGGAAGATTAACAGTGGAATAGTGGTCGGTGCTCCTCCCGAAGGTGGGTGGCTATGGAATGATGAAAATGGGCGGAATTGAGTGGCTGGGCTCGAAAATGACCAAAGATCTGGATTAGTGCGGAGTTCCTGCACCTATATAGTAACTAGTGTAAAAAATTGACACGCACGGTCAAATGCACGACCGTGCGTGAAAATGTGTGAAATGTATCGGGCAGAAACTCCCAGCCATGCTAACAAATTACTCGTGCAATTTTGCTCACGCACTGCCAAAATTGACCATGCAAGAACATATCACATGGGTAGCGACAAAACATAGAAATCCATGCCAAAATAAGAGAATCGTGCAATTTCCCTCTCGCACGGTTGAACGCACAGTTGAACCCAACCGTGCGTGAAGGAAACACTTCCAATTAAATCCTAATTTTTTGGAGAAAAAAGGAAGCTTGTGCAATTTTACTCACACATGCATTGACCGTGCGTGAACAAAATGCACGAGCCCCGACAGATCACAATTTCAGGGCATTGAAGAACAAGCCTGGTTAGAATAAATCATGTGAGAAGGAAACACATGGTCGTGTGATTCATATAGATTTGGAATAAAATGAAACGGGGATCTGCCCACCTGCAATGCAAACCACAACCCAGGCCATAGGCCACCAACAACACAAGACAACACAAAACAATAACAAATTCAATGGGGAGCACCATGTGCTTTGTAACCCCCCAGGTTTCCCATAACCAGAGAATGATTCTGTGAGCTACCGCCTGGCGGTAGGGTTTTCTCCGACGATAGGATTGTGAATTTGCTGTGAGTGTTCTCTATGAGATACCGCCTGGAGGTAGCTTGATACCGTGTGGCGGTAGTACTCAACGTAGTTGTCGCAATGATACATTGAATGGTATCACACATCGATAGTGAGTTACTGCAACGCGGTAGCTTCGCAGTATTCGTGGCTGAGCTTCAGCTAAGATAGCACCCGGCGGTAGCGATACTGCTAGCAGTAGTGTGACCATTTTATTTGGTAAGGTTCTCAGTGGGATACCATGCGGCGGTAGTGATACCGCATGACGGTAGTGGTTGTTTGTTGTAACTAGTGCGTCGATACAACGCATCGCCTACCGTGCAACGGTAGTGAGTTACCGCGCGACGGTAGCGGAACAGTTACAACGAGGCCACATGTCAACGCATGATTGGAGGTTTTGGGTGGTGGGCTTGTAGAGCAAGCTAACGCTTGGGCTACCACGCGGCAGTAGCTAGTTACCGCGCGACGGTACCTCGATTTAAGGCCGGAGAAGTTAAGTTTCAACTTCATTTCTCTCGTGGCTTTCTCCTTATGAGTGTCAGAGATAAAAGTGGAGGAGAGAAAGAGGAATGAGATCCGCTGTCATAGGAGTTTCAAAGCTCTGAGTTGCGAGCTGAATTCAAATCGACGGAGGCAAGTCCGTAGCGGTCATGCCCATTCGGTTGGATCCATCCCCATGACGACGAAACAAATGTCAAGAGTAACGATCTTACTCCTTGGACATGTGAAGTCCTTTGTTTTGGCATGTGAGGGTAGACGCTCCACGAGCACGTGGAAGTGATTCTCCTAGTGGGTTGATCGGTTGTATCCCCGTTATCTTTGCATTTAGAGTCCGGAATTGAAGTACAGAGTAGGCGTGCTGTGTGAAACCCATCCGAACACGTGGTGATGATTGTTTATATGTCGGAGAAGACTTTATGGTAAACGTGCGATTTACGGAGTCGCGGGGTGTGCAAGTTGCTGCAATGAGAGTACTGGAGTAGGTCTCTAGGAAAACACCCGTTTTGGGGGGGGGGGGGGGGGGGGGATAATCGATAGTCTGTCCCCAACCGCGTGGCGGTAGCTCCCAGTGTGTTAACCCAGAAATCGGCGATCCTTCCCAAGGTGGCCAGCTGGCTAGTCGCGACCCTTAGGTTCTCCCGTTCGATCGCGACAAGTCCCCGCGTAGGCGGATAGTTTTCCCTGTCCGCCTAAGTTTTATAGCAACCGCGTGCCCTGCGGGACGGCGGGCTATTCCCATGGCTCACCCTCGCGGGACATGCGGTTAGGTCCGCTAATCGTGTAGTGCTTTTCCTTGCAGGAGTCAGCCAACAGCACCACCGGGAGCGACCTCCTAGTCAGCCCAAGGGGCGGCAGTCTCCTGCCGCCGTCCGTCGAGGTCGCCCACCAGGGGCGACCTCCCTGCAGCCCGAGAGGCGGCAGCCTCCTGCCGCCGTCCGTCGAGGCCGCCCACCCGAGGTGGCCTCTGCCCGCCAGCCGGGCGGACTCCCCCTGGAGTCCGCCCAATCCGCCCGTAAGGGGGCGGCCTGGCCCGCCGGGCGGACTCCCCCTGGAGTCCGCCCAGGCCGCCCGCTAGGGGGCGGCCCCGGCACCCAGCCGGGCGGACTCCCCCTGGAGTCCGCCCAGGCCGCCCGCAAGGGGGCGGCCTGGCCCGCCAGGCGGACTCCCCCTGGAGTCCGCCCAGGCCGCCCGCTAGGGGGCGGCCCCGGCGCCCAGCCGGGCGGACTCCCCCTGGAGTCCGCCAAGGCCGCCCGTAAGGGGGCGGCCTGGCCCGTCGGGCGGACTCCCCCTGGAGTCCGCCCAGGCCGCCCGCTAGGGGGAGGCCCCGGCACCCAGCCGGGCGGACTCCCCCTGGAGTCCGCCCAGGCCGCCCGCAAGGGGGCGGCCTGGCCCGCCAGGCGGACTCCCCCCTGGAGTCCACCCAGGCCGCCCGCTAGGGGGTGGCCCCGGCGTCCAGCCGGGCGGACTCCTTCCGGAGTCCGCCCAGGCCGCCCGCAAGGGGGCGGCCTCCGGTCCTCTCCAGAGCCTCCTGAAGTCTTCCTCAGTCCAGGTGGCGGATGCAAAATCTCAGTCCGCGGAGTCCGCGCAGGTCGTCATGCTGATGTCACTAGGCCCCACTTCTTCAAAAACTTCCCTGGGCCTATAAATACCCCCTGGAGCCTCTCATTCAGGGATCCTGGAGGTGGAGACAAGTCTTGCCAGCAGCCCCTGCGGACTCCGTTTTCCAGTCCGTCATCACCTCTCCAGCAAGCTCTGCGGACTCAGTTTCCTGTCCGCGCAGTCCTCCACAGCTCTTCAGCAGCTTGCCAGCAGACTCTGCAGACTCAGTTTCCCAGTCCTCCAGCAGCTGGCAGACTCTTTTACTTAGTCTCTTGCAGCTTCTCCTCTCTATTTTCTGGCACCTTCTTCTCCTTTAGCCGCCAGCTTCTCCTTGTACCCCTTTAATGATTTTGTTGTGAAGGTGTACTTGTAAGCTTGTAATCTCTAGCTTTTAATCAAAGGAAAGCCCGTCGCAGGAGTGGCATTTAGGCCGCGACGGGCGAAGTGTGTTGTTGCCGCTGCTAGCGGCCCCCTCTTCTCTTATCTGCTCAACAAGCCTTACTCCTCTGCTCAGCAAGCCTTGCTCCTCTGCTCAGCAAGCCTTGCTCCTCTGCTCAGCAAGCCTTGCTCCTCTGCTCAGCAAGCCTTGCTCCTCTGCGCAGCAAGTCTTGCCCTCAGCTCAGCTCGGCTCTTCTCGGCAACCAACCTGCAAGCACGACCGTTGCGATTACTGTCTGCTCGACCGCTCCTGGTCTCCCTCTTCCTTCTCTCTTGATCAACCCTCTCTGTTGATCAAGGCTCGCCTCTTCTCTCAAGCCTCTCCCTTACTCCCGCAACCTTCTCCTTCCTCCTCACCTTGCCTGTGAGCCCAATCACCCCCTCGGTGATAGCTGTCCCCCCGGTGCCGTTTTCGCGCATCAACAGTTGGTGCAGTGAGCGTGGATCCGAACAGCTCACGCACAAACCTTCAGATCAGAACAGGCAGTGAAAGCAACAGCTAACCATGTCAGACCACCAATCAGCCGAGAACCATGCTCCAAGTCCCAGTGAAGATCCTCTCTGGGAAGCCTTTGAGCAGTCGCGCCAAGAGAATGCTCAACAGTTCCAGGCTATCAACAAAGTTCTTGCTGCTATAACACAACGATTGGACGCTCATCCAGCAGCTGTTCCAGTTGCTCCAATCAACCCAACACCAACAGCAGAGCATCAGCAAGCTTATTCTCAAACTTGCCCACCGTTCTTTCCTCCTTACACTCCAACCTTTCCGCAAGGTCCTGTAGCTCCTTTGCGAACTCAAGATGAAGAGTTCGCTGCTCGCCATAACTTCTTCCGGGAAGCAGCCCGGGGAAGTCCTGCTAGAGTTCTCAATTTTCAGGGAAGTCATCCCTACCCTTCAGCTCCTGCCCCTGCTCCTCCTGCAACAACTTTTCCTTGTTATCCTCATGCTCCTTTTGCAGCTGCAGCTTATGATCCTTTCTTTCCTTATGCTGTAGGAGAGCAAGAAGAACCTTCTCCATTCGCGGAGAGTGTCCGCCATGAGCCAACTCCAGCAAACTTCAGAGAGCCTCGACTACCAACCTACACTGGAGAGACAGATCCAGTAAAGCACCTCCAAGCTTTTGAGTCAGCGGTTGCTCTCAAAACCCTTTCAGATGCAACCAAGTGCAAGCTCCTTGTCACCTCTTTTGATGGGCAAGTAAGGGACTGCTTCTATGGCCTCCATCCTCACTCCATCGCTTCCTTCCTTGATCTTCTAAGGGAGTTTCTTCTCAGATTCTCTACATCAACCAAGAGAAAGGGCGGTCCTGAAGCCCTCTTTGAGATCAAGCAGCGCGGAAATGAGACTTGGTCTCAGTTTGTGGATCGATTCCAAAGAGAGATTTTGGACATCGAGGTTACTGATCAAGAGATGTACCGAGTGGCTCTTATCCACCTTCTTCGTGAAGGGCCTCTCAAGTTTGAAGCCAACGTCCGTGCACCAAGGACATATCAAGAGTTGATCGCTCTAGCCAACTCATACATCCGAGGTGAAAAGAGCAATCCAGGCTTCTTCTCCAAACATATATCCGAGGAGGATCCCTCTCGCAAGCATCCTCCGAGGTCTCCCCGCAATCACGTCCCAACTTACTCAAGGAATGAGAGAAGGCTTCATCGCCAGCGATACTCCTTCCCGAGCCGTGACAATGCTCAAGATACATTGCTGCCGCTAGCTCCGTCTTTGCAAGTAGCAGCTGTTCAACAGCAGCAGGACGATGACTTGCATGAGTCTGATCTCGACGACGTCGTGCAAGAAGTGATCCAAGTCATGAAAGATAGGGCAAGCTTCAAGAAGCCCTATCGACCAGCAGATCAGAGGTCTAGAAACTCAGAGCCCTACTGCAAATTTCACAAAGAATCAAGCCATCAAACGGAAGACTGCCGAGCATTCCGCTAGCTTGTGCAAAGGATGCTCCGGCAGGGCAAGATGCATGATCTCCTTCTTAAAGAAGAGCGCCCTGATCAAGCAACTTCAAGGGGCAAAGAACTTGCAGACGCTCCTTGCTCCTCAAGAGGGGTGAACCACGTCGAAGAGCCTCCTCTCCTTGTTGTTAACCAAGAAGTCGAATGCTTCGACGCCGACGACGAGGGTGTGCTGGGAAGGCTATTCTAAGCTAGCGATGAACTTCGCAGTCCACCAAAGCGATGGACTTCACAGTCCTCCAGAGCTCCTTGCAACCATCAGGGGTTATCTCAACCCTTATTCTCTCTCTCCTTTTCAAACATTTTCATTACAACACTTCTCAGTGTTCTTTACTTGCTTTCCAGCAAAGCTTTTATTCAGGGATCCCGTACTGACACAGTTCCCTTCTTCTGTTGCTCCTTTCCTCCCTCTCTCTTAGCGATCGTTACACCAATGAGATTTCGCCGAGCCTGAAACGTTCCCTCCGTAGTTTGTTCTCGCACAACCGCTACGACCACACATGGCGGGAGTATACCCATGTGTGCAGTGGGAGCAGTTCAATCGCGGGAATGGGCTTCAGACTTAGGATCCTAGCCGACATCTGACACAGAGTGTGTGCTAGGGGAGCCCCATGTGTTAGCTCTGCTGTGCTCCCTATAGGATACATTACGGTTAGGATGATCTTCGCTGGACAAGCAATGGCGATCAAGCGTAGCCTTGTCTCTTTGTTCATCCTTCAACTGTGGTGGCCGAAGCACTCTCCGGTATCCTCGATCCGTGCCTTCTCAGGTTTGCAACTCCACTGATCAATATACAGACAAGCTAGGCCTCTTGGCGCAACCCGTCTCGTTGATCAGTGATGCTTGTACCCAAGGCGAGAGAGCGTTCTTTCTAGCGGTCCTTCTCAGGACCTTTCCCTTGCTTTCTCTTTTGTACCCTCCTTGAGGATGCGCGGCCAGCCCGCTTTGAGCAGGACCATACTCGGAATGATTTTCTCAGGCCAGTGATGCATAAGGCCCACGAGGAACACCTGTGACAGCATTCAACCTTCTTTAGTCATTCCGAATACGGACCTCTTTTTCTTTTTCCTCCTTGAGGATGCGCGGCCAGCCCGCTTTGAGTAGGACTATGCTCGGGATGATTTTTCGGGCAAGTGATGCATAAGGCCTGTTGGAACACCCTATTACTAATTTGGGTCAGGATCACTATGTCTCTAGGAATCTGTGTTTTGACCTTCTGTATAGCTTAATAGGTCAATTAGAATTGAGTCTAAGGGTTAGAAGGCTAGGATTGGAAGCTGCCCTGAAGACCCAAGTTTTTCTGGAGACTAAGTCCAAATCGTCGAGCTCAGCACGACGTTTCGTCGAACTCCGGTCGACGATCGTCTAGCTCAACTTTGACAGATCGTCGAGCTCCATTCGACGATCGCTGAGCTCAAACCTCATAATATCGTCGAGCTCTGGTCGACGATCGCTGAGCTCAACTTCTCAATATCGTCGAGCTCTGGCCGACGATCGCTGAGCTCAGGTCGACGATTTTGACTCTGCAGTGGATCCTTAACTCTGAGCTCAGTTCGACGATCTTTGAGCTCAGATCGACGATTTCTTTGCTGCTTGCATTTTCCAGTTCGCTGAGCTCAGCTCGACGATAGCAGAGCTCAGTTCGACGTTTTCAGTTATCTTTCAGAATTCAAATTCAAATCAGATAGAAGTTATTCTGCATTTAATTCAGAAGATCTGCCAGCCATTTTCATTTACTTCTGGAGCAAGTTTCAAGGGATTTTTTCAAGGAACAATTCAGTGGACTTTCCTTCAGAACATATTATGCAATTAAGGCTGTAATCAATGCAGACCAACGACTATCTTTGACAGAGTAATATTCTATTCAGACTCAGAGAATAAAAGATAGAATGTTTTTGAATAAAGACAGAGAGAATAGACAAGAACAAAAGAAGAAGATTGACAAGAATAGGATCTCTCTCAGTATACAGAGACTCTCTGAAAAATATTTTGTCAACAAGAATTCAGAAGAACACTCATCAAAAAGAGATCAAGCTTTTCAAACATTCTTCAGATCTCTTCAGCTTTCAAAGTGTTCAAGGCCAACATCATTTCAAGACTCCAGACACTCAACATTTCAGCTTGCTGAAATCATCTTCTGCTAGAGATCTATCTTTGAAGGCCTATCACCCTCAGCAAAGCTCATCTTCCTGAAGATCAAGGACTCAGGGGGAGCTTTGAAATCAATCCACTTAGTCCTCTCAGTTGATTGAGAAAAGAGAAGACTGCCATAACTCTCTCCACCCCCTCTCTGTAAAGGGTTTTTCAAACTCCCTTCAAAAGTTTGAATCTGGTTTTTGAGCACCTTGTCAAAAGCTCATTAGTGGCAAGACACCTGATCAAAAAATCTGATTTGGTTTTTGAGCACCTTATCAAAAGCTCATTGGTGCCCAGGACACCTGATCAACTCATCCTGCAGTGGATTCCTACCTAGGGTGGTAGAAGAGTGGATGTACCCAAGTTGGGGAACCACTATATTTCCTTGTGTCATCTGGTTCTGCATGTTTCCTTTTTGTTTCTGGCCTAGATTTTCTTGTGCTTAGTTTCTGCATAGCTTAGTTTTGTGATTAGTTTTACTTCTGCTTCCCTGCTTACACTCATTACAACAATTGTTGTAAAGCTTTGCAAAAGTTTTTCTTTGTATTTTAAAAAAAAGCACCATATACTCTATTCACCCCCCCTCTAGAGTATATCTGATCTAGTTTCCCCTTTCAATTGGTATCAGAGGCAGGTTGGTTAAATCATACCATATCTGTTTGGTTGTACAGGCTAACGCCTGAACCCCAAGATCCCAAACTAGATCCTTCTTTTGTATTTTATTATTAGATTTAGCTTGCACAAATCATGGCCCAAAACAAAGATTATGCTAGCACCAGACCTCTAGTGTGCAATCTATCAAAGTTTGCACTTTGGAAAGCAAGGATTAAACTCTACATGAATTCTATTGACGAAGATATTTTTAACTCTGTCTTGACAGTGTGTCCAAGACCTCCAGAGAGTACAAGCACAAATGCTGTTCCACCTCCATCAGGAACAGATGCTGACATCAAAAAGTGGAAAGTAGCTGATGCCAAGGCAATGAACATTCTAGCTCAAACAATGTCAGATGACATTTTTCAGAAGGTAGCTGAATGTAATTCAGCCAAGGAGATCTGGGACAAGCTCTCAGAAATAGTTTTAGGATCAGCTGATGAGAGAAAGGACAGAAGATCCCATCTCATCTCCCAATATGAGAACTTCAAGAAGGGAGAAACTGAGTCAGTGGGAGACATGTACAACAGACTGAGTCTAATTGTCAGTGAACTGAGGACATTAGACAAAGAGATCTCACTGACAGAACTTAATGACAAGATCCTAATGTGCTTCCCCAGCACTTGGGATTCAAGAATCTGGCCAATTAAAGATGCCAGAAGCCTGAATGAGATCACCACTGAAGCCTTATTGGGTAAGCTCAAATCTTATGAGCTACTCATCAAGAATAGAGAAGAAGAACAGAAGGCTGCTTCACCAGTCACAAGAAAGGAGAAGACTATAGCATTCAAGGCAACTGAGGATCTGCCTGAAGAAAAAGGAACAGCCAATGATGAACTTCTCAGCTTGTTGGCCAAAAGATTCTATAAGATGGCCAGAAAGGACTTCAGAAGAAGATCATACAAGGAGCAGGATAAGCCAAGGTATGACAAGTCCATTGGCAATAGCAAAGACATTATTTGCTTTGGTTGCAGGAAACTAGGGCATATGGTTCCTGACTGTCCAGAGAACAAGAACAAGGACAGAAGGGACAGAAAAGAAAGAAGAAAGGAGAAGGACTCCAAAAGGAATGGAAATAACAAACCTTCCTCCAGCAAAAATAAGCACACAAGGAAAGGATTTGTTGCTGAATCCTGGAGTGAGACTGAAGAGGAGTCAGAAGCCTCTTCCAACTCAAGTGATGATGAGGATGATGCAGAGGAAAAGGAGTTCTGCATGATGGCAATCAATGCCTCACAACACAACTCAGAGGAAGAGGAGTCAGAGTCAGACTCAGAGACTCAACCTGAAGAAGATCAGGTAATCAGCTCTTTTGATTTTACTTCAGAAGATTTTAAATTTGAATTTAAAGCACTATGTTTAGACCTGCTAAAGTCTGAGAAAGAGATCATCTCTCTCAGAAATCAATTATCTGAACAAAATGCTTTAAAATCAGAAAACCTCAAACTCTCTCAGGAGTTGGAGAACTATAGGGAACAGATAGCTTCACTGAAGAGTGAGCTCTCTGAGGCCAAGAAGCTTGAAGAATCTCTCAATGGGAGAAGCATCAAGCTGATGGACATCACAAGCACAGTGAACTCAAGATTCAACAGTACACTGGGCTTGGGTGCCTCATCCAGCCAACCTGTTGTTCTAACAACCCCTATCAAGTTCATTTCTGACAAGGGAAAGGGAGTTGTAGAGGTTGCCAGGAAAAATTCTGATCTGCCTCAGAAAACTAAAGTCCAGTACAAATCGTCGAACGGAGATCGACGATCGCCGAATGAAGATCGACGATCGCCGAACGCAGCTCGACGATCTCAGGACAAATCGTCGAACGCTGATCGACGATCTCAGCCAAGATCGTCGAACGCTGCTCGACGATCCCATATACCTGACCTCAGCCATAGTCGACCGTCGAACGGAGCTCGACGATCGGACCCACGATCGTCGAACGCAGCCCCAAGATCGTCGAACAGAGGTCAGAGCTCTGGAATTTCTTTTAAAGGCAAGTCAAAATTGTATCCTAAGGGTTTTTCTTCCCAAACCTTTAACCCTTATACTGAATGGATTATACCTCCAAGGAGATATCATCCTGAAGGATATAAGAGTCAGCCAGGGATATCTTTCATTTCTGAATTTACAGGTTATCAACCTAGGCCCAAGGTAAACTGGGTCAAAAACAAGTGAATTGCCTTATGTGCAGGTGAAGACCTATCCAACATATAACCAGCAATGGTATTTGGATAGTGGGTGCTCCAAGCACATGACAGGGAACAAGGACAACCTCAATTCCTTTAGAGCCAAGCTTGGACCCAAAGTTATCTTTGGTGATTCCAACTTTGGACAAACTAAAGGATATGGAGCAGTCCAGATTGGTTCTGTAACCTTCAAGAAGGTAGCATATGTGGAAGGACTGAAGCACAACCTAATCAGCATCAGTCAGCTATGTGATGAAGGCTACCAGGTGACCTTCAGCAAAACCTTATGCAAAATCAAGTCAGAGGACAACACAACTGTGTTGACAGGTAAAAGGAAAGGTAACATCTACCTAGTAGATTTTCTCTCAACTACCATAGATATCTGTTTATTCAATTCAGTTTGTAGACCAAATGTTTTATGACATAAGAGATTAGGACACCTAAACCTTAGAAGTATTGCTAGACTCTCCAAGGACAATCTTGTTAGAGGACTACCTTCTGGCCCCTACAAGAAGGAAGGACTCTGCAAGGCTTGTCAATTAGGCAAGCAAACTAAGAACAGTTTCAAGTCACTTAATAAGAGTGATTCACCTAGGATATTGTATCTGTTACACATGGATCTATTTGGACCCATCACAGTACAAAGCCTAGGAGGGAAATCCTACACTTTAGTGATTGTAGATGACTTCTCTAGATTCACTTGGGTGTTCTTTCTAAGGAAGAAGTCTGATAACTTTAAGTGTCTGACAGAGTTTCTCAAATGTATAAAGATTGAGTTCAATACTCACATTGCCCTGATCAGAAGTGATCATGGGACAGAGTTTGATTCTCTTCTTATGCAAGAGTTCTGCCAGAGTGAAGGGATCAGGCATACTTTCTCAGCTCCTAGAACTCCTCAACAAAATGGGGTAGCTGAAAGGAAAAATAGAACCCTTATTGAATCTGTCACTACATTGTTGTCAGATGCTCATCTACCTCTATCCTTCTGGGCAGAGGCAGTGAACACCTCCAACTATGTGCTGAACAGAAGTCTGATACATAAACTGAAGGGAAAGACTCCCTATGAATTACTCAAAGGGAAGAAACCTAAAGTTGACTATTTCAAAATTTTTGCTTGCATTTGCTATATTCACAATAATGATAAGAAATATCTAGCAAAATTTCAAGCCAAAGCTGATGAAGGAGTGTTTCTGGGATACTCCATGATCAGCAAGGCCTATAGGGTCTATAATAAATCATCATTGAAAATTGAGGAATCTGTTCATGTTTCTTTTGATGAAACTAACATGTCTTTCAAGGAGAAGATTTCTTCTACCATAGAACCTTTGCAGGAACACTCTCTAGTTGAAGATATGAACAAGCTACAGGTTGCTCAAGAGGATGAAAGTAGTGAAGATGAAAGCAATGCTCAACATATTGAAGCACAACCTGAAGAGCCAGTTGTTGTACCACAAGAGAAAACAACAACACAGGTTGGTGAACAATCAACACCCCCGGTTGATTTAGTAACATCAAGAGACCATCCAATTTCCCAAATAATTGGAGAAATCTCAGCTGGTGTGCAAACCAGAAATCAGGTCAACCAAAACCTGTTGCACACCTGCTTCCTTTCTCAAATTGAACCTCAGTCCATTCAAGATGCAGAGCAAGATTCACACTGGATCATTGCCATGCAAGAGGAGTTGCATCAATTTGAGAGGAACAAAGTATGGGAACTAGTGCCCAAGCCTAAGGATCATTCCATTGTTGGAACAAAATGGGTATTTAGAAACAAACTGGATGATCAAGGAGTAATAATAAGGAACAAGGCAAGGCTAGTTGCCCAAGGATATTCTCAAGAAGAAGGAATTGACTACGACCAGACCTTTGCACCTGTTGTAAGATTAGAAGCCATCAGGATATTTTTAGCTTATGCAGCTCACAAAGGCTTCAAGGTTTATCAGATGGATGTCAAGAGTGCCTTTTTAAATGGAGACATCAAAGAGGAAGTCTATGTCAGACAACCTCCAGGTTTTATCTCTCCAACTCATCCTGATTTTGTTTTTAGATTAAATAAAGCATTATATGGTCTCAAGCAAGCTCCTAGAGCATGGTATGAGACCCTAGCATGCTTTCTCTTGAAAAATGGTTTTATAAGGGGTAGAGTAGACCAAACTCTTTTCATTAGAACCCATAAGTCCCATACCCTACTAGTACAAATCTATGTAGACGATATCATTTTTGGTTCTACTGACTCAAAATTGTGCAGAAGGTTTTCTAACCTAATGCATTCTAAATTTGAGATGAGTAGCATGGGTGAGCTATCCTTCTTCCTAGGATTGCAAGTCAAACAACATGCTGAGGGCATCTTTATTTCTCAAACCAAATATGCTAATGAGCTGGTTAAGAAATTTGGCATGTCTGAGGCATCCTGTATGAAAACACCCATGCCTACCAATGCTGTATTGGATGCTGATGAACATGGGAAACCTGTTGATCAGACAACATATAGAGCAATGATTGGCTCTTTACTGTATCTTACAGCTAGTAGGCCAGATATAATGTTTGCTACATGCATATGTGCTAGATTCCAAGTTAGCCCTAGAGAGTCACACCTCACACTAGTAAAGAGGATTCTTAGGTATGTTAAAAGTTGTCCAAATCTAGGTCTCTGGTATCCAAAAGATTCAGCATTTGAGTTAACTGGATTCTCTGATGCTGATTATGCTGGATGCAGAATTGACAGGAAAAGCACCAGTGGAACTTGTCAGTTCCTTGGTGATAGACTTGTCTCTTGGTTTTGCAAGAAACAAACATCTGTGTCAACTTCAACTGCTGAAGCTGAATATATGGCTGCAGGCAGTTGTTGTTCACAAATTCTGTGGATTCAAAATCAACTCCTAGACTATGGTTACAACTTAGAGAAGTCAAAAATCTTTTGTGACAATACAAGTACTATCTCCATAGCTCAAAATCCAATCCTCCATAGTAGGACAAAACACATAGAGATTAGGCATCACTTCTTAAGGGACAATGTTGAAAAGAATAAAATTGAACTGCAATATATCCCAACTGATTTACAAAGGGGAGATATTTTCACCAAGCCTTTGGATGAAAAGAAACATACTTTCTTCCTAAATCAGTTAGGAATGTTAGATGGAGGAAGTCTTAAATAATATCCAAGATTTTGAAAGCTAAAAATTGACCAAGACTAGGCAAAATTTCTGATTTTCCTTAGTGTCTAAAATTTCTCTGATCTCTGAACTGCGCTCGACGATTTTCACAAAGATCGTCGAACGGAGTTCGACGATTTCCTGAATCGTCGAACTGAGTTCAGCGCTCCTTTGATAGTATGGACTATCTCTTCTGGTCAACGATCGTCGAACGGCGCTCGACGATTTTGTTCACTGAACGATCGTCGAACGGAGCTCGACGCCTTTCCAAATCGTCGAACGGAGATCGACGACTTTGGAGTCTCTTCAGATTCCTTTAGGAGCCTCGATCGTCGAACTGAGTTTAACGATCTTTCCATTTCTGCGTCGAACCCTAATATAAAACTCATTTTTCGCCGTCGTTCTCTCTTGCGCTTTCAATTTCTCTGCAAACTTTTCTTCCCTCCAAACAGTTCTACCTTGGTCGTTTTGTTTGTTAAGTTTTTGCAGGTACCATGGCCGTCTCAGTTGCTGTACTCGCCGCAATGAAATTTGATGCAGGATTTGACATTGATCTAGACTCCTTCAACACCACCGATCAAGTCTTCCAGGACATCCTCAGTCTATTCAAAGATCAGCACTTATCTGCCCTCATGACCACAAGAATCAAACTTGCCTCAGATGAAATCAAAGAGTGGGTATATACTGCACACAACCTTGACAACAACACCATTGTTGGATCCATTGGTGGCACCCAGGTACCTCTGACCCCAACAGTCTTAACAGAGGTTTTTGGTTTAAGGAATGGTGAAGACTCTGCTGAACTCTCTGGAGAAGAATTCTCTGATCTACTTGCCAGGATGGGTCATCCTGAGGGGAACCCTAGCAAGTTGTTTAAGAGGAACCTGTCAGTTGAATACAGGTTTCTGGCAGATGTTGTAGGCAAGGTTCTGTTGGCCAAACATTCTGCACATGACACCATCTCCAGATATCAGCTCTGCCTCATGGGAGCTCTGGTAGATAGAAAAGGCTTGAACTGGGGAGAAATCTTTTTTGATCTGATAAAGATAAAGATAAACAAAACCTTTGTGAATTATGGAAGAATTCTGGGAGTCTTCCTTCAGGCTAAGTGCCCTACTCTGCTAGTCTCCTCTGAAGTGCACATCAATGCCTCCAAGAGACTCACCTGTGCCCTATTTGGGAAATGGGACAGGCAAATCATCAAGCCCAGCAGGCCCCCCCAGGTCTCTGCCCCTGCAGAAGACCTGCCTGCTGCTAGTGCTGCTTCTCCTCCTCCAAGTCCAACCCTACCCACTCCATCCACCACTCCAGCTCCCTCCACCATTACAATTTCTAGCCCATCTCCAACTTCTATTCCATCTCCAACAACCATTTCATCTCCACCAGCAGACCACTTCCATCCCCTATTCTCTTATCCACCACCAGATGTCACCTCATCCCCATCCATCCCATCCTTCACACTTCTGGATGAATCCTACATGGATGATTCCCCCTCCTCTCCTCCAGAATTACCATCCTCTTCCACCTCTTTCCAAGACCTTCTCCACCACATTATTGCCCAACCCACATTCACTCCATCCATATCCATCCCATTATCCTCCATCTCCACCATCCCCTCTCCTGAGCCATTCATTCCACCCTTCAGCCCTCCTCCTCCAGCTTCATCAGCCATCCCTGTACCCTCTACCTCTGCTCCTCTTCTTGAGCAAGTAGATCTTTCAGCCCTTGCTGACAAGCTGTATGAGCTCATTGCCCCCAGGCTCTCCCTTCTCTTGGAGACCTCTTTGGATCCTCTGCACTTGTCAGTGGCAGCTCTCTCTGCCAGGCTTTCTTCTCTCCTTCCTCCAGCAGCCCCACCAGCAGGTTGCCTTGATCCAGAGGTATCTGCATCCAGGCAGGGGGAGATGCCCTATGAAGACAGTCTTCATGCTGCTGCTGCTGCTGCTCCTGTGTCTGCTACCTCTTCTGCTCCAGTTGCCTCTGCTACTCCAGCCCTAGCAATAGACCTAAGGTCTTTGCTATCTACATTTGATACTACATATTACAGCTGCCTTCCAGAAGCCTATGCTGTCCAGCCCTCTGAAGATCTGTCCAAGGCTCTGGTGCCCTTCTCATACTGTGACCCCAGTATCATTTCTGCTTTTATTCTTTCAGTGACTGCTGCTTCTGATGATGTTACTGCTGCTGCTGCTGAAAACAAGGTTGTATCTGTCTCTGAAATTGTTCTTGCTGCTGCTGAAGCAAATGTTCCATCTGCTGCTGAAAATTAAATGGATTCTGATGAGCCCATCCCCCAGGATTCTCTGATGACAGAGGCTATTGTTTTTGAGCCTGCTGTAGATGTTATTGTTGTATCTGAGCCTGCTGCTGCCAAAATTCCTGAAATAATCTCTGTTGCTTCTACTGCTGCTCCAGTACCTGCTGTTATATCTGCTGATGCTTCTGTATCTGTTGCCCCTTCTGCTTCTGCTTCTGCCCCATCAGCTGCTGTTCAACTGAAAGAAACATTGATGAAGAAGATTGATGCCTTATATGATGCATAGAGTTCTGAATCTGAGGATTATAACACTGCTTCTGATGATTCCTCTGCCACCATTGCAAAGAAAAGGAAAGCAAGAAGTAAGGCATTGAAGAGGGTTCCTCCTGCCAAAGTTAGAGATGATAATGATGTTCCTTACTATATTCTGCACAATTGCCCAATCACTGAGCATTGGATGCAGTTCTCTAAGAACCAGCTAAAGGCTATGAAGAAGAAGAGGAAGTATGAGAAAGGTTCCACTCAGTTCAAGCACCCTCATCCTCCTCCACCACCTCCACCTGATGTAGGTGCAGGTGGAAGCTCTGCAAGTTCAGGCCCTGCTAGAAGCCAGGCTCCCTACCAACCTCATGCTAGAACATATCAAAGGGAAAGCCAGTCTAGGGGCTCTTACTCTAGAAGGGGAGGATATAGGGGAAACCAAAGAGAGACTCAGGTTTACTCCAAAGGGCATTCCAGGCAGCATCCTTACTCCAGGGGAGGACATGTTCCTTCTGACACATCTTCTGGTCCTTTCCCCTATAAGCTCAAAGATACTGTGACTGCCAGGACTCCTCAAGATACTTCTTCCAATAGGTATGAGCCACCTGTTCCATTTGAGGACCCTGAGAAGAATCCTGTGGCTTGGACTGCTAGAATGAAAGAACTGGCTGCATTAGATCAAATAAAGAAAGCCAAAGAGAAAGGCCTAGACACTTCCAACATCTCCACTATGTCAGAACAAAGACAGAAAGAACTAGAAAGATATGCTTCCAGCAAATTTTTTGATGCAGACAGGTACATGGAGTTGCATCCTGCTGTAGTGGTTCCAAGGACTTCTAAGCAAACATATCTGGGAGCAGCTGATGATACAAGATCCAACAAAGAAGCATTAAATCCTAACAGAGAAATCAAAATGGTAAAAGGCAAAGAAAAGGAATAACTCTGTAAGGTGACAATTCTTGGTTTTTCTGACTACCTTCTGGATATCATATTTATATATCTCTGTGATGGTTCTGTGATGTCTAGCTGCTGTTGTTTTTATGTTTTTCTAACTGTATGATGTTGTTTGTTTTTCCTAAGTCTGTAAATAGTTTTCCTAACCCAAATAGGGGGAGATTGTTGAAACACCCTATTACTAATTTGGGTCAGGATCACTATGTCTCTAGGAATCTGTGTTTTGACCTTCTGTATAGCTTAATAGGTCAATTAGAATTGAGTCTAAGGGTTAGAAGGCTAGGATTGGAAGCTGCCCTGAAGACCCAAGTTTTTCTGGAGACTAAGTCCAAATCGTCGAGCTCAGCACGACGTTTCGTCGAACTCCGGTCGACGATCGTCTAGCTCAACTTTGACAGATCGTCGAGCTCCATTCGACGATCGCTGAGCTCAAACCTCATAATATCGTCGAGCTCTGGTCGACGATCGCTGAGCTCAACTTCTCAATATCGTCGAGCTCTGGCCGACGATCACTGAGCTCAGGTCGACGATTTTGACTCTGCACTGGATCCTTAACTCTGAGCTCAGTTCGACGATCTTTGAGCTCAGATCGACGATTTCTTTGCTGCTTGCATTTTCCAGTTCGCTGAGCTCAGCTCGACGATAGCAGAGCTCAGTTCGACGTTTTCAGTTATCTTTCAGAATTCAAATTCAAATCAGATAGAAGTTATTCTGCATTTAATTCAGAAGATCTGCCAGCCATTTTCATTTACTTCTGGAGCAAGTTTCAAGGGATTTTTTCAAGGAACAATTCAGTGGACTTTCCTTCAGAACATATTATGCAATTAAGGCTGTAATCAATGCAGACCAACGGCTATCTTTGACAGAGTAATATTCTATTCAGACTCAGAGAATAAAAGATAGAATGTTTTTGAATAAAGACAGAGAGAATAGACAAGAACAAAAGAAGAAGATTGACAAGAATAGGATCTCTCTCAGTATACAGAGACTCTCTGAAAAATATTCTGTCAACAAGAATTCAGAAGAACACTCATCAAAAAGAGATCAAGCTTTTCAAACATTCTTCAGATCTCTTCAGCTTTCAAAGTGTTCAAGGCCAACATCATTTCAAGACTCCAGACACTCAACATTTCAGCTTGCTGAAATCATCTTCTGCTGGAGATCTATCTTTGAAGGCCTATCACCCTCAGCAAAGCTCATCTTCCTGAAGATCAAGGACTCAGGGGGAGCTTTGAAATCAATCCACTTAGTCCTCTCAGTTGATTGAGAAAAGAGAAGACTGCCATAACTCTCTCCACCCCCTCTCTGTAAAGGGTTTTTCAAACTCCCTTCAAAAGTTTGAATCTGGTTTTTGAGCACCTTGTCAAAAGCTCATTGGTGGCAAGACACCTGATCAAAAAATCTGATTTGGTTTTTGAGCACCTTATCAAAAGCTCATTGGTGCCAAGGACACCTGATCAACTCATCCTGCAGTGGATTCCTACCTAGGGTGGTAGAAGAGTGGATGTACCCAAGTTGGGGAACCACTATATTTCCTTGTGTCATCTGGTTCTGCATGTTTCCTTTTTGTTTCTGGCCTAGATTTTCTTGTGCTTAGTTTCTGCATAGCTTAGTTTTGTGATTAGTTTTACTTCTGCTTCCCTGCTTACACTCATTACAACAATTGTTGTAAAGCTTTGCAAAAGTTTTTCTTTGTATTTTTAAAAAAAGCACCATATACTCTATTCACCCCCCCTCTAGAGTATATCTGATCTAGTTTCCCCTTTCAAGGCCCACGGGGAACACCTGTGGCAGCATTCAACCCTCTTTAATCAATCCGGGTGTAGACCTCCCTTTTTCTCTCTTCCCTCCTTTCACAGGTGAACAAGTTAATCCAACCTACCAAAAGGATTCTGGCGTTCATTTTGATCATGTCGATCCAGTCATGTCAATAGCTAGCGCTCGATTCATTAATCTGGACTTTGTGATAATGATTCATCGGGCATTTCTCTTGCTACTTGGTCATATCGACCCTATCTCATCAACCTTCATGGGTTATCTCAAAAGATTTTCAACAATCACTTTGCTTATGCTCATCTCATATATTTTGCCTGCTCAAGCTCTATCATATGGAGATTCACAGAGCTGCTCATTATTCTTGCCAAAGTCTACTGGCGTCAATCATTAATTGAATCATATCAACAGTTTTGCTATGATTCTGGTGCGGTCATCCTCGCATCTTGTTTGCTTTTAATCCCTCTCTCCTCACAGAGGTTAGCAAACCCTTGCAAGCCTGCTCACAGGTACTTGCAAGCTCCTTTCATATGCATATTGTCTGCTTCTAACTTTTCTCTTTGTAGAGAACAACAGACACCTGCAAATCCCATCCAGGTACTTGCAGTTTAAATCATTATTTTATCTCTGCTGCTCACTCTTCACTTTGCAGTGGTTAGCAGACATCTGCAAGTCATATTCAGGTACTTGCAGCTTATCTTTATATATAATATCTGTCTCTAACTCTCTCCTTGCAGAGTTCACCGACACTTGCAAGCTCCGTTCAGGTACTTGCAAGTTACTTTCATGCACTATGCGTACTCTTAACTCTTCTCTTGCAGAGACCACCAAAGATTTGCAAGTTCCTTTCAGGTACTTGTAACTCATTATTCGGTGCTTGTATACTTTTTCCCTTCTCTTTTTGCAGAGAATAACAGGTGCTTGCAAGCCTTTATCAGGTACTTGCAAGATTATTATGCTTTTCTGTTTTCCCTCACTATTGTTTTGCAGAACTTAACAGAAGACACACCTTCTTCGTTTTGCAAAAATCAAACTCAGGTACACACTCGATGTACCACCCATACGTGCTTACCCTTAATTTTCCTCTTGCAGGAAGATAGACAGGAAACACCAAGCTTGTAAGGAGAGACTTCAGGTTCTATCTCTCCTTGCCTCCCCTTCTCTTTCCTTTGGGATGGATCACGATTTTCGTGGGTCTCCAACTTTTTCGAAGTTCCCTTCGGAACTTAAAAAATGTGCGGGGATTATGTTAACCCAGAAATCGGCGATCCTTCCCAAGGTGGCCAGCTGGCTAGTCGCGACCCTTAGGTTCTCCCGTTCGATCGCGACAAGTCCCCGCGTAGGCGGATAGTTTTCCCTGTCCGCCTAGGTTTTCTAGCAACCGCATGCCCTGCGGGACGGCGGGCTATTCCCATGGCTCACCCTCGCGGGACATGCGGTTAGGTCCGCTAATCGTGCACTGCTTTTCCTTGCAGGAGTCGGCCAACAGAACCACCGGGAGCGACCTCCTAGTCAGCCCAAGGGGCGGCAGTCTCCTGCCGCCGTCCGTCGAGGTCGCCCACCAGGGGCGACCTCCCTGCAGCCCGAGAGGCGGCGGCCTCCTGCCGCCGTCCGTCGAGGCCGCCCACCCGAGGCGGCCTCTGCCCGCCAGCCGGGCGGACTCCCCCTGGAGTCCGCCCAGGCCACCCACAAGGGGGCGGCCTGGCCCGCCGGGCGGACTCCCCCTGGAGTCCGCCCAGGCCGCCCGCTAGGGGGCGGCCCCGACGCCCAGCCGGGCGGACTCCCCCTGGAGTCCGCCCAGGCCGCCCGCAAGGGGGCGGCCTGGCCCGCCAGGCGGACTCCCCCTGGAGTCCGCCCAGGCCGCCCGCTAGGGGGCGGCCCCGGCGCCCAGCCGGGCTGACTCCACCTAGAGTCCGCCCAGGCCGCCCGCAAGGGGGCGGCCTGGCCCGCCGGGCGGACTCCCCCTGGAGTCCTCCCAGGCCGCCCGCTAGGGGGCGGCCCCGGCGCCCAGCCGGGCGGACTCCCCCTGGAGTCCGCTCAGGCCGCCCGCAAGGGGGCTGCCTGGCCCGCCGGGCGGACTCCCCCTGCAGTCCGCCCAGGCCGCCCGCTAGGGGGCGGCCCCGGCGTCCAGCCGGGCGGACTCCTCCCGAAGTCCGCCCAGGCCGCCCGCAAGGGGGCGGCCTCCGGTCCTCTCCAGAGCCTCTTGAAGTCTTCCTCAGTCCAGGTGGCGGACGCAAAATCTCAGTCCGCGTAGTCCGCGCAGGTCGTCATGCTGATGTCACTGGGCCCCGCTTCTTCAAGAACTTCCCTGGGCCTATAAATACCCCCTGAAACCTCGCATTCAGGGATCCTGGAGGTGGAGACAAGTCTTGCCAGCATCCCCTGCGGACTCTGTTTTTCAGTCCGTCATCACCTCTCCAGCAAGCTCTGCGGACTCAGTTTCCTGTCCGCGCAGTCCTCCACAGCTCTTCAGCAGCTTGCCAGCAGACTCTGCAGACTCAGTTTCCCAGTCCTCCAACAGCTGGCAGACTCTTTTACTTAGTCTCTTGCAGCTTCTCCTCTCTGTTTTCTGGCACCTTCTTCTCCTTTAGCCGCCAGCTTCTACTTGTACCCCTTTAATGATTTTGTTGTGAAGGTGTACTTGTAAGCTTGTAATCTCTAGCTTTTAATCAAAGGAAAGCCCGTCGCAGGAGTGGCATTTAGGCCGCGACGGGCAAAGTGTGTTGTTGCCGCTGCTAGCGGCCCCCTCTTCTCTTCTCTGCTCAGCAAGCCTTGCTCCTCTACTCAGCAAGCCTTGCTCCTCTGCTCAGCAAGCCTTGCTCCTCTGCTCAGCAAGCCTTGCTCCTCTGCTCAGCAAGCCTTGCTCCTCTGCGCAGCAAGTCTTGCCCTCAGCTCAGCTCGGCTCTTCTCGGCAACCAACCTGCAAGCACGATCGTTGCGATTACTGTCTGCTCGACCGCTCCTGGTCTCCCTCTTCCTTCTCTCTTGATCAACCCTCTCTGTTGATCAAGGCTCGCCTCTTCTCTCAAGCCTCTCCCTTACTCCCGCAACCTTCTCCTTCCTCCTCACCTTGCCTGTGAGCCCAATCACCCCCTCGGTGATAGCTGTCCCCCCGGTGCCGTTTTCGCGCATCAACACAGTGAGCAATGTGTAGCCTGTTTCGTGGAGACTTGGGGGCCTGTAGTGTTTTGGTGTGAGCTTGGATTGCTGCGCTATGGTAGCCGTAAGAGCCAGCTTTGAAACATAACATGGTTATGTATCATGTGAATGAGAAAGGGGAAGCTAACCCGCATTGCGGTTTATTGCCCCGATGATTAGAGCATCGGGAAAAAGCTGAACTGTACTCAGCCCTATATCATTCGACTTGTAATGAGTCATTGAGTGAATCTTGGATATCACCTTGACTTTATCATAGCCATAAGAGCGATTCTTAGGCTTCGGGACAGAAAGGTTGTTTAATGCTTAAAGAATGCTGACCATCGCGGAGAACAGAGGTGGGACCCTGGCTATATCTGGTACACCGATAATGTTCCCTGAGTACATGGGATGTGTGGCCTTACGCGCCAATGTCTGTGGTGAATGGTATTTAAATTGCACTTTTTGATGCCATTATATATCTATGTTACATGACTGCAGGGAAGGAGCACTGCCACCCCGAGTGAGGGGTGGGGTCGTTATAATTTGGTCAGCTAATGCTGACTGTTACTTTGTTTGCCACCATTGGGGTGGATTGTTTTCGTGTAGGTGCAGCTAAGCCGGGCAGAAAATAGCGGGTTGAAGCCTATGGTTGATATGCCTGCCCTCGAAAGCCAAAGCGAAGTTGCATTTACTGTTTACTGTTTCATGTGTGGTTGGCCTTTATGCTTTGGTTTAGTGGACATTTGTATGGTTGAGTTCTTAACACTTTTAAGTCTTCCGCTAGTGTGCCCTCTGAGTTAGGATGCGTTAATGGATTATGGTCTCAATACGTAACTCCGCTAACTATCTGTAGAATATGGCGTGGGGCCCCGACCAGACCTTTTGTTATATCCTATGTGACGGATGATGGTATTACAATTTGTTATCAAAGGCTGGTGTCGGTCTTTCTTATTTGAATTCGTGGGTGAATTATTTTAAGGGGTTGTGAGCATGAGTATATGCGCCACCGTTATAACATGAAAGAACCCATAATTGTCCACTTAGGAATAAAAATAAACATGTTTGAGGAACTAGTGTGTTCTTATAATTGCTTTTTTGCAATATGTTTGGTCGCCTAATTGAGTGTTTCACGATTATAGATGACTAGGAGTGGTGCAGAGTAATCCCAACGTCAGCACTTTGCAGAGAGTAATATATCGAATGACGTGCATGTGACCCCTCCTTTCGCTAAAATCATAAGATTGGTAGCCAAAGCGGTGTTCACCATGATAAATGACCAGCCAGGGGGACAAGTGCAGCCTCCTGCCCCTGAACTGGGCCAAGTACCGCTTGGCGTGGCTGAGCCTATAGTGGCGGATCAAGTAGCTGTAGAGCCTATAGTGCAAAGAAGAGCGACTAAGAAGCAGCTCAAGCATGTGATGAGCTTCAATCCTCTAGTGTTTATGGGGACTGAAACCCCAACACAAGTTGAAGACTAGCTCTCTCGGATTAAGAGAGTCATGACGGTAACAAAAACATAGGAGTGGCAGAAAGTCACCATAGCCACTTTCCTGTTGAAAGAAGAGGCAAGGTTATGGTGGGATGAATTGGAGTTGCATCACTTTGTTGGAAGACAACTCACCAATTGAGTTCTCGAGATTGTTTCTGGCTCGATATCGCCCTTCAGCGCAAAAAATTGCAATGTAGAATCAATTCCATAGGTTAACTTAGGGCGAGAGTAGTGTGGGCGACTACTTGCATTAGTTCACTAGGTTGGGTTGATATGTGGGTTCTACCTTTACTGATGAAGAGCGCAATTCCAACTGGTTCTATAAAGGAATACACGATGATCTGAGGTTGCTTCTCTCAGGTCCAATGACATGGTGTTTTTTGACCTTGGTCAATACAACATGATCCCTAGAGCAGGACATGAAGCGCGTACAGCGTAAAAATGAATCGACGTTAAAGAACAAGAAGCCTAAATTCTGATGGACTGACTTCTTCATTTGTTGCTTCTGGGGCATCATCTGGGCGAGGAGGCCCGATTCATTGTTATAACTATGTCAAGCAGGGACACATAACCCACGATTGTTGGAGTAGCAGGATGAAGAAAAAGGTAGGAACATCTTATGCTGAGAAAGGGAAGATGGTGGAGTCAACCACGTCACATCATGCTCCTGCTCAACCCAGAGTTTACATCATTGGCCAGCAAGAGGCCATCAAGCAAGGCGATGTGGTTATAGGTATGAGTAATACATTAGATTTATTGCTTTTTATACCTTACGCACTATGCAATGGTTGTATGATTGTCTGGTATTAGGTTTTGTCTTGATCTTGGACTGTCCGACGAGAGCACCATTTGATACAAGAGCTTCACACTCCTTTCTATCTGAAGACTTCGTGACGCATATCTGAGTGCCTTTTTCCGTGGTGAAGGATAGATCAAATGTGTTGCTGCTTAACGGGTGTTTGATGAGCGCGAATAGAGTTTGTTGTGTAAAGGTGCAGATAGGGGGTCAAGAGTTTGACTTGGAAGCACCACTACTGTCAATAATAGAATTTGATGTGATCTTTGGTATGGACTGACTCTCAGAGCAACGTGTGTACATTGATTGTAGTCTCAAGATGGTCAAACTGGGGCTGAATACGGGACGTGAAACTACCTTCTCTAGTATGAAGGGATCGAGCAAGACACAGATGCCTGTTTTCAAAGTGGTTAAGGCTGTTCGTAAGGGTGCAGAGTTATTCTTCACTCTCGTAGAGGATTCCAAGTCCAAGCCCGGTTTTGTTAGTATTCCTGTGGTATCGGAGTTTGTGGATGTTTTCCCAAAAGGTCTCCCTGGAGCTCCACCTCAGAGAGAGGTTGATTTCATAATTGAGCTAGTGCTAGGCACTAAGCCGGTATCACGATCTCCATACCATTTAGCACCAAAGGAGATGACGGAACCAAAACTGTAGTTTCAAAAATGGTTAGATCAAGGTTATGTGCATCCAAGTTCGTCACCTTGGAGCGCACCGGTCCTTTTCGTGAAGAAGGACGGAAGTTTGTGATTGTGTGTCGATTATTGGGAGTTGAATAACATGACAGAGAAGAATAGGTATCTGATTCCTAGAATCGATGACTTGTTCGATCAGCTAGTTGGATCGACTGTGTGCTTAAAGATGGATCTTAAATCGGGGTATTATCAGTTGAGAATAAGGAAAAGTGACATTCCAAAGACGGCATTCAGTACACATTATTGACATTTTAAGTTCACAGTCATGTCGTTTGGCCTAACCAACGCGCCTTCGGTATTCATGTACCTGATGAACTGAACATTCAGAGAGTACTTGGAAAAGTTTGTGATAGTCTTCATTGACGATATCATGTTGTACTCTCAGTGTGAGGAAGAACATGTGGATCACTTACGCATTACTTTGGAGACCCTGAGGAGGAGTCAACTGCACACCAATCTATCTAAGTCTGAGTTTTGGTTGTCTTCGGTAGCATTCCTTGGTCGTGTAGTTAGTGGAGAGGAAATTGCTGTGGATCCGACGAAGATAGTTGTGATACGAGAGTGACCTTTATTGTCTACCGCGGCGGAAGTCCGGAGTTTTCTGTGGCTTGCCGGCTACTACATGCGCTTCGTAGAGAACTTCTTGTGGATAGAGTTACCCCTCACTACCTTGACGAATAAGGATCAGAAGTTTATTTTGTCATCGGCGTGCGCACAAGCTTTTGAAGAATTAAAAAGCCGTCTGACCACGAATCCTATTTTGTGCTCGCCATGTAGTTTGAAGGGCTATAAAATCTACAGTGACGCCTCAGGGAGCGACTTAGGCTGCATTTTACTTCAACATGGGAAGGTGATAGCATATGTCTCGCGCCAATTGAAAGTGCACGAGAGTAATTATCCAGTCCACGATTTGGAGTTAGTGATCATGATATTCGCTTTGAAGCTTTGGATGCACTACCTGTATGGCGTAAAGGTTGTTATCTTTACAAATCATAAGAGCTTAAAGTATTTTATAGATCAGAACGACTTAAATATGCGTCAACGGAGGTGGATGGAGTTCCTTGGGGACTGCACCTTCAAGATACATTACATTCCCGACAAGGTAAATATTATTGCGGACGCACTGTGTCATAGGATTCCTACACAGGCCAACTAGATACAGATGCATGATGAGCATCTTATTCGAGATTTTGAAGCCTTGGAGATCTCGTATGTTGATGGGAGATCTAGTACAAATGCATATTTGAACTGGATAGAGGTGTAGTATGACCTCGCAGATCAAATTCAGCAAGCGTTGGAGCTAGATGACAGCATGAAGCGCTACTTAGTAGAGTCTTTAGATAGGTCAAATGCCTATTTTTCCATTATTGATGGCCTTTTGTGGAAAAACAGTCGCTTGTGTGTCCCAAATATGGGCAAATTATAGGAGGAATTAATGTATGAGGCATATTTCACTAAGTACTCAATCCATCCGGGAAGCACAAAGATGTTCAAAGATATGAAAAAATTATTCTGGTGGCCAGAATTGAAGAAGCACATAGCTCTATATGTGGCAAAGTATCATACTTGTGCCCTATTAAAGGTTGAATGCCAGAATCCCGGTGGATTTCTGAAGTCATTGCTTATACCAAGGTGGAAGTTTGATGACATATCTATGGATTTCGTGCACGGCTTGTCGAGATCTCAGAATGGGAATGATGTCATTTGGGTGATCGTTTATCGTTTAACGAAGGTGTCACACTTCATTCCGAATAGTAAAGACGATTCAGTGGAAAAGCTGGCAAAGCTTTATGTTGACAATATCGTACGATTACACGGTGTGCCCCGTAGCATTGTCAGTGACCGAGGTGGGCATTTCACTTCTAACGATTGGAGGTTTATCCATCAACTACTGGGTACCAAACTGAAGTTCAGTATGGTCTTTCATCCTCAGACAGATGGTCAGACCGCGAGGGTAAACAGGACGATGGAGGATATGCTTCGCTTGTGCGCCCTAGATTTCAGGAAGAGGTTGGAGGACCACCTGTATATGATCGAGTTCACATACAACAATAGCTACCAGACAAGTATTCAAGTGATACCCTTCGAGGCCCTTTATGGAAGAAAGTGTCGTACTCCCTTGTCGTGGCTGGAGACGGGCAAAACAAAGTTGTTTAAGCGAAAGGAAGTCAAAGATGCTACTTCGACTATTCGTACAATCTAGGAGCGGTTGTTGATTGCTCAGGATAGGCATGCTAAGTATTATAATGTCAAACATAGAAATGCCTAGTTCGTTGTAGGCGATTGGGTTTATCTGAAGATCAAACCATTCAAGGGTGTATCAAGGATTTGATGCTTGAAAAAGCAAAGTCCAAGGTATCTTGGGTCGTTTGAGATATTGGAGCACATTGGCGAAGCTGCCTATCAATTGAAGCTTTCGGCTAAACTAAGTGGTCTGCATGATGTATTCCACATATCGGTATTGCGGAAGGCAGTGCAAGAGCCTACACAAGTGAATTTCGCAAATCAAGCGCTAATCTATAGTGGGTTGACAACGAAGTTCAAGCCCATTTGAATAGAAGACATGGAGGTCAAGCAGTTGCAAAATAAGTCGATCAGAATGGTCAAGGTCCGCTAGGATAACTGTGGTCGTGAGGAACTATCATGGGAGTGGGAACACACCATGAGAGCGGAGTTCTCCAAGCTATTTCTTTGAGGTATACATTATAATATTGATACTTCTATGATTTCCTGCAAGGTGTAATTTCTGGACGAAATTTCTTTAAGTGGGGGAGATTTGTAACACCCCAGTTTTCCTGTAACCAGAGTGTTGAAACCGAAAACTAGTTTTTTGTGGAGTCTGAACCCTTGAGGAAGGGGTGATCGGACACTTACTTTGCCCAACAAACTTGACTGATCGAATACTTAAAGCTCAGAACTAACCCAAGGCTCATGCACGGAGGTCTCACCACACACCCGAAAGATCTTAGAACGCTTCCCCTCCTTAGCCTGTGCTGAGCTAAGGAAACCTCAGAAATCGCTATAAGACAAGAGAGTATGATAACTAGAAAGGCTTTCCTTATGAGGTACCATTTGGGGCATATTTATAGATTTCTGAGTCTGACCTGCAAATATTGAGGCTCCGCTGTTCTGAACAACTATATGCAGCCAAAAGTGGGCTGCCAATGTTGAAGTATTAGACCGGGCGGCTTGGAGGTCTGATCCAGCGGTTTGTTGACCGAGCGGCTTAGCGGTCTGATCCAGCGGTTTGTAGACCGAGCGGTCTGTCGGTCTACCTCTGCGGTTTGTTCTATCCTGCTGGAGTTGCCGAGCGGTTAGCCCATCTGTCTAACCGCGCGGCCTATGCGGTCTCCATTATTCTAGCCACTCAGTACTGTAAATGTTTAGTCCCACATTGTTTGTATACTCTCTTTCTTATCTCCTCCATTCTATATAAGGGAGGCCATACCTTTGTAAATGATATCTTTTTTGGATAATAAAATTTCAATTATTCAAAAGTTTGTTCGCTTGTTCGCTTCTTTTCGCTTCTTGTTCTCTACTTTCTAACATGGTATCAGAGCACACGGTCATTTCCTCTTGATTCTGTGCGCCCTATGTTGTTCGCGACTTCTTTTCCGCGCTCTGCGACTTGATTCGCGGCTTGCCCTCTCTTCTATCCGCGCGGCCTGTTTCTATCCGCGCGGCTTGTTTTTGTCCGCCAACCTGTTCGCGCGGCTTGCTCCTTCTTGGTTCTCTTCTCCTTCTCCTTGTTGTCGCAGCGACCTGTTTCGCTGTCGCCGTGCTCCTTGTTCTTTCTTGCCTCTCCGACTTCCTAGTCGTTGCGGTCTGTCCCTGTCCGCGTGTGTATTGTCTCTCTACTCACGGTTTGCTGCTGTGATCTGCCTGACCGTGCGGGTTGTTCCTTTCTCACCCGCATCTTGGTCGCGGTCGCCAGCTCTTCTCCTCTTTTCTGTTCGCTCGGGCTTCTCAGTTCGTGCGACTTCTTCCCCGCCGAGCCTTTGACCGCCTTCTAGCCGCTGCGGTGATCTGCCTGACCGTGCGGGTTGTCTCTTTCTTACCCGCATCTTGGTCGCGGTCACCTGCTCTTCTCCTCTCTTCTGTTCGCTCGGCCTTTTCAGTCCGCGCGACCTCTTCCCCGCAGTGCCTCTTTCTAGCCGCTACTGTCCGCGCGGCTTCCTCTGTTTTCTAACCGCTCCTATTCGTGCGGCTTCTTCTGCTTCCGGGTTCTATGACTACCTCCGGTCTCACCACTACTCCTGCAGCTCCTTCTCCTCCTCCTCCTTCGGGCAACCTTGGCACCCTTTCCAAGCTTGTGGGCTCCAACTATCCCGATTGGAGCGTCTCTTTCACTTTTCTCCTTCGTTCTCAACGCAAGCGTCATCACCTCACCGATGACCCTCCTCCTCGCACCTCTCCTGAGTTTGATGACTGGGATGCGAGTGATGCTCTTGTTCGCACCTGGCTGGCCAACAGCCTTTCTGATGAGTGCCTTCCCGTCATTCGCCATGATGAGACGGTCAAGGCCGCATGGCTTCACCTCGCTGCTCTCTATTCTAAGGGGGGCCAGACGTCCCGCATTTATACTCTCTATGCGGACCTCTTCGCCCGCCCTTCCATGTCCCCAGCTGCGGCTTATCAGCAGGTTCAGGCCCTTGGGGCTGAAATCCTCCAGAATCGCCCCTTCTCCGCGGACTTGGCCGACCAGCACAAACACTTCCAGGAACTCCTGGTTGTTTGTTATCTTCTTCGTCTTCCCGACTCTTATGATATGATCCGCCAGCAGATCTTGGGTGAGGCGGAATCTCCTACTTTGGATGCCACTGCGGCTCGCATTGCCGCCGTTACTTCGCTCCTCCAGCGGCCTCTGTTAGCCTCCCCCCTTCCCAGGACTCCTCTGCTCACCAAGCTCAGCGGGGGGGGGGGGGGGGGGGGGGGGGGGGCCCGAGTGGCCGAAGCTCCTCTGGCGGACGGGGTTCCTCCCGGTTCTTCTGCTCTCACTGTAATCGTACTGGTCATACTGTTGACCTCTGCTGGCAGAAACATCCTCATCTTCGCCCTTCCGGTGATGCTCCTCATCCTTCGGCCTCCGCCTCTTCTAGGCCGTCTGCCTCTGTGGCCACGACGTCAGGTAGTGCCCACGTCGTTACCCAAGGTAAATGGCTGATTGACTCCGGTGCCACCAATCATATGACGGGCAACCCTCATTGCTTCTCCCGTCTTGAGACCCATGACCGCTTACCCCCAGTTCGTGTGGCGGATGGTTCCCCGTCTCCGGTTCATGGGACGGGCATGGTTCAACTCACTCCATCGCTTTGCTTGGAGGATACCCTCTATGTCCCGAAGTTCCCGTGCAATTTGTTATCTGTTACTACTTTATGCCGGCAACTTCAGTGCTCCGTTTTATTCACTCCCACTACTTGTTCTTTTCAGGACCCGAGGACCCAGCGGACGATTGCTACTGGGACTGAGAGCGGCGGCCTCTACTTCCTCGACGATGTTTCCGCTCTTTCTGCCTACTCCTCCTCCACCGATCTCCTTCAGTGGCATCTTCGTCTTGGACATCCTCCTCCTCGGCTTATTCGTAAGCTTCTGCCCCACTTACCTCCCACCAGTTCTCCGCTCAACTGTGATGCGTGTCAGCTTGGCAAACATCATCGCTCGTCCTTCCCGCCGAAGCAAGGCCGTGGCTCCTCTCGCATTTTTGATCTTATTCATTCTGATGTATGGGGTCCTGCTCCTACCCTCACAGTTGGTCGGGGCAGTTCCTATTTTGTCACTTTTATCGATGATTTTACTCGATGTACCTGGGTGTATCTCTTAAAGGATCGCTCTGAACTATTTTCTGTTTGGCAATCTTTTTACTTTATGATTAAGACTCAATTTGCTATTTCTATTAAAGTCTTACGTTCTGATAATGCCAAGGAATATCTGTCTCATGAGTTCTCCGTGTTCTTTCACCAACACGTCCTCATTCATCAAACGACTTGTGTTTACACCTCCCAACAGAATGGGGTGGCGGAGCGTAAATAACGTCACCTGCTTGATGTTGCGTGTACTCTCATGGCGCAGATGCACGTCCCTCGCTCCTACTGGGGCTACGCTGTGCTCCTCGCTTGCTATCTTATCAATCGCATTCCCTCCACGGTCCTCCACGGCCGGACTCCCTTCTCCCTTCTCTACCCCCACCAGGAACCTTTTCCTCTTCCTCTCCGTGTCTTTGGCTGTACGGCCTTTGTTCACGCTCCCTCCGCTACCCGCGACAAGCTTTCCCCCCGTTCCACCAAATGTGTCTTTTTGGGGTACTCTACCACTCAAAAAGGCTATTGCTGCTTTGACCCCCTTCTCCGCAAGCAGTTTGTCTCCGCAGATGTGACTTTTTTCGAAAATGCTTCCTATTTCTCTCCTTCCTCTTCTCTTTCTTCTCTTCCTTCTGATATCTCCGTTCCTTCCACACCTCTCGACGTTTTCCCACCTCCGTCTCCTCCTCCACCGACTCCTCCTCCCGTGGGCACTGATGTGGTTGGCTGTCGCTGGGTCTTTGTTGTGAAGTTTCGCCCCGACGGCACTGTGGATCGCTACAAAGCCCGGCTGGTGGCCAAGGGCTTTACTCAGACTTATGGCGTTGATTACTTTGATACCTTCTCTCCGGTTGCTCGCCTCAGCACCATCCGGGTTCTCTTTTTTGTGGCTGTTAACCGGGCTTGGGCTATTTCCCAGCTTGATGTGAAGAATGCCTTTCTCTATGGCGATCTTCAGGAGGACGTCTATATGGAGCAACCTCCTGGGTATGTTGCTCAGGGGGAGACACGTGTCTGTCATTTGAAGAAGGCCATTTATGGCCTAAAGCAGAGCCCTCGGGCATGGTTCGAAAAATTCAGTGGTATTGTGGCAACCATCGGCTTTCAAAGGAGTTCGGCCGATCACTCCTTATTCATTCGCAAAACGGCCTTGGGACTGGTGGTTTTGGCCGTATATGTGGATGATATTCTCCTTACTGGTGATGACCGAGATGGGATGGACTTGACGAAGAAGCACCTCCGTCAGCACTTGGTCACGAAGGATATGGGCTCCCCAAAATACTTTTTGGGGATAGAAATCTCTCGGAAACCTGACTCTTTGGTTCTCTCTCAACGGAAGTATGCCCTTGATCTTCTTCGAGAAGCAGGCTTGACAGGTGCCAAACCAGCTCATCTTCCCATGGCTGTTGGAGAAGACAAAACGTGGACGGATGAATCGCCTCCTCTATCTGATGTCACACGGTACAGACGTTTGGTAGGGAAACTCATCTATCTCACGGTGACTAGACCCGACATCGCCTACGCTGTAGGAAAGGTCAGTCAGTTTATGCAAGCTCCCAGGGAGTGTCATCTTCAGTCCGCCCTGAAGATTTTAGAGTATATCAAAGCAGCACCGGGCAGAGGGTTACTCTTCCAGAAAAATGGCCATCTGAGGGTTGAGGCCTACTCAGACTCAAGTTACGCGGATGACAAAGGCGATCGTAAATCCACGTCAGGTTTTTGTACCTTTGTTGGAGGTAATCTCGTGAGTTGGAAGAGCAAGAAACAGTCTGTTGTTTCCAGATCCAGTGCCGAAGCAGAATACCGGAGTATGGCGTCAACTACGTGTGAGTTAAAGTGGTTGCGGGCTCTCATGCTTGACCTGGGCGAGGTATATGATTGTCCTCTCCCTATGTTCTGTGACAACAAGGCCGCTATACACATATCCAGAAATCCGGTCTTCCATGAGAGAGTGAAGCATATAGAGGTTGACTGTCACTTCATTCGGGAGGAGATTTTGAAGAATCAGATTTGTACTCCTTTTGTCACCTCTGACAAGGAGTTGGCAGATATCTTCATCAAGCCGGTTTCTACTTCCTTCTTCCGCATTTGTGACAAGCTGGGCATGATTGATATCTATGCTCCAGCTTGAGGGGGAGTGTTGAAGTATTAGACCGGGCGGCTTGGAGGTCTGATCCAGCTGTTTGTTGACCGAGCGGCTTAGCGGTCTGATCCAGCGGTTTGTAGACCGGGCGGTCTGTCGGTCTACCTCTGCGGTTTGTTCTATCCTGCTGGAGTTGCCGAGCGGTTAGCCCATCTGTCTAACCGCGCGGCCTATGCGGTCTCCATTATTCTAGCCGCTCAGTACTGTAAATGTTTAGTCCCACATTGTTTGTATACTCTCTTTCTTATCTCCTCCATTCTATATAAGGGAGGCCATACCTTTGTAAATGATATCTTTTTTGGATAATAAAATTTCAATTATTCAAAAGTTTGTTCGCTTGTTCGCTTCTTTTCGCTTCTTGTTCTCTACTTTCTAACAGCCAACAACCAAACTCCGTTGTTCTGGAAGAATATTTGTAGCACTAAAAGGGAATCCATGTAATTTTACCTCTGGACCCCACTGGGCGAGTGGTCCAAGGGGGCACCACTCGCCAAAAGGGGCGAGTGCTGGGGAAGCCAGACACTCGCCTCTGCGGTATCCCCACTTTGGATGAATGTAAGATCTAAAGGCCACTCACTTAGCGCTAGCAAGACCTTTCATGCCTTTTCGGGTGAGAACCCCCTTGTCTTCCATGGGCGAGAGCCTTTTTTCCATCCCTAGGAGAAAGCTATTCAGGAAGGGTATCGCTCGCCTTCCTAAGCCAAGATCAGAAGGTATCCACAGCACTCGCCTCACTCAATGCCAAGGAACTGAAAGCATCGAGAGTACAAGCTTCACTCAATGCCTAGGGTGGGAGGGGTCGAGAGCGCAAGCTTCACATCAATGCTAAATGCGGAAGGCGTTGACAACGCAAGCTTCACTCCACGCTAAGGGCGGAAGGGGTCCGTCTCGGTGCTTTGAACCCTCTTGCTACTGAAGACCTCACAAAGAACTAATCCTGGTGGGGCAACCCACTCATAAAATACGAGGTTGTACACAATCTCCACTCTTTACGAGCTTCCACAAAGGTCGGAAAGAATCATCCAACCCCAAGTATTTTATGAATGCTTGTTGACCTGGAATGAAATCTTTTATGGGTCCCTCCATGGTTCTATAAATACCATAGGACGACCCTGGAGTTGATGTACCTGTTTGTTCCTGAATCGCCCCTCGAGCTCTCGCCCTTCATCATTATATACAAATGACTATCAGAGCGACCCCTCTTACAGGAGCTGATAGACCATCTCGCGGCGGCATAGGAGAAGGCTAGCTCCAAGGCCTCTAAATACGCTCCATGGTTGTCTTCCAGGAGGCCGGCCAATTTACCCTATTGTCCAAGAAGGGCAAAAATGATTTGGCGACACCTGGAGGTGGAAGAAAATGCCTCTCTGACACCGAATCCTAGCCGCGAGAACCCTGCCGCTATTGTGGAGGTACTTTAGTTGCCACTAGTATACCTCTTTTAAGCTCTTTTTGACTTTGAATTCTAGATCCCTTCACAGGTGGTTTTGCCGGAGAGCAAAGCAGCTGCTCGGCCGACAAATGCTGAGACCTTCCTGCTCACTGAAGGGTGCGAGCAGCCGGCTCCGGAGACTTCCCTCAGGATACCGGTGCCGAGACCGCAGCAACCCCAGGTATGACTGACGGTTGTCTTTTCATATCCATTCCATCGACTAAACTCTTTCTTATACTTTTTTTCCTTTTTAGCTCCTTTTGGGACCACGGGCTTGGTCAGCCCAGTGCCACAGACCCCAGCTACCGAGATCCCCAAAGAACCGGCGTCAGACTCTCGCCCCTTGACTAGGAAGTCTCCGAAAATTCCCCTTCCCGCCGAAACCCACCTGTCGGCGCAAACGCCAACTCGTCCAGGATGGGGAAAACTGGTCACGACCTATATACGTGATCCTTTGAGGGAAGACCCGGTCCTTCCTGCCAGGCTCCAGGCGGGAGCTCCATTCCAACTCCAGGTAAACCTCCGGTCCTCCCCTTCTCGCATGAACATTTTAATAATGACTCCAGCTTCTTGCTATGTTACTAGGATACTTCAGCGAGGGCACATAAGGTTGGTGATGATAAGTTCTCGCCCCGCCTTCCCCGAGTGATCTCGCCACCTTCCTTGGGGATCTCGAAGATGCCGAGACATTCAAGGACCGAACGGTGGAGGTGCTGGCCAAGTTGATTTGGACGCAGCTAGATGACTCTCGCAGGGCCGATGCATTCCAGCCAGCGACGAAGCGGCGGCTAGGGGTCCTTGAGCGAGACTATGCACACTTGGTTGGGGAAATGGAGCAGCAAGGTGGCGGATGTGCGGAGACCTATCCAGGCTGGTATATCACATGGGCTCGGGACCAAATGCGCTTGGTCAATCAGGAGCTGACGGCCGTGAGTGCCTACCATTATCCGCGAGTGCCCCCGCGGTCGGGTAGGCGAGGCCGAGGCCGCTGGCAGTGGATTCAATATTAGGCGCGAGGGTTCTTGCCTCCTATCCCTTTCAGCTTTCCATGTAGTTTGTAATAATAATAACATATATATTCTGCCCTCGCCCGA
This sequence comes from Platanthera guangdongensis, assembly GCA_039583875.1. NCBI lineage: Eukaryota > Viridiplantae > Streptophyta > Magnoliopsida > Asparagales > Orchidaceae > Platanthera > Platanthera guangdongensis. The sequence goes on from CM077156.1 coordinate 158,061,017, forward strand.
CAAGTGGCCTTTGTGTGTAATTAGACTGCTTTCGCTAGTTTTAATGTGTTTGCGCTGAATGCACTCGTTTTTCCCTTTTACATTTTTCGGTATGCCTTTCGCTTACCTAGGAACTGCCTGGAAGCTTTTTGTCATTCGCAGGTAAGGAACGGAAGCAGGGCCGGGTGGATTACGAGGCGTCAAAATATATTAAAAAATGTTATATACACCGCACCGCCTTCAGGAAAATGTCATGATTGTCGAGGTTTTCTATAAATAGGCCCAGTCACCAACCACATTTACTCCGTTAGATCCCTAGCCTCTTCTCCCCTCCACGTGCTTGCTTTCCGGAGCTCTTGCCTCCTGCGCAAGACATTCCTTCTCCCAACTCTCATGAAGATGTCGGGCGAGACCGATGGCAGAGACAAATGTGTGCATGGCTTCCTAGACCACGACATCCTCCCCTGTAACCTGACAGAGGAGGAATATGTCTCGGTGGTGGGCCACTACATCCCGTCAGGCTACGTCGCTCGTCGTCTGGAAAGCAACGATAAGCTGAATTTCCCACCGGAAGGGGAACTGGCCATTCCCTTGGAACAGTTTGAGGTTCGGTTTTGCCTTCCACTCTGGCCGGAATTGTGGCAGACCCTTCTCTATTTCGGGGTGGTCCCAGCACAGCTCAATCCAAATTATGTTGCGCTCCTGGTAGCTTTCGCATGCTACATGCGTGCAAAAAATATTGAGTTCAACCTCCTGGTATTCTGGAAGCTAATCAATTTCAGAGCTAAGGGTGGGATAGTTTTCTCCTCGGGACAGACGATCAAGACTATCGGTCTTGCTAACAAAAATCACAACTGGGCCCAGAAGTTTGTGTTTGTTGCCAGGGGTTTCGGCAACATACCCTTCTCACCAGCGCAATGAGGCAACCTATAGGCCTCCTGTACTTGGGGGCGAGAGGACGCCCTCATCACCTTCTTCGGGACCAAGAATTTTGATGTCAAGTTCTTGAGGTGGGACGTGGACCATCTACAACTCGTTCCCGTCGGGGTAGGTACCCTCTCGCCTACTATGTTATTTTTTACTGACACTGAAGCTAAACATTGGATCCTATGCAGGAGAGCGAGAGACTCCCATCTGACAGACCTACGATGAATCCGGGACTCTCGCCTGCGGCTTAGCACTTGCATAATCAGTGGCCTTAGCCTATCGGGATGAGCTATGGACCTCATCTCAGACAAGTGCCCGGAAGTGAAAGCCAGACGCTCCTCCTCCAGCTCCCTCTAAGAAGTCTAAGACACCTGCACAAGACAAGGACAAGTCTGTTGTCTAGACCCCTGTCAGGATCTCGCCGTGAGCTGGTTCGGCAGGCATTGCCGAGAGGATATTTGCCATTGCCAAGAAGGCCCCCGAGGGACCGGTGCCGAAAGGGCATCAGAACTTTGGGCTTGGCGAGAGGCATATGGACTATACCGGCCAGCCGCTTCTCTAGTGGGATCCCGAGGTCAACCGGGCATCCATCTCCACCCTCCTACTGACTCGGATTGAGCAGGACACTACCAGCGGCGAGGCCTATGCACTCGCCTTCGGGCTATACATCAGGGAAGACCCCAGCCTCTTCGATAAGGAGTCCACCAGGACCCTTGCGCATGAGACTGCCCGAGCCCAGATGCGCACCCTAGAGCTTGCGCACATGTCCTCCCGTCAGAGCCTTTATACTGAACGAAACCTGAACGAAGTTCAAAAGTCCTGGGAACTCATCGAGGCCAAGGCGGTATCCCTGCATGAGAAACTTTCTGCCGCCGAGGCGCTCCTTGATAGCAGATCGGTGCAAGGGGTAAGCTGATTTCTCGCTACCTTTTCATAGTATCTCCCTTCTCAGCTAACTTTCTCTTGATATTGTTTCGGAACTCTACGAATACCGAGATGCTCTGTGCATAGGTGGCAAGCCAAGAACACATGATCGCCAAGCAAAAGGTGGAGAATAAGCGCCTGCAGGAGACCCTTCTCCTACCGTCCCCGTGCGAGAAGGTCAAAAGTCACCAATACAGCAACCTTGAAATCGAGGTGATGATGCAAGAGAACTCCCATGGGGCGGCCAAGCACACCATCGAGGTGTTGCGGGGTGTCGGATTGCTGAACGAGAAGGGTGAAAGGCTGACGGCGCGCATCGTCCTTCCGTCTTTATACATTCCTATCGAAGTTCCCGTGGGCGAGGACAACCAGTAGGGCGAGGATGATTGGGACGCACTTTTGGGCTTAGAGTCCACCGGCGAGAAGTCCAGCGGTTCGTCTTGAAGGTTTTTTGGGAACCCTTTTTATTTTGTACTTGTATATATATGTTTTTGACACATGTAATGGGCGAGACCCATGTGTAATTGTACCCTTCTTATATATACATGATCTTTTTTGTGTTGTTCGTGTTTATTTTTAGTCTCTGAAGGATTTATTTCCGCCTTTCGCCCATTGTTATGTGTACATTCTTTCGCACACTCGTGCATGCCTTAGGCTCTTAGGTGGTGACCCTAGCGCTACTCACAAACCATTCTCGCGATATGCTATGAGAACTACGCAGAGAGACATGCCCGGAGGACTATACAGAGAGCTATGCCGAGAGAGCCACGCTGAGAACACGGCCGAGAGGGCTACGCGGTGTAGTATGCCGAGAGGACTAAGCGGCGTGGTATGCCAAGAGGGTTATACTGAAAATGGGGGCGAGAGGGATATGCATAGGGATGAATCGAGAGGGTTATGCTCTCTCAATGACCTTTCTTGGAGCAACTTCTCGAAGACTTCAACGTCTACCAATGGATCTGTTCGAGGTCTGGGAGATGCTCTCGAATGACATCCAGCCCTGCCAGCTAGTGGGAGCCTGGCAGCGGTATCTGCTCGGGGTCTGGGAGACGCTCTCGAATGACATCTAGCACTGCTAGCTAGTAGGAGCCTGACAGTGGGATCTACTCGGGGTCTGGGAGATGCTCTCGAGTGACATCCATCCCTGCAAACTAGTTGGGGCCTGACAGTTGGATCTGCTCGGGGTCTGGGAGAAGCTCTCGTCTGACATCTAGCCCTGCCATCTAGTGGGAGCCTGATAGTAGGATCTTCTCGGAGTCTAGGAGACGCTCTCGAGTGACATCCAGCCCTGCCAGCTAGTGGGAGCCTGACAGCGGGATCTTCTCAGGGTCTGGGGAGACTCTCTCGAGTGACATCCAACCCTGTCAGCTAGTGGGAGCCTGGAAGCAGAATATTCTCGGGGTCTGGTAGATGCTCTTGAGTGACATCCAGCCCTGTCAGCTAGTGGGAGCCTGGCATCAGGATCTGCTCGGGGTCTGGGAGATGCTTTCAAGTGACATCCAGCCCTCCCAGCTAGTGGGTGCCTGACTGCGGGATCTGCTCGGGGTCTGGGAGATACTCTTGAGTGACATCCAGCCCTGCCAGCTAGTGGGAGCCTGGCAGCGGGATCTACTCGGGGTCTGGGATACTCTCTCGAGTGACATACAGCCCTGCCAGCTAGTGAGAGCCTGGCAACGGGATCTTCTCGTGGTCTGGGAGATGCTCTCGAGTGACATCCAGTCATGTCAGCTAGTGGGAGCCTGGCAGTGGGATCTGCTCGAGGCGTGGGAGATGCCCTCGAGTGACATCTAGCCATGTCAGCTACTGGGAACCTGATAGCAGGATCTGCTCGAGGTATGGGAGACGCTCTCGAGTGACATACAACCCTGCCAGCTAGTGGGAGTCTGGCAGTGGGATCTGCTCGAGGTCTGGGAGACGCTCAAGAGTGACATCCATCCCTGCCAGCTAGTGAGATCTTGGCAGCGGGATCTTCTCGAGGTCTGAGGAGACTCTCTCGAGTGACATCTAGCCCTTCCAACTAGTGAGATCCTGGCATCAGGATGTTCTCGGGGTCTGGGAGACGCTCTCGAGTGATATCCATCCCTGCCAGCTAGCGGGAGCCTAGCAGCTGGATCTGCTCAAGGTCTGGGAGACACTCTCAAGTAACATCCAGCCCCGCCAGCTAGTGGGAGCCTGGCAGCAGGATCTGCTCGGGATCTGAGAGATGCTCTCGAGTGACATTCAGCCCTACCAGCTAGTGGGAGCCTGACAGCAGGATCTTCTCAGGGTTTGGGAGACGGTCTCGAGTGAAATCTAGCCCTGCCAGCTAGTGAGAGTCTGGCAGCGAGATCTTCTCGGGGTATGGGGAGACTCTCTCGAGTTACATCCAGCCTTGCCAGCTAGTGGGAGTCTAGCTGTAACACCCCCTATCCGTCGCATAGCATATAACAGTAGGTCCGATCGGGGCCCGACGCCATATACCACAGACAAACCAGGTGGTTACTCAATGGAAACCATCCAACTAATATCCAACGTCATACACAGAGTCATTCCAGCGGAAGCAATTTAAAGTTGCAAATTAAAGAACCCAGCACGAGCATGAATGTCCACTACTCAAACCAACAAGAATGAAATACAATACACAAGTACGATGGCCTTAAGGCCTTACATTTGTTTACTCATATTACATGTTTTGCAAACCTCGGCTCGCAGGCCGGTCACACATGAATGAAGCAAATAAACACTCAATATTTAGGCCTTCGAGGGCTGGCTCAGCAACTTGTGCTTTAGCCCGCTATTTACCACTTGGTCCTGCAACACCTGCAAGCAACAATCCACCACAATGGTGGCAAACAAAGGCAATGGTCAGCTATGCTGACCAAATTATAACGATCCCACCCCCAAACTCGGGGCGGCGATGCTCCTTCCCTGCACTTAATTAGCATAACCAAGCATTATATAGTAATAACACTACATCACAGGCGCAGGCACGCACGACCACACACCCCATGCTCTCAGGGCACATTCTCGGTGAACCCGGTCAAAACTGCGATCCCACCACCGCCACTTGGACGACACATCTCATGAGCATTTGAGTATTTGAGGCAAAAGTCATGACACTTGAAATCATCGATGGCCTAAGACCCGACCTCTATGCCCTCGGTAGGCCTCTAACACCGAACTACATATAGCAGGAACGGTTCCACTCAACCTGTTGCTCACTTCGCTATGACACTTAAAGTTATCGGCGCGGGTTAAGCTTCCCCAAAGCCCGCAAATCGAATGCACAATATCACATAAGCCAGTTATGTACAAGTTGGCTCCCAGGCCACCAAGATGGCAGAATCACGCATCTGCCCAGTTTTCAGGGTGCACCTCGAGGTTATTCCCCAAGGCTCCCTGCTGTAATCTACCGTGTAGAAAACCCGAAAAACAATCAATTGCACGGAGTCTTCTCCGATCATTTAAGCAATGCAATATCACCGATCCAGATCAACTTGTCTGGGTAGGCTTCACACATCATGTCTATGTCCGTTCTTGATTACGGACTCTACAAGTACACAGTGGGGACTATTCATGTCTACCCGAAGGAACGCCTCAACTCACCGCAAACTCGCGAGAGCGGGCTTCCTATACAAAGGAAACGAGGACTTCACATGTCCTAGGATGAGAATCGTTACCCTAGCATTTTTCCTTGGCGCCATGGAAATGTATGCGGATGGAAAGCACCGCAATCTCCTTGCCACCGTAGATCCGAAGTCGGCTCGCGATTTGGAGCTCCGAAACTCCGCCGGTAACCAGATCTAGTCTCCTTTCTCCTTCCTTACTCTCCCCTCTCTCTAGACTTTAGAAAGAGACTAAGTGAAAGAAATGAGGGATTTGAAACCCTATTCTCGGGTATATCCCAGTAGGAACAACCCCCAGCCATCGGATCCCAAAGTAAAGAAATGAATGACCATGATCCGGAGCTGAAAAGCAAAATCTGTGTTGAACATGACCTGTGACATGCCCGTGTCCAGGGCAGTGTTACCCATTCGCCGTCGAAACCGACGTGTCCCAAAAAGTACATGGGCACCCGACACGCCCGTGTTAGACCTGACACGCCCGTGTCATCCAGTACACATCCGTGTTCCCGGGCGTGTTCCCCCATCAACACAGGACCAACACCAACCCGAGACACACACGGGTCTTGGACAAACCCGTGTCCTATTTGACATGCCCGTGTCATACCCGAACACGCCTGGGCTCCAGGCCGTGTTCACTGTCTCGACACTTCGTCGAGCACAGTTCATCGACCACCCGACACGGCCAAGGACACGCCTGTGCCCTAGACTGTATTCCTTGCTCGACGATCGTTGACCCAAAATTTGTCGACCTCTCGACCAGATCGTCCACACGAGCTCGACATGCCCTGGGACATGCCCGTGTCCTAGGCCGTGTGCCCCTTGCCAAATCCCAAACTTGGCTCAAAACGCCTCCCGTCGCTCTTTTGAGTTTCGGGGCGTTACAACTCTCTCCCTATTAAAAGAATTTCGTCCTCGAAATTACATAAAGGAAAGATAAACATAAAACTTAAACTGTACATGAGTGAAACAACTCCGGGTACTCCTCAAGCATGGTCTGCTCTCGCTCCCAAGAGAGCTCTTCCTAACCGCAATTGTCCCAACGGACCTTGACCATCCTGATCTCTTTGTTTCGTAGCCACTTCACTTCTGAGTCCTCAATTCGAATGGGCTTGACCTTCGTTGTCAACCCATTATCGACCGACACTTGATCGACTGCAATAACTTATGAAGGCTCTTGCACCACCTTCCGCAACACTGATATATGGAATACATCGTGTAGACCACTAAGCTCCACTGAAAGGTTCAACTGATACGCTGCTTCGCCAATCCGCTTTAGAACCTCAAACGGTCCAAGGTACCTCGGGCTTAGATTCTTCAATCGCCGCACCCGCGAGACACCCTTGAACGGTTTGATCTTCAAGTACACCCAGTCGCCAACAGCGAAATCCACGTTCCTGTGCTTGGCATTATAGTACTTAGCCTGGCGGTCCTGAGTGATTAGCAACCTTTACCGAATAGTTTGCACCAACGAAGTAGCATCTTCCACCTCTTGGCGCTTGTACAACTTAGACTCACCCGTTTCCAACCAAGACAACGGCGTGCGACATCTTCTATCATAAATGGCCTCAAAAGGCGCCATTTGTATACTTGCCTGGTAGATATTGTCATACGCGAACTCCACCATGTATAGGTGGTCTTCCCACTGCTTTCCAAAGTCCAGGTCGCGCATGCGAAGCATGTCTTCCATTATACTATTGACTCTCTCGGTTTGCCCATCCGTCTGCGGATGAAAGGTCGTGCTAAAACTTAGATTTGTTCCCAACATCTGCTGCACCAGCCTCCAATCATTGGACGTGAACCGCCCATCTCGGTCACTCACGATGTTGCGGGACATGCCGTGAAGCCGTACTATGTTATCCATATATAACTTTGCCAATTTCTCAACCGGATCATCCTTCCTATGCGGAATGAAGTGTGACACCTTCGTTAGACGATCTACGTGTAACAGCCCAACTTTTTCAGCAGGCAAAATTTTGGGTGACACGGCCTGGGACACGGGCGTGTCCTAGGGCGTGTCCTGCTCGGGTGCGGAGTCGTGCTGAGATCGACGAAAGTCGTTCGACGAAAAGTGTTTGGGTGGTCACGCCCTGGAACACGGGCGTGACAGAGGGCGTGTCTCGCTCGGGTTCGATGTCTGGTCGACGAAATACTGTGTTCAACGAATTGAGCTCGACGATTTAGCAAAGGCTTCGTGGGCTGGCAAATCGTCGAACGGAAATCGTCGACCGCGGAATCGTTGAATGGAGATCGTCAAACACTGGGCCAATCGTTGAGCGCTGGGCCAATTCGACGATCGCTGCCCGATCATCGAACGAATATCGTCGAACGCGCTGATCATCGAGCGAAAATCATCGAACGTGCGGAATCGTCGAACGGAAATCGTCGAACGCGCTGTTTGACGATCGCTGGCAGGCTCGACGATCGCTGGTGAGCTCGACGATCGCTGCCTAATCGTCGAACACAGATCGTCGAGCGTAGATCTGTGTCACGGGCGTGACTTTGGGCGTGTCCCATGACGGTGACCTGTTTTGGGGGATAAGGCGGGTTGAGCACTGCTTTGAGTACACGGCCTGTGATACGGGCATGTCACAGGGCATGTCGGACGCAAAAATCGGTTTTCCCGATTTTTCGTAGCCGTCCATTTTTCTCAGCTTGGATCCAAGGGCTGAGCTTCTTTACTGCTTCCTTAAGGCCGAAAACGGAGAACGTATTCTCATTTTTGTTATTGTCTTCATCTTTCTACAAGTTTAGAGAGAGAAAAGGGAGAGGAAGGAGGAGGAAGAAGAAGAAGGGCTGCTTGCTGGTGGAGCTTGAGAGGGTCAAGCTAAGATCCGAGGCCATTTTGGCGGAGGAAAAGCTCTTCCGAGCCAGCTAGGAACTTCATGGCACCAAAGTGGTCTTTAAGGGTAACGAATTTTCTTCCTAGCCATGTGAAGGCTTCCTTTTTGGCGTATGTTTGTGATTCCTCCACCAAGAGGTGGCTGATTTTGGGAGTCTTTTGGGTGATTCATGGAATCCCCTTTTGTTGGCATATAGATCCGGAAATGGAGTACGGAATAGGCATGCTGTGTGAAGCCAATCTGGACAGGTTGGTCTGGATTGGTGATGTTGCATACGAATCAGAGAAGACTCCGTGATAAACGTGTAGTTTAAGGAGTCAACGGGTTATGCCTGTGAAGGGTAGTAGCAGGAAGTACTGGAGTGGTAGTTCAGGAAAATATCCGTGTTATGCTTGTGCTATTGTGTCGTCCCTGTCAATGAGTAACAGGAAGTACCGGTGGGACCAGGAAAGGCCCTTTGTGATGCTTAATGTCGTAGGTGGTACCTGTGAAGAGAGTAGCAGGAAGTACTGGTGTCCCAGGAAAGACCCCTGACATTTGTGATATGGCGGTGTCGTACCTGTGAACGCGTAACAGGAAATACTGGTGTGCCCAGGAAAGACCCGCTAATGTTGTGAGATGAATGGGTGTAATGAAATACCCAGGCTTGAATGCCAAGAACAGGATTGGTGAGACCGACCCACGCCTTTGATTAAGCCACGAGTACGCCATACTCGGTGAAGGCAAGGCGATTTGAGAAACAGGGGGTGGAGGATCCGACCTGCGTTATGTCCATCCGATGTGGACCAGAAGGTGCGGTCTGTTGGAGCGCATAGCGAGAGTCTTAGGACTGCATGTCATGATACAATGGGGGGCTACGGGCCATCCCGGTGTTTTAAGACTAGAACTCTGGCTGCATGCCATGGAGTAAATGCTCAAGAGAGAGTTGCCGTTGGGTTGTGGCACTGATACGGTGGTGGGCAACTAATTTTCTAGTACACCAAGAATGTGCCCTGAGTGCACAGACCGTTAGGATGGGTGGCTGATGGTTGTGATGACATGTGTGCATGAAAGCACATTATATGAGATATATTGTCATGCTTGTGATATGATATGCCTGTAGGGAAGATTACCGCTGCCCCGAGAAAAGGGGTAGGGTCGTTATAATTTGGTCAGCTGAATGCTGACCGTTGCTTCTATTTGCCACTGTTGGGTGGATTGTCCCTGTACAAGTGTTGGAGAGCCAAGCGGGACACATAAAGGTTGATGTCCCTGTACAAGTGTCGGCCATTCTTTTCTGGTTTTGGGATCTAACGATTCAGGCCATCTCTTGGGAAGTTAAGTCCGATTTTAGGGTTGGAAACCCTCATTGTTTTCCAAGTCTTCTCTTTCAAAGTTCTAAAGAGAAGCTAGAGCAAGGAGGAAGGAGAAGAAGGTCTTGGGCTGTAGGAAGGGTTTCGGTGCTCCAAATCGCGAACTGAGTCCAGATCCGTCGAGCTTAGAGCGTTGCAAAGGTTTTCATCCGGCTATTTTTCCATGGCAAGGAAGAGGAGTCAGAAGGTAACGACATCTCTCCTCTCGGTCTTTAGGATGCATGTTTTTAGCATCATTTTCTTCTAGATTTTGGGCACCAACCACTCGAATGAGGGATGTTTTGGTTGCCAAGGTTCAAGAGGAACCTCCGGGTTGATTGAGTCCGTCCCCGGCATATTTTTGCATTAGAGATCCGCTCCGCTAGTGGATTAGGCATGGTGGGTGAAGCCGTAGTCGCGACCGTTAGTACGACTCGGTGATGTTGCATACGAACTTAGGGATTTGTAGAGATTCCGTTGCGGCAAGATGTTGTTTGTGTTGTGGTGGTGAATTCCCTTTTTGTTGGAAAAGGTACGTGTAGTCGGAACCGGGCAAGGTTAGCTCCTCGTGGCGGTAGATGGTTTCCTTGAGGGACAAGGTTAGCTCCGTATGAGTTGGAGATGGTTTCCTTGGTGGACAAGGTTAGCTCCGCACGAGTTGGAGATGTTTTGCTTGGTGCGCGGGAACGCTGCAGTACAAATGAGGGATTATGGTGTTTATAGTCTTGGATTGTGATGTGCCAAGGCGTGGCTATGTCTCCGTGGTCGGCTGGCTATCCCGTGACATGTGCATCATGTGTGGAGAGTGTCCCGGCAAGACTAGTCCCCTTATGTGAGACTGACGAGAATGCCAAGCTCGGGGCAAGCCCGGGCAATGAGGCCATGAGCGGGTGGGGTCCAGCAAGGCTTCTTAGAATCGATCAGTCTGTGTTTGTTGGAATCCTGACATGAGACGTCAGAGCTTGCAGGCAAGCCCGGGGCTATGCCCACGAGCGGGTGGGGCCTTGGCAAGAATTCCTTGTGGCGGCCTGTGCGCCGTTTGAGGGAGTTGTGTCTCCCTCAGTGTTTGCGGCTTTATGCCAATGGGGAAATGTGAGTACCCAAATGATGTGATGTTGTGCTAGATGCATACGCAGTAGGGTGCCTTGGGTGAAGCCCGGTATTGCATTCATGTTGCATAGTAGGCCCTTTTTATTATATGCTCAACCAATAGAGAACATGTTTGATGATTGAGACATCCAAGCCTGTTTTAATGCTTTTCTGTTTATAGATATTTATATTGCATATGAAGTGCTGACTTGCAGGTTGGAGGGTTCCCCGGGGTCCGTTAGGGATGGCCGGGAGGAGATGTGTTGTTACACAGTTTGAGGTCAGCCTTTGCTGACCCACGTTACTAATAATTGTTACAGGGCAAGGATCGCATGCAGGAGCTAGCACGCCGGCCAGAAAGGCCTAAGCCCCATGAATTGTTTCCTCTTTTGTAGCGCTACATTTATAATGATGTATGTTTGAGACTCTTTTGTCCGGCTTGCATGCCGAGGTAGACTAGGAGTGCTATGCACATTCATGACTGTTATTTTCTTGAATTTGGACTTTTGTTGTAGGCCTTAAGGCCATTGTTGTAACTCTTTTGGTTAGTGGATAACTTCTAGTCGTGCTTTGTTTCCGCTATGATTGTGCTAGTGTTTTGAGTTTGGGTAGCTATATCATCTTATAATACTAAAGCTGTGGCATTCGTATGTTGTGGGGCCCCGGCCGGACCCATATTATACGGTCATTACAGGGGAGGTGTTACAATTTGGTATCAGAGGGAGGTTAGATTCAAGGTCAGTGCATAGAGAAGTTATCCATATAAGAGTAATGCGGGACCGTGAGTGTCCTTATGTTTTAGTCTTGAGATTGGAGACTAATCCCTTCTTTCTTGTTTTCCTGAAGAGTGCAAGCAACGAGGCGGGCACTTCAAGAGCAAGGGACGATCTCTCGGCGAGCAGTGCTACTGCTCCAGGCCTTTTGGGCACGGGTATAAACCCGGCCGACTTCTGCCGTATGCTTTCAGAAGCGATGGTGGCAGCCCAAGCAGCGGCTGCAGCCCAGGTAGCAACCCCTGCTACACCGGACACGGCGACGGCTGTGCCAGGCGGAGAAGCCAGGCGAGTGGAGCCGCTGGCAGAAAGGGTGGTGGTAGGACATGGAGACCGACACATGAAGTATTTCCTGAGTTTCCATCCCCCGTCTTTCAAGGGTGTTGGAACGCCAACGGATGCGGAGGATTGGTGGGTTCGTATTCAAGAACTTTTGAGGGAGGCGGAGACACCAGAGGAAAAGAAATATGAGTATGCGGCGTTCATGTTGGAAGGAGACGCCAAGTTGTGGTGGGTGAGCCTTAGCGGCCGCCAGTTCCCTGGACGCACCCCGTCAGTGGAGGAATTTGGGGACGCTTTTCTTAAGAGGTATATTCCAGTTTCTACGCGGTTGGCCCTGCAGAGGCAATTTCTGCATCTAATGCAGCGAGACAAGACGGTGGACGAATACGTGTAAGAGTTCACCCGTTTGGGTCGTTATGCGGGAACGACAATGGCGGATGATGTAGAGAGGGATAACCTCTTCTACCAAGGGTTGAGGGAGAATCTGAGACAACCCCTCATCTCCATGAAGAGGGCGAGATTTAATGAACTAGTTGAAGCCTCCAGGAGTTTGGAGAATGATCTGGAGCGAACCCAGTGTCGAAAGGGTTTTACTCCCAAGCATGGGGAAGGGAAGCCCTCACAATCTCATGTAAAGTCTGATGGGAGTAGGTGGAGGAGGAAGCCTCACACTTCCAGATCGGGTGAGAGGAGCAATTGGACGTCTGGGGGTTCTCACTCTAGGGGACCGCCGACGTGTTACAACTGCAGGAAGGTTGGGCACATAGCCCGTGCTTGTCAGCAAGGGGGAGTGGGGCAAGATACAAAGCAGGAGCAGTCTGTACGCTCGGGCCCCAGTGCTGCAGAGAAAGGAAAGATGGCGGAGTCGAGCGCTTCTCGGTTCCAACCGGTGCAACCAAGGGCTTACAACCTTGGACAACAAGAAGCGATCCGTCAAACCGATGTGGTGACAGGTATGAAGAAAATTTAAGTTTGCATTTGTGCTCCATACTTTTTAGACCCCTTTTGTGAGATGTCTTGTTGTAGGCTTCATGTTAGTTTCTGGATGCCCCGCTAGGGTATTGTTCGATACGGGAGCTTCACACTCTTTTCTTGCGGAGAGTTTCATCCGAAGGGTAGGAGTCGAGTCTTTCTCGGCGGACGCGGAACTGAAAGTGTGCATGCCCAATGGGTCATCTATGACCACCGGGGCTAAAGGGCGCATCTGTTGGGAGCTAGACGGAGTTGACTTCGTTTTCGAAGCAACAGTGTTGCCGTTAGTAGAGTTCGATGTCATTTTGGGTATGGACTGGCTTGCAGAGCAGCGCGCCAGCATTGATTGTTTATCCAAGGTAGTGACCCTAAAGAGTAAGGGGCAAGCGGGAGTCAAATTTGCGGGCCTTTGTGGAGTAGCCCATTCCCTAATTACGGCCATGCAAATGATGCGGGCGGTTAACCAGGGAGGTGTGGCTCTGGTAGCGTTGTTGGAGGTTTGTCTCTCCCAGCTATCTATTGAGGAAGTGCCTGTGGTGGCAGAGTTCAAGGATGTGTTTCCGGATGAACTTCCTGGAGCGCCTCCTCGGCGGGAGATCGACTTCTCGATCGAGTTAGTGTCGGAGGCTAGACCGGTGTCGCATCCTCCATTTAGGATGGCACCAAAGGAGTTGGCGGAACTTAAGGTACAGTTACAGGAACTGTTGGAGCAAGGGTATATTAGACCCAGTTCTTCACCGTGGAGCGCACCGGTGTTGTTTGTAAAGAAGAAAGACTGTAGCATGCGCCTATGCATAGACTACCGAGAGCTGAATAAATTGACCGTCAAGAATAAGTATCTGATCCCTCAGATAGACGATTTGTTCGACCAATTGGTGGGGTCAGTGGTATATTCGAAACTGGACTTGAAGTCAGGCTACTATCAACTGCGAATTCGAGATGAGGACATACCCAAAACTGCCTTTGGTACAAGGTATGGACACTTTGAGTTTACGGTGATGTCGTTCGGGTTGACGAACACACCATTGGTGTTCATGGATCTGATGAATCGAGTATTTCGGGATTACTTGGATTCGTTTGTGGTTGTCTTCATTGATGACATCTTGGTGTACTCCAAGTCTGAAGTGGAGCATGAGACCCACTTGAGAGTGGTCCTGCAAGTGTTGAGGGAGAACCAATTGTTTTGTAAAGTTCTCAAAGTGCGAGTTCTGGTTAGCCAAGGTGGCGTTTCTGGGCCACGTGATTAGTGGTGATGGGGTGGCAGTGGATTCAGCGAAAGTGGAAGCCATCAGAGATTGGCCGGTGTTGAGGACCGTGGCGGAAGTCAGAAGTTTTCTTGGACTAGCCGGGTATTATAGGAGATTCGTGGAGAATTTCTCGAAGATAGCTCTACCCCTCACCTCTCTCACTCGTAAAGACCATAAGTTTGAATGGACCCAAGAGTGCAGTCAAGCATTTGAGGCACTGAAGGAGAGGCTTATGATGGCTCCAATCCTAAGTTTACCGCAAGGGACCGATGGATTTCAGATTTTCAGTGACGCATCGGGATGCGGTTTGGGTTGCGTGTTGGTGCAACATGGCAAGGTGATAGCTTTTGGGTCTAGACAGCTGAAGTCTCATGAGAGGAATTACCCCGTCCATGACTTGGAATTGGCGGCGGTGATCTTCGCGTTGAAAATTTGGCGACACTATGTGTATGGCGCAAGGGTGGAGATCTTCACGGACCACAAAAGTCTGAAGTACCTTCTGGACCAAAAGGACTTGAACATGCGGCAACGCAGATGGGTTGAGTTTCTTGGAGACTACGAAGTGGCGATTCAGTATACGCCGGGTAAAGCCAATGTAGTGGCGGATGCCTTGAGTAGGAAGTACTCGGGGCAAGGAAATTGGATCGAAGCTCATGATGAGCGGTTGGTACGGGAATGGGAGTCCCTTGGATTGGAATGTGTTGCGAGAGGCGAGTCTAGCGTGGCTCGGTTGAACTGGATTGAAGTGCAAAACGACTTGTCCGATCGTATTCGGGAAGTGACTCAGTTGGATGGGGAGTTTCAACCTTTTGTGTTGGAAGCTCAAAAGGGCGAGAGCAGCGCCTGTGAGATGATTGGTGGAATCTTGAGAAAGGATGGAAGGGTTTGTGTACCGTAGTTTGGCAATCTCCGTGAGGAGTTGATGTTTGAGGCTCACTTCTCAAAGTACTCCATTCACCCGGGCAGTACAAATGTTAACCCAGAAATCGGCGATCCATCCCAAGGTGGACAGCTGGCTAATCGCGACCCTTGGATTCCCTCTTTTCGATCGCGATGAGCCCCAGCGTAGGCGGACAGTTTTCCCTATCCGCCTAGGTCTCCTAGCAATCGCATGCCCTACGGGACGGCGGGCTATTCCCATAGCTCCCCTCGCGGGACATGCGGTTGGGTTCGCTAATCATGCAGTACTTTTCCTTGCAGGAGTCCGCCAACAGCATTGCCAGGAGCGGCCTCCCATTTTCGCCCAAGGGGCGGTGGTCTCTAGCCGCCGTCCATCAAGGACGCCCACCCGGGGCGACCTCCCTGCTGCCCGTGGGGCGGCGGCCTCCTGCCGCCGTTCGCTGAGGCCGCCCGCCCAGGGCGGCCTCTGCCCGCCAGCCGGGCGGACTCCCCCCGGAGTCCGCCCAGGCCGCCCGCAAGGGGGCGGCCAGGCCAGCCGGGCGGACTCCCCCTGGAGTCCGCCCAGGCCGCCCGCTAGGGGGCGGCCTCTGCCCGTCTGCCGGGCGGACTCCCCCTGGAGTCCGCCCAGTCCGCCCGCTAGGGGGCGGACCCGGCTCCCTGCCGGGCGGACTCCCCCTGGAGTCCGCCCAGTCCGCCCGCTAGGGGGCGGACCCGGCTCTCTGCCGGGCGGACTCCCCCTGGAGTCCGCCCAGTCCGCCCGCTAGGGGGCGGACCCGGCTCTCTGCCGGGCGGACTCCCCCTGGAGTCCGCCCAGTCCGCCCGCTAGGGGGCGGACCCGGCTCTCTGCCGGGCGGACTCCCCCTGGAGTCCGCCCAGTCCGCCCGCTAGGGGGTGGACCCGGCTCCCTGCCGGGCGGACTCCCCCTGGAGTCCGCCCAGTCCGCCCGCTAGGGGGCGGACCCGGCTCTCTACCGGGCGGACTCCCCCTGGAGTCCGCCCCGTCCGCCCGCTAGGGGGCGGACCCGGCTCTCTGCCGGGCGGACTCCCCCTGGAGTCCGCCTAGTCCGCCCGCTAGGGGGCGGACCCGGCTCCCTGCCGGGCGGACTCCCCCTGGAGTCCGCCCAGTCCGCCCGCTAGGGGGCGGACCCGGTTCTCTGCCGGGCGGACTCCCCCTGGAGTCCGCCCAGTCCGCCCGCTAGGGGGCGGACCCGGCTCCCTGCCGGGCGGACTCCCCCTGGAGTCCGCCCCGTCCGCCCTCTAGGGGGCGGACCCGGCTCTCTGCCGGGCGGACTCCCCCTGGAGTCCGCCCAGGCCGCCCGCTAGGGGGCGGCCCCGGCACCCTGCCGGGCGGACTCCACCCTGGAGTCCGCCCAGGCCGCCCGCTAGGGGGCGGCCCCGGCGCCCTGCCGGGCGGACTCCACCCTGGAGTCCGCCCAGGCCGCCCGCTAGGGGGCGGCCGCCGGCCTGCCGGGCGGACTCCTCCCGGAGTCCGCCCAGTCCGCCCGCTAGGGGGCGGACCCCAGTTCTCTCCAGGGCCTTCTGCCGCTCGCTTCATCAGTTAAGGTGCGGACGCAAAATCTCTGTCTGCGGAGTCCGCGCAGGTCGTCATGCTGATGTCACTGGGCCCCGCTTCTAGAAGAACTTCCCTGGGCCTATAAATAGCCCATGGTGCCTCTCATTCTGCATGAGTGGATCATCCAGAAGCTGAAGACAAGTCTTGCCAGCAGACCCTGCGGACTCCGTTTCCCAGTCCGCGCAGTCCGTCGTCGCCTCTTCCAGCAAGCTCTGTGGACTCAGTTTTCTGTCCGCGCAGCTCTCCAGCAGCTCCTCAGCAGACTCTGCAGACTCAGTTTCTCAGTCCTCCAGCAGCTGGCAGACTATTTTACTTAGTCTCTGGCAGCTTCTCCTCTGCTTTCTGGCACTTTCTTCTCTCTTAGCCGCCAGCTTCTCCTTGTACCCTTTAAGTGATTTTGTTGTAAAGGTGTACTTGTAAGCTTGTAATCTCTAGCTATTAATAAAAGGAAAGCCCGTCGCAGGAGTGGCATTTAGGCCGCGGCGGGCGAAGTGTGTTGTTGCCACTGCTAGCGGCCCCCTTTTTGGCTCCTCTGCTCAGCAAGCCTTGCTCCTCTGCTCAGCAAGCCTTGCTCCTCTGCTCAGCAAGCCTTGCTCCTCTGCTCAGCAAGCCTTGCTCCTCTGCTCAGCAAGCCTTGCTCCTCTGCTCAGCAAGCCTTGCTCCTCTGCTCAGCAAGCCTTGCTCCTCTGCTCAGCAAGCCTTGCTCCTCTGCTCAGCAAGCCTTGCTCCTCTGCTCAGCAGACTTCTTCTCAGCTCAGCTCTCCTCGGCTTCCAACCTGCAAGTACAACCATCCCCTTAGCCGTCTGCTCGACAGCTCCTGGTCAACCTCCCTCTCCTCTCTTGATCAACCTGCTCTGTTGATCAAGCTTCTCTCCTCTATCCCCGCAACCCTCTTTGACAAGCCGTTTGCTCCTCTCTCGAGCACTCAGAGGCTTCCTTCCGTCCCTCTTCTCCTCCTCTCCAAGCTGTGAGACCGAACACCCCCTCCGTGTTAGCTGGCTGGTGCCCCGCGACGTTTCCGCGCATCAACAACAAAGATGTACTTGGATATGAAGAAATCCTTTTGGTGGCCGGGGTTGAAGCGAGATGTAGCTTTGTATGTAAATCGTTGCCAAACATGTGCCTTGGTGAAGGTTGAATGTCAGAAATCGGGCGGGTTCCTGAAGCCCCTTCCAATTCCTGAGTGGAAATTTGATGACATCTCCATGGACTTTGTGCATGGTTTGCCTAGATCGCAGCATGGTAATGATGCTATTTGGGTGATCGTGGATCGCCTAACCAAGGTGGCTCACTTCATCCCAAATCGGAAAGAGGACAGCGTAGAGAAGCTGGTGGAGTTGTATGTTCGCAACATTGTGCGACTGCACGGAATTCGTAAAAGCATAGTCAGCGATCGCGATGGACGGTTTACGTCCAAGGACTGGAGATTGGTTCAGAAGAGCTTGGGCACGAACCTAAAGTTCAGTACAGCGTTCCATCCTCAAACTGATGGGCAAACTGAAAGAACGAACCGTACTATGGAGGATATGTTGAGGATGTGCGTTCTTGATTTTGGCAAGAGGTGGGAGGATCACCTCTTCATGGTAGAATTCGCATACAACAATAGTTTTCAAGCAAGCATAAAAATGGCGCCATAAGAAGCTTTGTATGGGAGGCGGTGTCGAACGCCAATGTCTTGGGCAGAGGCGAGAGACACCAAACCTTTGGGAAAGGATGTGGTAGTTGACGCTTGTGAGTTGGTAAGGACCATCCAAGAGCGTATGAAGGTGGCGCAAGACAGGCAAGCAAAATATTTTAATGCTCGTCACCGGAAGTTGGAATTTGCAGTTGGTGATTGGGTTTATCTGAAGGTCAAGCCGTTCAAAGGCGTCTCGCGGATTCGCCGACTCAAGAAGTTGAGTCCAAGGTCTTTGGGGCCTTTTGACTTTGTTGAGCGGGTAGGAGAAGCAGTCTATCGGTTGGCGTTGACCGCAGATTTGAGTGGATTACATGACGTGTTCCACATCTCCGTTTTGAGGAAGGCCTTGGTGGAGGCTAGCGTAGTAATTGAGCCGGCATCGGTGCCGATTGAGGAAGACTTGAGAACGCGAGTCCTCCCAATTGCTATAGAGAATTCAGAGACTCGGCAGTTGCAAAATAAAGAAGTTAAACTCGTGAAAGTTCGATGGAACAACTGCGGTCGTGAGGAGTTCTCTTGGGAGCGAGAACAGGCCATGCTAGAAGACTATCCAGAACTCTTTTTGTCAGGTACAATTTAAGTTTTGTACCTCTTTTGTTTTGAAATTTCGGGACGAAATTCTGTTAAGTGGGGGAGAGTTGTAACACCCCAGTTTTGCAAGAGAGTCAGTGTGCAGTTCTGGAAAACTTTTGGGTTTCTGGCAGGAGGCACACGGCCTGCGACACGGGCGTGTCACAGGGCGTGTCAAGGCCGTGTGGACACTCGGCCCAAGTGTCGACACTTTCGCTCGACAAAGTGTCGAGAGTAGGGCACACGGCCTGCGACACGGGCGTGTCGTAGGGCGTGTCGAGGCCGTGTCGACACTCGGCCCAAGTGTCGACACTTTCGCTCGACAAAGTGTCGAGAGTGGGGCACACGACCTGCGATACGGGTGTGTCGCAGGGCGTGTCGAGGCCGTGTCGACACTTGGCCCAAGTGTCGACACTTTCACTCGACAGCGTGTCGAGACTGGGGCACACGGCCTGTGACACGGGCGTGTCACAGGGCGTGTCCCGCTTGGTCGACGATCTTCGCTCGACGTTTTTCCGTGGTGTCGACACAAAGCCTGTCGACGGGTGTCGAGACTTAGCACACGGCTTGGGACACGGGCGTGTCCCAGGCTGTGTCACCTCTCGGGTTGGTTTCGGGGCCGTGTCGTTGGAGGCACACGGTCGGCCACACGGCCGTGTCACTGGGGACACGGGCGTGTCAGATTGAACACGGGCGTGTCGGATGCCCGTGTGCGGTTCCAGGCACGTCGATTTGAGACGGCGAATGAGGCACACGGCCCTGGATACGGGCGTGTGCCAGGCCGTGTTCGGCCCAGATTTTCTATTTTCCAGGCGAATCGTGGCCATTCTTTTCTGGTTTTGGGATCTAACGGTTCAGTCCATCTCTTGGGAAGTTAAGTCCGATTTTAGGGTTGGAAACCCTCATTGTTTTCCAAGTCTTCTCTTTCAAAGTTCTAAAGAGAAGCTAGAGCAAGGAGGAAGGAGAAGAAGGTCTTGGGCTGTAGGAAGTGTTTCAGTGCTCCAAATCGCGAACCGAGTCCAGATCCGTCGAGCTTAGAGCGTTGCGAAGGTTTTCATCCGACTATTTTTCCATGGCAAGGAAGAGGAGTCGGAAGGTAACGACATCTCTCCTCTCGGTCTTTAGGATGCATGTTTTTAGCATCGTTTTCTTCTAGATTTTGGGCACCAACCACTCGAATGAGGGATGTTTTGGTTGCCAAGGTTCAAGAGGAACCTCCGGGTTGATTGAGTCCGTCCCCGGCATATTTTTGCATTAGAGATCCGCTCCGCTAGTGGATTAGGCATGGTGGGTGAAGCCGTAGTCGCGACCGTTAGTCCGACTCGGTGATGTTGCATACGAACTTAGGGATTTGTAGAGATTCCGTTGCGGCAAGATGTCGTTTGTGTTGTGGTGGTGAATTCCCTTTTTGTTGGAAAAGGTACGTGTAGTCGGAACCGGGCAAGGTTAGCTCCTCGTGGCGGTAGATGGTTTCCTTGAGGGACAAGGTTAGCTCCGTATGAGTTGGAGATGGTTTCCTTGGTGGACAAGGTTAGCTCCGCATGAGTTGGAGATGGTTTCCTTGGTGCGCGGGAACGCTGCAGTACAAATGAGGGATTATGGTGTTTATAGTCTTGGATTGTGATGTGCCAAGGCATGGCTATGTCTCCGTGGTCGGCTGGCTATCCCGTGACATGTGCGTCATGTGTGGAGAGTGTCCCGGCGAGACTAGTCCCCTTCTGTGAGACTGACGAGAATGCCAAGCTCGGGGCAAGCCCGGGCAATGAGGCCATGAGCGGGTGGGGTCCAGCAAGGCTTCTTAGAATCAGTCAGTCTGTGTTTGTTGGAATCCTGACATGAGACGTCAGAGCTTGCAGGCAAGCCCGGGGCTATGCCCACGAGTGGGTGGGGCCTTGGCAAGAATTCCTTATGGCGGCCTGTGCGCCGTTTGAGGGAGTTGTGTCTCCCTCAGTGTTTGCGGCTTTATGCCAATGGGGAAATGTGAGTACCCAAATGATGTGATGTTGTGCTAGATGCATACGCAGTAGGGTGCCTTGGGTGAAGCCCGGGTGTTGCATTCATGTTGCATAGTAGGCCCTTTTTATTATATGCTCAACCAATAGAGAACATGTTTGATGATTGAGACATCCAAGCCTGTTTTAATGCTTTTCTGTTTATAGATATTTATATTGCATATGAAGTGCTGACTTGCAGGTTGGAGGGTTCCCCGGGGTCCGTTAGGGACGGCTGGGAGGAGATGTGTTGTTACACAGTTTGAGGTCAGCCTTTGCTGACCCACGTTACTAATAATTTTTACAGGGCAAGGATCGCATGCAGGAGCTAGCACGCCGGCCAGAAAGGCCTAAGCCCCATGAATTGTTTCCTCTTTTGTAGCGCTACATTTATAATGATGTATGTTTGAGACTCTTTTCTCCGGCTTGCATGCCGAGGTAGACTAGGAGTGCTATGCACATTCATGACTGTTATTTTCTTGAATTGGGACTTTTGTTGTAGGCCTTAAGGCCATTGTTGTAACTCTTTTGGTTAGTGGATAACTTCTAGTCGTGCTTTGTTTTCGTTGTGATTGTACTAGTGTTTTGAGTTTGGGTAGCTATATCATCTTATAATACTAAAGCTGTGGCGTTCGTATGTTGTGGGGCCCCGGCCGGACCCATATTATACAGTCATTACAGGGGAGGTGTTACATGTTGCTAGCCCTCGATGGCTATTTGGAATAATGTTATGTTTTCTTTTAATGTGGCCGGCCTGCATTCCAATGTTTAGGCCACCGTTTGAAAGCCTTGTAAGACCATAAGGCCAACGATGTTTACATGTTGTAAGACATTCCTATATGCTATAAAATGTGGAGTTTTATCTGTTGGACATTCAAATGAGGAGTTCAAGTGTATAGGCTTCCGCTAGAATGCAATGTGTTAAGGTGCACTGCGCTACTCTGGTATCATCTCGTACCTTCACCGCCTGTTTTGTGATATATGCTGTGGGGCCCCGGCCGGACCTTCTAGGATATACCATATGAACGGATGGGGTTGTTACATTTTTGGTATCAGCTGTTTCGGTCTTTTACTCTCGAAGTCATGGTTGACTTCTTTTATGGGGTGACGAGCACGTGTCTGTGCAAACCACGTTTATACGATTGAACTCCTGAATGTCCATGATAGGAATGCAAATTTTTGTGTTTGAGGAACCTGCGTGTTCCTATTTTGTGTTGTTTGCTTGTGTAAGGCCGCTAATGTGTGTGTCTTGTCCACCTTTAGGTGATACGGAGTGGAGCTGGGCAGTCAGAGACCCAGCATTCTGATGAAAGTACGGCACAAGCCGCAGTGCCTACACCTCCACCGTCTGCGGAACATGTGCGTTTAGTTGCTGAGGCTTTGTTTGTCATGATGCAAGGCCAGCCACTTAGGCAGGAACAACCGGCTGTGAGGCCAGAACAGGTGGCGACAAGGCCTGAACCTGTCGTGGATGTGGCTCCTCGAGCGGCTGAGAAGCAATTGACGCGGTTTATGAGTTTCCATCCGCCTATATTTTCGGGAGCAGGAACTCCTACGCGGGCTGAGGATTGGCTATCGCGCGTCAAGCGAATCATGACGACGATTGGATCGGAGGAACATCAGAAAAGTCACCTTAGCTACCTTCCTGCTTGAAGGAGAAGCTAGATTGTGGTGGGACGAGATGGAGATACATCACTTAGCGGGTCGTCCCTTAACACAAGTATCCATGGAAGAATTCTCCCGACTCTTCCTAGCGAAGCACCTCCCGACGGCTAAACGGATAGCCATGGAAAATGAATTCCAACGGCTAACGCAAGGTGATGACAATGTTGACGCGTACCTGCATGAGTTTACACGCTTGGGGCGGTATGCGGGTTCTATTTTTGTTGATGAGCAGAGGAAGACAAATAGGTTCTACGAAGGACTGCGGGACGAGCTGAGGTTCCTGCTTTCTAGTTCTGTGAACCAAGGCTTCCAGGCGTTGGTCGCACTGCGAGTGCGCTGGAAAACGATATGAAGAGGGTGCACGGGAAGAGGGCTTTGGATGTGACGCAACCAGAATGGAAGGTGCCCCGACCTGGGAAACCATTTGATAAAACGAAATGGGGCAAGAAGTCCAAGACAAGTGGGCATGCTCCTTCATCAGTTGCATCGGGAGCAACGTCGGGGGCTACCTCAAGGCCGGATACTCGTACATGCTTTAATTGTGGACGGGTGGGGCATATAGCTCGAGGATGAAGGGTGCCGCCAAAGAATGAAAAGAAGGCGGGATCGTCATATGCGAAGAAGGGCAAGGTAGTAGTGGACTCCTCTGCCTCGCAGGCGGAGCCCCGAGTCTACAATCTTGGCCTGCAGGAGGCCATCAAGCAGAGTGACGTCGTCACAGGTATGAGTTTAGTTTGGCATATTATATTGCTTGTATGCTTTGCTTAGTGACTATGTGTTTGTGGTTTGTGTGTGTGACATGATTGTCACAGGTTTTGTGATGATTCGGGACACGCTGGCGCGAGCACTGTTTGATATGGGTGCGTCACATTCTTTTATGTCTAGAGAGTTCATAGCGCGGCTTGGGATACCTAGTCATACAAAGACAGATAACGTCGGAGTGGTGTTGCCAAATGGCTGTTGGATGCTCGCGGATCAAGCTTGCGATGTGGCGGTCCAAATAGGAAGTCGGGATTTCAGTTTGACTGCATCTGTATTGCCGATATCGGAATTCGACGTGAGTTTTTGTATGGATTGGCTTGCGGAGCAGCATGCCTTAATTGATTGTCAGTCCAAAGAAATCACATTGGGCCAGAATACCGAACAGGAGACAAAGTTCACGGGTATGCGCGGAGTGGGCGGGACGTTGATGTCTGCACTCCAAGTAGTCAAGGCTGTTCGAAAGGGTGCAGAGTGTTACTTCGCACTGATTCAGGCTGTTGAGCCTAAGGCCTGTGTGTGCGAGTTTCCGATTGTGTCAGAATTTACAGATGTGTTTCCCAAGGATCTCCCTAGGCTACCACCCCAGCGGGAGATTGACTTCACGATCGAGTTGGTGCCAGGTGCGAAACCTGTGGCCCACTCACCATATCGCATCGCGCCAAAGGAGATGGCTGAGTTGAAGGTCCAACTACAAGAATTGCTGGAGCAAGGTTATATACGCCCAAGCATGTCACCTTGGAGCGCGCCTGTGCTTTTTGTGAAGAAGAAAGACGGTGGGTTGTGGTTATGCATTGACTACCGTGAACTGAATAAGCTGACCGAGAAGAATAAATATCTGATACCTCGGATTGATGAGTTATTCGATCAGCTGGTGGGCTCGACCGTCTATTCGAAGTTGGACCTGAAGTCTGGTTATTACCGGTTGAGAATTCGAGAAGGTGACATTCCCAAAACCGCATTTGGAACGCGTTACAGGCACTGTGAGTTCGCAGTCATGTCATTTGGACTGTACAATGCGCCCTCGGTGTTTATGGATTTGATGCACCGTACGTTCTGAGAGTACTTGGATCTATTTTTGATCGTGTTCATTGATGACATCCTGGTGTACTCGAAGTCGAAAGCTGAACATGAGACACATTTGCAGTTGGTGTTGAACACATTGAGGTAAAATCAGCTCTATGCCAAGTTCTTGAAGTGCGAGTTTTGGCTATCGTCGGTGGCTTTTCTGGGCCATGTGGTGAGTGGAGCGGGCATTGCAGTGGATCCAGCGAAGATAAGGGCCATACAAGAGTGGCCATTGTTGTCTTCTGTGGCCGAGGTCAGGAGTTCCTTGGACTTGTGGGCTACTATCGAATATTTGTTGAGAATTTCTCGTCGATCGCTTTGCCATTAACCAAGCTGACAAGAAAAGATCAGAAGTTCGTTTGGACGCCAGAGTGCGTACGATCTTTTGAAGAGCTGAAGGTTCGGTTGACCACGGCGCTGGTGTTGTCTTCGCCAAGTGGGACCGATGGATTTGTTATTTATAGTGATGCCTCAGGGAGCGGCTTAGGCTGCGTTCTTCTGCAGAATGGAAAGGTAATTGCTTATGGCTCACGCCAGCTGAAGGTGCACGAACGAAATTATCTCGTCCATGACTTAGAATTAGAGGCGGTGATTTTTGCACTAAAGTTGTGGCGACAGTATCTTTATGGAGTGAAGGTGGAGATCTATACAGATCACAAGAGCTTAAAGTATCTATTGGAGCAGAAAGACTTGAACATGCGATAGCGAAGGTGGTTTGAGTTCCTTGGGGACTACACTTTCGAGATCCACTATACACCCGGGAAGGGAAACATAGTCGTGGATTCCATGAGTCGGAGAGCTCCGACCAGAGCGAGTTGGTTACAAAGGCATGATGAATGTCTCATCCAGGAGTTAGAAGCGTTAGAGATTTATTGTGTTGACAAAGAATTCTACCACCACTGCATGTCTGAACTGGACGGAGGTGCAATGTGACCTTGCAGACCAGATTCGACGAGCAACGAGGTTAGATGAAGATCTCTTACGCTATGTTAACGAGGGGCCAGAGGGCAAATTCTCCTGGAATGACGGTCTTTTGCAAAAAGAGGGTCGTTTGTGTGTCCCAAATGTGGGTAAATTGAGGGAAGAACTGATGTATGAAGCGCATTATACAAAGTAGTCCATTTACCCCAGGAGCACGAAGATGTTTCATGGTATGAAAAAGCTATTCTGGTGGCCAGGGATAAAGAAAGATGTTGCCCTCTATGTGGCCAAATGCCAAACATGTGTGATGGTGAAGGCGGAATGCCAAAAGCCGGGTGGTTATTTGAAGTCGTTGCCGATCCCAGAGTGGAAATTTGATGATATTTCCATGGATTTTGTGCACGGGTTGCTAAGATCTCAGTGAGGAAATGATTCCATCTGGGTGATTGTTGACCAGCTAACTAAAGTGGCACATTTTCTCCCGAACAGGCGGGATGATTCGGTCGAAAGTTTGGCAAAATTATATGTTGACCAGATTGTGCGGCTTCACGGTGTTCCTCGGAGCATCGTAAGTGATCTAGATGGACGATTCACGTCAAATGACTGGAGGCTAGTTCACTGACTGTTGGGCACGAAGTTGACCTTCATTACGGCCTTTCATCCCCAAACAGATGGCCAAACTGAACGTACCAACAGAACGATCGAGGACATGCTCTGGATGTGCCCCCTCGACTTCGGAAAGAGCTGGGAAGATCATCTCTACATGGTGGAGTTTGCATATAATAACAGCTACCAGGCAAGCAATGGGATGACACCATATGAAGCGTTATATTGAAGAAAGTCTCGTACTCCCTTGGCTTGGGTAAAAGCGGGCGAAGCTCGAGTTTATAAACATAATGAAGTAGATGAAGCAAACTCAACCATTCAGACTATTCGAGAGAGACTACTCATTGCTCAAGATCGTCAAGCGAAGTACTACAACGCCAAGCACCGGAATGTGGAGTTCGCGGTTGGCGATTGGGTCTACTTGAAGATCAAGCCCTTCAAAGGTGTCTCCAGGATTCGACGTTTGAAAAAGTTGAGTCCAAGATATTTGGATCCATTTGAAGTGGTTGAGTGAGTTGGAGAAGCGGCATATCAGCTAGCTCTTTCGACAGACTTGGGTGGATTACATGCTGTGTTTCACATCTCGGTGCTTCGGAAGGCCGTTAAAGATCCAGCTCAAGTGATCACGGATTATCATGTGCTGGTGGAGTATGGGCTAATAGCGAGAGTTAGACCCATGCAAATCGAGGATCGAGCCGAGAAATAGTTGCGGAATAAGATGGTAGGAATGGTTAAAGTCCGGTGGGACAACTGCGGCCGTGAGGAACTTACATGGGAGCGAGAGTAACCCATGCGAGTGGAGTTTCCCGAGCTGTTTCTGTAATGGGTGGAGAGTGAACTATATGTTGTAATATGAGAATTTTAATGTTATAACCTTTTACTTGTTGGTTGCTAACCTCTATACTAATTTTGAGGATGAAATTTCTGGTAGGAGAGGAGGGTTGTAACAACCCAACTTTTTAGCAGGCAAAATTTTGGGTGACACGGCCTGGGACACGGGCGTGTCCAAGGGCGTGTCCTGCTAGGGTGCGGAGTCGTGCCGAGATCGACGAAAGTCGTTCGACAAAAAGTGTTTTGGTGGTCACGCCCTGGAACACGGGCATGACAGAGGGCGTGTCTCGCTCGAGTTCGGCGTCAGGTCGACGAAATGATGTGTTCAACGAATTGAGCTCGACGATTTAGCAAAGGCTTCGTGGGATGGCAAATCGTCGATCGGAAATCGTCGACCACGGAATCGTCGAACGGAGATCGTCAAACGCTGGGCCAATCGTCGAGCGCTGGGCCAATTCGACGATCGCTGCCCGATCGTCGAACGGATATCGTCGAACGCGCTGATCGTCGAGCGGAAATCGTCGAACGCACGGAATCATCAAATGGAAATCATCGAACGCACTGTTTGACGATCGCTGGTGAAAGAAATTGTACCTAATCACCTAGAGGGGGGGGGGGGTGAATAGGTGACCTTATCTTTTTAAACTTTTAGACAGATTATATCACAGATTTATAACTACTTAACTACTTCTTCACAACAATCAATCAGCAATCACATAATAAAGCATGCACACAGTGAACACACAGATTTATAGTGGTTCCCCAAGGTTTGGGTACATCCACTTTCCCCCTTCGCCTATCTAGTAGTGTACTAGATTTGGCCAAACTCCTCCACTATTCCTCAGATTCTCAGATCTTACACTCAGAACTCCAACCAGGTTCCTACAGCTCAGAGTGATCCCACTCCTACAACTCAGGCTCAACAGCCCTACCACTCAGTCTTCACAAAGACCTACACTCAGCCACAAGG
The DNA here is from genome assembly GCA_039583875.1 of Platanthera guangdongensis. Taxonomy (NCBI): domain Eukaryota; kingdom Viridiplantae; phylum Streptophyta; class Magnoliopsida; order Asparagales; family Orchidaceae; genus Platanthera; species Platanthera guangdongensis. The sequence continues at coordinate 158,088,518 of CM077156.1, forward strand.
CCTACACTCAGAGATATGAATCTCCTACACTTAGGCACACAGGCCCTACCACTCAGCCTTTATAATTGCAGGCTTACAACTCAGATCCCTAAGGATCCTACAAGAAATTAAGAATACAAAGTATATACCTACAACTCTGAATAAGAGAGAAGAGTTGACAGGTTTCTTGATGAGTTCTTGAATGAAATCTGCTGAGATCAACCTCACTTGGCTTTCTTCAAAGCTTCTTGAATGTAGAACACAATAGGGTTGATACTCTCTGTAGCTGATCTTCAACCACTGCAACTTAAGAATCAGAACTAGGTCTGAAACTTTCTTCACAGCCTGGTTCCAACAGCTGTCTTCTTGGAAGGAGCTCTCTCTCTCCAACTACTTAGATCTTCACTTGAAATGATTCTTCAATGAATTGCTAGATCTTTTTCTCTTTTTGAATCATCATCTTCTGTTGACAGAATAAGCCTATATATAGGCCTTCTTCATGGTGACCGGCTGATCCGGTTCCTAACAACTTTCTGACAACTCTGACAGTTGCAGTAGACCGGCTGGAATGGTAGCTGTCAAGTCATCCAATCACTTCTTGAAATATCTGTAACTGTCTGAAAGTGTCGAGACAGACTGTCTTTAAGTGTCGACACTTATAGACTAAGTGTCGACACAAGTAGACTAAGTGTCGACACTAGCCTTCAAGGTGTCGACACAACTCCTTGAGTTGTAGATTTTTCTTCTCGACACTGCTTCTTCAACATGTGTCGACACTGATATTGTGTGTCGACACAAGTCCTTGTTCTTCAGTACTTAGTTGAATTCTTGTGAGTGTCGACATAACTCCTTTATGTCGACAAATCTTCTTGTGTTGAACATTTTCAGTGTCGACACTTCTTCTTGGTGTCGACACATGCCTTCTGTGTTGATACCTTTGCTGAGTGTTGACACATCTCCTTTGTGTCGACACTTGTACTTAGAATTTTGTTGAACTTTACTGAGTGTCGACACAGCCTCCTAGTGTCGACACTTGTTCCATGTGTTGAGTCTTTTGTTGTGTGTCGACACATTCTTTATTATGTCGACACTTTCTTCATGTGTTGAGTCTTCTGCTGTGTGTCGACACATTCTTCATTATGTCGACACTTATACTTAGACTCTGCTGAAATTTGCTGAGTGTCGACACAGCCTCCAAGTGTCGACACTTTCTGATGTAGACAAAGTTCCTCTGGGTGTCGACACTGCTTCTAAGTGTCGACACTGCTTCACTGGACATTTCTTCATTGAGTGTCGACACAACTTGTATGTGTCGACACTTTCCTTCTGGTGTCGACTCTGCATCCCTGGTGTCAACACAATTACTCCAAGTGTCGACACTGCTTCTCTGGGTGTCGACACAAGTACTCCAAGTGTCGACACTGCTTATCTGTGTGTGTATACAAGTCTTCTTAAGTGTCGACACTTTCCTTATGGTTGTCGACACATGGACTTAGAAACTTTTCAGCTTTCCCTGTAAATACTTGACCTGCACAACTAAACTCAAAACACATCAAATACATTTTGATGTATATCATTGAGTAGGGTGAGGCTTCTTCAAATCAGGTACATTCATTCCAATGTACCCAACAATCTCCCCCTATTTGGATAAGTCATAACCCTTAGTCAATGATATACACCATATACAACAAAATCACAATATGATGTAAAACAGGATTATACAATCAGGGATAACATAAACATGTATTAAAACAAAACATGTATATACCAATATCTCAGAACAATTATGTAATAGAATTAACACACATCACATAGTTCTAAGAACTTCATCATTTTCATTATCCAAAAGTTTACAGAAGGTTTAATACAAGTGATTACACATGTAAACTAAAGATAAATTCTATTCTATTTCTGCTCAGCCTCCTTAATAACTATGCCCTTTCCAGATTGTATCTTTGCTTGTACTTGGGCTTCAGCATCTTCAGCAGCAGCAGGCTTCTTGCCTTTAAGATCCTTCTTCTTTAGCTCTTCAGCTTTGATCTTCTGCCTCTCAAAGTAATGATAAGGCTTGGGAAAGTACTTGCTAGGCTCCTGGGAAGTAGGAGGTAGCTTTCCCATCTTAGCCTTTCTTCTATACTGCACAATGGCTTCTTGTCTGTTCTTATGCTTCCTTCACTCCACATCAGAATACCATTTGCCTCTGTCCACAATATTATCCTTGGCAGCCTTCCATGCAGTCAGAATGATATTCCTGGAGGTGGGGCTCCACTGTTCAAAATCAGGCCTCAACTGTAACATCCCGCATTTTATTGGGCCACCAGAGCCTTAGTGGGCCCAATAAAAGTGGCCCGAACCCTACCCATGACCCGGTGGGAAATAACCCTAAGCGGGAAATAGAGCTAGAGAACTCTGAATTGAGTTCTGTCAGTTCCTGTGGCCTCGTATAGTCAATACGAGCGCATCGGAACTCGTTCAGTTGGACTCCGAGGTCTAACGACAATTTTACACATTTCGACCATTTTAGCGCGCTGCGACGCGCAAATTTCGGACTTTCGTCAAACGGACTCCGATTCAACCCCAGTCAGTGGCGTTAGACTCGTGTGGTCAATACGAAGTCAACGGAAGTCGTCCCGGTCAATTTCGATGACGATTGGTCAACCCGTGGTCAAATCAAGCATAGTTATGCACCGAAAAGCGTGCGCACACCAATTATGACACGACACCCGAACTTTGACCCGACCCCGACGACTTGGACCCACTTTGACTTTGACCAGCAAGGGGGACCCAACCTAGGGTTGACTTGGTCAAACCCTCATAAAAATCCACTTTTTGGATTTTTCTCCAAGTGAGGGGCCCACCTCCTCTCCAAAGAAGGATGGCCCATGCCCCCCTCACTCTCCATGGGCCCCAACCAGCAAGCCTCCCAAAGCTCAAGTGGAGGCCCACCCACTTTTTCTTTTCTCCCACTCTCCCCCTCTCTTTCTTCACCATGAAGGCCCAAGCTTCAAGCCCATAAAGGGCCCATCCATTTTCCCCACATGGGGGAAAATGGGAGACTTCCAGCTGTCATTAGACAGCTGGAGGGTGGAGATTAATCCCTCCCTAAGGAGGGATTAGTCCCACACCACCCAAAGGGAGGGAACTCTCCCTCCCCCTCCATATAAAAGGACCTCCCCTCCCCTAATCCTCCACACACCTCTCAGAGAAGCTCTCTCCCCCTTCTCCCCCCTCTGCCGGAGCTCAGGTGGCCGGAAAAAGCCAAGCCGGAGCTCCTCCTCCCCTCCTCCACCACCTTGAGCCATGTCCGACCAAGCCGGCCCCTCCCGAGCCCACCAAACTCAGGTGGAAGCTTTCTCCCTCCTCCTTCTCCATTTTGGACATCTTGCATGGCACTCCCGGCGGCCGGAGCGCCGCCTCCGTTCTTCCCCTCCTCTCCCGATAAAAAAAAATAATAATAAATGGCCCCGGCGGCGGCCGGCGGCGGAAGGCTGCCGGACCACCGCCGGAGGGAGCGCCCCCCACCGGCTGGTTGGCCGGTGGTGGAGACTCGGCCGGCCGGTGGCCGGCCGACGGCGGAAAAGCCCCGTAAGGACGGCGGGATACGTTACAGCGCGGGGGGGGGGGGGGGGGGGGGGGGGGGGGGGGGGAGATCATGAACAGTGATCTGTTTTTATAATTTATATATATATAATAATATATTATATATATTATTATAATATTATAATATTATAATAATGGGTAGATTTTATTTGAGACTAAGATAGGCTCCTAGGGAAAAAGTGTTGAACATAAAAAATGTCCCCTTTGTTAAGGGCTTCCTCCACAAAAATTTTGAGAATTTTTGGTGTTGATTTGGTATTTTTAAAAACCCAATTAAACTTTATTTCGCCAAATTAAAGGGCCAAAACTCTTTGAAAAATTATGAAAATATTTCTATGCTCATTTTATATCCATATAAGGGTTGTATCAAAATTTGAGCTCATGGGGATAAGTTTTGATATTTTTCCCAAAATATGGAAGCCTAGGACCGCGCTCGATATTATTACGCTCGTTTTCTTCGAAAATGAAAATTGGAGCGCGCGACTATCCTCTCTAATTTGAATAAGTTTCATATCGACGAGAGTGGCCGAGGCAAGTGACCAAGCTCCGGGTGTTTCGAGATTTCATGAAAACTGTCGAGCGCCTCGACTCTCGGGCGATTTGGGCACGCTCGGAAGATGAGAGCACGAGTGGTGAGTTATGAATTATTCTTGACGAATAATGAAAGTATAACTCCTGATATGCCCCAATCCGATTAAACCGTGGTTAATAAGGCGCAACCAACTCATAATCGGATCTTAATAAAGGTGTAACCCAAGGAAACCTTATTAAAAGCTGGGATGGAACTGAAAAATCTCTCCTGAGAACGGAGATGGAACTGAAGCCTCCTGTATGGAGTGATTGGACTACTAACCATTTTCTTTATGATTATTCCAGTTTTGCACTAGTCCAGTTCCTTTATTCTTTTCAGTTCAGTACTTTCAATTCAGTACTACTCCAGTCTCGTACTGGTCAAGATTATTTCATTACTTTCATTTCAGTACTACTCTAGTCTCGTACTGGTCAAGCTTATTTCAATACTACTCCAGTCTTGTACTGGTCACATTTCTTTCCAGCACTTTAAATAAGCAGCATAACCACCGCACTTGATCTTATCGTAATTTACTTTTATATTCCCGGGTCCTGCTCTGACGAGCAGTTGTTGTTTAGGTTGAGCCTTAGTTGGGGATAATCGGAGTTGAGGTAGTCCTCCATGTCTAGCCCCAAATAAAGCGCTCCCACGCTCCTTGTCGAAAGTAGAGCAAAGTGCCGATACCCGAAGTGTAAGCCTAGTAAGGCAGGTCGTCGTAGACCCGATGTTATATTGTTTGCAATTGTTTGATTGATTGTAAATTGCTTGCGGTGAAATGGTGGCGGGTCAGTACCTTCCGCAGACCGTTCGTACCGGTGCGGCAAGGTTGACGACTCAAGGCGACAGGGAGATGAGTACCACGGGTGACCGGCCGTTATATTCCCCGTCGGGTTTTCCTCCGCTGGTCGGCCAAAATGATTCGCCGGATATCGCTCACATCCAAGAGTACGCAAGGTTGTACGTGAGGGCCTGGGGTTGTGCGGTACAATCACCCCCAGAAGTGGCAGGACTGGCCACTATCACTGACAGCCACATCGGTGAGGCCCGCGGGGCTCGCTACCCTGCTGGAACAGAAGCGGTCCAAACTATGTCGGCATAGGGTTTGTGTGCGCGACTATGAATGTCTGCGGTTTGTGTGCGCGGCTATGAATGTCTGCGGTTTGTGTGCGCGGCTATGAATGCCTGCGGTTTGTGTGCGCGGCTGTGAATGCCTGCGATAGAATTCAAGATATGAAAACCTGTTGTGCTGATGAGTTAGTAGAGCCTTGCTATAACCTTTTTATGTTATTGCTGCTTTTTCCGGTTATACTGCACTCTTTTATAATTGCTCCTAGTTGTTCATATATGAAATGTTGTGATAACCCTCTCTTGCTTCGGCTATTTACTTTTGTTGGGTGGGTGCGTGCTCGTCCCCAGGATGTGGATCCGGGGAGGAGATTTGTTTCCACTTAGCTCTGTGACTAACGGTTATTTGATTAACCATTCACAGGAGGTGGAGCACCATAGTGACCCGCTGCCGCAGGAGATTACGCCAGCAGCTAGGTCTACTCGAGCAGATGCACCCCCGCCGTCTGCGGTGTTTAGAGACGTGAGTACCGCCGAGCAGTTTAGAAGAGAGAGTGTGTGAGAGACTTATGTAGTACATGTATAGCCCACAGGCTTTTATAAACGCATAAGGCTTCGGCCCTAGAACCTCTGTATTAATATGATATGTAGTGGTTTCCTGTTAATGCTTCCGCTATATTCTGATGGGTTGTGAATGTTATGATTCGAACCACTCAAGACGGCCATCTAGTGCTTGAATAGGGTGGATTGTTTCCCCTATGAGCCCTGGGTAGACGTCTTGGGCCAGTAGTACCCCTCCGGCCCGACCCGGGCAAAAGGTTGGGGGGGGGGGGTCCTACAAATGGATCAGAGCGATCACGATTCGTCCTTGTGGAGCAGTCTCAGGATCCCTCCGTCCCTCGCTTCGTTCTAGGTTCGGGACGAACCTTGCAGTGGAAGCCTGGTGAACCCTAGTGTAGAGGCTTAGGGATTCTAGACTGTGCGTTAGTACGCCCATACACCATTGTTTTTCGCTTGGGTTGTCGCTTTTGCAAATTCCCTTACTTTTGCAAAATACTGACACTCTTTCATGTTACTTCTCCAGATACCGGAGTACAGTAACGGGGGATCCTCGTCCAGAGGATACGTTCCAGCCACCCCACCACCAGACCCGGTTGCTCCCGCAGCCGTACCGTTTGCCGAGTCAGATATAGGGCAGACACTGACGGCTATACTAGCGACTTTCCGAGATGCCCTGGCACAGCCACCGCGGGAGATGACCGCACCCACAGATCTGCTGACGACTTTTCGAGGACTGAGGCCTCCCCCTTTCAGGGGTACAGAGACAGCCATTCAGGTAGAGGAGTGGGTGGAGCGAGTGGAGGAGCTGTTGGTAGGGATGATGTGCCCAGCTGTGGCAGCAGTCTCTTTGGTGGTGACCCTCTTGGAGGGATATGCGAGGGATTGGTGGAGAGCGTCTAGTCGCTCTACCTTCCGAGGTCGGCCGATGAGCACGATCCTTTGGGGGGAGTTCTCCGTGGCTTTGCTAGAATTTTTCATCACAGATGCAGACCGAGCCGCGCTGCAAGAGAGGTTCCTGCTCATTCGACAGGGCAACCGCACTGTGGAAGAGTATGAGAGAGAGTTCATACACCTGGCACGCTTCGTCGGGAACCTGGTTGCCTCCGATAGGGATAGGGCTTCTCGGTTCTACCGAGGACTACGAGACGACCTGAGGCAGGCCTTGATTATGCTCTCTCAGGCCACCTTCCACACCATAGCCCCCCATGCGGCAGCTCTAGAGTTGGACCAGCAGATGGTGGCTCAGCGGCGCAGAGGTCAAGTAGAGCTTCCTCGAGACCAGAGGCGAGACGTTGGAGTCGCTCCCCATAGACAGGATAGAGAGAGCAGACGGAGACGCCGCAGGCTGCCTTATAGGCGCCCACCAGCACCCCCAGCACCCCCAGCTGCACAGCAAGACAGTAGACTAGCTCCAGCTCCACAGCCCCCACTAGTGGCCCGACGAGATGTTCCCTTCGCAGGGAACTGCTTCTTGTGTCAGCAGCCGGGACATATGAGGGCCTTCTGCCCTCAGGCAATAGGGAGACCAGGACTAGGAGCAGTCCAGGGTGGACAGCCGGCACGGGGACAGGGTCAAAGAGGCCGTAGAGGCCGAGCTGGCAGGAGAGGCCAGCAGGGCCGAGCAGCTCCCCAGGAGGCCTATGCACTGGACCTGCAGCATGGACCAGCCCCTGACGTAGTCATAGGTATATATCTTAGGCGATAGAAGATATCAGATCTTCCACTATTGTTGTATATTTCATATATATATATATATATATATATTAGTTGGATGATATATATCTATATGTTTTCCTATGACGTCAGGAATCTTGTTGGTAGAAGGTCACCCTGCCAAAACCCTTTTTGACACAGGAGCGACTCATTCTTTCGTCTCCCACGATTTTATCGCAACAAAGGGAAATGTTATTCGCTAAACCGGACTGTCTATACGAATCCGTTTACCAGACGGGTCGGATATGACATCCACCGAAAAGTGTTCGTTCCAGGCTACGCTGGGAGAGGTAGAGTTTAAAGTCTACGCAACCATCCTAGCTATAACTGGGTTTGACATAATTCTGGGAATGGACTGGCTGGCTGATCACCAAGCCCAGATAAACTGTTCCACGCGAGAAGTCCGGCTACAGAATCCAAATGGCCAGAGCGTCGCGTTGACAGGTGTGCCATCTGTCTCTCGTATTATCTTGACTTCTACACAGATGGTGAAGTCAGTCCGTCAGAAGGATGAAGTATTCCTTATTTATTTCGAGATGGAAGATAAGACCCAGGCGCTCGCCGAGGTCCCAGTAATCAGAGACTTTCCAGATATCTTCCCTGAGTCCCTCCCGGGATTGCCACCTCAGTGAGAGGTCGACTTCCAGATCGAGCTCGTGTCCGGAGCACGTCCAGTATCGCGAGCCCCCTACCGGATGGCCCCAAGGGAGCTGACTGAACTAAAGATCCAGCTACAAGAACTAATAGATGCTGGATTCGTCCGTCCAAGTTCCTCGCCCTGGGGAGCCCCGGTACTTTTCGTCAAGAAGAAGGACGGGACTCTGCTACTGTGCATCGACTATAGGGAGCTAAATAAGCTTACTGTACGCAACACGTATCCCCTTCCTAGGATCGACGAACTGTTCGATCAGTTACAAGGTGCTTAGGTATTCTCCAAAATGGACCTGAGGTCCGGCTATTATCAGCTTTAGATCCGAGAGGAAGATATTCCTAAGACTGCCTTCAGCTCCCGATACGGTCTTTACGAGTTCCTAGTGATGCCCTTCGGGCTCACCAACGCTCCCTCCGCCTTCATGGCCCTGATGAATAGAGTCTTCGAACCCTTCTTGGATCACTTTGTCATCGTCTTTATAGACGATATCCTAATCTACTCGAAGACCAAGACGGACCATACCCGGCACCTGCAGATGGTTCTATTAAAGCTCCGGGAGCACTCTCTCTTCGCCAAATTCAGTAAGTGCAAATTTTGGCTAGAAGAAGATGGATTCTTGGGCCACACGATAAACAAGGAAGGAGTGGCAGTGGACCAAGCCAAGATCCAGGCAGTACAAAATTGGCCGCCACTCAGGACGGCTGCGGATATCCGGAGTTTCCTCGGCCTTGCCGGATACTACAGGAAGTTTGTCGAGGGATTTTCCAAGATTGCCCTACCCCTGACTGCTCTCACCAAGAAGGACGCCGTATTTCGATGGACGCCGGAGTGCGAGGCTGCGTTCATCGAACTGAAGAAGCGTCTGACTTCCGCGCCAATCCTTACGATTCCTTCAGGGACCGAGGGATTTCAAATCTACACTGATGCCTCCCTGAAAGGATTGGGAGCAGTCCTAATGCAGCATGGTAAGGTAGTGGCCTACGCTTCGCGGCAATTAAAGCCGCATGAATTAAACTACGCAGCACACGAATTAGAGTTGGGCGCCGTCGTCTTCGCCCTTAAAATCTGGAGGCATTATCTGTACGGAGTAAAATGTGAGATCTTCTCCGACCACAAGAGCCTCAAGTATATTTTCACGCAGAAAGAGCTGAATCTCCGGCAGCGCCGATGGTTGGAATTCTTATGCGATTACGACTTCACTCTCCAATATCACCCCGGGAAGGCTAATAGAGTCGCTGACGCCTTGAGCCGCCAGCCTGCGATAGTCGGGAGTTGGATGGAGCAGATCCCTAAGGAACTTTTCCAGTCTTTGATAGACTTGGAGATTACCCTGGTTGCCCGAAGAGATCCGGAAGAGTACTATTCTCAGCTGTATTGGATGGAGATCCAATGCGATATCCGGGACCGGATACGAGAAGCCCAGAAGATCGACCCAGAGGTAATGTCGATCATCCGATCTCTGCAAGGAGGGGCACAGGAGGATTATAACTTGCATGATGGGATTCTACAATTCAAGCATCGCATATTTATTCCCGCTACTGGAGGGATTCGTGGGGAAATTCTGCAAGAGGCCCATCAATCGAGGTACTCGATTCACCCTGGCGTAGTTAAGATGTACGTGGACTTGCGTAGGACCATTTACTGGCCCGGAATAAAGAGAGATGTCACCGACTTCGTGGCCCTGTGCCAGACCTGTCAGAAGGTCAAAGCTGAATGCCGCAGTCCAGGAGGCCTATTGCAGCCCCTGCCGATACCAGAATGGAAGTTCGAAGACATCTCCATGGACTTCGTCCATGGCCTACCTCGATCCCGTGCTGGGAATGACTCAATATGGGTGGTCGTAGATCGACTCACCAAGGTAGCGCGGTTCATTCCAAACCTACAGGGTGACAGAGTAGATATCCTGGACAGGATGTTCCTAGAACAAGTAGTACGATTTCACGGAGTACCAAAGTCCATCGTGTCTGATCGTGACAGTCGTTTCACATCTAAGGAATGGAGGCGGGGGCAGGCATATTTGGGAACCAAGTTGGCCTTCAGCACTGCCTTCCACCCGCAGACAGACGGACAGACAGAGAGGACGAACCGGACGATGGAGGATCTTCTTTGACTGTGCATAGTGGAGCACAATGAGCCGTGGGAGCAGCTATTGCCGTTAGTCGAATTTTCGTACAATAACAGCTACCAGGCTAGTATTAAGATGGCTCAGTACGAGGCAATGTATGGAAGGCGTTGCCGAACACCGTTGACTTGGGCTCAGGAAGAGGACCCGGAAGCCTTGGGAGTGGCTTTCATCGATGACGCTACGACAATGATACGACTGATTCAGGAGCGAATACAGGAAGCGCAGAGCCGGCAGGCTAAGTACTATGATGCGCGACACCGACCAGTGGAGTTCAGCGTGGGGGAAATGGTGTTTCTAAAAATAAAACCCATGCATGGTGTCTCCCGATTGAGGAAGCATAAAAAGTTAGATCCCCGCTTCTTGGGCCCCTATCCGGTGATAGAGCATGTTGGCCCCGTCGCCTATCGTTTAGCCTTACCCCCAGAGTTGGGGAATCTTCATAATGTGTTTCATGTCTCTTCCTTGAGACGAGTCCTCCGGCAACCAGAGCAGTACCTTCCTACCCCTCCGGCGCAACTACTGTCAGATAGATCCGTCCGGCTCGAACCCGTCAGAGTAATAGATTACAAGGTGAAGACACTACGGAACAAAACCATTCCGATGGTTAAGGTGCTATGGTCAAACTGTGGACGAGAAGAGTTCACATGGGAACCTGAAGCACTCCTCCGAGAAAAGCACTCAGAGCTCTTTCCCCAGGTATGTTACTTTTTCCCCCTACTTCAAGCAAATTTTCGGGGACGAAAATCCTTTTATTTTTATTGGATTGTAACATCCCGCCTTTTATTGGGCCACCAGAGCCTTAGTGGGCCCAATAAAAGTGGCCCGAACCCTACCCATGACCCGGTGGGAAATAACCCTAAGCGGGAAATAGAGCTAGAGAACTCTGAATTGAGTTCTGTCAGTTCCTGTGGCCTCGTATAGTCAATACGAGCGCATCGGAACTCGTTCAGTTGGACTCCGAGGTCTAACGACAATTTTACACATTTCGACCATTTTAGCGCGCTGCGACGCGCAAATTTCGGACTTTCGTCAAACAGACTCCGATTCAACCCCAGTCAGTGGCATTAGACTCGTGTGGTCAATACGAAGTCAACGGAAGTCGTCCCGGTCAATTTCGATGACGATTAGTCAACCCGTGGTCAAATCAAGCATAGTTGTGCACCGAAAAGCGTGCGCACACCAATTATGACACGACACCCGAACTTTGACCCGACCACGACGACTTGGACCCACTTTGACTTTGACCAGCAAGGGGGACCCAACCTAGGGTTGACTTGGTCAAACCCTCATAAAAATCCACTTTTTGGATTTTTCTCCAAGTGAGGGGCCCACCTCCTCTCCAAAGAAGGATGGCCCATGCCCCCCTCACTCTCCATGGGCCCCAACCAGCAAGCCTCCCAAAGCTCAAGTGGAGGCCCAACCACTTTTTCTTTTCTCCCACTCTCCCCCTCTCTTTCTTCACCATGAAGGTCCAAGCTTCAAGCCCATAAAGGGCCCATCCATTTTCCCCACATGGGGGAAAATGGGAGACTTCCAGCTGTCATTAGACAGGTGGAGGGTGAAGATTAATCCCTCCCTAAGGAGGGATTAGTCCCACACCACCCAAAGGGAGGGAACTCTCCCTCCCCCTCCATATAAAAGGACCTCCCCTCCCCTAATCCTCCACACACCTCTCAGAGAAGCTCTCTCCCCCTTCTCCCCCCCTCTGCCGGAGCTCAGGTGGCCGGAAAAAGCCAAGCCGGAGCTCCTCCTCCCCTCCTCCACCACCTTGAGCCATGTCCGACCAAGCCGGCCCCTCCCGAGCCCACCAAACTCAGGTGGAAGCTTTCTCCCTCCTCCTCCTCCATTTTGGACGTCTTGCATGGCACTCCCGGCGGCCAGAGCGCCGCCTCCGTTCTTCCCCTCCTCTCCCGATAAAAAAAAAATAATAAATGGCCCCGGCGGCGGCCGGCGGCGGAAGGCTGCCGGACCACCGCCGGAGGGAGCGCCCCCCACCGGCTGGTTGGCCGGTGGTGGAGACACGGCCGGCCGGTGGCCGGCCGGCGGCGGAAAAGCCCCGTAAGGGTGGCGGGATACGTTACAGCGGGGGGGGGGGGGGGGGGGAGATCACGAACAATGATCTGTTTTTATAATTTATATATATATATAATAATATATTATATATATTATTATAATATTATAATATTATAATAATGGGTAGATTTTATTTGAGACTAAGATAGGCTCCTAGGGAAAAAGTGTTGAACATGAAAAATGTCCCCTTTGTTAAGGGCTTCCTCCACAAAAAGTTTGAGAATTTTTGGTGTTGATTTGGTATTTTTAAAAGCCCAATTAAACTTTATTTGGCCAAAGTAAAGGGCCAAAACTCTTTGAAAAATTATGAAAATATATCTATGCTCATTTTATATCCATATAAGGGTTGTATCAAAATTTGAGCTCATGGGGATAAGTTTTGATATTTTTCCCAAAATATGGAAGCCTAGGACCGCGCTCGATATTATTACGCTCGTTTTCTTCGAAAATGAAAATTGGAGCACGCGACTATCCTCTCTAATTTGAATAAGTTTCATATCGACGAGAGTGTCCGAGGCAAGTGACCAAGCTCCGGGTGTTTCGAGATTTCATGAAAACTGTCGAGCGCCTCGACTCTCGGGCGATTTGGGCACGCTCGGAAGATGAGAGCACGAGTGGTGAGTTATGAATTATTCTTGACGAATAATGAAAGTATAACTCCTGATAAGCCCCAATCCGATTAAGCCGTGGTTAATAAGGCGCAACCAACTCATAATCGGATCTTAATAAAGGTGTAACCCAAGGAAACCTTATTAAAAACTGGGATGGAACTGAAAAATCTCTCCTGAGAACGGAGATGGAACTGAAGCCTCCTGTATGGAGTGATTGGACTACTAATCATTTTCTTTATGATTATTCCAGTTTTGCACTGGTCCAGTTCCTTTATTCTTTTCAGTTCAGTACTTTCAATTCAGTACTACTCCAGTCTCGTACTGGTCAAGATTATTTCATTACTTTCATTTCAGTACTACTCTAGTCTCGTACTGGTCAAGCTTATTTCAATACTACTCCAGTCTTGTACTGGTCACATTTCTTTCCAGCACTTTAAATAAGCAGCATAACCACCGCACTTGATCTTATCGCAATTTACTTTTATATTCCCGGGTCCTGCTCTGACGAGCAGTTGTTGTTTAGGTTGAGCATTAGTTGGGGATAACCGGAGTTGAGGTAGTCCTCCAGGTCTAGCCCCAAATAAAGCGCTCCCACGCTCCTTGTCGAAAGTAGAGCAAAGTGCCGATACCCGAAGTGTAAGCCTAGTAAGGCAGGCCGTCGTAGACCCGATGTTATATTGTTTGCAATTGTTTGATTGATTGTAAATTGCTTGCGGTGAAATGGTGGCGGGTCAGTCCCTTCCGCAGACCGTTCGTACCGGTGCGGCAAGGTTGACGACTCAAGGCGACAGGGAGATGAGTACCACGGGTGACCGGCCGTTATATTCCCCGTCGGGTTTTCCTCCGCTGGTCGGCCAAAATGATTCGCCGGATGTCGCTCATATCCAAGAGTACACAAGGTTGTACGTGAGGGCCTGGGGTTATGCGGTACGATCACCCCCAGAAGTGGCAGGACTGGCCACTGTCACCGACGGCCACATCGGTGAGGCCCGCGGGGCTCGCTACCCTGCTGGAACAGAAGCGGTCCAAACTATGTCGGCATAGGGTTTGTGTGCGCGGCTATGAATGCCTGCGGTTTGTGTGCGCGGCTATGAATGCCTGCGATTTGTGTGCGCGGCTGTGAATGCCTGCGATAGAATTCAAGATATAAAAACCTGTTGTGCTGATGAGCTAGTAGAGCCTTGCTATAACCGTTTTATGTTATTGCTGCTTTTTCCGGTTATACTGCACTCTTTTATAATTGCTCCTAGTTGTTCATATATGAAATGTTGTGATAACCCTCTCTTGCTTTGGCTATTTACTTTTGTTGGGTGGGTGCGTGCTCGTCCCCAGGATGTGGATCCGGGGAGGAGATTTGTTTCCACTTAGCTCTGTGACTAACGGTTATTTGATTAACCATTCACAGGAGGTGGAGCACCGTAGTGACCCGCTGCCGCAGGAGATTACGCCAGCAGCTAGGTCTACTCGAGCAGATGCACCCCCGCCGTCTCCGGTGTTTAGAGACGTGAGTACCCACGAGCAGTTTAGAAGAGAGAGTGTGTGAGAGACTTATGTAGTACATGTATAGCCCACGGGCTTTTATAAACGCATAAGGCTTCGGCCCTAGAACCTCTGTATTAATATGATATGTAGTGGTTTCCTGTTAATGCTTCCGCTATATTCTGATGGGTTGTGAATGTTATGATTCGAACCACTCAAGACGGCCATCTAGTGCTTGAATAGGGTGGATTGTTTCCCCTATGAGCCCTGGGTAGACGTCTTGGGCCAGTAGTACCCCTCCGGCCCGACCCGGGCAAAAGGTTGGGGGGGGTACTACATCAACTCAGCTTGCTCCCTGAATCTCTTATTAGATAACTGAGTCTCTTGTTCTTTGAGCAAAGCTTCTTGTTCTTTTAGTATAGCCTCAGATACTGGTTGAACCACTTTTTCTATGATGATCTTATGATTTCCCTTAGGTGGGCTATACATTGACTGTATATCTGCATGTATCATATCAAAGTATGGTGGTGGATAGATCACCTGAGCTACTTCAGCTTGCTCACCTCCAAGATAGGCAGGATTAATCCCAGACTCTGCAATATTATCATCATCACATAAAGGAGGATAACTAAGAGTGGCTCTGATGGAATTGGAAATCCATTTTGCATGATCTGAGCCTGCTTTGACTAACACCCTCTCCCCCTTTATGACTTATCTTTCTATGTGATATCTTAGATCATCTTTCTGGAATCGTATCTGGGCATTCAGATAGTTTACTCCATCTTTGTAGAAGGGTTTTAACCTTTGGAGCTTTTCAGTGATTAACTTATGAGAGTTTTCAATAGCAGAAGTAACAGTAGTGATCCCTTCTTGTAACTTCTTATCAAACTCTTCCTGGGCAGTAGTCCTTGCTGTAGTTTGAGCAACAGCCAGATTCTACATCTCAGTGACTATCACATTGTGTGATTCAGTCAAATTGTCATTCATCCTTATTTGATTCTCCAGAACATAGTCTTGCTTCACTTTAAGTTCATCCACTTGAGCTTTGATCTTCTCTTGATGAGTAGCTAGATAGACTACTGCATTCCCTCCTTTATGGAAGCAGTCAGTCATCTCTTTCTTATTTTGATTCATTTCAAATCTTATAGACTTAATGTCTTGGGCCAGATCAAATTGTAAAGACTTATGCCCCTCATCTATATACTTTTCTATTGCTTGCCTTTGCTCATCAAGCTTTATCTGCATTGCAACCATCAGAGAACTGTAATCTGCAGATGGGGCTGGTTGTGATGCAGTCTGTGGTGCAATTGTTTGCAGAGCTTTCTTATAATTCTGGCTCCTCCTCTTGAAGACTTGAAACTTTCTCCTTTTAGCTATGGCAGCCTCCTCATCTTCAGAAGCAGATGTGCTTGCAATATCCACCCTGTCCTTAGGGCTTGAAGGTAACTCCTTCTGCACTTCATGTTCCTTCCTTGTAGTTTCCTCAACAATAACTACTTGCTCCCCCTCAACATGGACCTTCTCCCCCTCAGCAGCAACACTTTCTTTCTCAAAGTTTGTTTGTAGAAGATCTGGGAATAGCTCTTCTAGGATAAATTCCTGTTAAGGATGGGGTGGAGATTCTCTTGTCTCATCAACAACTTGATCAGATACTACTTGATCTGCAACAGATGTGTCCTCCATGACAATATCTGGGGGTTGACTATGAATCTGAGGTTGCTGATTATCAGCAGATAATTTGTCAGTTATAACTTCACTCTCAATAAGGAAATCTAATTGTTTGATTTCAGTGATTACCTCAAGAATGGTTTGAGTAGCTCTTTCACTTTCTAAGGGAGTAGGCTCATCCACCAGTAGAGGCTCCCCCTGGATTGGATCCTGGTGAATTGGGCTTGCTGGTGGTAGCTCCCCCTGCCTGTCTGCAACTTCTTGTCTAGCTGGAGACTGGCCAGCATTTCCAGTGTCTTCTTCATCTGGAGTGAACACTACTTGTTCCTCTGAACTTCTTGATGATTCTTGAGCCACAGGGGCTGACTTCTTCTTCTTCTTTAGGGGTGTTTCCTTCTCAGGAGTGGGCATTTCCTTGGTCAAAACTCTATCCCATCTAGAGAAGATTCTCATGTCCATTCTTCTCATGTGGTTGATTTAGATCCAGCAGCTTGACTCATGACCTCAGGTATACTACCAGCAAGGTATAGACTAAGAATCCTACCCAAATTGGTTTTCTTCAGGCTCTTCTTAATCTTCTCATACACTACTCCAGACCAATCAGTGTGTAGTTTGAAAATTATCCTTGTCATGAGACTGAACATATAAGCTGATACTCTGTCATGCCCTCCAGGCTTGCTCAGGATAACTTTCCCAACAATTTCTGATAGAATTTTCCCTTGCATGTTCATCCCCTTTCTATTGAACACAGAACCTATCTTCAGGTTGGAATCCAGTCCACACCATGTTAATGCTTCCCTAGTTTTAGAAGCAGAAACATTCTCTTCTTCCTTAGTCCTTGGTAACTGAAGTATCTTTCTCAGACTTTTAGGTGAGACCTTCACCTTTGCCCCATGAACCCTTGACTTAATCTTTAGTCCAGATTCGTCTAGGGTTGCTCCATTCAGAAATTCCAGAACTTCTTTCTTCCATATCTTGGTCGGCTCTGAAACAAGAAAATCTAACCCTGTCTCTTCTATTAGGGTTATCACGCCCTTGATCTCTGGTTCTGCGTCATCAAAAGCATGCCGCACAAGTTCGTAGCCTTCATTCACATTCTCTTCAAACTTGGGCGCCATTAGGGTTTGAAGAAATTTGAATCTAGAGAAGAGAGGTGTCGACACACAAGTTTGGTATCGAAACTTTGGTGAGCGTGTCGACAGACAATGGCGAAATCCTATTTATATCTTTCTAGAATTGAAGATGAAAGGGCGCGTCAACAAACTTAAATTGTGTCGACACTGTCGAAAAGTGTTGACACAGACTTATAATGTCTCGACAACTATGTGTCGACACAAGTATAGTCGACAGAATATTTGTGTCGACACTTGTTTATGTGTCGACACCGCTTAGCTCGACACTTAGTCGAGATTTTACTTGACTAATTTTGTATAAATCTTAAGTGTAGACACCACCTTGGTTGTGTCGACACCGACCCCGTATGTGTCGACACTAATTTTCTGAAGTGTCGACACCAACTTCCTAGATGTGTCGACACCTTTTATCTGAAGTGTCGACACCAATTTTCTGTCTCGACACAGACAACTCTGTGTGTCGACACTATTTTACTTAGCCATTTCTGTAAACTTATTCTAAGTTTATCATACCTAATTCAATTTTAAACCTATTGAACTTGGTTTCTTCTAAGGGCTTAGTATACATGTCAGCTAGTTGATTATCTGTATTAACATACTCTAGTGAAATATCTTCTTTTTCCACATGTTCTCTAAGAAAATGGTATTTTATCTATATGTGCTTAGTCCTACTATGGGAAACAGGATTGTTAGCAATAGAAATAGCACTAGTAGAATCACAAAGTAGAGGTGTTCTACTTACTTGAATACCATAGTCTTCTAGCTGATGTTGTATCCATAGAAGTTGAGCACATCAACTTCCTGCAGCCACATACTCTGATTCTGCTGTGGAGATAGCCACACTTGTTTGTTTCTTGCTACTCCATGATATCAGTCTTCCACCTAGGAATTTATAGGTACCTGTTGTACTTTTCTTATCTTCTTTGCAGCCTGTAAAATCTGCATCTGAATAACCTGTCAGTTCAAAGTCTCCATTCCTAGGGTACCAAAGGACTAGATAAGGAGTGCCCTTTAGATATCTCAGAATTCTCTTGACTGCTGTCAAATGAGATTCTTTGGGGCATGCTTGATACCTAGCACAGACACATGTAGCATACATGATATTTGGTCTACTTGCAGTCAAATACAATAGGGATCCAACTATCCCTCTATACAAAGTATCATCTACAGGTTTCCCTGCATCATCTTTGCTAAGAGACATACTTGACCCCATAGGAGTCTTCATGGTACTGGATGTTTCCATACCATACTTACTTATTAATTCTAGGGTGAACTTGGACTGACATATGAATAAACCATTCTCAGTCTGTCTAACTTGGAGACCCAAGAAGAACTTAAGTTCCCCCATACTGCTCATCTCAAATTGTCCTTGCATTAGTTTTGCAAACTTTCTGCAAAGACTACTTTCAGTAGACCCAAATATGATGTCATCTACATATATTTGGACTAGAATGATCTTGCCTCTGGATTCTCTAAGGAATAGAGTCTTGTCTATTTTCCCCCTTGTGAATTTATTCTCAATGAGGAAACTAGACAGGGTTTCATATCAAGCCCTAGGGGCTTGTTTTAACCCATACAAAGCCTTCCTAAGTCTATAGACATAATTAGGTTAGGTTGAATCAACAAAACCTGATGGCTGTTCCACATAGACCTCTTCTTTCAGATTTCCATTAAGAAAAGCTGACTTAACATCCATTTGGTATACTTTAAATCCTTGATAGGTTGCATAGGCCAGGAACATCCTTATGGCTTCCAGTCTGGCTACTGGAGCAAAGGTTTGATCAAAGTCAATACCTTCTTCCTGCCTATATCCCTTAGCAACCAGTCTTGCTTTGTTCTTAATAATCACTCCATGTTCATCCATCTTGTTCCTAAAGATCCACTTGGTTCCAATTATGTTGTGGTCTTTTGGTTTAGGAACAAGCTCCCAGACTTTACATCTCTTAAACTGATTCAGCTCCTCTTGCATTGCCTCAATCCAATGAGGGTCTAGGATGGCTTCTTCAAATTTCTTTGGCTCTACTTGGGATAGAAAACTGGAGTAGAGTACTGCACTTAGATTTCTGCTCCTTGTTTGTACCCCTTGACTTAGATCACCAATAATTTGATTGGCTGAATGATCTTTCAAATGTCTACTAGCTGGAGGCAGCCTAACTTCAGGTTGAACTCCTTCAGCTTCAACTTGCTGCACTCCTTGGTCTTCTTCTGCATCAGGTGCATGTAGTACTCCCCCTGGACAACAACCACTATCATCTACATGCTGACTTGCAGTAGATCCTTCTTCAATAGTGAGCTTGTCCATCTTCTTAGTCACACCTTTGGAGCTGCAAATACTTCTTGACAATTCATTATTAATAAGTCTAGCTTCATCAAATACTACATGTACTGACTCTTCTACAACTTGAGTAGTCAAGTTGTAGACTCTATAAGCCTTATTATTGTTGTTGTACCCAACAAATATCCCCTCTTGGGATTTGGCAGCAAACTTTGTCAAGTAAGACTTTTTATTGTTAAGTATAAAGCATTTACAACCAAAGATTCTGAAATAGGATAAATTTGGTTTTCTGCCTTTCACAATCTCATAGGGGGTCTTATTGTGGCCCTTGGTGATAGAAGCCCTATTAATTACATGGCATGCAGTGTTTACTGCCTCAGCCCAGAAATATTCTGGGAGAGATGTGTCACTAAATATAGTTCTACCAGCCTCAATCAAAGTTCTATTTTTCCTTTCAGCAATGCCATTTTGCTGAGGTGTTCTTGGTGAAGAAAATTCCTGAAATATCCCAAATTCTTCACATAGGTTTGTCATACTAACAGACTGGAATTCAGTACCATGGTCACTTCTTATTTTGACCACTGTACTGTCTAACTCATTCTGAATTTGTTTGACAAAACTATAGAAGATACTAGGTGTTTCAGATTTCTGTCTAAGGAAGAACACCCAGGAAAACCTTGAGTAGTCATCTACAACCACAAATGTGTAGACCTTCCTACCTAGGCTGTAAACTGGCATAGGACCAAAGAGATCCATATGCAAGAGGTATAAGCACCTCGCAACATTTTTGTTTTCAATGCTATTAAAGGTGGATCTAGTCTGCTTGCCCTTTTGACAAGCTGAGCATATTCCATCTTTAATACACTTAACCTGAGGACCATTCCTCACTAACTCTTTGCTATAGAGTTGGCTAATTGTCTTGTAGTTAAGATGGGCTAGCCTCTTGTGCCATTTGACACAATGAGAGACTTTCTTATCAGCTACAAGACACACTGGAGAACCATTATTCTCACACACATAATGTCTAGGCAATAGACATTTCTCTTTCTATAACCAGTCAAAATGATCTCTTGATCATTTGATCTCCTGATATGACAACCATCTTTGACAAATGAGATGTCATATCCTAAATCACTCAGTTGACTTATACTAATAAGGTTGTGTTTCAAACCTTTAACATAAGCCACTTGAGTAATTGTTATAAGGTTGCTAGAAATGTTACCAAAACCCTTGATGATTCTTTTTTCAGAACCACCAAAAGTGACTTTAGGACCATCCTTGATTGGTGTGTAGTCCTTTAACAATCCCCTAGTTCCAGTCATGTGCCTGGAACATCCATTGTCCAAGTACCATATTGGGGCATGGCCACTTGGACTCTCCTACAAAACAGATTAGTTGACCTTAGAACCCAAAGAATTCTTGGGTCCTTGGTGCTGGTTAGTTTGCCTCTTAACAAAGCTACCTGCAAATCTTCCAACAGGCAGTTTGCTACTCATCTTGGTACTAGAATTGTGCCAACAGTGTATGGCAAAGTGGTCTACCTTGCCACAACACCAGCACTCAAACCTGTTGTACCTTTGCTTAGGTACATCCCTAGCTGTTTTATCTACAGCTAGCTTATTGAGAGCTGGGGCTTTGCCCTTAGACTTGGACTGAACAGTCCTAGCAGGTTTAGTAAACCCCAGTCCAGTTTTACCCTTTTGATGAACAAATTCATCTATCAAAGGTAGAACAGACTTTGGTTTAGAAAACCTTGCAACAATGTCTCTCTCTTTCTGAAGACTAATCTCCAGATTTCTAATTTGATCATTCTTAAATGTTATAGTCCCCATCTGAATAACAGTTATGTTCTTCAGTTTGGCTATTTCATTTAATTTTTGATCAATCACCTTATCAAACTCTGTTGCAGCAACTTTAAGATTAGCAATCTCCTTAGCCTGACTCTTGGTCAAGGATTTGCTTTTCTTCAAAGCTTCCAACACTACACTATATTCATCAATCAATTGATGAATATCCCCTTCAGATTCAGATCCACTGGCATCACTTGATGCTGATGTAACTGAATTTGAACTAGCACTAGAAATTGAACTTAAAGAATAATTTTGTACCTAACTAGGTCCAGGCTGATCCTGGATTTTGTCACCTTCTGTTAAGGCCATCAGTCTTTGGCACTGATTGTCCTCTTGCTTATATATAGAGTTCACCAACTGGATGAACTCCTCTTCCTCCTCTTCAGCAAACAGTCCAATATAAGCTTCTGCTTCTGAATCAATTTCTGAAGATGATATGTCTGACAGGCTTTTGTCCTTCTTGGCAACAAAGGACCTTTCCTTCTTGCCCTTGAATTAAGTCTTCTTCTTATCAGTTGACTCTTTCCTTTTCTCTGGACTGTCTGCAACAACATGTCCTTGTTTGTTACAACAATAGCATACAATTTTTGATAAAGTTGCTTTGCTTGACTTGGGCTTTCTCCTGTCTTTCTTTGATGACTTCTTGTTCTGATAATAGTCATCTTTTCCCTATGAAGTGGATGGCTTTGACCTCCACTGTTTCTTCTTTAGAAACTTCTGAAAGTGTCTTGTGAAAGCTGCAAAATCCTCATCACTCTCACTGCTTTCAAAATTCCTGCATTCTGTCTCATCTGTCTCAGATCTAGCAACCTTTGGAGGTGGAGATGGAGACTTACTTTTGTATTTCTTGGTGGCTTCTGTCTTGAATGCCACAGCTCTTTCTTTATGTTCACTTCTTGTAGTCTTCTCCTCCTCTTTCCTTACCACCAACTGCATCTCATACGATAACAGCTTTCCAAACAATGTTGGAGGAGGTATATCTGCTAACTTGGCCATTTTCCTTATGACACAGATCTTGGTGTCCCAATCCTTTGTTAGGGACCTCAAGAACTTATCATTCAGCTCATAATTGCTGAAATCTCTTCCATAGGACATTAACTCATTAACTATCCTATAGAATTTCTTATAGCATTCTGTTATGCTATCAGACCTGCCTTGTCTGAAGCTCTCATATTCTTAGTTTAACAAAGACTTCCTGTCTTGTCTAACTTCTTCTGAACCCTCCATGTACACTATCAAAGTATCCCACATCTCCTTTGATGTCTTACAATATATCAAGTTCTGAAATGTAGCATCATCTATGACACTTTCAATGATATTCTGAGCCCTTTTGTCCATTGTGGCTAGAATAATCTCATCTTTTGTCATTTCAGAAAAGTCCTTGGGTGTTCTCTGATTTGCATCCAGGACTGATATCTTCATTGGCACATATGGCCCTTCTTTAACTGTGATATAGATTCTAGGGTCTGAGGCTTCCATAAACAGTCTCACCCTTTCTTTCCAGATGCCAAAAATCTCCTTTCTATATATTGGCAATTTTATGGATCCAAGTTCTTTATGATTCTCTATTGAACCCATGTTCTTGATTTTCTTGATTCTGTACTTGATTAATCTGAATCTGCCAACAGGATCTACTCAGACAGTTATGTCCCTTTTTGAGTAACCTCGCTCTGATACCACTTGAAAGAAATTGTACCTAATCACCTAGGGGGGGGTGAATATGTGACCTTATATTTTTAAACTTTTAGGCAGATTATATCACAGATTTATAACTACTTAACTACTTCTTCACAGCAATCAATCAGCAATCACAGAATAAAGCATGCACACAGTGAACACACAAATTTATAGTGGTTCCCCAAGATTTGGGTACATCCACTTTCCCCCTTCGCCTATCTAGTAGTGTACTAGATTCGGCCAAACTCCTCCACTATTCCTCAGATCCTCAGATCTTACACTCAGAACCCCAACCAGGTTTCTACAGCTCAGAGTGATCCCACTCCTACAACTCAGGCTCAACAGCCCTACCACTCAGTCTTCACAAATACCTACACTCAGCCACAAGGCCTACACTCAGAGATATGAATCTCCTACACTCTGGCACACAGGCCCTACCACTCAGCCTTTATAATTGCAGGCTTATAACTCAGATCCCTAAGGAACCTACAAGAAATTAAGAATACAAAGTATATACCTACAACTCTGAATAAGAGAGAAGAGTTGAAAGGTTTCTTGATGAGTTCTTGAATGAACTCTGCTGAGATCAACCTCACTTGGCTTTCTTCAAAGCTTCTTGAATGTAGAACACAATAGGGTTGATACTCTCTGCAGCTGATCTTCAATCAATGCAACTTAAGAATCAGAACTAGGTCTGAAACTTTCTTCACAGCCTGGTTCCAATAGCTGTCTTCTTGGAAGGAGCTCTCTCTCTCCAACTACTTAGATCTTCACTTGAAATGATTCTTCAATGAATTGCTAGATCTTCTTCTCTTTTTGAATCATCATCTTCTGTTGACAGAATAAGCCTATATATAGGCCTTCTTCATGGTGACCGGCTGATCCGGTTCCTAACAACTTTCTGACAACTCTGACAGTTGTAGTAGACCGGCTGGAATGGCAGCTGTCAAGTCATCCAGTCACTTCTTGAAATATCTGTAACTGTCTGAAAGTGTTGAGACAGTCTGTCTTTAAGTGTCGACACTTATAGACTAAGTGTCGACACAAGTAGACTAAGTGTCGACACTAGCCTTCAAGGTGTCGACACAACTCCTTGTGTTGTAGATTTTTCTTCTCGACACTGCTTCTTCAACATGTGTCGACACTGATATTGTGTGTCGACACAAGTCCTTGTTCTTCAGTACTTAGTTGAATTCTTGTGAGTGTCGACACAACTCCTTTGTGTCGACACATCTTCTTGTGTTGAACTTTTTCAGTGTCGACACTTCTTCTTGGTGTCGACACATGCCTTCTGTGTTAATACCTTTGCTGAGTGTCGACACATCTCCTTTGTGTCGACACTTGTACTTAGAATTTTGTTGAACTTTGCTGAGTGTCGACACAGCCTCCTACTGTCGACACTTTTTCCATGTGTTGAGTCTTCTGCTGTGTGTCGACACATTCTTTATTATGTCGACACTTTCTTCATGTGTTGAGTCTTTTGCTGTGTGTCGATACATTCTTCATTATGTCGACACTTATACTTAGACTCTGCTGAAATTTGCTGAGTGTCGACACAGCCTCCAAGTGTCGATTCTTTCTGATGTCGACAAAGTTCCTGTGGGTGTCGACACTGCTTCTAAGTGTCGACACTGCTTTACTAGACATTTCTTCATTGAGTGTCGACACAACTTGTATGTGTCGACACTTTCCTTCTGGTGTCGACTCTGCATCCCTGGTGTCGACACAATTACTCCAAGTGTCGACACTGCTTCTCTGGGTGCCGACACAAGTACTCCAAGTGTCGACACTGCTTCTCTGGGTGTCGACACAAGTCTTCTTAAGTGTCGACACTTTCCTTCTGGTTGTCGACACATGGACTTAGAAACTTTTCAGCTTTCCCTGTAAATACTTGACCTGCACAACTAAACTCAAAACACATCAAATACATTTTGATGTATATCATTGAGTATGGTGAGGCTTCTTCAAATCAGGTACATTCATTCCAATGTACCCAACAGCTGGCGGACTCGACGATCGCTGGTGAGCTTGACGATCGCTGCCTAATCGTCGAACGCAGATTGTCGAGCACAGATCTGTATCATGGGCGTGACTTTGGGTGTGTCCCGTGGCGGTGAACTGTTTTGGGGGATAAGGCGGGTTGAGCACCGCTTTGAGTACACGGCCTGTGACACGGGCTTGTCACAGGGCTTGTCAGACGAGAAAATCAGTTTTCCCAATTTTTCGTAGCCGTCCATTTTTCTCAGCTTGGATCCAAGGGCTGAGCTTCTTTCCTGCTTCCTTAAGGCCGAAAACAGAGAACGTATTATTATTTTTGTTATTGCCTTCATCTTTCTACAAGTTTAGAGAGAGAAAAGGGAGAGGAAGGAGGAGGAAGAAGAAGAAGGGCTGCTTGCTGGTGGAGTTTTACCCCGAGGTCATCTCGTCATCCAAGCTCCCATTAGCCCCCTCGGGGAGGCCAAGAGTTTTACCCCGAGGCCGTCTTGTCATCCAGGCTCCCATTAGCTGGCTTGACAGGTTGACCCCTCGGGGAGGCCAAGTGGTTTCTACCCTGAGGTCGTCTCGTCACCCAGGCTCCCACTAGCTGGCTTGATAGGTTGACCCCTCGGGAAGGCCAAGTGGTTTCTACCCCGAGGACCATCTCGTCACCCAGGATCCCATTAGCTGGCGTGACAGGTTGACCCCTCGGGGAGGCCAAATGTTTTACCACGAGGCCGTCTCGTCATCCAGCCTCCCATTAGCTGACTTAACAGGTTGACCACTCGGGGAGGCTAAGTGTTTTCTACCTCGAGGTCGTCTCGTCACCCACGCTCTCATTAGCTGGCGTGACAGGTTGACTCCTCTCGGAGGGGCCAAGTACTTTTCGGCTCTAAGAAGGCCACTCAGCGTATACGTTGGGTTGGACATTTCTTTCCGAGCTTGTGTTAACCTTGAAAAGAGCGGGGATTGTGTAAAACCCCGTATTCGCGAAGAGTGGGCCCCAAGCAAGGC
The DNA here is from genome assembly GCA_039583875.1 of Platanthera guangdongensis. Lineage (NCBI taxonomy): Eukaryota > Viridiplantae > Streptophyta > Magnoliopsida > Asparagales > Orchidaceae > Platanthera > Platanthera guangdongensis. The sequence continues at coordinate 158,114,541 of CM077156.1, forward strand.
GCAAGACTTGGTGCACGTTTTAAAGCTTTTTGGGAGTTTTGCCCTCCTGGAGGCCAATTTTGTCTGGACCTGCGTAATAAACTAGTAGGTGGAGGAAATATTTATCTTCCCCCGGCCCCTTTGAGGAGTCGCCAGGCCGCTGCCTCGCCCCAGGCCATCGTCTCACCAATTAGGCTGCCGCTCGCCAGACCGCCGTCTCGCCAAGCAAGGTGCCGCTCGCCAGACCGCCGTCTCGCCAAGTAGGCTGAAATACTTCTTCTTGATGTATCAAAATTAATTTGAATATTTTTCTTCGCTCCATCCATCTACTTATATATGAATCTCATCATAGGACCCTTTGAATCAACCATTCTAAGTGCTTTGAAGAGTGGAAATGCCTTTTGTAACATGACACCTAAATTGACATGTATTCAGAAATATTTTTTGAATTGATTTCCACTTGCTTGAACCATCAAATCTACTATACTTCCATTTGATAGAAGAAAACATTGTCATCAAACCATTTTATTCTCAAAAAGATATCCAAGGTCAAGCAAGTTGTGGAAAATCGAGTGACTGCATGTAGGATCAAGTCTTTTCCCTTGGATCTCTCTCAAACTCTTTCCTACCAACGAGATTCAACATTTTCCATTCTACCGGGATAGTGGTGTCCTTAGCCAAGACTACGGGCTCCTTTGGGATGGTCGGCTTCAAAGTGATGGTTTTGCCATTGAATTTGAACTCATAAGTGTTGGCTCTACCAAAATGTGTAACATCACGGTCGTATAGCCAAGTGCGGCCTAACAACACATGGCAAGCGTCCATCGGAAGGACATCACACCACACCTCATCAATGTAGGATTTGAATGAGAGAGGAGAAGAAGGGCTTTTGGAACCGGAGGGTGGAGGCCGTGGTTGGAATCCCTCCGTTTTTCTCCATTCTCAATACACGGCGGGTGCAAACAGAGCAAACATCGCCGCCAGCCATTTGATTACCCGACGTGCGGCGGCGTTTGCTCCAAATAAAGAGCTCTAAATACTACGCCAAACAGCCTAAGGGTTTTTTAAACATCCTGAAATGTCTGCCCCCCCTCCCCTATTGAAATTTCCTGAATTCACCGTGATGGGCAGCGTGTCAGCTTTAACGTATGCACGAGTGGAGCGGCATGACAGCTTTAACACACTTCTATGTATAATATACGAGCATCTTCGCACGGGCTACGCCCGTGCTCGATGCTCTCGGGCGGCCTTCGGCCGCATCCAGGCGGGCTTCGCCCGCCTTTGCACGTGCTTTGCCCTCCTCTGCGTGGCTCTTGCCCGTGTTTGATGTCCCAGTTGTTGTAGCGTCTCGTTGTTGTACGTATGGGTACACATGAAACCAAATAAATTAACACGGAAAGGTTAATAACATTGTGACATTTCATCATATAGGTGAAAGGAAGGTGAGTAATTGAGAAAAAGTAACGGAATGCCAGTACTTATCAGTCTTTTGTTTCTTCTTCTTTATTGTTAAATGTAAAGGCAGAGTTTGTTCTCAAGATGGTTACTTCACCGGAGCTGTTTGATCACATCATTGGATGTGAGTCAGCTGCTGATATCTGGACAACCATTGATGAGTTGTTCAACAGGAAGAATGTAGCAAGGCTACAGTTCTTGGAGAATGAGTTGGATAGGACAACTCAAGGAGACATGACCATCTCTAAGTTTTTTCTTGAAGATGAAGAGCTTATGTGCTGAGATATCAGCACTTGATCCTGATGAGCCTATTTCTGAGGCTAAGTTGAAAAGGAACATTATCCGCGGCTTGTGGAAGCAGTATGTTGCTTTTGTAACCTCTGTTCAAGGCTAAGATACTCAACCATCTCTGCTGGAGCTTGAGAACCTGCGTGCTTCGCAGGAAAGTTTGGCAAGACAGATGGAAGGAGTGACTATCTCTGAAGGAGATAGTGAAGCGTTTTTCACAGGCAAGAAGAAAAAGAGATGGGAAGGGAAGAAGAAGAACATCGCTGCTGAAAATGAGCCTTCAAATTCTTATCAGCCAGAGAGGAGCGCTGCTCCTAAGAAGTACTGGAAGAAGAACTTGAAGTGCTACAGGTGTCATCAACAAGGACACTTCAAGCATGACTGCAAGGTCAAACTCCAGCCTGGGCATGCTGTAGGCAGGAGGAAGCTTGCTTGGGTACTGAAGAAGCAGGATGGGGCAGAGCTTTTATTGCAGGCACTTGTGTTCGTGCTTTGTCCGCTGTCGGCTTCAATGATGAGTGGATCGTAGACTCCAGGTGTGGTCATCACCTCACCGGAGACAAGTTGAAGTTCTCTTCTCTACAAGCTTACTCAGGTAACGAAGATATCATAACTGCTGATAATACTGTTTATGTAGTAGAGAAGGATGGGGTCGTGTCCTTGGGTAGTGATAAGGGGCCACTCACGTTAAGGAGTTTGTGTCATGTGTCGGGCATTAAGAAGAACCTCTTCTCTGTGACCAATGCGGTCGACGCGGGTTATCACGTTCTGTTTGGGCCAACATAAGTGAAGTTTCTTCGCAACGTATCAGCGGTAAAAGCTGATGTCGCTCATGTTGGGAGAAAAGTAAAGAACTTGTTTGTTCTTGCAACAAACTCTTATGTTGATCGGATGAGGGCAAACGATATCGCTGCTATATGATATGAGAGGCTGGGGCATGTAGAGATGGATAAGTTGAAAGTTATGGCAAACAGAAGTCTTGTAAGAGGCTTGCCTAAGCTATCTTCCTTTGACGATGGTCACGTTTGCGTGGGATGTCAGTACTAGGGGTGTGTAAAAGGAACCGAAGAATCGAGAACCGGACTGAAACCGAACCGATTTAGGCGGTTCGGGTCGGTTCCAGTTTTATTCTGTTCGGGTCTGGTTCCAGTTATTAGAGAACCGATGATTCGGGTCGGTTCTTGGTTCCCATACTCGGGTACCCGAGAACCGACCCGAATTATTAATTTAAAATTTAAAATAATATATTATTGTCTCAATTGGACAATTCATTTAGGCCCGGTTCAGCGGAAAGGTTCATGCGTTCATTCGTTCAGAGCTTCGCCGCTCCCAATTATTTGCTGATATTATTTTGCTTACCGAATTCAGAAATTCAATCGTAGTCTCGTACATAATAAATGAGTGTTTGTGTACATTGAGATAGAAAACACATCAAAATTTGGAGTAATAAATATTTATCCTATTAGTTGATGATTTGAGAAGAGAAAATGTGACATTACATAATATGGGTGGAACCGAGAACCGAACCGGAACCGAACCGAACCGAATTGGGCGGATTCGGTTCCATGATTTAGAACCGTTGGTCGGTTCTGGTTCCCAAATTTTGGAACCGAACCTACATGGGTCTGTTCTTGGTTTTTGGTGGAACCGAACCGAACCGAACAGAGTTGCACCCTTAGTCAGTACAGAAAGGCTCGTCTCCTTCCGTTTGATGAGTCACAAACGAGGTGCAATAGACCATTGGAGTGTATCCATGGTGACTTAATGAGACCAACTGCCACTGCTAGCCTTGGTGGAAGCAGATACATGCTTGTTCTGATTGATGACTACTCAAGATACACTTTGGTTTATTTCTTGAAGGAGAAGTCAGAAGCTTTCCAGGTGTTTGTGGAGTTCATGGAGCTAGTGGATGGTCGGCTTGGCCTGCGGATCAAGAAGTTTCGAACAGACAACGGTGGTGAGTTTATCTCCTCTGAGTTTTCTAACTTTTGTAGGAAGCACGGTATCCAGAGAGAGCTTACTTGTGCTTATACTCCACAATAAAATAGAGTAGCGGAGTGGAAGATCCGTCATCTGACGGAAACCTGCAAATGTTGGCTTCATACAAAAGATATTCCTAGGTCCTTCTGGGCAGAGGGGGTGTCTTGTGCTTCTTACGTCATCAATCGGATGCCGCTCAGCCCGATCAACATGAAGTCTCCCTTTGAGATGTTGCTGAAGGAAAAGCCAAGAGTGGAACACCTTCGGGTGTTTGGATCAACTTGCTATGTGCATGTCACAGATGCTTCAAAGAATAAGCTTGATGCAAAGGAAAGGAAGCTTGTCTTTGTTGGCTATGATGAGCAGAAGAAGGGATGGAAATGCATGGATCCTGCGACGAAGAAGTTTGTTGTATCAAGAGACGTGGTCTTTGATGAACTGACGTCGTATGGAGGAGGCTCGGTTGAGCTATCAGAGAACAAGGTTGATGAAGGGCAAAAGGTGGCTGCTGAACTTCTGGAAGAGGAGCTTGTTGTTTCCCCAGCAGCTCTTGTTGCTTCAAGCTCTGGTGCTGAGGCTTCCGGCTCAGGAAGTAGGGGAGAATTGCTCAAAGCTTTCCCGAAGTTAGAGTTGAGCCTGAAGAAGCAACGGAGGTAGTGAGCAAGGAGCAGCCTCTTCGGAGATCAAAGAGGGTTGTCAAGCCACCAACTCGGTACTGTGATGGGAATGCCGTGAGTTTTGTCTCCTGCTTCTTTGCAGGTCCTCTGGATGAGCGAGAGCCTGTAAACTTCAATGAGGCCACTGGAGTAAAGGTGTGGGAAGATGCCATGAAGGAGGAGATCTCTGCTTTCAAAAAGAATGAAACCTGGGACCTTGTGCCCAAGATTTATGGCATAACTTCAGTGACTTGCAAGTGGGTGTATCAGTTGAAGAAAAAGCCTGATGGGAGAATCGAAAGATACAAGGCTCGCCTTGTTGCTCGAGGATTCTCACAATAGTATAGAGAAGACTATGAGGAGACATTTAGTCCAGTTACAAAGATGACTTCGGTTCGGGTGGTGATCGCCTTGGCTGCTTGCAAGGATGGCGGATGTGGCAGCTTGATGTGAAGAATGATTTTCTTTACGGAGAGATTGATAAGGACATCTTCATGGATCAGCCGCTTGGATTCGTTTCTGAAGTTCATCTGGACTATGTCTGCAAACTCAGGAAGGCTCTCTACGGGTTGAAGCAAGCTCCTAGAGCCTGGTATGGGAAGATAGCAGAGCATCTTCAATTCTGCAGTTATCTTGCTTCCAACTCGGATTCCAGCTTGTTCATCAAGAATAAGGGGAAGCTTCAAGTCTTGGTCCTACTGTATGTTGATGATATGATCATCACAGGGAATTCAGAGGAGAAGGTAGCTAGGCTCAGGGCTGAGCTAGCTATTCGCTTCGACATGAAAGACTTGGGGGAGCTTCATCACTTCCTTGGTCTTGAAGTGGAGAGGAAGGAAAGAGGGATACTCTTTTGTCAGAAAGGATATGTGGATCATATTGTGAATCGATTCGGCATGGGCGAAGGGAAGAGTTGCTCTACTCATCTAGATCTTGGTCTGAAGCTTCGACGAGATGAAGGAAGGATTCTTCCTGATCCCTTGGTGTTCAACACTCTAGTTGGGAGCTTGATCTACTTAACGATTACAAGGCCAGACATTGCTTAAACTGTTGGCTGAGTAAGTTAGTTTATGGTTGAACCAAGAAAGTCTCATCTGGTGGCGGCAAAGAACATCTTGAAGTATGTCAAGGCGACTTCTGAAATAGGACTCCTCTATAGTAGGGACACGGTGTTTTCTTTGTTTGGATACACGGATGCAAATTATGGTGGTGACTCGGATGATCGAAGATCAACTTCGGATTATGTGTTCACTTGTAGATCAGCTTGCATCTCGTGGTGTAGCAAGAAGCAGGACTCAGTGTCAGTGTCTACTACGGAAGCAGAGTACAAGGCTTTGGCCTTAGCTGCTCGGTAAGCCATCTGGTAGAGGAGGCTTGTAGAGGATGTTTATGAGGAAGTGCAAGGTCCTACTTTACTCCGAGGTGACAATGAGAGTGCTCTCAAACTGATGAACAATCCAGTGTGTCACGTAAGGACCAAACATATTTAGATCGAGCACCACTTCATAAGGGAGAAGGTGTTGGAGGGATCTCTTCTAGTCGGGCATGTTCGAAGTGAAGATAATCTTGCTGATATCTTCACGAAACCGCTATCGAAGGGGCCATTTCAACAGTTACGAAGCTTGCTGGGCTTGATCACCACTTCTCACTTCAAGGGAGAGTATTGAAATTTGTGAAGTGAAAGTGGGTGATGTGCAGGCCGGGCGAACTGCGCGGCCTGAGCGGTTTGAGTCCGCTACCTGGGCGGACTGCTGGTTGTGGCCTGGGTGACCATGGCTTGATATTGGTGGCTTGGCTGTTCTTGAGGAGCGGCCTGTGCGGCCTGGTGTGCGGCCTTGGGCGGACTAGTGTGCGGCCTAGTTTGTGTATGGCCTAGGAAGAATTGCATCTTGGGCATCCAGTGGAGAGGCCTGAGCGGACTGTGTTGGCGGTCTATTGGCAGTGCTCAGCTTGATCTACGGCCTTGCAGTTAGCCAGCCTTTATGGTAACCAGACATATTGGAAGTTGTATCCGCGGTATATTGGCGGACTTGCTTTCTGCGTCCGCGGAGTTCGCATTTGTGGATGCTTTGGAGATGGGCTTTTGTTCTTGCTGAGCTCTCCATGTTGAGATGGTTGTTTCCATCCTTGTGGCGGGCTGTCCTGTTGACTGGCGGTCTAGGTCTTCTGTGTCTGCGGTACTCACGCCAGTTGCTTGTTGGGTTGCTAGACTTGTTCATTTTCTGTGACAAGTCCATGATGTCTGCAGAGTCCGCTATTGACTGGGCGGACTGCCTGTTGATCATGGACTCGTGGCGGGCTGTGGCTTTGTTGTCGAGCTGTGCGGACTGCCTTTTTGTCTGTGTATAGCACGCGGACTGATGCAACATGTGTAACAGCCCAAGTTTTATCAGCAGGCTAATTTTCGGGTGACACGACCTGGGACACGGGCTTGTCCCAGGGCATGTCCTTCTTGGGTGCGAGTCGTCGTGAGATCGACGAAAGTCGTTCGACAAACAGTGTTCGACGGGAACACGCTAGGCTACACGGGCGTGTTTGGAGGGCGTGTCTCCTTACGTTCGACGAAAGTTGCTCGACGATCATTGAGTGTCGAGATATGGTCGACGTTTGTCGAGTGAAGTGAACATGGTCTGTGACATGGGCGTGTCATCGGGCATGTCCCTTTGGTTCGACGAACTCGGCCCGACGACTTTGAGCTGGGGCGTGTCGAGTGATGTGTATGGGCACACGGCCTGGGATACGGGCATGTCACAGGCCGTGTGAGTCTCGGGTGATTTTGAGATTTTTCAGCCTGCTGAACATGGCCACAGACACGGGCATGTCTGAAGGCGTGTCAGGTGATACGGCCCAGGACACGGGTGTGTCACATGGGCGTGTCACTGGTTTGGATAAGTCAGTTGAGCACTGCTTAGGGAACACGGCCACAGACTTGGGCGTGTCATAGGCCGTGTCAGGCAAAAATGTATAAGTTTTTGGTGAAATTGTGGCCATCCATTCCTTCAGCCTGGATCCAAGTGCTAAGAGGCCTCCATGTCTTCTTAAGGCCGAGAATGGGTTGGGGAAACTCATTTGGCTTTTGCCTTTCTATTACTACGCTTCTAGAGAGAGAAAGAGAGAGGAATAAGGAGAAGGAGGAAAGGGGGACTGATCACCGATGGTGCCGCGGTTTACCGACGAGAGATCCGAGGCCGACGTTGCGGAGGAAAAGCTCTTGTGAGTCATTCAAACCAGTTTAGAGCTCATGGCACCAAAGAGTTCTTCAAGGGTAACGACTTTTTTTCCTAGCCATGTGAAGTATTCTTTTTGGCATATGTTTGTGATTCCCCCACCAAGAGGTGGCTGATTTTGGGAGTCATTGGGTGGATTCATGAAATCCCCTTTGTTGGCATATAGATCCAGAAATGGAGTACGGAATAGGCATGTTGTGTGAAGCCCATCTGGACAGGTGGGTCTGGATTGGTGATGTTGCATACGAACCAGAGAATACTCTGTGATAATCGTGTCGTTAAAGGAGTCAACGGATTATGCTTGTGACGGGTAGTCACAGTGTTGAAGTATTAGACCGGGCGGCTTGCGGTCTGATCCAGCGGTTTGTTAACCGTGCGGTCTGGCGGTCTATCTGGTGCCTGGAGACCGGGCGGTCTATCGGTCTACCTCTGCGGCCTGTTCTATCCTGCTGGTGTTGCCGATCGGTTAGCCCATCTGTCTAACCGCGCGGCCTATGCGGTCTCCATTATTCTAGCCGCCCAGTACTGTAAATGTTTAGTCCCACATTGTTTGTATACTCTCTTTCTTATCTCCTCCATTCTATATAAGGGAGGCCATACCTTTGTAAATGATATCTTTTTTGGATAATAAAATTTCGAATATTCAAAAGTTTATTCGCTTGTTCTCTACTTTTCGCTTCTTTTCTCTACTTTCTAACATGGTATCAGAGGACACGGTCATTTCCCTCTGATTCTGTGCGCTCTCTGTTGTTCGCGGCCTGTTTTCCGCATTCTGCGACTTGCTTCGCAACTTGGATTCTCTCTGTCCGCACGGCTTGTTTCTATCTGCGCGGCTTGTTTCTGTCCGCTGCCCTGTTCGCGCGGCTTGCTTCTTCTTCTTCTCTTCTCCTACTGCTCTTTGTCGCCGCGACCTGTTTCCTTGTCGCCGCGTTCCTTGTTCTTTCCTCCCGCTCCGACTTCCTAGTCGTTGCGGTCTGTCCCTATCCGCGTGGGTTCTCTCTACTCGCGGCTTGCTGCTGTGATCTGCCTGACCGTGCGGGTTGTTCCTTTCTCACCCGCATCTTGGTCGCGGTCATCAGCTCGTCTCCTCTCTTCTGTTCGCTCGGCCTTTTTAGTCCGCGCGACCTCTTCCCCGCTGTGCCTTTGACCGCCTTCTCGCCGCTGCTGTGATCTGCCTGACCGTGCGGGTTATTCCTTTCTTACCCGCGTCTTGGTCGCGGTCACCTGCTCTCCTCCTCTCTGCTGTTCGCTCGGCCTTTTCAGTCCGCGCGACCTCTTCCCCCCTGTGCCTTTGCATCTTGCAAGCCGCTACTGTTCGCGCGGCTTCGTCTGTTTTCTAACCGCTTCAGTTCGCGCGGCTTCTTCTGCTTGCCGGGTTCTATGACTACCTCCGGTCTCACCACTACTCCTGCAGCTCCTTCTCCTCCTCCTCCTTCGGGCAACCTTGGCACTCTGTCCAAGCTTGTTGGCTCCAACTATCCCGATTGGAGTGTTTCTTTCACCTTTCTCCTTCGTTCTCAACGCAAGCGTCATCACCTCACCGATGACCCTCCTCCTCGCACCTCTCCTGAGTTTGATGACTGGGATGCGAGTGATGCTCTTGTTCGCACCTGGCTGGCCAACAGCCTTTCTGATGAGTGCCTTCCCGTCATTCGCCATGATGAGACGGTCAAGGCCGCCTGGCTTCACCTCGCTGCTCTCTATTCTAAGGGGGGCCAGACGTCCCGCATTTATACTCTCTATGCGGACCTCTTCGCCCGCCCTTCCATGTCCCCAGCTGCGGCTTATCAGCAGGTTCAGGCTCTTGGGGCTGAAATCCTCCAGAATCGCCCCTTCTTCGCGGACTTGGCCGACCAGCACAAACACTTCCAGGAACTCCTGGTTGTTTGTTATCTTCTTCGTCTTCCCGACTCTTATGATATGATCCGCCAGCAGATCTTGGGTGAGGCGGAATCTCCTACTTTGGATGCCACTGCGGCTCGCATTGCCGCCGTTACTTCGCTCCTCCAGCGGCCTCTGTTGGCCTCCCCCCCTTCCCAGGACTCCTTTGCTCACCAAGCTCAGCGGGGGGGGGGGGGGGGGGGGGGGAGGGGCCCTAGTGGCCGTGGCTCCTCTGGCGGACGGGGTTCCTCCCGGTTCTTCTGCTCTCACTGTGGTCGTACTGGCCATACTGTTGACCGCTGCTGGCAGAAATATCCTCATCTTCGCCCTTCCGGTGATGCTCCTTCTTCGGCCTCCGCCTCTTCTAGGCCGTCTGCCTCTGTGGCCACGACGTCAGGTAGTGCCCACGTCGTTACCCAAGGTAAATGGCTGATTTACTCCGGTGCCACCAATCATATGACGGGCAACCCTCATTGCTTCTCCCGTCTTGAAACCCATGACCGCTTACCCCCAGTTCGTGTGGCGGATGGTTCCCCGTCTCCGGTTCATGGGACGGGCATGGTTCAACTCACTCCTTCGCTTTGCTTGGAGGATACCCTCTATGTCCCGAAGTTCCCGTGCAATTTGTTATCAGTTACTACTTTATGCCGGCAACTTCAGTGCTCCGTTTTATTCACTCCCACTACTTGTTCTTTTCAGGACCCGAGGACCCAGCGGACGATTGCTACTGGGACTGAGAGCGGCGGCCTCTACTTCCTCGACGATGTTTCCGCTCTTTCTGCCTACTCCTCCTCCACCGATCTCCTTCAGTGGCATCTTCGTCTTGGACATCCTCCTCCTCGGCTCATTCGTCAGCTTCTGCCCCACTTACCTCCCACCAGTTCTCCGCTCAACTGTGATGCGTGTCAGCTTGGCAAACATCATCGCTCCTCCTTCCCACCGAAGCAAGGCCGTGGCTCCTCTCGCATTTTTGATCTTATTCATTCTGATGTATGGGGTCCTGCTCCTACCCTCACAGTTGGTAGGGGCAGTTCCTATTTTGTCACTTTTATCGATGATTTTACTCGATGTACCTGGGTGTATCTATTAAAGGATCGCTCTGAGCTATTTACTGTTTGGCAATCTTTTTACTTTATGATTAAGACTCAATTTGCTACTTCTATTAAAGTCTTACGTTCTGATAATGCCAAGGAATATCTGTCTCATGAGTTCTCCGCGTTCTTTCACCAACACGGCCTCATTCATCAAACGACTTGTGTTTACACCTCCCAACAGAATGGGGTGGCGGAGCGTAAAAACCGTCAACTGCTTGATGTTGCGCGTACTCTCATGACGCAGATGCACGTCCCTCGCTCCTACTGGGGCTACGCTGTGCTTCTCGCTTGCTATCTCATCAATCGTATTCCCTCCACGGTCCTCCACGGCCGGACTCCCTTCTCCCTTCTCTATCCCCACCAGGACCCTTTTCCTCTTCCTCTCTGTGTCTTTGGCTGTACGGCCTTTGTTCACGCTCCCTCCGCTACCCGCGACAAGCTTTCCCCCCGTTCCACCAAGTGTGTCTTTTTGGGGTACTCTACCACTCAAAAAGGCTATTGCTGCTTTGACCCCCTTCTCCGCAAGCAGTTTGTCTCCGCAGATGTGACTTTTTTCGAAAATGCTTCCTATTTCTCTCCTTCCTCTTCTCTTCCTTCTCTTCCTTCTGAGATCTCCGTTTCTTCCACACCTCTTCCCGTTTTCCCACCTTCGTCTCCTCCTCCACCCACTCCTTCCCAGTCCGTCTCCCCACCCACCCCTCCACCCTCCTCTCCGCTGCCGTCTCTCTCTAGTCCCGGGCCAGCCTTCTCCGCCACGGACGCTCCGGTCGCTGACGCTCCGGTCGCCGACGCTCCCGATGATCTGGATGTTCCCATTGCCCTTCGCAAAGGGGTGCGGGCGTGTACTCAACACCCGCTCACGGCTGTTGTTTCTTATGATCAGCTTTCTCCTTCTCGCAGGTCGTTTGCCTTGGCTATCTCTGCTACTTCTACTCCACGTACCTACCAGGAGGCTCTCGCTCTCCCTCATTGGAAGTCTGCCATGGATGAGGAGATGGCTACTCTTACTGAACGGGGTACCTGGACACTGGTTCCTCCTCCCGTGGGCACTGATGTGGTTGGCTGTCGCTGGGTCTATGTTGTGAAGTTTCGCCCCGATGGCACGGTGGATCGCTACAAAGCCCGGCTGGTGGCCAAGGGCTTTACTCAGACTTATGGCGTTGATTACTTTGATACCTTCTCTCCGGTTGCTCGCCTCAGCACCATCCGGGTTCTCTTTTCTGTGGCCGTTAATCGGGCTTGGGCTATTTCCCAGCTTGATGTGAAGAATGCCTTTCTCTATGGCGATCTTCAGGAGGACGTCTATATGGAGCAACCTCCTGGGTATGTTGCTCAGGGGGAGACACGTGTCTGTCATTTGAAGAAGGCCATTTATGGCCTAAAGCAGAGCCCTCGGGCATGGTTCGAAAAATTCAGTGGTATTGTGGCAACCATTGGCTTTCAAAGGAGTTCGGCCGATCACTCCTTGTTCATTCGCAAAACGGCCTCGGGACTAGTGGTTTTAGCCGTATATGTGGATGATATTCTCCTTACTGGTGATGACCAAGATGGGGTGGACTTGACGAAGAAGCACCTCCGTCAGCACTTGGTCACGAAGGATATGGGCTCCCCAAAATACTTTTTGGGGATAGAAATCTCTCGGAAGCCTGACTCCTTGGTTCTCTCTCAACGGAAGTATGCCCTTGATCTTCTTCGAGAAGCAGGCTTGACAGGTGCCAAACCAGCTCATCTTCCCATGGCCATTGGAGAGGACAAAACGTGGACGGATGAATCGCCTCCTCTATCTGATGTCACACGGTATAGACGTTTGGTAGGCAAACTCATCTATCTCACGGTGACTAGACCCGACATCGCCTACGCTGTAGGAAAGGTCAGTCAGTTTATGCAAGCTCCCAGGGAGTGTCATCTTCAGTCCGCCCTGAAGATTTTAGAGTATATCAAAGCAGCACCGGGCAGAGGGTTACTCTTCCAGAAGAATGGCCATCTGAGGGTTGAGGCCTACTCAGATTCAAGCTACGCAGATGACAAAGGCGATCGTAAATCCACGTCAGGTTTTTGTACCATTGTTGGAGGTAATCTCGTAAGTTGGAAGAGCAAGAAACAGTCTGTTGTTTCCAGATCCAGTGCCGAAGCAGAATACCGGAGTATGGCGTCAACTACGTGTGAGTTAAAGTGGTTGCGGGCTCTCATGCTTGACCTGGGCGAGGTATATGATTGTCCTCTCCCTATGTTCTGTGACAACAAGGCCGCTATACACATATCCAGGAATCCGGTCTTTCATGAGAGAACGAAGCATATAGAGGTTGACTGTCACTTCATTCGGGAGGAGATTTTGAAGAAACAGATTTGTACTCCTTTTGTCACCTCTGACAAGGAGTTGGCAGATATCTTCACCAAGCCGGTTTCTACTTCCTTCTTCCGCATTTGTGAAAAGCTGGGCATGATTGATATCTATGCTCCAGCTTGAGGGGGAGTGTTGAAGTATTAGACCGGGCGGCTTGCGGTCTGATCCAGCGGTTTGTTAACCGTGCGGTCTGGCGGTCTATCTGGTGCCTGGAGACCGGGCGGTCTATCGGTCTACCTCTGCGGCCTGTTCTATCCTGCTGGTGTTGCCGAGCGGTTAGCCCATCTGTCTAACCGCGCGGCCTATGCGGTCTCCATTATTCTAGCCGCCCAGTACTGTAAATGTTTAGTCCCACATTGTTTGTATACTCTCTTTCTTATCTCCTCCATTCTATATAAGGGAGGCCATACCTTTGTAAATGATATCTTTTTTGGATAATAAAATTTCGATTATTCAAAAGTTTATTCGCTTGTTCTCTACTTTTCGCTTCTTTTCTCTACTTTCTAACACACAGGAAGTACTAGAGTGGTAGTCCAGGAAAATATCTGTGTTATGCTTGTGTTATTGGGTCGTACCTGTGAACGAGTAATGAGAATTACAGGTGTGACCAGGAAAGACCATTTGTGATGCTTGATGTCGTAGGTGGTACCTGTGAAGAGAGTAGCAGTAAGTACTGGTGTGCCCAGGAAAGACCTCTGACATTTGTGATATTGCAGTGTCGTACCTGTGAACGAGTAACAGGAAGTACTGGTGTGCCCAAGAAAGACCCGCTGATGTTATGAGAGATGGGTGTCATAGCAATACCCAGGCTTGAATGCCAGAACAGGATCGGTGAAACCTACCCGCACCTTTATATAGCTGCGAGTACGCCGTGCTCGGTGATGGCAAGGTGATTTGAGCAACAGGGGGTGGAGGATGCGACCTGCGTTATGTCCGTCCGACGTGAGACCACAAGGTGCGGTCTGTTAGAGCACATAACAAGAGTCTTAAGCATACGTGCCATGATACAATGGTGGGCTAAGGGCCAATCCCGGTTCACTAAGACTATAGAACTCTGGCTGCACGCCATGGAGTAAATGCTCAAGAGAGTTACCGTTGGGTTGTGACCCTGATACGGTGGTGGGCAATTGATTTGCCAGTACACCAAGAATGTGCCCTGAGTGCACGGACCGTTGGGCTAGGTGGCTAATGGTTGTGATGGCATGTGTGCGTGAAATCACATTATATGAACTATATTGCCACGCTTGTGCTATGATATGCCTGCAGGAAAGATTGTCGCTGCCCCGAGAAAAAAGAGGTAGGCTTGTTAAAATTTGGCCAGCTGAATGCTGACTGTTGCCTCTGTTTGCCACCCTTGGGTGGATTGTCCCTGTACAGGTGCTGGAGAGCCAAGCGGGACGCATAAAGGTTGATGTCCCTGCTGCTACTGCTGTTGTTGCTAGCCCTTGAAGGCTATTTGGAATGAATGTTGTGATTTCTTTTGATGTGGTCGGCCTGTGTGCCAATGTTGGGGCCACTGTTTGAAAGCCTTGTAAGGCCATAAGGCCAATGATGGTTACATGTTGTAAGACATTCCTATTATATATACAATGTGGAGTTGTTTTATATGTTGAACATTCAAGTGTGGAGTTCAAGGTTTAGTATAGGCTTCCACTAGAATGTAGTGTGTTAAGATGCGCTGCGCTACTCTGGTATCCTTCCGTAACTCTTCTGCCTGTTTTGTGATATATATTGTGGGGCCCCGGCTAGACCTTCTAGTATATACTATATGAACGGATGGTGTTGTTACATTTTTTATATCAGCTGTCCTGGTCTTTCCCTCTCGAAGTTGTGTGCGACTTCTTTTGTGGGGTGGCGAGCACGTGTCTGTGCAACCCACGTTAACACGTTTGAACTCCTGAATGTCCATGATAGGAATGCAAATTCTTGTGTTTAAGGAACCTGCGTGTTCCTATTTTGTGTTGTTTGCTTGTGTAAGGCCACTAATGTGTGTGTCTTGTCCCCTTTAGGTGACTCGGAGTGGTGCGGGGCAATCGGAGCCCCAGCGGTCTGATGAAAGTACGGCACCAGTTGTGGTGCCTACACCTCCGCCATCTGCAGAAACCGTGCGACAAATTGCTGAGGCTTTGTTTGCAATGGTTCAAGGACATCCGGGTGGGCAGGCGCAAGGGCAGGCGCAGCCGGCCGTGCGGCCAGAACTGGTGGAGGCGAGGCCAAAACCTGTTGTGGTTGTGAATCCTAGAACCGCTGAGAATCAATTGAAGCGGTTTATGAGTTTTCACCCACCGACGTTCTTGGGCGTGGGAGCTGCTACATAGGCTGAGGATTGGTTATCGCGCGTCAAGCGAGTCATGATGGCGATTGGAACGGAGGAGCATCAAAAAGTCACCCTAGCGACTTTCCTTCTTGAAGGAGAGGCTAGACTGTGGTGGGACGAGATGGAGTTGCATCACTTGGCGGGTCGTCCCTTAACACAAGTATCGATGAAAGAATTCTCCCGACTCTTCCTAGCGAAGCACCTTCCTGCGGCACAATGGATTGCCATGGAGAATGAATTCCAAAGGCTGACGCAAGGTGATGGCAGTGTGGAAGCTTACCTGCATGAGTTTACACGCTTAGGGCGGTATACGGGTTCTATTTTTGCTGATGAGCAGAGAAAAACGAATAGGTTCTACGAAGGACTACGGGACGAGTTGAGATTCCTAGTTTCTAGTTCTGTGAACCAAGGCTTCCAGGCATTGGTCGACACTGCAAGCGCACTTGAAAAAGATATGAAGAGGGTGCAGGGGAAGAGGGCTTTGGCTGTGACACAACCGGAGTGGAAGGTGTCCCGACCTGGGTGTGGAAACCACCCGTTACCACACATCTTCCCAAAACCCCGAGGTGATGGTAAGGGGGGACGGGGGTACATAAACACCAAGGACCACCCACTGCAGGCAATGTGGGACTAATCCAACCACGGGATGACGGGGATATTCCGCCACACGGGGGGCCCACCGGGGTCAACACCCAGACCTTGAACACGATGGGGAAGCCCAAATATGCGGTCCCACACACACCCAATCCCGCTGGACCTTGGTTCTCAACACACCCCCGCAGCGGGATGACTCTGATACCATGTGGAAACCACCCGTCACCGCACATCTTCCCAAAACCCCGAGGTGATGGTAAGGGGGGACGGGGGTACATAAACACCAAGGACCACCCACTGCAGGCAATGTGGGACTAATCCAACCACGGGATGGCGGGGATATTCCGCCACACGGGGGGCCCACCGGGGTCAACACCCAGACCTGGAACGCGATGGGGAAGCCCAAATATGCGGTCCCACACACACCCAATCCCACTGGACCTTGGTTCTCAACACACCCCCGCAGCGGGATGGCTCTGATATCATGTGGAAACCACCCGTCACCACACATCTTACCAAAACCCCGAGGTGATGGTAAGGGGGGACGGGGGTACATAAACACCAAGGACCACCCACTGCAGGCAATGTGGGACTAATCCAACCACAGGATGGCGGGGATATTCTGCCACACGGGGGGCCCACCGGGGTCAACACCCAGACCTGGAACGCGATGGGGAAGCCCAAATATGCGGTCCCACACACACCCAATCCCGCTGGACCTTGGTTCTCAACACTGGGAAACCATTTTATAAGAATAAATGGGGCAAGAAGTCCAAGAAAAGTGGACAAGCTCCTTCATCAGTTGTATCGGGACCAACGTCGGGGGCCACCTCAAGGCCGGATACACGTACATGCTTCAATTGTGGACGGGTGGGGCATATAGCTCGAGATTGTCGGGTGCCGCCAAAGAGTGAAAAGAAGGTGGGAGCGTCTTATGTGGAAAAAGGAAAGGTGGTGGTGGACTCCTCTGCCTCTCTGGCGCAGCCCCGGGTCTACAATCTTGGCCCGCAGGAGGCCATCAAGCAGAGTGACGTCGTTATAGGTATGAGTTTAGTTTTGTATATGCTATTGCTTGTATGATTTGCTTAATGCATATGTGTTTGCGGTTTGTGTGTGTGATATGATTGTCACAGACTTTATGATGATTCGGGACACGCTAGTGCGAGCACTGTTTGATACGGGTGCGTCGCATTCTTTTCTGTCTAGCGAGTTCATAGCACGGCTTGGGATACCTAGTCGTGCAAAGACAGATAGCGTCAGAGTGGTGTTGCCGAATGGCTGTTGGATGCTTGCGGATCAAGCTTGCGATGTGGCGGTCCAAATAGGAAGTCGGGATTTCAGTTTGACTGCATCTGTATTGCCAATATCAAAATTCGACGTGATTTTTGGTATGGATTGTCTTGCGGAGCAGCATGCCATGATTGATTGCCAGTCCAAAGAGATCACGTTGGGCCAGAACACCGAACAAGAGATAAAGTTCGCGGGTATACGAGGAGTGGGCGGGACATTGATGTCTGCACTCCAAGTAGTCAAGGCTGTTCGGAAGGGTGCAGAGTGTTACTTCGCACTGATTCAGGTTGTTGAGCCTAAGGCCAGTGTGTGCGAGGTTCCGATTGTGGTGGAATTTACATATGTGTTTCCCACGGATCTCCCTGGGCTACCACCCCAGCGGGAGATTGACTTCACGATCGAGTTGGTGCCAGGTGCGAAACCTGTGGCCCGCTCACCATATCGCGTCGCGCCAAAGGAGATGGCTGAGTTGAAGGTCCAACTACAAGAATTGCTGGAGCAAGGTTATATACGCCCAAGCATATCACCTTGGAGCGTGCCTGTGCTTTTTGTGAAGAAGAAAGATGGTGGGTTGCGGTTATGTATTGACTACCGTGAACTGAATAAGCTGACCGAGAAGAATAAATATCCAATTCCGCGGATTGATGAGTTAGTCGATCAGCTGGTGGGCTCGACCGTCTATTCGAAGTTGGACCTGAATTCTGGTTATTACCATTTGAGAATTCAGGAAGGTGACATTCCCAAAACCGCATTTGGAATGCGTTACGGGCACTATGAGTTCACAGTCATGCCATTTGGACTGTGCAATGCGCCATCGGTGTTTATGGATTTGATGCACCGCACGTTCCGAGAGTACCTGGATCGATTTGTGATAGTGTTCATTGATGATATCCTGGTGTACTCGAAGTCAAAAGCTGAGCATGAGACTCATTTGCAGTTGGTGTTGAATACATTGAGGCAAAATCAGCTCTATGCCAAGTTCTTGAAGTACGAGTTTTGGTTATCGTCAGTGGCTTTCCTAGGCCATGTGGTGAGTGGAGCGGGCATTGCAGTGGATCCAGCGAAGATAAGGGTCATACAAGATTGGCCAATGTTGTCTTCTGTGGCCGAAGTCAGGAGTTTTCTTGGACTTGCGGGCTACTATAGAAAATTTTTTGAGAATTTCTCGCGGATCGCTTTGCCGCTAACCATGCTGACGAGAAAAGATCAGAAGTTCGTTTGGACGCCAGAGTGCGCACGAGCTTTTGAAGAGCTGAAGGTTTGATTGACCACGGCACCGGTGTTGTCTTTGCCAAGTGGGACCGATGGATTTGTGATTTATAGTGATGCCTTAGGGAGCGGCTTAGGTTGCATTCTTCTGCAGAATGGAAAGGTAATTGCTTATGGCTCACACCAGCTGAAGGTGCACGAACGAAATTATCTTGTCCATGATTTGAAATTAGCGGCGATGATTTTTGCACTAAAGTTGTGGCGACACAATCTTTATGGAGTGAAGGTGGAGATCTAAACAGATCACAAAAGCCTAAAGTGCCTATTGAAGCAGAAAGACTTGAACATGCGACAACGAAGGTGGTTGGAGTTCCTTGGGGACTACACTTTTGAAATTCACTATACTCCCGGGAAGGGGAATGTTGTCGCGGATGCCTTGAGTCAGAGTGTTCCGGCTAGAGCAAGTTGGTTACAAAGGCATGATGAACGTCTTATCCAGGAGCTGGAAGCATTAGAGATATATTGTGTTGACAAAAATGCCACTGCCAATGCATGTTGGAACTGGACGGAGGTGCAATGTGACCTTGCGGACCGAGTTCGACGGGAAATGGAATTGGATGAAGATCTCTTATGCTATGTTAACAAGGGGTCAGAGGGCAAATTCTCCTAGAATGACGGTCTTTTGCGAAAAGAGGTCCGTTTGTGCGTCCCAAATGTGGGTAAATTGAGGGAAGAACTGATGTATGAAGCACATTATACAAAGTATTCCATTCACCCCGGGAGCACAAAGATGTTCAATGATATGAAAAAGCTATTCTGGTGGTCAGGGCTCAAGAGAGATGTTGTCCTCTATGTGGCCAAATGCCAAACATGTGCGATGGTGAAGGCGGAATGCCAAAAGCCGGGAGGTTATTTGAAGTCGCTGCCGATCCCAGAGTGAAAATTTGATGATATTTCCATGGATTTTGTGCACGGGCTGCCAAGATCTCAGCGAGGGAATGATTCCATTTGGGTGATTGTTGGCCGACTAACTAAAGTGACACATTTTCTCCCGAACAGGCGGGATGATTCGGTCGAAAGTTTGGCAAAATTATATGTTGACCAGGTAGTACGGCTTCATGGTGTTCCTCGGAGCATCGTAAGTGATCGAGATGGGCGATTCACGTCAAATGACTGGAGGCTAGTTCACCGACTGTTGCGCGCGAAGTTGACTTTCAGTACGGCCTTTCATCCCCAAACGGATGGCCAAACTGAACGTACCAACAAAACGATGGAGGACATGCTCCGAATGTGCGCCCTCTACTTCAAAAAGAGATGGGAAGATCATCTCTATATGGTAGAGTTTGCCTATAATAACAGCTACCAGGCGAGCATTGGGATGTCACCTTATGAAGCGCTATATGGAAGGAAGTGACGTACTTCCTTGGCTTTGGTATAAGCGGGCGAAGCTCAAGTTTATAAACCTAATGAGGTTGATGAAGCAAACTCAACCATACAGACTATTCGAGAGAAGCTACTCATTGCTCAAAATCGTCAAGCAAAGTACTACAACGCCAAGCACCGGAACGTGGAATTTGCGGTTGGCGATTGGGTCTACTTGAAGATCAAGCCCTTCAAAGGTGTCTCCAGGATTCGACGTTTGAAAAAGTTGAGTCCAAGATTTTTGGGTCCATTTGAAGTGGTTGAACGAGTTGGAGAAGCCGCATATCAGCTAGCTCTGTTGGCAGACTTGAGTGGATTACATGATGTATTTCACATCTCGGTGCTTCAGAAGGCTGTTAACGATCCAGCTCAAGTGATCGCGGATGATCGTGTGTCGGTGGAGTATGGGCTAACAACGAAAGTTAGACTCATTCAGATCGAGGATCGAGCCGAGAAACAGTTGCGGAACAAGACTGTCGGCATGGTTAAAGTCCGGTGGGATAACTGTGGCCGTGAGGAACTTACATGGGAGCGAGAGCAAACCATGTGAGAGGAGTTTCCCGAGCTGTTTCTGTAATCCATGGAGCGAATGTTGTTGTAACATTAGAATTTTAATGTTATACCTATTTGGTTGCTGATTGCTGGTTGCCTTCATGTGTACTAATTTCGAGGACGAAATTTTGTAGGAGGGGAGGGTTGTAACAGCCCAAGTTTTATCAGCAGGCAAATTTTCGGGTGACATGGCCCGGGACACGGGCATGTCCCAGGTCGTATCCTGCTTGGGTGCGAGTCATCGCGAGATCGATGAAAGTCGTTTGACGAACAGTATTCGGCAGGAACACGCCAGGCGATATGGGCATGTATGGAGGGCGTGTCTCCTTGCGTTCGCCGAAAGTTGCTCAACGATCGTCGAGTGTCGAGATGTGGTCGACGTTTGTCGAGTGCAGTGAACATGGCCTATAACACGGGCGTGTCACAGGGCGTGTCCCTTTGGTTCGACGAACTCAGCCCAACTACTTTGAGATGGGGCGTGTCGAGTGCCGTGTATAGGCACACGGCCTGGGACACGGGCGTATCACAGGCCGTGTGAGTCTCGGGTGATTTTGAGATTTTTCAGCCTGATAAACACGGCCACAGACACGGGCGTGTCTAAAGGCGTGTCGGGTGATACGGCCCAGGACACGGGTGTGTCACATGGGCGTGTCATTGGTTTGGATAAGTCGGTTGAGCATCTCTTAGGGAACACGGCCACAGACACGGGCGTGTCATAGGCCGTGTCAGGCAAAATGTATAAGTTTTTGGTGAAATTGTGGCCATCCATTCCTTCAGCCTGGATCCAAGGGCTGAGAGGCCTCCCTGTCTTCTTAAGGCCGAGAATGGGTTGGGGAAACTCATTTGGCTTTTGCCTTTCTCTTACTACGCTTCTAGAGAGAAAAAGAGAGAGGAAGAAGGAGGAGGAGGAAAGGGGGCTGATCACCGGAGGTGCTGCGGTTTACCGACGAGAGATCCGAGTCCGACGTTGCGGAGGAAAAGCTCTTGTGAGTCGTTCAAACCAGTTTAGAGCTCATGGAACCAAAGAGGTCTTCAAGGGTAACGACTTTTCTTCCTAGCCATGTGAAGGATTCCTTTTGGCATATGTTTGTGATTCCCCCACCAAGAGGTGGCTAATTTTGTGAGTCTTTGGGTGGATTCATGAAATCCCCTTTGTTGGAATATAGATCCGGAAATGGAGTACGGAATAGGCATGCTATGTGAAGCCCATCTGGACAGGTTGGTCTAGATTGGTGATGTTGCATACGAACCGGAGAAAACTCCGTGATAAACGTGTCGTTGAATGAGTCAACGGATTATGTCTGTGACGAGTAGTCTCAGGAAGTACTGGAGTGGTAGTCCAGGAAAATATCCGTGTTATGCTTGTGCTATTGGGTCGTACCTGTGAACGAGTAATAGGAAGTACTGGTGTGACCAGGAAAGGCCCTTTGTGATGCTTGATGTCGTAGGTGGTACCTGTGAAGAGAGTAGCAGGAAGTACTGGTGTGCCCAGGAAAGACCCCTGACATTTGTGATAGTGCGGTGTCGTACCTGTGAACGAGTAATAGGAAGTACTGGTGTTCCCAGGAAAGACCCGCTGATGTTGTGAGAGAATGGGTGTCATAGCAATACCCAGGCTTGAATGCCAGAACAGGATCAGTGAGACCTACCCGCGCCTTTATATATCCGCGAGTACGCCGTGCTCGGTGATGGCAAGCCGATTTGAGCAACGGGGGGTGGAGGATCCGACTTGCGTTATGTCCGCCCGATGTGAGACCAGATGGTGCGGTCTGTTGGAGCGCATAGCAAGAGTCTTAGGCCTACGTGTCATGATACAATGGGGGGCTAAGGGCCAATCCCGGTTCACTAAGACTATAGAACTCCGGCTGCACGCCATGGAGTAAATGCTCAAGAGAGTTACCATTGGGTCGTGACCCTGATACGGTGGTGGGCAACTTATTTGTCAGTACACCAAGAATGTGCCCTAAGTGCACGGACCGTTGGGTCGGGTGGCTAACGGTTGTGATGACATGTGTGCGTGAAAGCACATTATATGAACTATATTGCCATGCTTGTGCTATGATATGCCTGCAGAAAAGATTACCGCTGCCCCGAGAAAAAAAGGGGTAGGGTCGTTATAATTTGGTCAGCTGAATGCTGATCGTTGCCTCTGTTTGCCACCCTTGGGTGGATTGTCCCTGTACAGGTGCTGGAGAGCCAAGCGGGATGCATAAAGGTTGATGTCCCTGCTGCTGCTGCTGTTGTTGCTGGCCCTTGAAGGCTATTTGGAATGAATGTTGTGATTTCTTTTTATGTGGCCCGCCTGCGTGCCAATGTTGGGGCCATTGTTTGAAAGCCTTGTAAGGCCATAAGGCTAATGATGGTTACATGTTGTAAGACATTCCTATTATATATACATTGAGGAGTTGTTTTATATGTTGGACATTCAAGTATGGAGTTCAAGGGTTAGTATATTCTTCCACTAGAATGTAGTGTGTTAAGATACGCTGCGCTACTCTGGTATCCTTCCGTAACTCTTCTGCATGTTTTGTGATATATGTGTGGGGCCCCGGCCGAACCTTCTAGTATATACCATATGAACGGATGGGGTTGTTACAACATGAGTTGTGGTTGTATCTGCATGTTGTGGTGCATTGCGGACTGATGCAACATGAGTTGTGGGTGTGTCTGCATGCTGTGTTGCGTGGCGCTATGCATGCATTGGGCGGACTGGCGATGTGCCTGTATTGTGCGAGCTGGCAATGTGTCCGCATAATAGCAGACTGTCTTTGTTCTGGCGCCTAGAAGATTTGTCTGGCCAAGTCCTTGCGGACTTGGCGGACTGGGTAGTGTTAGCGCGCAAGCTGGGGTGGTGACTCTATTCACTAGGGTGGTGACCACACTCCTCACCTCACCTATAAATAGACCCCCCCAACACGTCTATAGTAATGGAGTGAACAGTAAGTTGAGGCTTGGTCAATTGTTACGGTCTGGTTTTTCCTGTCCGCACGGGTTGAGTAGAGATAACTATTTTGTACAACCCCATATTCGCTGAGTCAGACCAGGAGGCACCAACGGTCATAATTAGGCTAGCCAAAGGAGTTCCCGCCCTAAAGAAGTTCTCGCCCAAGTATGCGGGAACGCTTGCGCTTGCGCCAAGCTCCTGTCTTGAGGGAGCTCTCGTCGAGTGGGGCCCAGGGCCTTCGGTAAAATGACCTCATTACCCTCAGGTAAAATTACCCCTATACCCTCAAGATAAAACCGCGAGATTTGGCTATTGGCAGATCGACTAAGGGTATTTCAGTA
The DNA here is from genome assembly GCA_039583875.1 of Platanthera guangdongensis. Taxonomy (NCBI): domain Eukaryota; kingdom Viridiplantae; phylum Streptophyta; class Magnoliopsida; order Asparagales; family Orchidaceae; genus Platanthera; species Platanthera guangdongensis. Next base: position 158,138,114 of record CM077156.1, read on the forward strand.
ATCTCAGGTCAGCAAAAGGCTATAAATAGACCCATAAGGGCTCCTTAAAAAGCAAGCTTTCATAATCTTCCAATTTCCAATGCTTTCTGATGAGCTCCTAGCCCAGCTTTTGGCTTTGGAGGGGGAGCTCTCAGAGATCTTCCAGGTGTGAGGTGGGACCTCCCTGCTGAGGCTTTAAGTCAGTCCAGGGACCTTTGAATCTAGTCGAGGGTTGAGGCTTGAGAGAAGTAGGTGTTGGTTGCACCCCTATTTTGAAATCCCGTTGAGGTCATTTTTGGCTTCAACAGTTCTGCTGCGGTGAGCGTGGAGAGCAGCTGATACAAAAAAGCCTTAAGTTTTGTCCCATGGCTGGAGGTGAAGGTTCTAGTTCTGGTTCTAGAGGCTCCCCTACCCGGGGAGAAGAAGCAACGGGGAAGATGCTGGATGAATTCAGTCGAGAAGTCCTGCAGACTATCAGCTTGGCCTTCTCGGCGCAAAGCGAGTGGGTCACACTTCAGGTTCCGATAGAGGAGGTCCCGCTCTTGGGCGAGAACGCCCCTGGGCAACGCCCGGGGAAGGAGATCCCAGCGGAGGCTGGCGAGCGAGACGTGGCGGTGCGGGAGCTCTTCCCAGGACAGCGCCCGGGCAAGGAAGCTTTGACAGATTTGGACGAGAGGGAGGCAGCAGTGCGAGAGCTCTTCCTTGGGCACGGTCTTGCGGATCGGGGCAGCCAGCCGAGGCTGTGGGACGTGCCCTCTCGCCAGGCAGGAGGCGAGAGCCCATTCAGCGAGCTCATCATCTCAGCTCCTATACCGGAGGTGTTCCGGGAGTCTAACATGTCCTACTACTCAGGAAAGGATGACCATGTACATCACGTGCAGTGGTTTGAAGATGACGTTTCGATAAGGCATATGACGGATGCCTTCAAGTACCGGCTATTTGCCATCACATTGAAGGAGAAGGCTCAGGACTGGTTCCACCAGTTGCCAGCAAGGTCGATCTACTGCTTTGAATATCTGCGAAGAAGTTTCCTATTGAGGTTCTCAACATCGAAGAAGCGGAAGGAGGCGGAGTGCCTGTTTGCGGTGAGGCAGATGCCGGATAAGACGCTGGTGTAGTACCCCCCCCCCCCAACCTTTTGCCCGGGTCGGGCCGGAGGGGTACTACTGGCCCAAGACGTCCACCCAGGGCTCATAGGGGAAACAATCCACCCTATTCAAGCACTAGATGGCCGTCTTGAGTGGTTCGAATCATAACATTCACAACCCATCAGAATATAGCGGAGGCATTAACAGGAAACCACTACATATATATATAACATATCATATTAATACAGAGGTTCTAGGGCTGAAGCCTTATGCGTTTATAAAAGCCCGTGGGCTATACATGTACTACATAAGTCTCTCACACACTCTCTCTTCTAAACTGCTCGGCGGTACTCACGTCTCTAAACACCGGAGACGGCGGGGGTGCATCTGCTCGAGTAGACCTAGCTGCTGGCGTAATCTCCTGCGGCAGCGGGTCACTACAGTGCTCCACCTCCTGTGAATGGTTAATCAAATAACTGTTAGTCACAGAGCTAAGTGGAAACAAATCTCCTCCCCGGATCCACATCCTGGGGACGAGCACGCACCCACCCAACAAAAGTAAATAGCCGAAGCAAGAGAGGGTTATCACAACATTTCATATATGAACAACTAAGAGCAATTATAAAAGAGTGCCGTATAACCGGAAAAAGCAGCAATAACATAAAACGGTTATAGCAAGGCTCTACTAGCTCATCAGCACAACAGGTTTTCATATCTTGAATTCTATCGCAGGCATTCACAGCGGCGCACACAAACCGCAGGCATTCATAGCCGCGCACACAAACCGCAGGCATTCATAGCCGCGTACACAAACCCTATGCCGATATAGTTTGGACCGCTTCTGTTCCAGCAGGGTAGCGAGCCCCGCGGGCCTCACCGATGTGGCCGTCGGTGACAGTGGCCAGTCCTGCCACTTCTGGGGGTGATCGTACCGCACAACCCCAGGCCCTCATGTACAACCTTGTGTACTCTTGGATGTGAGCGACATCCGGCGAATCATTTTGGCCGACCCGCGGAGGAAAACCCGACGGGGAATATAACGACCGGTCACCCGTGGCACTCATCTCCCTGTCGCCTTGAGTCGTCAACCTTGCCGCACCGGTACGAACGGTCTGCGGAAGGGACTGACCCGCCACCATTTCACCGCAAGCAATTTACAATCAATCAAACAATTGCAAACAATATAACATCGGGTCTACGACGGCCTGCCTTACTAGGCTTACACTTCGGGCATCGACACTTTGCTCTACTTTCGATAAGGAGCGTGGGAGCGCTTTATTTGGGGCTAGACCTGGAGGACTACCTCAACTCCGGTTATCCCCAACTAAGGCTCAACCTAAACAACAACTGCTCGTCAGAGCAGGACCCGGGAATATAAAAGTAAATTGCGATAAGATCAAGTGCGGTGGTTATGCTGCTTATTTAAAGTGCTGGAAAGAAATGTGACCAGTACAAGACTGGAGTAGTATTGAAATAAGCTTGACCAGTACGAGACTGGAGTAGTACTGAAATGAAAGTAATGAAATAATCTTGACCAGTACGAGACTGGAGTAGTACTGAATTGAAAGTACTGAACTGAAAAGAATAAAGGAACTGGACCAGTGCAAAACTAGAATAATCATAAAGAAAATGGTTAGTAGTCCAATCACTCCATACAGGAGGCTTCAGTTCCATCTCCGTTCTCAGGAGAGATTTTTCAGTTCCATCCCAGTTTTTAATAAGGTTTCCTTGGGTTACACCTTTATTAAGATCCGATTATGAGTTGGTTGCGCCTTATTAACCACGGCTTAATCGGATTGGGGCATATCAGGAGTTATACTTTCATTATTCGTCAAGAATAATTCATAACTCACCACTCGTGCTCTCATCTTCCGAGCGTGCCCAAATCGCCCGAGAGTCGAGGCGCTCGACAGTTTTCATGAAATCTCGAAACACCCGGAGCTTGGTCACTTGCCTCGGTCACTCTCGTCGATATGAAACTTATTCAAATTAGAGAGGATAGTCGCGCGCTCCAATTTTCATTTTCGAAGAAAACGAGCGTAATAATATCGAGCGCGGTCCTAGGCTTCCATATTTAGAAAAAAATATCAAAACTTATCCTCATGAGTCCAACATTTGACACAACCCTTGGAAGGGTATAAAATGAGCCTAGAAAAATATTCATAATTTTTCGAATAATTTTGGACCTTTAATTTGGACAAACAATTTTCTTTTGGGCTTTTAAAAATACCAAATCGACTCCAAAAAAATTTCAAACTTTTTGTGGTGGAAGCACTCAACAAGGGAAACATTTTACATGTTCAACACTTTTTCCCTAGGAGCCTATTTTAGTCTCAACAAATAATCAACACATTATTATAATATTATAATATTTATTATAAATATTATAATAATATATATATATATTATATTATATATATATATATATAAATTAGTTACTGTTCATCACCCCTTTCACCCCGCTGCTGTACATTCCGCACCCTTACGGGGCTCCTCCGCCGCCGGACAGCCACCGGCCGGCCGTGGCTCCACCACCGGCCAACCCGCCGGTGGTGGGCGCTCCCTCCGGCGGTGGTCCGGCGGCCTGCCGCCGCCGGCCGCCGCCGGAGCATTTTTTCTTAAAAATGGACGGGAGGGGAGGGGGTGACGGCGGCGGCGCTCCGGCCGCCGGGAGTGACATGCAAGACGTCCAAATGGAGAAGGAGGAGGGAGAAGGCTTTCACCTGAGTTTGGTGGGCTCGGGAGGGGCCGGCTTGGTCGGACATGGCTCAAGGTGGTGGAGGAGGGGAGGAGGAGCTCCGGCTTGGCTTTTTTTTTTCCGGCCACCTGAGCTCCGGCAGAGGGGGGGAGAAGGGGGAGAGAGCTTCTCTGAGAGGTGTGTGGAGGATTAGGGGAGGGGAGGTCCTTTTATATGGAGGGGGAGGGAGAGTTCCCTCCCTTTGGGTGGTGTGGGACTAATCCCTCCTTAGGGAGGGATTAATCCCCACCCTCCAGCTGTCTAATGACAGCTGGAAGTCTCCCATTTTCCCCCATGTGGGGAAAATGGATGGGCCCTTTATAGGCTTGAAGCTCGGGCCTTCATGGTGAAGAAAGAGACGGGGAGAGTGGGAGAAAAGAAAAAGTGGGTGGGCCTCCACTTGAGCTTTGGGAGGCTTGCTGGTTGGGGCCCATGGAGAGTGAGGGGGGCATGGGCATGGGCCATCCTTCTTTGGAGAGGAGGTGGGCCCCTCACTTGGAGAAAGATCCAAAAAGTGGATTTTTATGAGGGTTTGACCAAGTCAACCCTAGGTTGGGTCCCCCTTGCTGGTCAAAGTCAAAGTGGGTCCAAGTCGTCGGGGTCGGGTCAAAGTTCGGGTGTCGTGTCATAATTGGTGTGCGCACGCTTTTCGGTGCACAACTATGCTTGATTTGACCACGGGTTGACCAATCGTCATCGAAATTGACCGGGATGACTTCCGTTGACTTCGTGTTGACCACACGAGTCTAACGCCACTGACTGGGGTTGAATCGGAGTCCGTTTGACGAAAGTCCGAAATTTGCGCGTCGCAGCGCGCTAAAATGGTCGAAATGTGTAAAAATTGTCGTTAGACCTCGGAGTCCAACTGAACGAGTTCCGATGCGCTCGTATTGACTATACGAGGCCACAGGAACTGACAGAACTCAATTCAGAGTTCTCTAGCTCTATTTCCCGCTTAGGGTTATTTCCCACCGGGTCATGGGTAGGATTCGGGCCACTTTTATTGGGCCCACTAAGGCTCTGGTGGCCCAATAAAAGGCGGGATGTTACAATCCAATAAAAATAAAAGGATTTTCGTCCCCGAAAATTTGCTTGAACTAGGGGGAAAAAGTAACATACCTGGGGAAAGAGCTCTGAATGCTTTTCTCGGAGGAGTGCTTCAGGTTCCCATGTGAACTCTTCTCGTCCACAGTTTGACCATAGCACCTTAACCATCGGAATGGTTTTGTTCTGTAGTGTCTTCACCTTGTAATCTATTACTCTGACGGGTTCGAGCCGGACGGATCTATCTGACAGTAGTTGCGCCGGAGGGGTAGGAAGGTACTGCTCTGGTTGCCGGAGGACTCGTCTCAAGGAAAAGACATGAAACACATTATGAAGATTCCCCAACTCTGGGGGTAAGGCTAAACGATAGGCGACGGGGCCAACATGCTCTATCACCAAATAGGGGCCCAAGAAGCGGGGATCTAACTTTTTCTGCTTCCTCAACCGGGAGACACCATGCATGGGTTTTATTTTCAGAAACACCATTTCCCCCACACTGAACTCCACCGGTCGGTGTCGCGCATCATAGTACTTAGCCTGCCGGCTCTGCGCTTCCCGCATTCGCTCCTGAATCAGCCGTATCGCTGCCGTAGCGTCATCGATGTAAGCCACTCCCAAGGCTTCCGGGTCCTCTTCCTGAGCCCAAGTCAACGGTGTTCGGCAATGCCTTCCATACAATGCCTCGTACGGAGCCATCTTAATACTAGCCTGGTAGCTGTTATTGTACGAAAATTCGACTAACGGCAACAGCTGCTCCCACGGCTCATTGTGCTCCACTATGCACAGTCGAAGAAGATCCTCTATCGTCCGGTTCGTCCTCTCCGTCTGTCCGTCTGTCTGCGGGTGGAAGGCAGTGATGAAGGCCAACTTGGTTCCCAAATATGCCTGCACCCGCCTCCATTCCTTAGATGTGAAACGACCGTCACGATCAGACACGATGGACTTTGGTACTCCGTGAAATCGTACCACTTGTTCTAGGAACATCCTGGCCAGGATATCTACTCCGTCACCCTGTCGGTTTGGAATGAACCGCGCTACCTTGGTGTGTCGATCTACGACCACCCATATTGAGTCATTCCCAGCACAGGATCGACGTAGGTCGTGGACGAAGTCCATGGAGATGTCTTCGAACTTCCATTCTGGTATCAGCAGGGGCTGCAATAGGCATCCTGGACTGCGGCATTCAGCTTTGACCTTCTGACAGGTCTGGCACCGGGCCACGAAGTCGGTGACATCTCTCTTCATACCGGGCCAGTAAATGGTCCTACGCAAGTCCACGTACATCTTAACTACGCCAGGGTGAATCGAGTACCTCGACTGATGGGCCTCTTGCAGAATTTCCACACGAATCCCTCCAGTAGCGGGAATAAATATGCGATGCTTGAATTGTAGAATCCCATCATGCAAGTCATAATCCTCCTGTGCCCCTCCTTGCAGAGATCGGATGATCGACATTACCTCTGGGTCGATCTTCTGGGCTTCTCGTATCCTGTCTCGGATATCGCATTGGATCTCCATCCAATACAGCTGAGAATAGTACTCTTCCGGATCTCTTCGGGCAACCAGGGTAATCTCCAAGTCTATCAAAGACTGGAAAAGTTCCTTAGGGATCTGCTCCATCCAACTCCCGACTATCGCAGGCTGGCGGCTCAAGGCGTCAGCGACTCTATTAGCCTTCCCGGGGTGATATTGGAGAGTGAAGTCGTAATCGCATAAGAATTCCAACCATCGGCGCTGCCGGAGATTCAGCTCTTTCTGCGTGAAAATATACTTGAGGCTCTTGTGGTCGGAGAAGATCTCACATTTTACTCCGTACAGATAATGCCTCCAGATTTTAAGGGCGAAGACGACGGCGCCCAACTCTAAATCGTGTGCTGCGTAGTTTAATTCATGCGGCTTTAATTGCCGCGAAGCGTAGGCCACTACCTTACCATGCTGCATTAGGACTGCTCCCAATCCTTTCAGGGAGGCATCAGTGTAGATTTGAAATCCCTCGGTCCCTGAAGGAATCGTAAGGATTGGCGCGGAAGTCAGACGTTTCTTCAGTTCGATGAACGCAGCCTCGCACTCCGGCGTCCATCGAAATACGGCGTACTTCTTGGTGAGAGCAGTCAGGGGTAGGGCAATCTTGGAAAATCCCTCGACAAACTTCCTGTAGTATCCTGCAAGGCCGAGGAAACTCCGGATATCTGCAGCCGTCCTGAGTGGCGGCCAATTTTGTACTGCCTGGATCTTGGCTTGGACCACTGCCACTCCTTCCTTGTTTATCGTGTGGCCCAAGAATCCAACTTATTCTAGCCAAAATTCGCACTTACTGAATTTGGCGAAGAGAGAGTGCTCCCGGAGCTTTAATAAAACCATCTGCAGGTGCCGGGTATGGTCCGTCTTGGTCTTCGAGTAGATTAGGATATCGTCTATAAAGACGATGACAAAGTGATCCAAGAAGGGTTCGAAGACTCTATTCATCAGGGTCATGAAGGCGGAGGGAGCGTTGGTGAGCCCGAAGGGCATCACTAGGAACTCGTAAAGACCGTATCGGGAGCTGAAGGCAGTCTTAGGAATATCTTCCTCTCGGATCCGAAGCTGATAATAGCCGGACCTCAGGTCCATTTTGGAGAATACCGAAGCACCTTGTAACTGATCGAACAGTTCATCGATCCTAAGAAGGGGATACGTGCTGCGTACAATAAGCTTATTTAGCTCACTATAGTCGATGCACAGTCGCAGAGTCCCGTCCTTCTTCTTGACGAAAAGTACCGGGGCTCCCCAGGGCGAGGAACTTGGACGGACGAATCCAGCATCTATTAGTTCTTGTAGCTGGATCTTTAGTTCAGTCAGCTCCCTTGGGGCCATCCGGTAGGGGGCTCGCGATACTGGCCGTGCTCCGGACACGAGCTCGATCTGGAAGTCGACCTCTCGCTGAGGTGGCAATCCCGGGAGGGACTCAGGGAAGATATCTGGAAAGTCTCGGACTACTGGGACCTTGGCGAGCGCCTGGGTCTTATCTTCTATCTCGAAATAAATAAGGAATACTTCATCCTTCTGACGGACTGACTTCACCATCTGTGTAGAAGTCAAGATAATACGAGTGACAGATGGCACACCTGTCAACGCGACGCTCTGGCCATTTGGATTCTGTAGCCGGACTTCTCGCGTGGAACCGTTTATCTGGGCTTGGTGCTCAGCCAGCCAGTCCATTCCCAGAATTATGTCAAACCCAGTTATAGCTAGGATGGTTGCGTAGACTTCAAACTCTACCTCTCCCAGCGTAGCCTGGAACGAACACTTTTCGGTGGATGTCATATCCGACCCGTCTGGTAAACGGATTCGTATAGACAGTCCGGTTTAGCGAATAACATTTCCCTTTGTTGCGATGAAATCGTGGGAGACGAAAGAATGAGTCCCTCCTGTGTCAAAAAGGGTTTTGGCAGGGTGACCTTCTACCAACAAGATTCCTGACGTCATAGGAAAACATATAGATATATATCATCCAACTAATATATATATATATATATATATATATATATATATATATATATATATATATATATATATATATATATATATATATATATATATATGAAATATACAACAATAGTGGAAGATCTGATATCTTCTATCGCCTAAGATATATACCTATGACTACGTCAGGGGCTGGTCCATGCTGCAGGTCCAGTGCATAGGCCTCCTGGGGAGCTGCTCGGCCCTGCTGGCCTCTCCTGCCAGCTCGGCCTCTACGGCCTCTTTGACCATGTCCCCGTGCCGGCTGTCCACCCTGGACTGCTCCTAGTCCTGGTCTCCCTATCGCCTGAGGGCAGAAGGCCCTCATATGTCCCGGCTGCTGACACAAGAAGCAGTTCCCTGCGAAGGGAACATCTCGTCGGGCCACTAGTGGGGGTTGTGGAGCTGGAGCTGGTCTACTGTCTTGCTGTGCAGCTGGGGGTGCTGGGGGTGCTGGTGGGCGCCTATAAGGCAGCCTGCGGCGTCGCTGTCTGCTCTCTCTATCCTATCTATGGGGAGCGACTCCAACGTCTCGTCTCTGGTCTCGAGGACGCTCTACTTGACCTCTGCGCCGCTGAGCCACCATCTGCTGGTCCAACTCTAGAGCTGCCGCATGGGTGGCTATGGTGTGGAAGGTGGCCTGAGAGAGCATAATCAAGGACTGCCTCAGGTCGTCTCGTAGTCCTCGGTAGAACCGAGAAGCCCTATCCCTATCGGAGGCAGCCAGGTTCCCGGCGAAGCGTGCCAGGTGTATGAACTCTCTCTCATACTCTGCCACAGTGCGGTTGCCCTATCGAATGAGCAGTAACCTCTCTTGCAGCGCGGCTCGGTCTGCATCTGTGATGAAAAATTCTAGCAGAGCCACGGAGAACTCCCCCCAAAGGATCGTGCTCATCGGCCGACCTCGGAAGGTAGAGTGACTAGACGCTCCCCACCAATCCCTCGCATATCCCTCCAAGAGGGTCACCACCAAAGAGACTGCTGCCACAGCTGGGCACATCATCCCTACCAACAGCTCCTCCACTCGCTCCACCCACTCCTCTACCTGAATGGCCGTCTCTGTACCCCTGAAAGGGGGAGGCCTCAGTCCTCGAAAAGTCGTTAGCAGATCTGTGGGTGCGGTCATCTCCCGCGGTGGCTGTGCCAGGGCATCTCGGAAAGTCGCTAGTATAGCCATCAGTGTCTGCCCTATATCTGACTCGGCAAACGGTACGGCTGCGGGAGCAACCGGGTCTGGTGGTGGGGTGGCTGGAACGTATCCTCTGGACGAGGATCCCCCGTTACTGTACTCCGGTATCTGGAGAAGTAACATGAAAGAGTGTCAGTATTTTGCAAAAGTAAGGGAATTTGCAAAAGCGACAACCCAAGCGAAAAACAATGGTGTATGGGCGTACTAACGCACAGTCTAGAATCCCTAAGCCTCTACACTAGGGTCCACCAGGCTTCCACTACAAGGTTCGTCCCGAACCTAGAACGAAGCGAGGGACAGAGGGATCCTGAGACTGCTCCACAAGGACGAATCGTGATCACTATGATCCATTTGTAGTACCCCCCCCCAACCTATTGCCCGGGTCGGGCCGGAGGGGTACTACTGGCCCAAGACGTCCACCCAGGGCTCATAGGGGAAACAATCCACCCTATTCAAGCACTAGATGGCCGTCTTGAGTGGTTCGAATCATAACATTCACAACCCATCAGAATATAGCGGAAGCATTAACAGGAAACCACTACATATATATATAACATATCATATATATATATAACATATCATATTAATACAGAGGTTCTAGGGCTGAAGCCTTATGCGTTTATAAAAGCTCGTGGGCTATACATGTACTACATAAGTCTCTCACACACTCTCTCTTCTAAACTGCTCGGCGGTACTCACGTCTCTAAACACCGGAGACGGCGGGGGTGCATCTGCTCGAGTAGACCTAGCTGCTGGCGTAATCTCCTACGGCAGCGGGTCACTACGGTGCTCCACCTCCTGTGAATGGTTAATCAAATAACCGTTAGTCACAGAGCTAAGTGGAAACAAATCTCCTCCCCGGATCCACATCCTGGGGACGAGCACGCACCCACCCAACAAAAGTAAATAGCCGAAGCAAGAGAGGGTTATCACAACATTTCATATATGAACAACTAGGAGCAATTATAAAAGAGTGCAGTATAACCGGAAAAAGCAGCAATAACATAAAACGGTTATAGCAAGGCTCTACTAGCTCATCAGCACAACAGGTTTTCATATCTTGAATTCTATCCCAGACATTCACAGACGCGCACAAAAACTGCAGGCATTCATAGCCGCGCACACAAACCGCAGGCATTCATAGCCGCGCACACAAACCCTATGTCGACATAGTTTGGACCGCTTCTGTTCCAGCCGGGTAGCGAGCCCCGTGGGCCTCACCGATGTGGCCGTCGGTGACAGTGGCCAGTCCTGCCACTTCTGGGGGTGATCGTACCGCACAACCCCAGGCCCTCACGTACAACCTTGTGTACTCTTGGATGTGAGCGACATCCGGCGAATCATTTTGGCCGACCCGCGGAGGAAAACCTGACGGAGAATATAACGGCCGGTCACCCATGGCTCTCATCTCCCTGTCGCCTTGAGTCGTCAACCTTGCCGCACCGGTACGAACGGTCTGCGGAAGGGACTTACCCGCCACCATTTCACCGCAAGCAATTTACAATCAATCAAACAATTGCAAACAATATAACATCGGGTCTACGACGGCCTGCCTTACTAGGCTTACACTTCGGGCATCGGCACTTTGCTCTACTTTCGACAAGGAGCGTGGGAGCGCTTTATTTGGGGCTAGACCTGGAGGACTACCTCAACTCCGGTTATCCCCAACTAAGGCTCAACCTAAACAACAACTGCTCGTCAGAGCAGGACCCGGGAATATAAAAGTAAATTGCGATAAGATCAAGTGCGGTGGTTATGCTGCTTATTTAAAGTGCTGGAAAGAAATGTGACCAGTACAAGACTGGAGTAGTATTGAAATAAGCTTGACCAGTACGAGACTGGAGTAGTACTGAAATGAAAGTAATGAAATAATCTTGACCAGTACGAGACTGGAGTAGTACTGAATTGAAAGTACTGAACTGAAAAAAATAAAGGAACTGGACCAGTGCAAAACTGGAATAATCATAAAGAAAATGGTTAGTAGTCCAATCACTCCATACAGGAGGCTTCAGTTCCATCTCCGTTCTCAGGAGAGATTTTTCAGTTCCATCCCAGTTTTTAATAAGGTTTCCTTGGGTTACACCTTTATTAAGATCCGATTATGAGTTGGTTGCGCCTTATTAACCACGGCTTAATCGGATTGGGGCATATCAGGAGTTATACTTTCATTATTCGTCAAGAATAATTCATAACTCACCACTCGTGCTCTCATCTTCCGAGCGTGCCCAAATCGCCCGAGAGTCGAGGCGCTCGACAGTTTTCATGAAATCTCGAAACACCCGGAGCTTGGTCACTTGCCTCGGCCACTCTCGTCGATATGAAACTTATTCAAATTAGAGAGGATAGTCGCGCGCTCCAATTTTCATTTTCGAAGAAAACGAGCGTAATAATATCGAGCGCGGTCCTAGGCTTCCATATTTAGAAAAAATATCAAAACTTATACCCATGAGTCCAACATTTGACACAACCCTTGGAAGGGTATAAAATGAGCCTAGAAAAATATTCATAATTTTTCGAATAGTTTTGGACCTTTAATTTGGACAAACAATTTTCTTTTGGGCTTTTAAAAATACCAAATCGACTCCAAAAAATTTCAAACTTTTTGTGGTAGAAGCACTCAACAAGGGAAACATTTTATATGTTCAACACTTTTTCCCTAGGAGCCTATTTTAGTCTCAAAAAATAATCAACACATTATTATAATATTATAATATTTATTATAAATATTATAATAATAATATATATATATTATATTATATATATATATATAAATAAGTTACTGTTCATCTGCTGTACATTCCGCACCCTTACGGGGCTCCTCCGCTGCCGGCCAGCCACCGGCCAACCCGCCGGTGGTGGGCGCTCCCTCCGGCGGTGGTCCGGCGGCCTGCCGCCGCCGGCCGCCGCCGCCGGCCGCCGCCGGAGCATTTTTTCTTAAAAATGGATGGGAGGGGAGGAGGTGATGGCGGCGGCGCTCCGGCCGCCGGGAGTGCCATGCAAGACGTCCAAAATGGAGAAGGAGGAGGGAGAAGGCTTCCACCTGAGTTTGGTGGGCTCGGGAGGGGCCGGCTTGGTCGGACATGGCTCAAGGTGGTGGAGGAGGGGAGGAGGAGCTCCGGCTTGGCTTTTTTTTTTCCGGCCACCTGAGCTCCGGCAGAGGGGGGAGAAGGGGGAGAGAGCTTCTCTGAGAGGTGTGTGGAGGATTAGGGGAGGGGAGGTCCTTTTATATGGAGGGGGAGGGAGAGTTCCCTCCCTTTGGGTGGTGTGGGACTAATCCCTCCTTAGGGAGGGATTAATCCCCACCCTCAAGCTGTCTAATGACAGCTGGAAGTCTCCCATTTTCCCCCATGTGGGGAAAATGGGTGGGCCCTTTATGGGCTTGAAGCTTGGGCCTTCATGGTGAAGAAAGAGAGGGGGAGAGTGGGAGAAAAGAAAAAGTGGGTGGGCCTCCACTTGAGCTTTGGGAGGCTTGTTGGTTGGGGCCCATGGAGAGTGAGGGGGGCATGGGCATGGGCCATCCTTCTTTGGAGAGGAGGTGGGCCCCTCACTTGGAGAAAGATCCAAAAAGTGGATTTTTATGAGGGTTTGACCAAGTCAACCCTAGGTTGGGTCCCCCTTGCTGGTCAAAGTCAAAGTGGGTCCAAGTCGTCGGGGTCGGGTCAAAGTTCGGGTGTCGTGTCATAATTGGTGTGCGCACGCTTTTCGGTGCACAACTATGCTTGATTTGACCACGGGTTGACCAATCGTCATCGAAATTGACCGGGACGACTTCCGTTGACTTCGTATTGACCACACGAGTCTAATGCCACTGACTGGGGTTGAATCGGAGTCCGTTTGACGAAAGTCCGAAATTTGCGCGTCGCAGCGCGCTAAAATGGTCGAAATTTGTAAAAATTGTCGTTAGACCTCGGAGTCCAACTGAACGAGTTCTGATGCGCTCGTATTGACTATACGAGGCCACAGGAACTGACAGAACTCAATTCAGAGTTCTCTAGCTCTATTTTCCGCTTAGGGTTATTTCCCACCGGGTCATGGGTAGGGTTCGGGCCACTTTTATTGGGCCCACTAAGGCTCTGGTGGCCCAATAAAAGGCAGGATGTTACAGCTGGGTCACTATGTCGACCGGTTTCAGGAAGAGATCCTCCTGGTCCAGGAGGTCCCAGGGTACGCGTTAATGCTCGCCTTTACCCTGGGGCTGAGGCCGGGACTCTTCAGTATGGAGTTGAAGAGAGTACCCCCCCCCCTCTCGTTTGAGGAGCTCATGGAGAGGGCGACAAAGGAGATAGACTTCGAGATAGCGAACCCAGCATTAGCCAGGAAGTTGGCCAGGCTGGCGGAGGATGATGTGAAGGAACCTGCAGCAGGAAGGCAGAAGGAGTAGAGGGAGCAGAGAGAAGAAAGGAGGAGGGAAGAGCCCCGAAGGCAGGGGTAGCAGTAGGGATGGGGGGCCTGGGAGCCGAACAATCGTTTGGGTTGGAGGCCCCAGGAGGGTCGCCCCCAGGGCCAAGGAGGAGGCTATCAGGGAAGAGATAATCTACGGGAACCCAGGAAGTTCGACCAACCGGCGTGGAGGCAGGAGCCAAGGGGTCGTGTCCCGCCGCCGCAAGAGACTATGGAGGTGGACAGAGGAAGAGGAGCGAGGAGAGGAGTTTGAGGAGGAGGGAGAAGAGGAGGAGGAGAAGGAAGAAGGGGTAGGGTGGTGGTGCTCTTTTGTGACTTCCACCAGGAGGAGGGTCACGCAACAGCCACCTGCCCTGAGTTCTTGGAGATGAGAGAAGCAAGAGGAGCAGGGAGGTAGGATCTGCCGGTTAGGATCGTGGAAGTACAGAAGCGAGAGATGGAGGATATGTGTGAAGATCGGGTAGACGTGGGAAGCCGGGGAGGAATCGGGGTGATTCACGGAGGAGTGGGGATCGTGGCAACTCGCAAGGGGAGCCTGCAAACCATATACCGAAGGGGGGTCACCTCTACCTCCCAGGCTCCCCACCAGAGGAAAAGATCACCTTCTCGTCAACATACATGCCGGACTACGAAGATCCATTCTGTGATGCCCTGGTTATCTAGACGGCGGTGGAGAATTTTACGGTCTCGAGGATACTGGTGGATGACGGGAGCTCGGTAAATGTTATCTCCAAGAAGGCCTTCGATGAGATGATGGTTGAAGGGAAGAGGATCTTGGCTTCGGATGGACAGTTGTTTGGGTTCTCTGGAGAGAGAAAGGAAGTGGAAGGGGGAGTAGGGCTGCAAGTGAAGTTGTGGGGGCGTGTCACGGAACTGCAGGTTCGTGATCGTGGACGCCCCAAGCAGTTATAACGCCATATTTGGGCACCCCCTCATCAGCGCCTTTCGCTGTGTTCCCTCCTCGTTTCATCAATGCCTCAAGTTCAACAATGGGGGGGTGTGCAGGTCAAGGTCAAAGGGGACCCGAAGGTGGCAAGACAGTGCTATGTTACGGCAGTCAACACCAAATCATGAATGGCATAGGCAGAGGAGTTGGAAAATGAAATGGCGGCACATGAAGAGGATGTCGGAGAAGAGGAGGTGAGCCTAGAGGAGGCGAGAAAGATAGCTGGAGAGGAAGTCAGAGTGGAGGAGATTGAGGAGGAGTAGCAAGGAGGAGATGCGCAGGAGGTCCAGAGGGACGAGGAGCAGGAGAGCCCGGAAGGGGCGATCGAGGTAGAAGAATAAGAAGTAGGAGGAGCTGAGGGAGAGGCCTAGAGGGGAGTGGAAGTCGAGCAGCAACAGGAGGGGCTGGAGGAGGTAATGCAGATCGAGGAGGAGGTAGGAAGGGAGGAGCTGGAGCTGGAGGAAGAAACAAGGGTCGGCTGGGAGCAGTCGCGGCTGGAACCGGCCGAGGAAGTGGTGGAGATGGAGGTCTTCACCAGCGCGGGACAGGTGCAAAGGGTGCGGGTCAGCGGGGGATTGAGTCCCGAGGCCCGGGAGCGAGTGCGGGCCTGCATTCAAAGCAACATCGACATCTTCGCTTGGAGCACAACAGACATGCCGGGCATCGACGCGGACATGGCCTGCCACCACCTGAAACCTGGACCCCCGCACTCGCCCCATATGCCAAAAGATGAGAGCCATCGCCACCAAGCTGGAGGATCCTATCCGCGAAGAGGTCAGGAAGCTCATGGAGGCCGACTTCATCTTAGAGATCCAGTATTCAGGCTGGATCTCCAATGTGGTTATGGTTAAAAAGGGGGTGGTAAATGGAGAATGTGTATTGATTTTTCTTTGTTAAATAAATCATGTCCTAAGGATTGCTACCCCCTGCCTCGGATCGACGCGCTTGTTGATTCAGCCGTCGGTTTTTCTATCATGAGCTTTTTGGATGCTTTTTCAGGTTATCACCAGATTCGGATGCACCCTCTCGATGTCAAGGATATTTCCTTCATCACGAGGGAGGGATGCTTCATTTATAAAATGATGCCCTTTGGGTTGAAGAACGCAGGGGCTACCTACCAACGCATGATGGATCGGGTCTTCCGAGATCAGATGGGGAGAAACTTGGAGGTCTATGTTAACGACCTAATGATCAAGAGCAAGTGCATGGATTCGCACCTGAAAGATCTAGAAGAGACGTTCGCCACCCTGAGGAGGTTCAAGATGAGGCTGAACCCCTTGAAGTGTGTCTTTGGGGCCAGCCGCGGGAAGTTCCTTGGGTATCTCTTGACTCCGGCATGGGTGGAGCCTAACCTGGACAAGGTAAAGGCCATCCTGGATTTGGAATCACCTCACGATGCCAAGGAGGTCCATTGCTTGACAGGCAAGCTGGCTGGGCTGAGCAGGTTCCTCTCCAGGTTAGGAGACAAGTGTTCTTCGTTCTTTAAGATGTTGAGAAGGAATCAAAGGTTTGAGTGGACCGCTGAGTGCGAAGAAGCCTTTCAAGGGCTGAAGAGACAGCTCTCTCAGTCTCCTCTGCTTCAGAGCCCAAAAGAAGGGGAGGACCTGACCTTGTACCTTGGAGTAGGAGCGGAGGCGGTAAGCTTCGTACTAGTGAGGGAAGAAGGAAAGAAGCAACTGCCCATCTACTACGTCAGCCGGATATTTTAGAAGGTAGAGCTCCGCTACCCCGTCTTCGAAAATCTAGCTTACGCTTTAGTCATCTCTACAAGGAAACTTCGGCCATACTTTCAAGTACACTCAATCAGGGTGGTGACCGACCATCCTCTTCGTAAGATCTTTGAAGGAGTAGAGCACTCGGGAAGACTTGTTAAGTGGTCTATTGAACTAAGCGAGTTCGACATTTCTTTTGTTCTGAGACTCTCCATCAAGGCGCAAGCGGTGGCGGACTTCCTGACAGATTATGTTGTTGAAGTTGAGGAGGGAGAGCAGCAACCACGGGAAGCGTGGAAGATGATGGTAGATAGGGCCTCAAGAAAACATTCCCTCGGGGGAGGAGTGGTGCTGATCATCCCCCAGGGAGTCGCGATAGAGCAGGCGGTGGCTTACCATTTTCCAGTGACCAACAACCAAGCGGAGTATGATGCCGTAATCGCCGGCCTTCGCTTGGCAAAGGAGCTTGAGATTCAGGATGTGGAGGCCTTCACTAATTCAATGGTAGTAGCGTCGCAGATCCGAGGAGAGTTTGAAGCTCGGGATCCTACCCTCATAAAATACCTATCCAATGTAAGGGCGATCATCGGTGGGTTCCGGTCGTTCTCAATCCAACATGTTCCAAGGGAAGAAAGTATAGCTGCCGATCGATTGGCTAAGTTTGGACCTCGGGGAGGAGGGACCTTGACGGAGCTATTTCGACCGTCTATCGAGGAAGGAAAGTTGATGGTGGTGGATCGGCGACCCTCGTGGATGGATCCATTGGTGACCTTCCTAACCACTGGTGAACTTCCTGAGTGGGCCAAGGAGAGGAAAAGCTTCAAGCGCAAGGCAGCTCACTACCTGATGATAGAAGGGGGACTGTATCGTAAGATGTTGTCAGGGCTCCTAGCTAGATGTGTGACCGAAGAAGAGATCCCAAGGATCTTGGGAGAGGTGCACTCAGGCGAGTGCGGCAGTCATTCTGGAGGGAGGATGTTGGAGTCAAGGGTGGTCAGGCAGGGGTACTTCTGGCCCACCCTAAGGAAGGATACCACGAAGTTTGCAAGGAGGTGTCTAAAGTGTCAGCTCTGCGCCCCCCTTCAGCTCTTAGCAGCTCAAAGGCTCCGAAGCATCACGGCACCGTGGCCGTTCGCCATCTGGGGGATGGATTTAGTTGGACCTTTTCCCCCGGCTAGTGGACAGAGAAGGTTTCTCTTGGTCATGGTCGATTATTTCTCAAAGTGGCTGGAGGTTAAGGCCGTGGCCAAGGTCACCTCGCAAGTCATAAGAAACTTCATCTTGTGGGATATCATATGCAGACACGGGCTGCCTCAAGCGATAGTGACAGATAACAGTACCCAGTTTGCCAGTGAAGAGTTCATCAGCTTCTGCGCCCAGCTGGGGATAGACCTCAGATTTGCCTCTGTCCACCACCCCCGGAGCAACGAGCAGGTGGAAGCGGCAAACAAGATTATAGTGAACTTGCTCAAAAAGAAAGTGGAAAACTTAAAGAGAAATTGGGTGGAACAGCTTTTCTCGGTCCTGTGGGCCTTGCGAACGACCTCGAACACAGCCACTGGTGAGACCCCCTTCAAGCTTTCTCACGGGTGTGAGGCGGTCCTACCAGTAGAGTTTGAGGTTCGATCCCCGCGGGTCATAGCCGCGGGCGAAGGAGATGAGACTTGGAGATTGGAAAACGAAGAGGGGCTACGCCACTCGCTAGATATGGTGGAAGAACTGCGGGACATGACAGCTATCAGGCAAGAAGATATCAAGCGGCGGATGGCCAAGTATTTTGATAAGCATGTCAGGGTCAAGCAGTTTGCCGAAGGAGATCTGGTGCTAAGAAATGTTGACGCGGCAGGAAGTTTGGCTCCCGTGGGCAAGCTCAACCCGAACTGGGAAGGACCGTACATAGTGAAGGAAGTCCTTGGAACATGAGGTAACTACCTCCAGGACGTGGAAGGGAGGGCCTTAAGCCACACCTGGAGCGGTGATGACCTGAAATGCTTCTACCCATGAAATGGGAAGGATGTAATTATGTATCTCGAAATTAAACTTATTATACTGCATCAGTTGACTTGATTTTCTCTTGACTATTGTGGAATTTTTATAATATGACGTAATTATGTGTTTTGTAATACCCCGAGCTCGGCTCGGCCCCAGGTAGACCCGCTGCGCAGGCTCTCATCTAGCTAGCAGGTCCGAAGGCTCGCCTATGGGGGATAGGATTGGTTTGAGAACTTCATCGGCGTCCCGAGCTCGGCTCGACCCCAGGAATACCCGCTGCGCAGGATCTCGTTAGCTGGCAGGCCCGAGCGGTCGCCTGGGGGAGGGAAGCTTTTGATCCTAGGAGACACTCCGACTCGGACGCTCTGAGTAGGGCAAGAAACGCACCCGGAATGCAGAATGAAAAGAGGCAAGGCCCCTTCAGGCAGGAGAGGCCTCAGCCAAAGAAGCTCTCGGCAGGGGAGTCCTCGCCAAGGAGATCTCGCCTAAGGAAGATCTCGGCGAGAAGACTCCTGGCAGTATCCTAGGATAGGGGGAAGCGTTAGGCGAAAGCTTCGAACAGTTCGTGCAAGCTAAAGGGGGACGACCTCGTCTTAAAGGGCCCGCAAGCCATGTTCCCAGCAGACAGTTTTTGGCAGAACACGGGAACGAAATGTCCAAGCCCTGGGCTCTTTCGACAGGTTCCCGCCTATCCGTCACTAAGGGAGACTACCCTAGGGAGGCCAAGGGCCTCAGCGGAAGCATGCTTGAGAAGCACTCGGCCACAACAATTATATCGAGCGCATTTGCATTAAGGAGAATGGCAGAAACACAGTATTAACAATGTATTTTATATATAGTTAAAGATCTAGAGTGTTCTCGCTCAGTACAGCGAAAAGAGGAAAAGAAGGGGGGGGCCTCAGGGAGACAAGCTGTACCATTCAGAGCTCCCGCTTGAACTCCTGTTGGAGCTCTCGCCTAAACTCTCCCTGGATTTGTCGCCACCCGCGGAATGGGATTTCGGGACATCCGAGGGCGGGGAATCGGGCGCGCTTGGGGGCTTCGGGACAGGCTCAAAGAGCCAGGGGACGAGTTGTTGAGCGGTAATGGTCTTGCCCCTCCCATCCAAGCAATCGACATCCCGCAGCGTCTCCAGGGTCAACTTGACTGTGGCTTGCGCGTTGTCCTGGAGGAGCTTATCGATGTCGTAGACGGAGTAGTAGCTGCTCTCCAACCTTCTGTCCATTGGAGGAGGGGGCTCATTCGCCTCCAGGCGCAGGATCTGGTCCCTCAACAGGACATTCTCGTATTGCGCCTGGGCCAGCTCCGCGCGAAGCGCCACGGCTTGAGCGGAATCCTGTATAGCGAGAGGTTAGCATGGAAGGAAAATAATGAAGTTGAAATCTGCAGTGGCGAGAGCAATTGTCGTGAAAGGTCTCGCTTACCTCTTCCGCCCGGCGCGAAGACAGCTGTTGCTTGGCGTCTGCCAGCTCCTTATTCAAGGTAGCCGCCTTAGCCACCGCTTCCTCCCTGGCCTTGAACATATCCTGGAAGTTACGGTCGATGGTGATACTCCGGCGAGCACACATATACGCAAGCTCCATCCCGCGCATTAAAGCCCGGGTGGAATCATAGGCCAGGAGCCCGGTGGATAATTTGTCATAGACACTGGCATTCTCCCGACTGTAGAGGCCATAGTTGAGGGAGAAGGCCTCGTCGGTGACCTCATCTCGCTCCGCCCAGCTGGGCAGAAGATACGAGATTGAGACCCTGTTGGTGTCAGGGTCCCATTGAAGCAGCGGCTTGTTCTCCGCATCCAATCACTTCGTGTCGAGACCAAAATTGTGGTGACCGCGCGGCACCTCCCTAGACAGGGACTGAGCGGAGGTCTCGGTGGCGGCTCCCTCACCACCTGCTCCACTGGGGGCTGGGGGTTCTCGGCAGGTGTCTCGGCGCCACCCCTGGTAACCGCGACCTCGCTGACGGCCTGCATGATCTCTTCAAAAGAACGGCCTGCAGCGAGAGGTTGGGAGGGCAGCACCGCAACAGCTTTACCCTTCTCGGCGGCAGTTATCTTGGGCATCTTGAGTGGTGGCGGCAGAGGGGCGCTGGGCTTTCGCTTCCCGGCGCCGGTCGAAGGAAGCGGGGTCGGCTCGTCCCGGCAAGCTTGCGTCGCGGCCTTCGCGAGAGCCAGCGGGTTTCTCACAGATTGGCTCTCGGAAGCATGAGCCTCATCGAAGGGTTGGTGCAGAGGGATCTCGTGCTCTCCTATGGAAGCAACAACACTCATTTCTAATCTTAAATAGAAGGGGAAGAATATCAAGACAAAGGCGAGACCGTACCTTCGCCCGGAGGCATGGGGAGGAGTGAATTGACGTCCTGCCGGAGGAATTGGACGTCAAAGCCCTTGGTTCCGAAGAACTCAAGGAGGGCGCTCTCACGGAAGCCCAAGGAGGGGGGCTTATAAGCGGCGTCCTCGTATTGAATGGGCGCGAGAGGCACGTTCCCAAAGTCGCCGGAAACGAAGATGAACTTCACGCCTCAGTGGTGGTGCTTGTTTGCGAGACCGGTGGTCTTGAGCAGCTGCCCTAAAAAGAAGACCACCCATCCCTTGGCGCGGAAGGTGAACAGCTTCCGGAAGATAGGGAGGCTGAATCTGATCCTCTCGGATCGCATATAACAGATGAAGGCCACCAGGATCGCGACCGAGTTTGGGTTCAACTGCGCAGGAACCACTCCATAGTACCGGAGGGCCTGTCGCATCTCGGGCCAGAGGGGGAGGCGGAAGCCCACCTCAAAGTGCTCGAGGGGGATGGCGAGCTCCCCCTCCCCCGCACTGTTTACCTTGTCATGGTTGCCGGGGTTTCACGAGGTGAAATCAGCGGGAACGTAACGAGTCCGGGTCAGCTAGAACTCGTCCATGGTCAGGGTGCAAGAGGGAAATAGATGCTTCTGGAAGGCTTCCGCGCAATTCGAACGTCCCTCGCTTCCGCCCGGCATCGTGTTTGAGAGGTTGTAGGCGAGGTCTTCAGAAGAGAGGCGAGAGCGAGAACAGCGAAAACAGCGAGAACGGGAGGAGGAAGCGGGAGCTTTCGGCAAACCACGAGAGCGACAAGAGAAAAGACAGGATTCGGATCGGAGAAATAAATATGGTAGGTGGACCTCTCAATTTATAGAAAACCGTAATCATCATGACTTTCCCAAAAAGGCGGCGGGGGTACAGCCGTCACGCCCTAAGTCGGCGGTGTCTCGGTTTCCCGCCCAAGATTGACAGTGACCGACTGACAGATATGATTAGCGCAAAGCATTACGAGATGACACGCGACAAGTAAAATAAGCGAAAACAGGGTTACTCTTGCCGAGCGAGAGCTGAATAAAAAGTAACAATAATGATAAAGAGTCAGGAGTTACTCTCGCTGAGCGAGAGCTGAATAAAAAGTAACAATAATGATAAAGAGTCAGGAGTTACTCTCGCCAAGCGAGAGCTGAATAAAAGGTAATAATAATAATGGTAGAGTTATTAGCTACAGACTGATGAAAATAAATATGGGTACATTGGGGAAGGGGAAGTCCGGGAGCAATAAAGGAGAGGTCTCGAGAATCAATAAGGCTCCCAGCGCCATCATCCTCTCTCCCGCTGCTTGGTCATCGGTGGCGCTTGCGGGTTGAAGTAGGACGACAAAATGGTGCATCCTAGGTTGATCCAGCGAGACAGGTCTCGGATCAGCGCGATGCACCTTTCTGTGGAGGACCCGGCGGTAGGCATGCCTGGCCGATCCATCTCGCTGATGAAATAGTCCCACTCCAGAGCCTCCAACCTCTTATCTACCAACTGGCAGAACTCTCTCGGCGCGGAGTCATGGGCCCTCTCCCGCTGGATAAGCTTCGATAGGACGGCGACAACCTTCTTCCCCCGTCTTCTAACACTCCCGGCACTGGTCAATATTTCCTCCATCTCGTCAGATGAAGGGAAGGGGGAGCTCTCGCCATCTTCCCCCTCTTTGTCTTCATCTTCTTCATCCTCTGCGTCAACTCCCGACCGCGAGCCCGGATCCCCTAGCAAAAGAATTCCATAGTCATGGCGGGAGCTAAGAGATAACCGTGATAAACATACCGCATACCTGCAGTATGGCGAGAACCACCAACCGACGGCAGGCAAGAAGTCCCCCCCCCCCCCCGCAGTTCCAAAGAGTAGGTGGATCGGCTTCCCTTTTCCCGGGGGGGGGGAGATTTTGCGAGTGGTGATCACAGCTTGGCCGGAAGCTGGGGGGAGGTCTCCTATCCCGCGGGATGGCCAGCATCCTGTGGAGCTGCGGAAGATTCGACAGCCATTCCTCCCACCGGTAGGGAGGAGTCAACCGCGGGGGCAAGCCAATTTGCGACCCTTACTTCATTCTCCGGAGTAGCGAGACCCGGCTGGGCAGAAGCTGGTGCTGCGGGAAGACAATTCAGCGTTCTGAGATTTGAGTTAAGAGCGAGAGTGGAAAAGATACCTACAGTTCTCGGGTCAGGCGGAGGAGCCACCTCCGAGACCCGTGATTGGTCCTCAGGAGGATGAGATGATGGATCCAAGGGTTCCCGCGGGGACCCGACGACGTCGGGAACCGTTTCCTGCGAAAAGTATCGCGTCAGCTACAAGTCCTCCTGCATAAGCAACTAGTAGTTTCCATGACTAGCGAGTCGGACATACCTTCTGCGGAGAGGGATCGTCCGCGCGGCTTGGGGTCGGGGTAGGAGGGCACCTGTTCTCGCGAGGCAGGTCCCGCTGGACCACCTTCGCCTTCTTCTTTTTCTTCTTTGGCTGAGAAGGCTCGGCGGCTGATGACTTTCTCCCCAGCCATGGGAAACCAAGGCGCTGTTAGCCTTGGCTCGCACCTATTCCGCATCGATGCGGTCTTGAAGATCCTGCGGAAGCGGTTTGTCGGCGCACTGGGAATGCATCGCGAGAGGAGGTGAGAACTCAGGGGAAGAATGACGATTCAAGGGCACATTTATGGCCGTCTATCAGCACATATTTATAGCCACGGTACGACCCACCAAAATATTCCCTGATGATGACACGTGCTCAGCGAATATTAATGGGTTGGATCTGTCTTTTCGAGCGCAGAGCTAGCTCAAAAAGAGCGGGGATTGTGTACAATCCCATATTCACTGAGTCAGACCAGGAGGCACCAACAGTCATAATTAGGCTAGCCAGAGGAGTTCCCGCCCTAAAGAAGTTCTCGCCCAAGTATGCGGGAACGCTTGCGCTTGCGCCAAGCTCCTGTCTTGAGGGAGCTCTCGCATATAAGCCAGCGAGACCGCTTGCGCCGGGCTCTGGACAGAAGGCTCTCATCTCAGAGCTCTCGCCGAGTGGGGCCCAGGGCCTTGGGTAAAATGACCTCATTATCCTCACGTAAAATTACCCCTATACCCTCAGGATAAACGGCGGGATTTGGCTATTGACAGATCGACTAAGGGTATTTCAGTAATCTCAGATCAGCAAAAGGCTATAAATAGACCCATAAGGACTCCTTAAAAAGCAAGCTTTCATAATCTTCCAATTTCCAGTGCTTTCTGAGGAACTCCTAGCACATCTTTTGGCTTTGGAGGGGAAGCTCTCAGAGATCTTTCGGGTGTGAGGTGGGACATCCCTACTGAGGCTTTGGGTCAGTCCCTGGACCTTTGAATCTAGTCGAGGGTTGAGGCTTGAGAGAAGTAGGTGTTGGCTACACCCCTATTTTGAACTCTCGTTGAGGTCATTTTTGGCTTCAACATGTTTGTTGTGTGCAGGTCGCGCGACTAGCATTGTGAAGCAAGGAGTTTGGCTTTGACTTCGGTCAGGATCAGTGAAGTTTGAGGTCTCTGCGGTCTCATCAGGTCGCTTTTGCGGCTTGTCAGTTTTCTCTGCTTCAGCATTTCCAAGTTCAATAACCTATCCGCCGGACTCAGGCGGGTAGCCGGTCTGTTCTTCAGTTCAGCAGCAGTCAGCGAATAACGGTGTGTCCCCGCGACCTCGTGGTCTCAGCGTACTCCGTGTTCTATTCGGCTTGTTGTAGCAGCAGTTCGGGCGGCTTCGGCGACCTTGGCAGACTGGGCGGTCTCGGCGGTCTCCAGTTCTGTCCGCCCAGATTGTTTTGTTTCTTTCTGTTGTTTCCTTATGTATTGGCAAAATCATGCCTCGCCATGTATACCTCGCCCTGTAAAGAAGTTAATAAATATATGACCTGCTTGTTCCTTCTACTTGCATTTGGTATTTGAGCTTGCTCTTAGGTTTCCGCATGATCAAGGTGTGATCTTAGTAGTGCTGAGAATATTAATTTGGCATCAGGCTACCTCTTGGTAGTGCTGAGAATATGACCTGCTTGTTCCTCCTTGAATGCTCTACTCAACCCAAGATACTTCGAAGAGGATGATCAGATACGACCTTGATGGAGTGAGATTGAATATAAGGCCAAAGCTTCTGCATTGATATCACCAGAGCGAAATCTATCTTTTCCAGGATTGGATACCTTATCTTCGCCTTCCTGTGCACCTGACTTATATAGTAGATGGAAAGCTGCCCCTTCCCTTCTTCCTGGACAAGCACCGAGCTGACTATTTTTGCTCCCTCTTCTAGATAAAGGAGGTGATCTTCACCTTCTTTGGGTCCTTAGAGTAGAGGGGCTTGGGTTAGCTGCTGCTTAAGCTTTTCAAAAACCTCCTCAAACTCCTTGGTCCACTTGAAGCGTTTATTATCTCAAAGAGTTTTGAAGAATGAAGAGCACTTTTCCCCTACCTTGGACAAGAAGCGACTATGACCTGATTGTCTTCCCATTAGCCTCTGAACTTCTTTGGGATTCCTCGGGGACGTAATTTTCAAAATAGCTTTGATCTTATCGGGGTTAAGCTCCACCCCCATCAGGGTGAGGAGGTAACCTAGTAACTTTTCCCTTCCTTCTCTGAATACGCATGTTGTCAGAATGAGCCTCATCTTGAACTTTCAAAGCATTATGAAGGTCTCCACCAGATCCTTGTGTGTTCTGCGATGCTCCTACATTTTACCAAGAGATCATCTACATACACCTCCAGGTTCCGCCCTTTTTGCTCCTTGAAATTTGATCCATCATTCTTTGATATGTAGCTCCTGTTTTCTTTAGCCCGAACAACATCGTTTTGTATTTGTAGCATCCATCACTGGTGGTGAAGGAGACATTGCGACAGTCAGGGAGATGCATCCAAATCTAGTGATGTCGATAACTGAATCAAGCTGACGGTAGAATCAACCAGCACGTCGATTGAAGTCAAGGGATTTCATTCATTCTGACAAGTTTTATTCATCATTGAAAAGTCAATTCAAAGTCTTTATCCCCGTCCAGCTTTCTTCACCATTACAACTTCAGAGGCTCGGTCTGGATATTGGATCTCTGTGTAACACCCCCTATCTGTCGCATAGCATATAGCAGTAGGTCCGGCCGGGGCCCGACGCCATATACCATAGACAGACCGGAAGGTTACTCAATGGAAACCATCCAACTAAGAATCAACGTCCTACACAGAGTACATTCTAGCAGAAGCAATTTAAAAGTTACAATAAAATAGAACCCAACCAAAAGCATGAATGTCCACTAAACAAACCCAGGAGGAATGAACGTACAATACACCAGTACTTGGCCTTATGGTCTTACAATAGTTTACTCAAATTAAAGTGTTTTACAAACCTCGGCACACAGGCCGGTCACACATAAATAATACAAGTAAACATTTAATAATTAGGCCTTCGAGGGTCGGCTCAGCAACATGGGCTTTTGCCCGCTATTTACCACTTGTTTCCGCAGCACCTACAAGCAACAATCCACCGAGCGGTGGCAAACAAAAGCAACGGTCAGCTATGTTGACCAAATTATAACGATCCCGCCCCCGAACTCGGGGCAGCGATGCTCCTTCCCTGCACTTTGTTAGCATAATCAAGCAGTATAGTGTAAAAACACTTCATCACAGGCGTAGGCACACACGGCCACACACCCCGTGCTCTCAGGGCACATTCTCGGTGAACACGGTCAAAGTCCGCTGTCTCACCACCGCCCCTAGGACGACAAATTCTCGTGAGCATTATGGTCTTTCTGGCCAATGCCTAAGACCCTCCATCTATGCCAACAGCAAGTGTCAAGTACTTTTAGGTCTCTTTAACCGAACGACATAAAGCGGGTACGGTTCCGCCTAACCCGTTGCTCACACCACCCTGTCACCTTAAGATATGGGCGCTGGTCAAATTTCCCCGAGTTCCAATCCGATCACACACTTCACATAACATAGTTATGTGCAAGTTGGCTCCCAGGCCACCATGTTGGCAGAATCACGCATCTGCCCAGTTTTCCGGGTGCACCTTAGAGTTAGTCCCTAAGGCTCCCTACTGAAATCTACTGTGTAGAAAACCCGGAAAACGACCATCGATGCGGAGCCTTCTCCGGCCATTCATGCAATTCAACATCACCGATCCAGACCAACTTGTCCGGGTAGGCTTCATACATCATGCCTATGTCCGTTTCTCGATTACGGACTCTACATGCTAAACAACAGGGACTATTCATGTCTACCCAAAGGAACGCATCACACTCACCGCAAACTCGCGAGAGCGGGCTTCCTATGCAAAGGAAACGAGGACTTCACATGTCCTAGGATAAGAATAGTTACCCTAGCATTCCTCTTTGGCGCCATAGAAATCTACGCAGATGAAAAGCACCACAATTTCCCCGCCTCCGTAGATCCGAAGTCGGCTTGTGATTTGGGGCTCCGAAGCTCCGCCGGTGACCGGATCTATCTCCATTCTTCTTCCTTGCTCTCCCCTCTCTCTATAACTTTAGAAAGAGAATAACCCAAAGATAATGAGGGTTTCCAACCCTATTGCCGTGTATAACACAACAGGAACAGCCCTGAACCGTTGGATCCCAAAATAAGAAAACGGACGGCCACGATTCACACTTAAAATTCAAAAACTGGGTCGAACATGGCTTGTCACACGCCTGTGTCCAAGGCCGTGTGCCCTATTCGCCGTCGAAACCGTCGCATCCCGAAAAGAACACGGGCTCTCGACATGCCCGTGTCAGGCTTGACACACCCGTGTCATCCAGTACACGCCCGTGTACCCGGGCGTGTTCCTCCATCGACACAGGACCAACACCAACCCGAGAGGAACACGGGTATTGGACACGCTCGTGTCCCATTTGACACGCCCGTGTCAAACCCGAACACGTCTGGGCTCCAGGCCGTGTTTCTCCCCTAACACAACTCGGCCAACTACCTGAGTAGGACACGGCCTGGGACACGCCCGTATCTCAGGCCGTGTTCGCTGCTCGACGATCGTCGACTGCAATTCGTCGACCACATGGCCATCGTCGAACCCGAGCACGACACACCCTTGGGACACGCCCGTGTCCCAGGTCGTGTTACCCCTACCAAATTCCAAACTTGGCTCAAAACGTATCTTGTTGCTCTTTTGAGTTTCGGGGCGTTACACTCTGACACAAAGCTTGCCTCAAGCAACTTCCCCACTTCCTCCCTAATAGGCTCGGTTAGTGCAGTTGCGCTCTTTCTTTTCTTTTGGCGGACGAGGGCGACCTTGGGGTCCAAATTGAGGCGATGACTGGCTACCTCTACATCGATTCATGGCATCTCTGCGGTGCTCCCCGTGAAGATGTCTACGCTCTCTTATAGACCAACTGCCATCTCCACCTTCTTACCTAGAGTTGGGGATCCTCTAATCTTAAACACCCCAGGCTCTCAACTTTTTGAGATCACCTATATTTCCTCTAATTACTCTACAACTTCTAGCCTAACCACTCCTTCCAAGATCTTTTCCAGCTTCTCTGCATCCTCCATCCAGCTGATGGTACTGACAATGCTGAGAAAACATTCCTGAGCAGCTTTAGGATCTCCCCTAATCCTTATTTGGACATATCCATGGTAGTACTTCAGGCATTGATGGTAAGAGGATGAGACGACCTTAAAGTAGTTAATGAGCGGCCTCCCAAAGATAGCGTTGTAGTAACTTAGTGTGTCTATGATGAAGAACATGCACCTGATCGAGGTGCCACCAAGTATTACCAACAGATCTGCTCCTACCTCTACCTCCTTCTCTTCTGAGAAGTCAAATAGGGGACCATGTATAGATAGGACCCTAGATTCCTCCATCTGCAACCCGACGAACATCCTTTTAAAGATGACATTCACCGAGCTCACATTGTTTGTTAGGATCCGGTCGACTGTGAAGTCTTCGATGGCTTCTTGGATCACGAGGGAATCAAGAAATTGATTCTTGTTCCCCAGTATGTCCTCCTCTGAGAAGGTGATCTCATCCAATAGGAGCGGTACTTGAGAGGTTGAAGTGATGCTCTTACGATAGATTTGATGGAGACTTCCCTTTCGGTAAGCTCCTACCCCAGCTCCCCCATGGATCACCCCTACTTCTCCTCCTCCTTGAACCACTTCTTTGTGACCGCTTTGGTCGATCTGGTCTTTATTGCTCCTCCTAAATAGAGCTTGTAATGTTGTTGACTCTGCTGGGACTTCCTATCTTGGTTGCTTTCTTTCAGCCCCTGCTTCCAACTTCCTTGCTACCCAAAAATATGAATAAACCATGGTCATGCACCCCTTTACTTGATGCAACTCGCAGTAGAGGGGAACCTGCTCTGCCAGGTTCTAGTTGACTGATTCCTTCTGCGATACATATTCCCTTATCTGGCAATAACCAGTGCCTCCAAGCGCGATCCTCCTTGCCTCCTCTCCTGCTGGTTAATATTTATTCTTTCATAATAGAATCTTCTCCCTTGAACTTGCTGATGGGGTCTTCTCGTCGGCCTCCACTGGGCCTGGTTCACGGGATACTGGAATCTCCAGGCCTCCTCTCTCTTTTATGGAACCACTATGTGCCTCCTCTCTTCCTGCCTTTGAGGCCTTTCCTGCCTTCCCAACTCCTCTCTACATCTCGGCTCTTCCCTCCTTCTCTCTTCCTTCCTCCCTTGATCACCTTTAGGCCTTCTATCAGATGTTTTTCCTTCCTCCCCATCTCTTTGGGTCACCTTCTCTAGCTTGGCCAAAAGTCTGCATTCGTCTCCTCCCCCTGCACAAACTAATTTGCCCTCTCGATCAGGTCTTTATAAGAAACTAGGGGATTCAAGCCCTCCTCCATAAAAATAGACATTGCTTCAAGTTGAAAGTCTGGGCATGCTGCAAGGTGAATCCATCAACCTTCTGGATGCCAATGATTTCCTCCTAAAACCGGACAATGTAATGACCAAGCCTCTCATTCTTCCCGTACTTTATATGAAAGAGAGCGGTTGCCTCCTTCTTCCTCTTTTTTGACGTTGCAAATCTCGCCATCAGGCCTCGATGTAGGTCCTCGAAGCAGTAAATCGAGCTTCATGGAAACTAGTGAAACCAATCATTTTCCTTCCCCTTGAAGGTGAACGCGTTCGTCATATTGCGGATGGACACAACATCCTCTAACCACTAGAGATGACTGACTGGGTCATCTCTTGTAGAGTAGTAGCTTAGTACTATCTCTCTGAAGCCTTCTAGGATAGGGGATGACAATACTTCATCACTAAATGGGCCTCTCCCTCCGTGGTGATGAAGAACCTCAGCTTGGCGAGTAATACCTCCTTACTCGCCACCTTGTCAAGCATCCTAGAATCTCACCAAATTCTCCACATCAACAAACCCACATTCACATCAACACACACCTTTACACACTCAAATTTACATTCATATCACCAACACACTCACACTCACATTCATATATATATATATATATATATATATATATATATATATATATATATATCTTTATTATATAATACAATATGCATATTTGGATCATACCATGAAACGCATCTGGACCGTCCGATCTCCAGGAAATCAAAGCTGACCGTTGGATGCATCAAGGGTGGCCTGTAATTATCCAAATCCTAAAAACTGCTACTGTTCATCTGGCTTGAAATCTCGCATCCCGCCCCTCCTGCATCCCGCCCCCTCACCCCGCCGCCGGCTGCGGAGCCGCCGGCGGCCTGCCCGGCGCCCACCGGCGGGTTCGCCGCCATCCGGCGAACCCGCCGGGGTTTGTCCGGCGGCGAGCGGGCAGGGCCACCGCCGGCGGTGGCCCTGCCCGCTCGCCGCCGGACAACCCCCGGCGGGTTTGGAGCTCACGGGCAGGGCCACCGCCGGCGGTGGCCCTGCCCGCTCGCCGCCGGACAACCCCCGGCGCGTTCGCCGGAGGGCGGCGACCCCGCCGGAGGGCGGCGACCCCGCCGGAGGGCGGCGACCCCGCCGGAGGGCGGCGACCCCGCCGGCGGGCGCCGGGCAGGCCGCCGGCGGCTCCGCCGCCGACGGCGGGGTGAGGGGGCGGGATGCAGGATGCAGAAGGGGGTTTTTTTTTCTTTTTTTTATTTAATAATTACTTTAATAATTAATATGTTTTATAATTAATTAAATTATTAAAATGGTTTTAAATACTTTTAAGCCCGCCGGGGGGCGGGCGAAGCCCGCCGGGTGGTCAAGCGGGCGAGGCACGCCGGGGGGTCAAGCGGGCGAGGCCCGCAGTGAGGCATCGAGAACAGGCGGAGCCCGTTCAAAGATGCTAGTGTGTGTGTATGTGTGTGTGTCTATATATATATATATATATATATATATATATATATATATATATATATATATATATATATATATATATATATATATATATATATATATATATATATATATATATATATATATATATACGAGTGCGCGACACGGGGCTCCGCCCCTACTGCCAGTCGCGACAGTACCCTGCCCACCCCTACGACCCTGCGCGACTGTACCCGGCCCGCCACGACGACCTCGCACAACTCTACCCGACCCGCCCCTACGCCCCGCGCGACTGTACTCGGTCTGCCACTATGACCTCGCGTAACTGTACACGGGCCTCCCCCGGTAGACTTCGCCCGCCCACGATGATAATTTAAGAAAAAGATATAAATATAATTTTATAAATAACAAAATTTAAAATTATAATTATAAATGTACATATATAATGAATAATATATATAATTATTATTATATATAGTATATTTATATGTAATAATGAATTATATTATATCTATATTTATATATTTTTTTATAAAAAATACATGAAATATAACAATATAAGTATAAATTAATTGAACTATTCTCACAATTGCCTCCTTCTCTCATTGGATTGAGTTGTTCCTTCTATCCTTAAGGTCCTGTGTTACGCGCCACAGTACCTGATCGCCGATATCGGGCTTCGCCTGTACTATTTATTTATTTTTTGTAGTATGGTTTATGTATTATTTTATTTTTTGGATTTTTTTGATTTAACTTTTTTAATGTTTATGTATTATTATAATTTTTTGATTTTTTGATTTGATTTTTTAAATTTTTTTAATAAAAAATGGGTGGTCTGCTCTGCCGCCACCGGCCTGCCCGGAGACCCCCGTCGGTTTTGCCGGCTCCCGGCGAACCCGGCAGGGGTCTCTGGTCAGGCCGGCGGCGGCGGAGAAGCACGTGAAATGGGCGGGAGCGGGTGAGGGGAATCAGGTTTTAGGAGAGTGAGGGTTTGTTTTTTTTTGGATTTTTTTTATTTGCAAACCCAATATGATATTTGTAGCCCAAGATCCAACGGCTCTGTATCAAAACACTCAATTCCGACGACCACCTATTTTTCTCCTATTTTCGAACTCACGCTATTGGCAGACCACCATATATCTTTTTAGAATAGTATAGATATATATATGGTCATTTACTGGGACCTCCCCTCTAACTTTGCTAAATTACTGACAACACTCTTCTTATTTTTAAAATTACAAAATCTTCTCTAAAGTTTTCATTTCGTTACAAAAACCTCCCCTGACGTTTTAATTTCATAACATTCATGCACAAAAACACCTTCCCTCGGTGAACAGTGTCCCGGGGGGTATTTTTCTTCATGGATGCAATGAAATGAAAATGCCAGAAAAGGTTTTCGTAATGAAATGAAAACTTAAGGGGAGTTTTTTGTAATTTCGAAAATAAGAGGGGTGCTCTCACTTATTATGCTACTTTACAGGAGAGGTTTGGGTAATTATATATATATATATATATATATATATATATATATATATATATATATATATATATATATATATATATATATATATATATATATATATATATATATCTTTATCATATATAAAGAAATACTGTGGTCTGCGAATATCATGAGTTCAAAATTCCACAAGCCGTCAGATCATGAGTTCATAATTCAACAACCGTCTGATCGAGCACAATAAAATCATTTCTTCTCTACATATTTTAGTAGGTCTCCTAAACCTACTACTAGGGTGTCCTAAACCCATGTGAAATTACGATTTTGTCCCTATAACTCTTAAAAAATCCAATAGTTGGCTGTTAAAAAATTATATTTTAATTTAAACACAGCTATCTGGTTTTGATCCCAGGACCTCAAGCACAAGAGAAACAACTCAATCCAATGAGGCCGGGTACTATCGAGATTGATAGTAGGGGCGGGTCGGGTACTGTCGAGATTGGCAATAGGGGCGGAGCCCCGTGTCGGGCACTCGTATATATATATATATATATATATATATATATATATATATATATATATATATATATATATATATATATATATATATATATATATATATATATATATATATATATATATATATATACATACATACATACATACATACATACATACATACATACATACATACATATATATCAACACATCCACACTCACACTCAGACTCACATACACACATAAACAAAAAATTATCTAGAATAAAATTTCAATCAAATACACATACGACTACACTCACCTACACACGCATTCACAAAAAATCACCTAATAGAAAATTTTCATCACATACACACACTTACACATCGGCACATACGCATTCACAAACTCACACTCACATTCTAATCAATAGACATTCACCTACTTTGAAAATAATGTCTAAAACTGCTACGT
Source organism: Platanthera guangdongensis (assembly GCA_039583875.1). Classification (NCBI taxonomy): domain Eukaryota; kingdom Viridiplantae; phylum Streptophyta; class Magnoliopsida; order Asparagales; family Orchidaceae; genus Platanthera; species Platanthera guangdongensis. Next base: position 158,171,674 of record CM077156.1, read on the forward strand.
GATTGCAATAATTATAAATTGTTTCATATTCTATATTTAGACAATATTTTATACATGTTACAAAATCAAGTGTTACAAAAAGTTCATAGTGGTCTGTTGTGGGTCGGAGCCCAAGTGTTGTTGAGGAGCTGGAGATCCTTTTCTACCATTTTGATTTCTATTAGCTCTACTTTTATTCTATTTTGAAGGCCATGTAAGTCCTCAAGGCCGAGTTATTCCAATACTTCATTCTTAGTAGTAGTGGACATTCATACCCCTTTATTTTGAGTTTTTCTTAGCTTCTGTTATAATTTCAAACTCCAAATTATTAAGTTATTCATGTTATTAATTATTTGTATTTAAATTTGTGAATTTTACATGTGGTGGGGTCCCGACTGAACCCGTGTTATATATTATTTGCAGGTCAAGGATGATAGACCTAGGCAATAGCTTGTGTTATATCTATTTATGTTTATTTAATTTGCATATGAAGTGCTGACTTGCAGGGTGATATAATTTCTCAAGGTTGCTGCGATAGCTCAGAGAAGTGGGATTGTTGAGGTTATTGGTCACTCATAATTTGCCCTTGCTTACTCTCTCATGGTGTTTGGTTGTAGGGCATGGATCAGAGGCAGTGTGAGCTCACTGTAACATCCCATCTTTGATAAGGGGTCTAGTCGGTTTGATTGAACCCGTGAAGGGGCTTGGACCAGTTCCTAGCAAACCACGATTGGACCTCTACCGCATAATATTAAAGAAGTAAAATATTGAGCATACGTGCTCCAAATCGACTTCCATCAATTTTAGTAGACTTGTATGGTCAATACGAGTGTAACATAACGCGTTCCGTCGCAATCTGAGGTTATATGGAGAATATGACCGTTTTGAGTATTATAGCATGCCACAATGCACGGTTTTTGAATATTAAGCATACATGCTCCAAATCAACTTCCATCTGTTCCCGTAGACTCGTAAAGTCAATACGAGTGCAACAGAACTTATTTCGTTTAGATCCAATGTCATATGGAGAATGTGACCATTTTGAGTGGCGTGGCGTGTCACGACAACGCTATTTTAAATTATTAAGCAAAAGAACTCAGAATGGATCCCAGTCAATTGCATTAAATTTGTATGGTCAATATGAGACCAACGGAATTCATTACGCTCGATTCTGACATCGTTTGGTCAATTTAGTCAATATGGGTCCCATCGAGCTAAATGGTGCACCGAAAAGCATGCACACACCAATATTACTTAAATAACCCAACATTGACTCATCTCTCGATAACTTGGACCTACACTGACCTTGACACACATGAGGGACCCATCTCATGGTTGACTTTTGGTCAACCCCTTAAAATGCTTTACTTAAGAGAATTTCATTCCAAATGGTGCACCCACTTATGGTCACTCATTTATGCCACCCTTGGACCCAACCTCAACCCAATATGGTCCTTGAATTCCAGCAAGGAGGATGGCACATTAGCCAATGCAACAAGCCAGACCCATTCTCTTTCCTTCTTTCCCTTAAACCAACCACCAAGCCTCCAAAATGGGAGACGTGGATGTACTTCTCCCAACCAAATGGAGACTTCTACTACCTTAAATTGTGTTGGGTTGAACCAACCCTAAGCCAAGGAGGAAGGCCCAATCAAAAGGCCTCCACCTCATCCTTCTCTCCCAAGCCTAGTTCCAAGACTTAGGTTCCTCACAAGTGATTGAACTGTTATGTTGTCGCCCCTCCCAAACTTCCGCCAAACTCCTTTCTTGATTGGGGATATTTTTGGAATCCACTCTAATTATGTAATCTCCATTATTCTGGTATTTATGGAGGATTTCTTTGAATGTATATTTGATCACCTTCCATTGTTGCCGCCAACCCGTTTTGGAGACCGCTCCAAATTTTGCATCCCCATTAATCTGGTGATGATGGAGGATTTTAGGAAGGGATTGATCTCCTTCCATGATGGCCGCCATACCTATTTTGGGTTTCTTCCAAAACCTATATATAGTGATGTGGCCGGCCATCAAAGTAGTGTAGTGCAGCAGTCAAGTTTTGGTCGAAGATCGCCGATTTCTCTTCGAAGCACCTACCGCCGACTTTCTCTTCACGTCGGCCTCCAAATCGGAGGTCCTTCTTTCCTTGTAGCTGACCCTCGTCTCTCGCCACCGTCTTGATTTCTCGTCGCAACGCGTACGGCCGGATCCTGGAGGGTTCGAGATTTTTCATCTTTTTTTTCTCTGTTCAATTTTATCCCTCCATTTTAGCCGTATTGTATGTTTGAGAAATTATTAGTGGATTTATCTCTGCCTGCACAGTGGACGTACCCATTTTTAATTTTGGGGAACCACTTTAAATTTGGTGTTCTTCTTTTGTGGTGTTTGCTCATTGTTTGTTTGTCCATTATTATCATTATTACTCGTAACCAAAATCTTGGCCGCTAGAACATTATTTTGGCATAGAAAAATTCATCTGCACTCGGAATGACCGTTTACAAAACAAGTGGTATCAAAGGGAGGTTCCGATAGGTGACTGTTTGGACGTTCCGTTTCGAGTTGGGTCAATAGTAGATGACGACATCAGTATGCACCCTATCTTCCCAATCTTGATAGAAAATTTATTCGGTCGCTTCGGTCTCCATGCAGATTTCTTCAGTTTGATTTTTATGTCGACTTCCACACCGGGTGCGAAGTTTGAAGTTACAACGTTCGACGAAAAGCATAATTTTGGCCTATGGCAGGTCAAGATCCGAGCACTACTGATTAAGGAAGGTTTATGAAAGATATGGTACCTAAACACCTAGAGGGGGGGGTGAATAGGTGACCTAATCCTTTTTAAGCTTTAATAGCAGCAATCAGTAATATCTCAGAAAACTAACTAGTTTATCACAGCAAACACAGCAATAATCACAGCACAGCACAACACAGCATACACAGTGGTTTATAGTGGTTCCCAAAGATATGGGTACATCCACTTTCCCCCTTCGCCTATCTAGCAGTGTACTAGATTCGGCCAAACTCCTCCACTGTCTCAGAACCCAAATTAGTTCCTACACCTCAGGCCCAAGGCCTTACAACTCAGCTTTATCCCAAAGCCTACACTCAGCCAATCAAGGCCTACACTCAGCCAACCAAGGCCTACACTCAGCCAACTAAGGCCTACACTCAGCCAACAAGGCCTACACTCAGAGATCTCAATCTCCTACACTCAGGCTCACAAGCCCTACCCTCAGCCTTTATAATTATAGGCTTACAATTCTCTCAGATCCAAAGGATCCTACAAGTTAAAATGTATTACAAATAATAACTCTACAACTCAGAAATAAAAGAGGGGAGTTGAGAGTTTCTTGATGAGTTCTTGGAAGAACTCAACTGGATCCAATCTGACTTAGCTTTCTTCAAAGCTTCTTGAGTAGAACTGAATAAGACTGAATCCTCCTGCAGTTGTTCCTTGACCTCTGCCACTTAAGATCCAGAATGTTTCTGAATCCTTCTTCTCAGCCTAGTTCTAAAGGCTGATTTCTTGGATGGAGCCCTCTCTCTCCAACTTCTTAGATCTGCAGTTGGACTGCAAGATCTTCTTGTGTTGATACACTTGGTACCACTTCAGTAATTTGTTTTTCAACAAACTGAACTCTTGAACAATAATCTGATCAACAACCTCAACAACAGTTTCTTTAAACTGTGGGTGCCTATTTATAGGCCTTCTTCATGGTAACCGGCTGGTCCGGTCCATAACTGACTTCTGATGTCTCTGACAGGTGCTGTAGACCGGCTGGAATGGCAGCTGTCAAGTCATCCAGTCATTTCTTGAAAATCTCTAACTGTCTGTAAGTGTCGAGACATTCTGTCTTTAAGTGTCGACACTTATAGACCAAGTGTCGACACATGTTGTGTAAGTGTCGACACAAGTCTACAAGGTGTCGACACAACTCCTTGTATGTCTCGACACAGATTCTTCTGCATGTGTCGACACTGAAATTGAGTGTCGACACAAGTACTTGTTCTTCTAGCTTTTGCTGAATTCTTCTAAGTGTCGACACATCTCCTTTGTGTCGACACATCTTCTTGTGTTGAATTTGTCAAGTGTCGACACTGCTTCTTGGTGTCGATACTTGCTGAGTGTCGACACAGCTCCTTGTGTCGACACACCTTCTTCTTGTTGAGACTTCAGCTGAGTGTCGACACATTCCCTTAGTGTCGACACTTGTACTTAGAATATTTTTGTTGATCTTTCTGATCTTTGCTAAGTGTCGACACAGCTCCTTGTGTCGACACTTTCTTCAAGTGTAGAGTCTTTAGCTAAGTGTCGACATATTGTGCTGGGTGTCGACACTTACTTCAAGTGTTGACTCTTCTGGTTGTGTGTCGACACATTGTGCTGGGTGTCGACACATACTTCAAGTGTTGACTCTTCTGGTTGTGTGTCGACACATTGTGTTGAGTGTCGACACATACTTCAAGTGTTGACTCTTCTGTTGAGTGTTGACACATTGTGCTGAGTGTCGACACTTGTACTTAGTCTCTGCAGACTTTTGCTGAGTGTCGACACAGCTCCAAGTGTCGACACTTTCTGGTGTAGACACAGCTTCACTGGGTGTCGACACAGCTCCTTGTGTCGACACTTTTTGTCTGCACTTTTCTTCACTGAGTGTCGACACAGCTCCAAGTGTCGACACTTTCTGTCTGGTGTCGACTCTGCATCCCAGGTGTCGACACAAATACTCCAAGTGTCAACACTGCTTGTCTGGGTGTCGACACAAGTCTTCTTAAGTGTCGACACTTTCTCTCTAGGTGTCGACACATGGACTTAGAAACTTTTTGCTTCAGTCCAGTGATTTCTTAACCTGCACAAGTAAACTCAACATACATCAAATATATTATGATGTATATCATTGAGTTGGGTGAGGCTTCTTCAAATCAGGTACATTCGTCCAATGTACCCAACAATCTCCCCCTATTTGGAGAAGTCATAACCCTTAGTCAATGATATACACCATTCATAATTAAAAATTACAAAATGATGTAAAGCAGATTATATTCAGCAGGGTAAACATAAACATGTATTAATTCACACATGTATACACATTCAACATTTCAGAACAATCAAGAAATAGACACATTCACAGAACAATCATGAAATATATTTATCATATATTGTTCTAATATTTTTCTTATACATCTTCAGTAATTTGCAAAAATGTTTTACATTTAAAAGATTACAAAATAATCTTCAAGTAAAATCTTAATCTATTTCTGAACAGGTTCTTTGATAACTATCCCTTTGCCAGCTTGGACTTTAGCTTTGATAGGGGCTTCAACAGTTTCAGCTTCAGCAGGCTTCTTGCCTTTAAGATCTTTCTTTTTAAGTTCTTCTGCCTTGATCTTCTGCCTCTCAAAATAATGATATGGCTTAGGGAAGTACTTGCTAGGCTCCACTGCAGTAGGAGGTAGCTTTCCCATCTTAGCCTTCCTTCTGAATTGAACAATGGCTTCTTGTCTAATCTCATGTTTTCTCCATTCAGCTTCAGAAAACCATTTGTTCCTGTCATGAGTATTGTCCTTGGCAGCTTTCCAGGCAGTTAAAATTATATTTCTAGAGGTAGGGCTCCACTGTTCAAAATCTGGCTTCTGTTCTGCTTGTTCCCTAAACCTCTTTTTGGACAACCTTGTCTCTTCCTCCTTCTGTAATGCCTCTTGTATGGCTTCAGACATAGGTTGAACAACCTTTTCAATATGTACATGATCCTTGCCCTCAGGTAGACTATACATTGTGCTCACATCTGCTTGAATCATATCAAAGTCTGGAGGTGGATAAATGACCTGAGCTACTTCTGCTAACTCACCTTCAAGATATGCATTTTGAATCCCTGATTCAGCAACATTGTCATCATCACAGAGTGGAGGATAGCCCAGTGTAGCTCTGATGGAATTAGATATCCATTTGGCATGGTCAGAGCTAGCTTTGACTAATACTCTCTCCCCCTTTATGACTTCTCGAGCCATATGGTCTCTGACATCATCCTTTTGAAACCTGATCTGACTGTCCAAGTATCTGATGCCCTCTTTAAAGAATGGTTTAAGCTTTTGAAGTTGATCAGATATAGCTTTCTGAGATGCTTGGATTGCAGTCTTCACAGCAGAAATTTCCTCTTGAAAGGCTTTGTCAAATCCAGCTGTAGCAGCAGCAGTAGAGGTAGAAGGTTCTTCAGCCTTGTTCTTCAACTCAGTGATTATAGCATTATGAGAATCAGTCATATTGTCATTCATTCTTATCTGATTTTCCAGTACATATCCTTGTTTCAATGCTATATCATCTACCTGTGCCTTGATCTTCTCCTGATGTGTTGCCAGATAGACTACTGCATTCCCACCCTTGTGGAAGCAGTCAGTCATCTCCTTCTTATTAAGGTTCATCTCAAATCTTATGGACTCTATATCTTGGGCAAGATCAAACTGCAAAGCTTTGTGCCCTTCATCTACATAAGCCTCTATGGCTTTTCTTTGTTCATCCATTATAATCTGCAGTCCAATCAGTAAAGCACTATAATCAACAGTTGGAGCTTGTTGAACTATAGGCTGTGGGGCTATAGATTGCAGAGCTTTCTTATAACTCTGGCTTCTCCTTTTGAAGACATATAGTTTCTTCTTATTTGCCCTAGCACTCTCCTCATCTTCAGAGGCAGAAGTGCTGGCTATGTCAACCCTATCCTTAGGGCTTTGAGGCTTCTCTTTCTGCACTTCAGGTGCCTTTTCAGTTTCTGGCCTAATAGGCTCTTCCAGATCTTGTACTTGCTCCCCCTCAGCAGCAGCAGTATCTCTTTCATCAGCTTCTTTGTCCATGTCAAAATCAGCTTGATCTAGATTGAGAAATAAATCTTCCATGGTGAATTCAGGGGATGAAGAAGCTGGAGAAGTTCTTGGTTCTTCAACTACTTGATCAGGAACCACTTCTAGTACAACAGATGTGTCTTTGATAACAACATCTGGTTCTTGGCTATGCAGCTGAGTTTGCTGAGGAACATCAGACAAATCATCATCTTCTTTAGAAAAATCTAATGTGTTTAGTTCAGTGAGTACCTCTTGTATGATAGTGGTGGCTTGCTCACTGTCCAGAGTAGAGGGTTCTTCTACTACTGGTGGCTCCCCCTGGCTTTGATCCCTGTGGATGGGGCTAGCTTGTGGTAGCTCCCCCTGGATCTCAGCAGACTCTTGAGCAGCAGGAGTCTTCTCTACAGGCACCTCCTCATGATCATCAAGAGTGAAAACAACATGTTCTTCACTCCCAGAACTACTGGAGGACTCCTGTGCCACAGGAGATGTCTTCCTTTTCTTCTTTGGAGGAGAATCTTTCTTAGTAACTGTCTTCTCTGGGGTTGGCATTTCCTTGGACAACACCCTGTCCCATCTTGAAAAGATCCTTAGATCCATTTTCCTCATGTGGTTTATCTTGCTGCTTGCAGCAGTACTCATTACTTCAGGTATCACACCAGCTAGATAAAGACTAATGATTCTGCCCAGATTGGGCTTCTTCAAGCTCTCCTGAATCTTCTCATAAACCACTTGAGACCAGTCTGTTTTCAGAGTGAAGATAATTCTTGTCATGATTCCAAACATATAGGCAGACACTCTATCATGCCCTCCAGTCTTGCTGAGTAAGACTTTTCCCACAATCTCAGACATGAACTTTCCTTGGTTATTCATGCCTTTTCTGTTGAAAACAGATCCTATCTTCATCTTAGGATCAAGACCACACCAGGTTAAAGCTTCCCTAGTCTTTGAAGCAGTAACCTCTTCTTCATCTTGAATTTTTGATAGCTGGAGCACCTTCCTCAGATTTTTAGGTGAAACCTTGACCTTAGATCCATGAACTCTGGATTTGATTCTGAATCCAGATTCATCTACTGCAGCTCCATTGAGGAATTCAAGCACTTCCTTCTTCCAAATCTTTGTTGGTTCTGAAAGCAAGTACTCTAACCCTAAATCGGCGACTAGGGTTACTACCGCCTTGAGTTCTGGATCAGCATCGTCGAATGCGTCGCGCACAAGCTCATAACCTTCGTTAACGTTCTCCTCAAGCTTAGGTGCCATTAGGGTTTGTAGAATCTGTCTTTAGAAAAGAGAGGTGTCGACATAGTAGTTTTGGTCTCGAAACTTTGAAAGTGTGTCGACAAACAAAGACAGAACCCTATTTATACCTGTCTAATTTTGAAGATGAACAGGTGGGACAGCTAACTTAAGATGTGTCGACACTGGCAATAAGTGTCGACACTGACTTATAATGTCTCGACACACATGTGTCGACACAAGTTTAGTCAACAGATTTTATGTGTCGACACTTGTTTATGTGTCGACACAACATATCTCGACACATTGTCGAGACTTTACTTAGTAAATACTGAGTAAAACATAAGTGTCGACACCATATTAGATGTGTCGACACCTACTTGTCATGTGTCGACACTAACATTCTGAAGTGTCGACACCAACATCCTAGATGTGTCGACACCTTTTTCTTGAAGTGTCGACACCACTATTCTGTGTCGACATAGACTTGTCTATGTGTCGACACCTTTTTACTTAGCCAATTTTAATTCTGTAAACTTATTCTAAGTTTATCATTCCTAGTTCAATTTTGAATCTATTGAACTTAGCTTCTTCTAGGGGCTTAGTAAACATATCAGCTATCTGATTATCTGTATTAACATATTCAAGTAAAATATCTTCTCTTTTTATATGCTCCCTAAGAGAATGATATTTAATTTCAATATGTTTAGTTCTACTATGAGATACAGGGTTATTAGCTATTGAAATAGCACTTGTAGAATCACAGAAAAGTGGAGTTCTACTTACCTGAAATCCATAGTCCTCTAGCTGATGTTGTATCCACAGAAGTTGAGCACAGCAACTTCCTGCAGCCACATACTCTGACTCAGCTGTGGAGATAGCCACACTGGTTTGCTTCTTGCTACTCAATGAAATTAGTCTCCCACCTAGGAATTGACAGGTTCCAGTAGTGCTCTTTCTATCCTCTTTGCATTCTGCAAAGTCTACATCTGAATAACCTGTTAGATCAAAATCTCCATTCCTAGGGTACCAGAGGCCTAGATAGGGAGTGCCCTTTAGATATCTCAATATTCTTTTGACTGCAGTCAAATGAGACTCTTTAGGGCAGGCTTGATACCTGGCACAAACACATGTAGCATACATGATGTCTGGTCTACTAGCAGTCAAGTATAATAGGGAGCCAACTATCCTTCTATACAAGGTTTCATCTACAGGTTTCCCTGCATCATCCTTGCTAAGAGACATACTTGACCCCATTGGAGTCTTCATGGTACTGGATGAATCCATATCATACTTCTTGATGAGTTCTAGGGTGAACTTGGACTGACATATGGATAAACCACTTTCAGTCTGTTTAACTTGGAGACCCAAGAAAAACTTCAGCTCTCCCATACTACTCATCTCAAACTGACCTTGCATAAGTTTTGCAAACTTTTTGCAAAGGCTGCTTTCAGTAGACCCAAATATAATGTCATCTACATATATTTGGACTAGTATGACTTTGCCTCTAGATTCCCTAAGGAATAGAGTCTTATCTATTTTCCCCCTTGAGAACTTGTTCTCAATGAGAAAACTAGATAGGGTTTCATACCAAGCCCTAGGGGCTTGCTTTAACCCATATAAAGCTTTCCTAAGTCTATAGACATGATGAGGTAGAGTTGGATCAACAAAATCTGAAGGCTGCTCCACATAGACTTCTTCTTTAAGATTACCATTTAAAAATGCTGACTTGACATCCATTTGGTATACCTTGAATCCTTGATAGGTTGCATAGGCCAAGAACATCCTTATGGCTTCCAGTCTGGCTACTAGAGCAAAGGTTTGATCAAAATCAATACCTTCTTCTTGCCTATATCCTTTTGCAACCAGTCTAGTCTTATTCTTAATGATGACCCCTTGTTCATCCATCTTATTCCTGTAGATCCACTTAGTTCCTATTACATTGTGGTCTTTAGGTTTAGGAATCAATTCCCAGACCTTGCACCTTTTGAACTGATTAAGCTCTTCTTGCATTGCTTCAGTCCATTGTGGATCTTGTATTGCTTCTTCAAATTTCTTAGGTTCAACTTGAGACAGAAAACTGGAATAGATTGCAGCATTCTGATTTCTGCTCCTTGTTTGAACTTCTTGTCTTGGATCTCCAATAATCAGCTCTACTGGATGATCTCTAAGATGCCTGTGGACTGGAGGCATCCTAACTTCTGGTTGAATCACTTCAGCATCTGCATCATGCTGTACTCCTTGTATTTCTTCAGCAATTGGCACATGTAGTTCTCCCCCTGGACAACAGCTACTGTCTTCTACTTGCTGTCTTGCAGCAGACACTTCTTCTATAGTAAGCTTGTCCATTTTCTTTGTCAAACCTGTGGGGCTGCATACATTGCTAGACAACTCATTATTAATAAGTTTAGTCTCATCAAAAACTACATGCACTGATTCTTCTACAACCTGTGTAGTCAAGTTGTAGACTCTATAAGCCTTACTATTATTGCTGTACCCAACAAAAATTCTCTCTTGGGACTTGGCAGCAAACTTAGTTAAGTAAGACTTCCCATTGTTAAGTATGAAGCATTTGCAACCAAAGATCCTAAGATAGGATAGGTTTGGTTTCCTGCCTTTCACAACTTCATAGGGGGTCTTGTTAAGCCTTTTAGTGATGGTAGCCCTATTTATAACATGGCATGCAGTGTTAACTGCTTCAGCCCAGAAATATTCTGGTAGTGATGTATCACTTAATAGGGTCCTACCAGCCTCTATCAAGGTTCTATTCTTCCTCTCAGCAATGTCATTTTGCTGAGGTGTTCTAGGTGAAGAGAATTCTTGAAATATCCCAAAGTCTTCACACAGTTTTGTCATGCTATCTGACTGAAATTCAGTACCATGGTCACTTCTAATTTTGACCACTGTACTATTTAGTTCATTCTGAATTTGCTTGACAAAGCTATAGAAGACACTAGGTGTTTCAGATTTCTGTCTTAAGAAGAACACCCAGGAAAACCTCGAGTAGTCATCTACAACTACAAAGGTATAAACCTTCCTACCTAAGCTGTGAACTGGCATTGGACCAAAGAGATCCATATGCAAGAGGTATAAACACCTCACAGCATCTTTGTTCTCTATGCTTCTAAAGGTGGATTTAGTCTGCTTGCCCTTTTGACAAGCTGAGCAAATACCATCTTTGACACACTTAACTTGAGGATCATTCCTCACTAACTCTTTGCTAAAGAGTTTGCTAATAGTCTTGTAGTTAAGATGGGCAAGCCTCTTGTGCCATTTGACACAATGAGAGACTGTCTCATCAGCTACAAGACAAATTGGAGAACCATTGTTCTCAATCATAATGTCTAGGCAGTAGACATTCCTCTTCCTATAACCTGTCAAAATGATCTCTTGATCACTTGACCTCTTGATATGACAACCATTTTTAACAAATGAGATGTCATACCCTACATCACTTAATTGACTTATACTTATTAGGTTGTGTTTCAACCCTTTAACATAAGCCACTTGAGTAATGGTAACTAAGTTTGTAGAAATGTTACCAAATCCTTTGATGATTCCTTTTTCAGAACCACCAAAGGTTACTTTTGGACCATCTTTTACTGGAATGTAGTCCTTTAGTAATCTTCTTGTTCCAGTCATATGTCTGGAACATCCACTGTCCAAGTACCATGTTGGGGTATGGCCACTTGGACTCACCTGCAAAACAGATTAATGAACCTTAGAACCCAAAGAATTCTTGGGTCCTTGGTACTTGTTAGTCTGTAACTTGACAAAACTACCTACTGGATTTCCACCAGGTTGCTTGCTATTCACCTTGGCACTGGCATTGTGCCAACAGTCCACTGCAAAGTGGCCAACCTTGCCACAGCACCAGCATTCAAACTTGTTGTACCTTTGCTTAGGTACACCCTTTGCTGTCTTATCTACAGCAGACCTATTGAATGTTGGGGCTTTGACCTTGGACTTGGACTTGGACTGATCAGTCCTTGTAGGTCTAATAAAGCCCAGTCCAGCCTTGCCTTTATGATGAACAAAATCATCAATTAAAGGTAACACTGACTTAGGTTTAGAAAACCTAGCAACTAAGTCCTTCTCCTTCTGAAGATTGATCTCCAGACTCTTAATTTGATCATTCTTAAATGATATAGTACCCATCTGAATCACTGTTATGTGTTTCAGCCTAGCTATCTCATTTAGCTTTTGATCAAACTGCTTCTCAAAATCTGTTGCAGCAGCTTTAAGATCAGCAATTTCCTTTGCCCGACTTTTGGCAAAGGACTTGCTTTTCTTATAAGCTTCCAACAGCACCTTATATTCATCTATAAGCTGATGAATATCATCCTCAGACTCAGATACATTCTCATCACTTGATGAAGAAGACTCTGAATCTGAAGTAGAACAAGAAACTGAACTTGAACTTGAACTTTGTACCTGACTAGGTCCTGGCTGCTCCAGGATTTTGGCACTCTCTGTCAAAGCCATTAGCCCTTGGCATTGACAGTCTTCTTGTTCATAAATAGACTCCATGATCTGCATGAATTCTTCCTCTTCTTCTTCAGCAAACAGCCCTATGTACGCTTCAGCCTCAGACTCAGTTTCTGAAGAAGAGATATCTGATAGAGTCTTCTCTTTCTTGGCAACAAAAGACTTCTCTTTCTTTCCTTTGAAGTGAGTCTTTTTCTTGTCACCAGATTCCTTTCTTTTCTCAGGACAATCTGCAATAACATGACCCTGTCTATTGCAGCAATAGCACACTATCTTTGATCCAGTTGCCTTGCTTGACTTTGTCCTCTTCCTGTCTTTCTTTGAAGGCTTTTTCTCCTGATAAAAGACTTCCTTTCCCTTTGAAGTAGAAGGTCTTGACCTCCATTGTTTCTTCTTCAAGAATTTCTGAAAGTGTCTAGTGAAGGCAGCAAAGTCTTCATCACTTTCACTGCTCTCAGTCTTTGTGCTGACAGAATCATCAGACTCTGATTCAACTACCTCTGGAGGTGGAGTTGATGACTTATTTCTGCACTTTCTGGGAACTTCTGTCTTGAAAGCAACAGTTCTTTCCTTGTGCTCAGTCCTTGTTGATTTCTCCTCCTCTTTCCTCACTGTCAATTGCATCTCATATGACAATAACTTGCCAAACAGTGTAGGAGGAGGAATTTCTCCCAACTTAGCCATTTCTCTTATAGCACAGATCTTGGTGTCCCAATCTTTGGTTAGGGACCTTAGGAATTTATCATTTAGTTCATAGTTACTGAACTCTCTTCCATAAGACATGAGTTCATTAACTATTCTGTAGAACTTCTTGTAGCACTCAGTTATGATATCACCCTTACCTTGTCTAAAACTCTCATACTCCTGATTTAGCAAGAATTTTCTATCTTGTCTAACTTCTTCAGATCCTTCCATATACACTATAAGAGTGTCCCACATCTCTTTGGCTGTCTTACAGTGTATAAGATTCTGAAAAGTTGCATCATCAATAGCACTTACTATTATGTTATGTGCCCTCTTGTCCATTGTGGCTAGGACAATCTCATCCTTGGTCATCTCAGAGAAATCCTTTGGAGTTCTCTGATTTGCATCCAAAACAGAAATCTTCATGGGCACATAGGGCCCTTCCTTTACTGTGATGTAGATTCTAGGGTCAGAGGCTTCCATAAACAGCCTTACCCTTTCCTTCCAGATCCCAAAGATCTCTTTCCTGCATATGGGTAATTTCATGGAACCCAACTCCTTGTGATTCTCAGAAGAACCCATGTTTCTTGATTTTCTTGAATTTCTTGAATCTGTGTATTGCCTTACACTGAATCTGCCAAACAGGATCTCCTCAGACTGTTAGTCCTTTTTGAGGAACCTCGCTTTGATACCACTTGAAAGATATGGTACCTAAACACCTAGAAGGGGGGGGGGGGTGAATAGGTGACATAATCCTTTTTAAGCTTTAATAGCAGCAATCAGTAATATCTCAGAAAACTAACTAGTTTATCACAGCAAACACAGCAATAATCACAGCACAGCACAGCACAACATACATAGTGGTTTATAGTGGTTCCCTAAGATATGGGTACATCCACTTTCCCCCTTCGCCTATCTAGCAGTGTACTAGATTCGGCCAAACTCCTCCACTGTCTCAGAACCCAAATTGGTTCCTACACCTCAGGCCCAAGGCCTTACAACTCAGCTTTATCCCAAAGCCTACACTCAGCCAATCAAGGCCTACACTCAGCCAACCAAGGCCTACACTCAGCCAACCAAGGCCTACACTCAGCCAACAAGGCCTACACTCAGAGATCTCAATCTCCTACACACAGGCTCACAAGCCCTACCCTCAGCCTTTATAATTATAAGCTTACAATTCTCTCAGATCCAAAGGATCCTACAAGTTAAAATGTATTACAAATAATAACTCTACAACTCAGAAATAAAAGAGGGGAGTTGAGAGTTTCTTGATGAGTTCTTGGAAGAACTCAGCTGGATCCAATCTGACTTAGCTTTCTTCAAAGCTTCTTGAGTAGAATTGAATAAGACTGAATCCTCCTGCAGTTGTTCCTTGACCTCTGCCACTTAAGATCCAGAATGTTTCTGAATCCTTCTTCTCAGCCTAGTTCCAAAGGCTGATTTCTTGGATGGAGCCCTCTCTCTCCAACTTCTTAGATCTGCAGTTGGACTGTAAGATCTTCTTGCGTTGATACACTTGGTACCACTTCAGTAATTTGTTTTTCAACAAACTGAACTCTTGAACAATAATCTGATCAACAACCTCAACAACAGTTTCTGTAAACTGTGGGTGCCTATTTATAGGCCTTCTTCATGGTAACCGGCTGGTCCGGTCCATAACTGACTTCTGATGTCTCTGACAGGTGCTGTAGACCGGCTGGAACGGCAGCTGTCAAGTCATCCAGTCATTTCTTGAAAATCTCTAACTGTCTGTAAGTGTCGAGACTTTCTGTCTTTAAGTGTCGACACTTATAGACCAAGTGTCGACACATGTTGTGTAAGTGTCGACACAAGTCTACAAGGTGTCGACACAACTCCTTGTATGTCTCGACACAGATTCTTCTGCATGTGTCGACACTGAAATTGAGTGTCGACACAAGTACTTGTTCTTCTAGCTTTTGCTGAATTCTTCTAAGTGTCGACACATCTCCTTTGTGTCGACACATCTTCTTGTGTTGAATCTGTCAAGTGTCGACACTGCTTCTTGGTGTCGATACTTGCTGAGTGTCGACACAGCTCCTTGTGTCGACACACCTTCTTCTTGTTGAGACTTCAGCTGAGTGTCGACACATTCCCTTAGTGTCGACACTTGTACTTAGAATATTTTTGTTGATCTTTCTGATCTTTGCTAAGTGTCGACACAGCTCCTTGTGTCGACACTTTCTTCAAGTGTAGAGTCTTTAGCTAAGTGTCGACACATTGTGCTGGGTGTCGACACTTACTTCAAGTGTTGACTCTTCTGGTTGTGTGTCGACACATTGTGCTGGGTGTTGACACATTGTGCTGGGTGTCGACACATACTTCAAGTGTTGACTCTTCTGGTTGTGTGTCGACACATTGTGTTGAGTGTCGACACATACTTCAAGTGTTGACTCTTTTGTTGAGTGTCGACACATTGTGCTGAGTGTCGACACTTGTACTTAGTCTCTGCAGACTTTTACTGAGTGTCGACACAGCTCCAAGTGTCGACACTTTCTGGTGTAGACACAGCTTCACTGGGTGTCGACACAGCTCCTTGTGTCGACACTTTTTGTCTGCACTTTTCTTCACTGAGTGTCGACACAGCTCCAAGTGTCGACACTTTCTGTCTGGTGTCGACTCTGCATCCCAGGTGTCGACACAAATACTCCAAGTGTCGACACTGCTTGTCTGGGTGTCGACACAAGTCTTCTTAAGTGTCGACACTTTCTCTCTAGGTGTCGACACATGGACTTAGAAACTTTTTGCTTCAGTCCAGTGATTTCTTAACCTGCACAAGTAAACTCAACATACATCAAATACATTATGATGTATATCATTGAGTTGGGTGATGCTTCTTCAAATCAGGTACATTTGTCCAATGTACCCAACAGTTTATACTGTGTCTTATTGGGGAAGTCAAAAAAGGATGTTGAGATTACCGATCGCATGTGGGAGGATTCAGATCTCAAAGCGTTGTCCACCATACAACTTTGCTTACACGATGATGTGTTATATGGAGTTATTTTAGAAATGACTGCCTCTGTTATATGGGCAAAGCTAGAGAGTATCTACATGACGAAGTCTCTCCCCAACCGCATCTACCTCAAGCAACAGTTGTACAAGTTCAGCATGAAGGAGGGTTCCTCTCTACACGACCACGTGAACAGTTTCAATAAACTATTATCTGAGTGTCTCAGCATGGATATCAAGGTGGAGGAAGAGGACACGACATTTATTCTTCTGAACTCTCTTCCAAAGTCCTACAAGGTCATGGTCACTACCCTCACCTACAGTAATGATATTTTGGACTTGGTGAAGGTCACGGTAGACTTACTCTCAGATGACATCCGAAAGAAGTCGTCCGGCTCAGACATTGCTAAAAGCTCAGTTTTATTCTCTTGGGGTCAGTCTGGTTCAGGCAGAGGAGGCAAGTCCAAGAAAAGTTCAGATAATTACTGCAACTACTGCAAAAAGAAGGGCCATGGAATAAAGGATTGCTGGAAGCTTCAGAACAAGGAGAAGGGGAAGATCCCTGGTGATAAAAAAAACGTTTGTCGCATCCTTATGCCTTGAGAATGTCAATGAGGATGTCCTTTAGTACTTCTTTTCACTTATTCCTTTCTTTATTTTTTGGTTTGTTTTTTTCCTGTATTTTCATCCTTTTTATTCATTTTCTATCTCTTCATTTTCTTACCATCATTTCTCTTGTGTTTTTTCCCAGTCATGTTATCTCTATGTTTGTGTTTATATAACTCTTATTTTGAGTTATTTCTTGTTCAAGAACTTCATTGTTGAATGTGTTTTTTATCCCCCTATTACCTAAGCTCTTTCATAGTTGAATGTGTTTATATAACTCCTCATTTATGAGCTTAGAGTGTGTCTAGTCAAACCTTCTTTGACCAGCTCTCATAGGGGTTCATCTTTCCATGCTGAGATCAGTTTGTTTGCATTCTTTTCTTGATGTGTCAGCATTTTTTCAATTTCTCTCTCGCGCACACATCAGTGACCAGAAGTCTTGACAGGTTCAGTTTTGCTATAGGAGACCACCATTGGAGGTGGAGTAGTTGGTATTTTAGCTCAAGGTGGAGCATTTTTTGAGTCAACCACGTCAGTCCAGTTTGTGTGCCACTCAGAATCAGAGGAGTTTTCTAGTGATCTGTTCGCGGCCAAATTTCATTCAGTTTGTCTCTTTGGCTTTTGGATCCTTTTGATCGTTGGAGCATCTTGGAGTTATCTCAACCAGGTGGAGCTTGTCATGGGAGAGGCGTCAAGGTGGAGATTGTTATGATGTTGCCCCTCTCAAAATTTCGTCAAACTCCTTTCTTGGTCGTGAATATTTTTGGAATTCACTCCAATTATGTAATCTTCATTATTCCGGTATTTATGGAGGATTCCTTTGAAGAGATATTTGATCACCGTCCATTGTTGCCGCCAACCCGTTTTGGAGACCGCTCCAAATTTGGCATCCCCTTAATCTGGTGATGATGAAGGATTTTAGGAAGGGATTGATCTCCTTCCATGATGGGCGCCATACCTATTTTGGGTTTCTTCCACCACCTATATATAGTGGTGTGGCCGGCCATCCAAGTTGTGTTGTGCAACAGTCAAGTTTTGGTCGAAAATCGTCGGCTTCTCTTTGAAGCACCTACTGCTGACTTTCTCTTCACGTTCGCCGCCGAATCGGAGGTCCTTCTTTCCTTATAGCCGGCCCTCGTATCTCGCCGCCGTCTTGATTTCTCGTCGCAACGCGTACGGCTGGATCTTGGAGGGTTCGAGATTTTTTTTTTTCGGTTCAATTTTATTCCTCCATTTTAGCCGTATTGTATGTTTGAGAAATTATTAGTGAATTTATCTCTGCTTGAATAGTGGACGTACTCATTTTTAATTTCGGGCAACCACTTTAAATTTGGTGTTCTTCTTTTGTGATGCTTGCTATTTGTTTGTTTATCTGTTATTATCATTATTACTCGTAATCACAAATTTGGCCGCTAGAACATTTTTTTGATACAGAAGAATTCATCTGCACTCGGAACGACCGTTTACATAACATTGAACAACCTCTCTAGACGAGGGACATCTATCCCAAGTCAGCTGGTGGAGCCAGGACTTCTCCAATGGTAATTAACCCACACCGATAGAATGAAGGAGTAGGGCACTCCAAATCTCAACGACGCGCCATCCTGGTTTGCATCTTCTTCATGTACGTGCGACCATTTCACATTGAACTGAGCTATATATATATATATATATATATATATATATATATATATATATATATATATATATATATATATATATATATATATATGACAAGGTACTTTGTCACATTTGTTGGATCTGTATTTATTCATCGTTCACTTCTAAGAGCCGGTGTCTTCACATTCTTATTTTCATTCAACTATATATATATGTACGTCTACTTAATTTGCCTATCACAACTAATTAGGCATAAATGAGATTTTCTTGCAGATCACTCATGGTTCCTGGACTTATCCTTCTATTCCTTCTCCCAAGCGTTGGTGATGACTCTCTCTCTCTCTCTCTCTCTTTTATATATATTTATATATATATATATATATATATACTTGTGTATATATATATGAGGGTTACTCTAGTGCGGGCGTACGGGCGTACGGGCGTACGGGCAAGAGTCAAGGAGGCTTCAAATCGAAAAGTGATCAACATGAAAGTTGTAGACCTCGGCGAGACGAACAACTTTCATGTTGATCACGTTTTGATTTGGAGCCGTCTTAGACCTCGATTTGGGCCCCGAAAACTGGGGCGGCGGAACTGCTACAGTAAAGCGTCCGCCGACCCAGTTTTTGGGGCCCAAATCGAGGTCCAAGACGGCTCCAAATCAAAAAGTGATCAACATGAAAGTTGTTCGTCTCGCCGAGGTCTACAACTTTCATGTTGACCACTTTTCGATTTGAAGCCATCTTGACCCCCAAAAAGGCCTGCCCGTACGCCCGCACCTAAGCTTGCCCGCATTTGAGATATCCCCTATATATATACAGCATATTTTAATGGTTTTTTTTCTTAAGCAGTCGTGGCGTCCGGCACGGGAACGCCGAGAAGCCCGCAGCGCCATGCCTGTGATAACAAATACATACCATTTATTAATCAAGTGTGCGATTACGGACGGTGTGAAAATGAATGTCGGAACCGACATCCACGGCATATTCCTTCAATCATCTTGTATGACCTTGGGTGCCTGACGAATTACATATGCCGGTGTACGATTTGTACTGACGGGGACTTGATTTCCCTGTTCAGGCACTGGCCCGCAATTTCACCCCCACTCCCACCCCCACCCCCACCCCCAAATCCCCCAAAGCGCAAAAAGACCACAGCACGCAGAAAGACCCCACCACGCAGAAAGACCCCAGCGATCAAAAACCCAGAGCAAAAAGCACGCATGAAACCGTATGACCCCTATCTTTGGGTATATCCACCATATGGTATGTAAGACCCGCCCAACATGTCCATGCATGATTTCTTTTCTCAAGCAATGATCATGGGATCGAGCCCGAAGAAGTAATATAGAGTTTAATTGTGTGTCAAGACCTTTTAAGTATGCATGTTTACAGTGTGTTCTTCGTTTGTTCTTTTCTATTTTATTTGCAATTCCATTTTTCCTTTAATTGTCGAACTTCTCAATGTTGTATGTTGTTGATTAATCAATGAGTGTGAAGCAGATAATAGTTTGTGCACTGCTTAATTATTCCCAATAATAGTTTTTGTGCATTTGCTTGTGGTTAATTGTTTATTTGCTATTTACTCTTTGTATTTTCTTCTTAATTAATGTGCGTGGTTGTTTAGGCTCCGTTTGTTTAGGCGTTTTTGTCCGGCGCGTTTTAGTCAGACGTGACTGTGATGGCTTTCCTCGTTTGTTTTTCCGTCTCCTTTTCAGCCGTGCGGCGTTTCTCCGCACTCAAAAAAATGCGGGACGAAACACTGCCAAGCAGCTCCAGTTCGTCGCGTTTCTTCAGGCAGTGCCGCCCTCCCGTGCCAGTGCTCTGCCGCCCTCCCATGCCATCAGCTCCGTAGCTGCCGGCCTCCCCGGAGCCCGCCGGCATGGTCGCCGGACCCCGGCGAACCCACCAGGGGTAGTCCGGCGACCATGCCGGCGGGCTCCGGGGAGGCCGGCGACGGCGGAGGCACGCGGAGGTAGGGGAAGGCAAGGCGGAGGCGGAGGCAGGGGTGGCGGAGGCAGGCGGAGGCAGGGGAGGCGGAGGCAGGCGGAGGCAGGCGGAGGAATAATTTGTTACAAAAACAATTAAAAATTAAAAAAAAAATTATAAAAAAATTTACAAAAAAAATTTATATATATAAAAATTTGAATAGAATATATATATAATTAAAAAGGTTTATAATTTAAACAGTAGTATTATTAATATTAAAATTAATTAAAAACAGAAAAAATATAAAATATGTTATAATATTTTTTTTTATAAAACGTCACCGCTGTATTGTCAAGCGGTTCTCTGTTCCGAACAGCTCTGCAAACACAGACTACCCAAACAAATCTTTATTTCCACCAACCAGTTTCAAATATCTCCATTTACAAACCTCCATTTACAACAACTCCTTTTACAACCGCAACCGCTAAAACAAATGAAGTCTTAATCTGTGCATTGGAAGCAGTAATAATTTGCTCTTTTCTTTTATACAATTTTCTTAAGTAACAAATGTATAAGCATCATTACATTGAGAGCGTTAAACATCAATATGACAACATCAATATGACAACATCAATATGACAACATCATTAAACAACAATGAATCAAACAACAATACTAAATAAATAGACAAAGCTCACATATGATGTGAATCGAACCCATGAAATTATAATCTTAAACTGCTTAATAAATTATAATCTAAAAGTGATGCTGGATTCTCCTTGGAATGACGCATAAATTAGAGTCGAAAGTTTTCATATATATATATATATATATATATATATATATATATATATATATATATATATATATATATATATATATATATATATATAGAGAGAGAGAGAGAGAGAGAGAGAGAGAGAGAGAGATAGAGAGAGAGAGCTTCAATTTTGCACAAATCAACCTTCTTGGTGATTTGATGATAAGATCAAAGAATCATCACACTATTAAACTTGCGGATATTATTCAAAGAATTCTTAAAAAAAACAGCGTACCATAGAACTTTTATTTACTTTTTTTGCTTGGTGGTCACTAGTAAATAAGGTCTTTTCTGATCATATGAGCCAACTTTGATATCTATATGAAATATTTTAAATAATTTTATTGATCATCATCAATAATAATTATACAATATTATGATATTGTATCCCATTTTATAAAATGATTTTTTTCCTCATTACTTTTGTCTAAAGTGATTCAGAGAATGAAATGAAATTGTTTTAATTTTAATGATTTTGGAAGTTGATTTGATGTTGTGAATTGATTACTTTAAGCACTAGATAAAAATGTAAAGGTCAATAAAATACATCAACAAGTTATATATTCGTTTAAAACTCGAAATTCTCAAAAAGAGAGCAACGGCAGCATTTGATGAATTTTTTTGATGCCATGAAGCCTAGAATTCATCATATGTGGCAAAATATTTTGATGACCCAAACAAAGACTACTGCTCTACCACAAATTTGACGAAAATTTCTGCTCACCGAAGCTCACAGTCCGCTCATCTTTTTCATTGTCCTCACATATAAGAATGTTACTCAGAATGCACTATTTTGCATTTTAGTGGGTGTCCGGGGTGAATTAAGATCTTAATTTCGTCTCTGAAGATGATAGCACAAGAAGAGAAAAGGTAATCATGGCGCGTGCATTCATCATTAACGGTGCAATGCCTGCTTTTTATAGAGGCTTTTACATTAAATACAATTGAGGGGTTTCCCTGAGCGGGTTAGACCAAATCCGTAGAGCCGCTAACGGCGTAACCGCCTGAGAAGTAACGGCCGTCGTCATCCTCGCCATCGCCGCCTTTTCCGCGGCACCAGGCGCCAACACCGTGCATGGTGCAATCGTCGTAGTCCGTCCGACCGCTGCCCATGATTGGGCGGCCCTCTCCCGCCAGGGGCGGGCGGTCATATGCCTGCCCCACCCCGTTTGGCCGCCCAGATCCGGGCAGACATTGTTGGAAACGCTAGTAAGCGCAAACTCAACTCCCAAGGACACAACTTGCCAAAACAAAACGAAATTATATTCCGGCGAGACTATTTTCAGGCTGCCGGCGAGAAGAATCAGGGTCGCGAGCTGCAGCTCCGGCGAGTCAATCAATACACTCGCGAATTCACCTATGCGGGCTGCTCCAGTGCGCTTCGACGAAACGGACCTCCAGCGAGCTCAACACCACAGCCAGCGGTCCTGGCGTGTGCTCATGCGAGATGCTCAAATCCTCCGGCGAGAAGGCTCAGGCGAGCTGGGGCGGCGAGATGAACTAGGTGGCGAGATCTTCCTTCTCCCGAGGTCGCCGGCGAGATGACCAGTGGGCTCCAGCGGCGAGTGGTTCCGGCGAGACGGAACCCAGCGAGCTCCTTCACTCTTCCTCTGGTGAGACGCTACTCCTGGCGGAATGTGCTCCTCCCGGCGAGATGTGCCGCAGCGTGCTTCGGGCGGCGGGAAGATAACAGGTGAAAGCAATATATATATATATCTTTATACTATAAGGAAACCCTTAATCTATAAATGGTGTAACATTTATATCCCGAATTGCCCTCATAAAACCAGCTTTGGTGGGTTAATTTTGGGGTATTTTTGTCTTTTTGGCGGATCAGGACTTAATTAATACACATCGGCACTGTTCCCCGCCTCAAAATCCCGATGTCTGTCTTCTTATGCGCAGCTAGGGCAGCTCATGCGGCGCAACATCGCAACCCATCGCAGCCCGTCGCAAGCCCGTCGCAAGCAATGCGTCGTCGCAAGCTTCTTCCGCGCACCTCCTCTCGCGCTTCTTCCACGGCGCTAGGGCTTTGCACCACCTCTCCATCGCCTGTTCCTCCCTATTTACCATGGTGGACTGCTTTCTCCTCCTCAAAAAGACCCAGCAGATCGCTACATCCCGCCGATGGTGTCTTTTCTCTGCTCGCAAGCAACCACAGGTAACACTTCCCCCCTTTTTCTTCCTCCTATTTCTTCCTACAGATGCTGCGTGTATTTCCTTCTGAAATTCTGTTCCTCCCTATTTCCTTCTGAAATTTTGTTCCTCCCTATTTACCATGGTGGACTGCTTTCTCCTCCTCAAAAAAACCCAGCAGATCGCTACATCCCACCGATGGTGTCTTTTCTCTGCTCGCAAGCAACCACAGGTAACACTTCCCCCCTTTTTCTTCCTCCTACTTCTTCCTGCAGATGCAGAACTTGAAGTTTCAAGCAGTCCTCTGTCACCCATTGTCTTTCTTAATCTAAAGAAATCAAAAGGATCCCAAGAGGAGGATCTGCAAGTTTATGATAAGATTGTCAGCATGGTGAGTACAGAATATCTCTTTGGTCTCATTTGGTCTATAAATATTAGAAAGTATTTATGAGGAACAATGAATTCAATTCATTTCAGCATTTCGTTGGATATAGGGTCTATTTTTGGGCATGACAATTCATTTCATTTCGTCTTTGTTTGGCATCGTCATTTCGTCGTTGGATATAGGGTCTATTTTTGGGTTTGGCATCTGCTATTTTAGACAACAAAGGTAATTGCTACGAGCGTGTATTTGACATAACAAAGGGCATTCCTTAGGTAAGGGCGAGCGTTCACAAATGTCGGTTCGTAACCATCATATATTCACAACCGCCATATATAATTGCTATTTTATTTTCTGGTAACTAATCCAGGCTGCGTGTATTTCCTTCTGAACGAAATTCTCTAAGTTCCTATACCAAATTCTCTATTATTTTGTGGTTTGGGTCTCACAGATCGTTGGGCATAGAAGAGGTACATATATTTGACAAGAGTTATTTCAGCCTCTTCATAAATTTCACAGAATGTTGGGCTCTGTTTATCTTTGATTAATCAACAGTTCACAACATTACTTTTTTTGAGTTTTCCTTCATAAATTTCTAATGAAGGTTAATCTAAGAATTGATAGAAAAAAACACAATATTTGACGAAATTGTAATGAAGATTAGTCTAAGAAATTGTAATGAAGGTTAGCCAAACAATTTAATCTATTTATCTAAATCAGATGGAAATGTGATGAAGGTCTAACTATGTTTTTTTGTGTGGATTCTTATAGGTTAGCCAAAAGATTTGTCAAACAATTTAATCTATTTATCTAAATTAGATGGAAATGTGATGAATGTCTAATTATCTTTTTTTGTGTGGATTCTTACAGGTTAGCCAAAATACAAGTATGAATGTGAGAGATTTGTCAAATCTTTGCTTCATAAACTATGTTTGAAGTTATTCTGCTCTACTTACTGTTATTAGATTCATTGTAGTTTGTGTGAAACTCTTAACCATGAATTTCTATAAAAGTATCTTTCATTCGAATGCATGTTTAATTTTCTATTCAATTTTCTGATTTCAATAATTTTGAATCATCCACAAAGGCATTTCTTCATTCGGCGACAAGATTTTGTTTTGTTCACATTTCTATTGATTTGTATTTGTGAAATCTGAACTGTAATTCTAAAATTCTAAAATTAAATATTTATGCTATCAGATTACATAAAATAAAATATGCAAGTTTATTATCGTTATATTATAAGGAAACCCATTTCTAGTCATGGTGTAACATTTGCCTCTCCAAAATACCCTCTCATACCCTCTCTTTATTTCAAAATATCTGGTGTTTGGGTAAATTTCTTTTTCCCACCCACTTCTCCCGCACATAATTCATTTTCGGCCCTCATGTCAAATCTGCCATCTATGTCTCCTCTTTCAGTAGTCTCCATGGCTCACTTCCGAAGGCAAGGATATAGGAGTACGCTAATCTTCCATGTACTGCTCTTCCTCTGACATCACCGTGCTAATCTTTCTACGGCATCCACGATCGGTAGAGTGAAGACATCCATGGTTGACAATTGCTCTCTCAATAGCTTCTGCTTTGCGACTCCCATTCTACATCAAAAGGAGACAAAAAGACGGGTGACACATCTATGTAAGAAACTCCTCAACTAAGTCTTCAATTTCATAGCCAAAAAATGGATTTCATATGGTGTAGATCTTTAGATATTGGGAGCATAGGGTGAAGCGAGCCGTGTACACCGGTTCTAGCTTTTCAACTTTGGTGTATAAGAAACTATGCTGCGTTTTTCTATCTAGGTTCCTTTCATCCACTCTACTTCGTCTATTTCCTCTACTCTGAATTCATCCACCTAGGATATTTCCTATGTTGTTTCATAGCCTGAATAGTAGTTTTTATTAATGTAATCTGTTTCACATGCTCACAACATATTTGATAGAATTCCCAAGTGAAAGTTATATGTGGTTTAAAGAAAAAGCACACACAGAGCATCGACACACATGTACGCACCCCGCCTTCCCTCAGCAGCAGCTTGCCTTACCACGGCGTTGACTCACCTCTGCATCGACACATGTGCTTTCCCTCTACAAATTTTTCCCTTACATCGCACGCACAGAGCAACCATCTTCCATCAAAATTCCAACAGGTTCGGGTACTTCCATCTCTGGTTTTCCCCTGCATTAGCATACATTTACATTCTTCATTTTCATTTATTCAGAATAAAAATATTTACATCAGATTTTCCTCTAATTCCATCCTTTTTTGAGAGCAGAGAAGGACATATTTCCAGCAAATATTTTTCAAAGCACAAAGCTGAAATTGGTTGTACTCTTTTCTTTAAAGCTTTTAATGGTGGTGACCCTAATATTCTTCATATACCGGGGCAGATTTCAGCTTTTCATGGTGGTGGGGATCATGAGAGATTTACTTCTCAACAAATTGTAAGTTGTTTGAACAAACTGTACCAAACTCATATTAAGTCCCAAAATAAATCAAAGAATTTTCAAATGTACTAGCTGATGGGTATTGAAATAAATATTCATGATTGTTGTATATTTGATTCAGCATTCATGCAGCTTGCATCCCCGCTACAAATTAGTTTAAATTCTTGACAGATTTGTCTGCATGTCAGTTGCATGGTTGTGTTATCAAGTGGTGCAAACATTGCTACTCATATTTATCTACCAGGAAAATCGAGAAGTGTAGCAGAAGCTTCAAATAAGATCTGTTAAACTTGAGGAGATTTTTTCAAACATTATTATCAGATCAATAGGTATTAAAATTTATCTCTCCATGTTTATATGTCGATTGATTGATGTTTCATTTTTAAATGCTTACTTTATTTTCTTTTTTATCACTTTTGAGTTTAGGCATTGATCAACAAAGATGAGAAGATATTGATCTCTTTGGTTCTTCTTCGAGAACCAATTGATCTATTTCCACAGGTATCATCCTCTCCTCCCACTATATTTTCCCAGTTGCTCCTGCTGATTGCATTTCTTAGTTGCCCATTCTATTTTTGCATCTACTTTACTTCAGTTTTTTACATAGGTTGTGAGATTAGGTATTAGGTGCATCCAGCAGAGTGGTCACACAAGGCCACATTTTTTGGGGGCATCTCGATATTGCTTCCTCTTCAAGTGCATTCCCTCGGGCCTGCTTCACTCCTACTTCAAGTTTGTTTTTCTATACTTGATTCTATGCAATTAATGTAGTTTTCCTAATATTATGATACATAACTATTTTATATTGCTTCATTGTTTTTGCTTAAATATAGGCACCGAGCTATTCTCTCTTTAGTCAGCTGAAATTAATAACAGGCCTCCAAAAAAACTTTTACAAAATGTGATTGAATATGCAAGTTTGCAGTAGTAGGGAAGCTTCAGCATTGCCCCCGCCCACACGACCGATGTGCTGCCCACGATCGATGTCCCCAATCACGACTGAAGTCCCCGCCCACGACCGATGTTGCCGTCCACAACCAATGTCCCTGCCCACGACCGATGTCGCCGCCCACGACCGATATCGCCGCCCACGACCGATGTCCCTACCCACGACCGATGTCTCCTTCCACGACCGATGTGGATGCCCTAGACCAATAGCGTCGCCCCGACCATTGTCGCCGCCCCGACCATTGTCGCTGCCCCGACCATTGTCGTCGCCCCGACCAATGTCGCCTCCCCGACCATTGTCTCCGCCCTGACCAATGTCGCCGCCACGACCAATATCCCCTCTCACGACCAATGTCGCCGCCCACGACCAATGTCGTCGCTCCCGAATAATGTCACCTCCCCTGACCAATGTCGCCACCTCTGATCAATGTCGTCGCCCCGGACCAATGTCGTCGTCCCCGACCAATGTCGCCTCCCCCGACCAATATCGCCGCCCCCCAACCAATGTCGCCGTCCCCTACCAATGTCTCCCCTTACGACGAATGTCGCCATCATGAAAAATGACGCCCCTACGACAAATGTCGTGGGGCGACATTTGTCGCCCCCACGACAAATGTAGCCCCCTCGACAAATGTCGTGGGGCGACATTTGTCGCCCCCACGACAAATGTTGTCCCCTCGACAAATGTCGCACCCACGACGAATGTTGCTCCCACGACGAAAGTTGCCCGCATGGGGTCCCCCGTGCACGACTGCTTGTATATATATATATTTATAAATATGTGTTGGAACTTGGGGAGTGCTGCTGCACTTCAACGGGAAGGAAGAAGAAGGAAGGGGAAAAATTTCTCTGTCTCCCACTACATAAACAAACTACTACAAACCTTTATATAGGCAATCTCTCACAATGATAAAATGACACGTGGCATGCACATTAAATGTCATTAAATCAAACTCTCTCTCTCTCCCACTAAAAACAAAATACATAAAACACATATATAATATAAAAGGAATAAAGTTGACCCGGTCAACTTAATAACTCCAGTAGACATATGGCCGCCCCACCCCCTTTGGCCGCCAAGATCCGGGCGGCCATATGGCCGCCCCGATGGCCGCCCCGCCCCCTTTCGCCGCCCAGATCAGGGCGGCCACTTCCCGTAAAGGGGCGGGCCCGTCCCCTTTGGTCGCCCAGATCTGGGCGGCCATCTCCCACATAGAGAGGGCAGCCGCTAGGCCGCCGCGCCCGCTGGCGAGCCGCCTTGCTTGGCCGCCGGCCTCGCCGACCTCCTCCGGCCGCCACCCTCACTGGCTGCTCTTCCCCTTGCGGAGGAGCGGTTGTTTTCCGGCGAGGGCAGTTATTTTTCAGTCGGGACGCTCTTGTCATTTCCATAAAATCTGTGATCCGTGTGCTCTAAACAGAGCGATTTTATTCGTCCGACCAGTGGTTATGGGGGGAAATTACCGATTTGCCCCTCTTAAAATCTATAAATAGACTCATCTCCCTCTTCATTTTGGGATCTTCTCGGCTCGAAAAATCCTCCTACTGATTTTATCTCTCCACTCCTCCTCCTACGATTTTCTCTCTGTTGAAATTTGTGAAGTGGAAGTTGGTGATGGGCAGGCCGGGCGGACTATGCGGCCTGAGCGGTCTGAGTCCGCGGCCTGGGCGGACTATGCGCAGTCTGGTGTGCGGCTTCGTTGGCCTATGGCCAGAGCAATCGGGCTTCTAGCGATGCGGACTGAGCAGACTACGGTTTGCGGGCTGTAGGCAGTGCCTTGTTCTGCAACCTTGTGTGTTGCAAGCTTGTGTTAACCGACGGATTGGGTGCCTTATCCGCGGGAGGCTTGTGGACTGGCGTGTCTGCGGTGTCCGCTGTGGCGGACTGGCCTTGGAGTTTGGCAGTTGCCCTTGCCAAGCTCTGGGGATACAGTAGGTGTTAGCTGTTGTGGAGGACTGCGCAGACTGGCGTCGGAGTCCGGCAGTTGGCCGTTTTGTCTGGACGGCTGTGCGAGTAGTATTGGTGATCTGCTTACCTTGGTGGAATTGGTGATCTGCTTACCTTGGTGGAATTGGCGATCTGCTTTGGGTATTGGCGGACTGGGCCTTATCCGCCGAGCTTGCGCTAGGCCTTTTGGTGTTTTACTGGACTTGGTTACATTCTGTGACAAGTCCAATGTGTCCGCAGTATCCGCCAAGTCCGTTGTTGACCGGGCAGACTGCCTTTGGTCGTGGACTTGTGGCGGATGGAGGCGCTGGTCTTATGCTATGTGGACTGCCTCTTTTATGTGCGGACTGTCGCTGAAGGGATTGTGGTTGTCCATGTGTGATGTTGTTTGCGGACTGTATCTTGTCCGCATAGTGTGGGCGGTCTGGTGCCAGGTCGCCTAGTAGTGAACATTGATGTCTTGCTCCTGGAAGTTTTCTTGGAATCCGGCGAAGTCTTTGCGGACTCAGCGGACAGATGTTTTGCTAGTGCGCGGGCTGGGGTGGTGATTCTATTCACTAGGGTGGTGACCACACTCCTCACCTCGCCTATAAATAGAACTCCCCCGACACCTCTACAGTAACTGAGTGAACAGTAAGTTGGGCTTGTCAAGTGTCGCGGTCTGCGGTTTTCTATCCCGCGGGTTGAGTAGAGCTGACGGTTCGTTGTGTGCAGGTCGCGCGGCTAGCTTCAAGAAGCCAGGAGTTGGGCATTGAAGTGTGCAGTCTCTACGGTCTCAGCTGGTCGCTTCCGCGGCTTGTCAGTGGTACTCTGCTTCAGCTTTTCCAAGTTCCAATAACTTGTCCACCGGTCTCAGGCGGGTAGGCGGTCTGTTCTTCAGTTCATTAGCAGGCAGCGAATTACGGTGTGTCCGCACGACCTCGCGGTCTCGGCGGACTCCGTGTACTATTCAGCATGTTGCAGATTCAGCTCGGGCGGCTTGGGCGACCTTGGCGGACTGGGCGGTCTCGACGCTCTCCAGTGCTGTCCGTACGGCTTGTTTTGTGTTTTCTATTTATAGCTTGTGTACTAGCGAAATCATGTCTCGCTACGTATGCCTCGCCCTGTAAAGAAGTGTGGATATTAATAAGATCTGCTTGTTCTTCCCTTTGCATTTGGTGTTGAGCTTGTTCCTTGGGTTTCCGCATGATTAAAGTGTGAACTGGGTAGTGCTGAGAATATTAATTTGGCTTTAGGCTACCTTGCTGACCGCTTTGAGAAAATTTAACATGGTATCAGAGGGAGGTTCAGTTGCTTGAGCGGTGTTCAACCTGTGTTGTTGCTCTGTGCTTGAGCGGTGATCTACTTATGTTGTTGCTCTGTGCTTTTGGAAGTTAGCTTAACCAACAGTTGTTGCAATGGAAGTACGCTGTGCAAGAGGTCTTGGTATTGAACTCTTAACACCGACTAACTTTAAGAAGTGGAAGTCATGCATGAAGAGTTACCTTCTAGGCGAGGAGCTGTGGGAGGTCGTCGGTGTGGACGACAAACAGGAAGTGACTCCTGCATTTGGTACTGCTGAGCAGGTGAGGCTCTGGAGAAAAAGAAATGCAAAGGCAGAGTTTGTTCTCAAGAGGGTCGTGTCACCAGAACTGTTTGATCACATCATTGGATGTGAGTCTGCTGCTGACATTTGGACAACCATTGATGAGTTGTTCACTAGGAATAATGTAGCTAGACTTCAGTTTCTGGAGAATGAGTTGGCGAGGACAACTCAAGGAGACCTGACCATCTCAAAGTTCTTTTTGAAGATGAAGAGCTTGTTTGTGGAGCTGTCAACGCTTGATCCAGATGAGCCTATCTCTGAGACTAAGATGAAAAAGGCACATAATCCGCGGCTTCTGGAAGGAGTATGTTGCCTTTGTGACATCTGTTCAAGGTTGGGCTACTTAGCCATCTCTGCTGGAGCTTGAGAACCTGCTTGCTTCGCAGGAAAGTTTGGCAAGGTAGATGGCTGGAGTCACTATCACTGAGGAAGGCAGTGAATCTCTCTTCTCAGGCAAGAAGAAGAAGGGATGGGAAGGGAAGAAGAAGAAGACCGCTGCTGAAAATGAGCCTTCAACTTCTCATTAGTCAAAGAGGAGCGCTGCTCCTAAGAAAGATTGGAAGAAGAACCTGAAGTGCTACAGGTGTCATCAGCGGGGACACTTCAAGCATGACTGCAAGGTCAAACTGCAGCTTGGGCATACTGCTGGCAAGGAGGAAGCTTGCTCTAAGAGTGAGGAAGCTGGATGGGGCGGAGCTTTCATGACGGACACTTGTGTCCGTACCCTGTCCGCTGTCTACTTCAACGATGATTGGATCGTGGACTCCAGATGTGATCATCACCTCACTGGAGACAAGTCGAAGTTCTCTTCTCTGCAAGCCTACTCATGTAATGAAGCTATTATAACTGCTGATAATACTATTTATGCAGCAGAGAAAGAGGGGGTTGTGTCTTTGGGTAGTAATAAGGGGACACTCACGTTAAGTAGTGTGTATCACGTATCGGGTATGAAGAAGAACCTCTTCTCTATGACCAATGTGGTCGACGCGGGTTATCATGTTCTGTTTGGGCCAACAGAAGTCAAGTTCCTTCACAACGTATCAGCGGTTAAGGCTGTTGTTGCTCATATTGGGAGGAGAGTGAAGAACTTGTTTGTTCTTGCAACTAACTCGTATGTTGATCGGATGAGAGCAAATGATAGCACTGCTATTTGACATGAAAGGCTGGGGCATGTAGGAATGGATAAGCTGTAGGATATGGCTAACAGAAACCTTGAAAGAGGCTTGCCTAAGCTATCTTCATTTGGCAACGGTCACGTTTGCGCGGGATGTCAGTACGGCAAGGCTCATCGCCTTCTGTTTGATGAATCACAAACGAGGAGCAAGAGACCATTGGAGTGCATCCATGGAGACTTGATGGGACCAACCGTCACTACAAGCCTTGGTGGAAGCAGATACATGCTTGTGTTGATTAATGACTACTTAAGATACACTTGGGTCTATTTCTTAAAGGAGAAGTCTGAAGCCTTCCATTTGTTTGTGGAGTTCAAGGAGTTGGTGGAGGGTCGGCTTAGCCTGCGGATCAAGAAGCTTAGAACAGATAACAGTGGTGTGTTTATCTCCTCTGAGTTTTCTAACTTATGCAGGAAGCACGAGATCCAACGAGAGCTCACTTGTGCTCACACTCCACAACAAAATAGAGTAGCGGACCGGAAGATCTATCATCTGACGGGGACTTGCAAATGTTGGCTTCATGCGAAAGACATTCCAAGGTCCTTCTGCGCGGAGGGGATGTCTTGTGCTTCTTACGTCATCAATCGGATGCCGCTTAGCCCGATCAACATGAAGACTCAGTTTGAGCTGTTGTTGAAGGAGAAGCCCAGTGTGGAACACCTCCGGGTGTTCGGATCAACTTGCTATGTGCATGTACCGGATGATTCAAGGACCAAGCTGGATGCAAAGGAAAGGAAGCTTGTCTTTGTTGGCTATGATGAGCAGAAGAAGGGATGGAAATGCATGGATCCTGCGACGAAGAAGTTTGTTGTGTCAAGAGATGTTGTCTTTGACGAACTGATGTCGTATGGAGGTGGCTCGGTTGAGCTAACTGGAAGCAAGGTTGATGAAGAGCAGAGGGTGGCTGCTGAAGGTCTGGAAGAGGAGCATGTTGTTTCACCAGCAGCTCCTGTTGCTTCAAGTTCTGGTGCTGAGACTTCTGGCTCAGGAAGTAGGGGGAGCATTACTCAAAGCTTGCCTGAAGGTGGTGTTGAGCCTGAAGAAGCAACAGAGGTTGTGAAAAAGGAGAAGGCTCTTCGGAGATTGAAGAGGGTTGTGAAGACACCTGCTCAGTACTGTGATGAGAATGTAGTGAGCTTTGTCTCCTGCTTCTTTGCAGGTCCTCTGGATGAGCGAGAGCCTGTAAACTTCAATGAGGCCACTGGAGTCAAGGAGTGGGATGATGCCATGAAGGAAGAGATTGCTGCTCTCAAGAAGAATGAAACCTGGGATCTTGTGCCTAAGGTTGATGGCATTACTCCAGTGACTTGCAAGTGGGTGTATAAATTGAATAAGAAGGCTGATGGGAGCATTGATAGATACAAAGCTCGTCTGGTTGCTCGAGGATTCTCACAGCAGTATGGAGAAGACTATGAGGAGACATTTAGTCCGGTTGTAAAGATGACTTCGGTTATATTGGTGATCGCCTTGGCTGCTTGCAAGGGATGGAGGATGTGGCAGCTTGATGTGAAGAATGCCCTTCTTTACGGAGAGATTGACAAGGACATCTTCATGGATCAACCACTTGGATTTGTTTTTGAAGTTCATCCGGACTATGTATGGAAGCTCAGGAAGGCTCTCTACGGGTTGAAGCAAGCTCCTAGAGCTTGGTATGAGAAGATAGCAGAGTATTTACAATTCTGCGGGTATCTTGCTTCCAACTCAGATTCTAGCTTGTTTGTCAAGAAGAAGGGGGAGCTTCAAGTCTTGGTCCTGCTGTATGTGGATGACATGATCGTCATAGGGAATTCGGAGGAGGAAGTAGCTAGGCTCAGGTCCGAGCTAGCTATACGCTTCGAGATGAAAGACTTGGGAGAGCTTCATCACTTTCTCGGTCTTGAAGTGGAGAGGAAGGAGTGCGGGATTCTCATTTGCCGGAAGGGATATGCAGATTGCATTGTAAGTTGATTTGGCATGGGCGAAGGGAAGAGTTGCTCTACTCCACTGGAACATGGGCTGAAGCTTCGACGAGATGAAGGAAGGATTCTTCCTGATCCCTTGGTGTTCAGGGCTCTTGTAGGGAGCTTGATCTACCTGACGAATATAAGGCCAGACATTGCTTATGCTGTTGGCCGAGTAAGTCGGTTTATGGATGAACCAAGGAAGTTTCATCTGGTAGCGGCGAAGAACATTTTGAAGTATGTCAAGTCAACTTCTGATATGGGACTCCTCTATAGTAGAGATGTAGACTTTGCTTTGCTTGGGTACACAAATGTTGATTATGGTGGTGACTCGGATGATCGAAGATCAACTTCGGGTTATGTGTTCACTTATGGATCAACGTGCATTTTGTCGTGTAGCAAGAAGCAGGATTCTGTGTCCGTGTCTACTACGGAAGCTGAGTATAAGGCATCGGCCTTGCCTGCTCGGGAAGCCATCTGGTTGTAGAGGATGTTTATGAAGAAGTGCAAGGACCTACTTTACTCCGGGGTGACAATGAGAGTGCTCTCAAACTGGTAAACAATCCAGTGTGTCACGCAAGGACCAAGCATATTGAGATCGAGCACCACTTCATAAGGGAGAAGGTGTTGGAAGGATCTCTTCTGGTCGGGCATGTTCGGAGTGAAGATAATCTTGCTGACATCTTCACGAAGCCGCTGTCGAAGGGGCCTTTTCAGCGGTTACATAGCTTGTTGGGCTTGATCACCACTTCTCACTTCAAGGGGGAGTGTTGAAATTTGTGAAGTGGAAGTGGTTGATGGGCTCGCCAGGCGGACTATGCGGCCTGAGCGGTCTGAGTCCGCGGCCTGGGCGGACTACTGGTGCGGCCTGGTGACCTATGCTATCTTGGTGGCTTGGCTGTTGAAGAGCAGTCCTGTGCGGCCTGAGCGCCTTGTATGTCGGCCTGCGCGGTCTGGTGTGCGCATGGTTGGCCTATGGCCCAGAGAAGTCGGGCTACTGGCGATGCGGACTGAGCGGACTACGTTTTGCGGCTGTAGCAGTGTGCAAGTATCTGGCAGCCATTGTGGACGAGTTGCGAAGCTTGTGG